>JAHHFK020001018.1:0-600000 GCA_024533555.2 Aedes koreicus
TCGCCTTCTTGTGCGCCCACTTTTGCTAGAGAGTCCGCCTTCTCATTGCCTGGAATTGAGCAATGTGAGGGGACCCATGCAAAGGTAATTCTAAATGATCTTTCGACCAACGCACACATCTGCTCCCTTATTTTTGAAAGAATGTAAGATGAGTGCTTAACTGTTTTCATCGACTGGAGGGCCTCAATAGAACTGAGACTATCCGAGAAGATGAAATAATGGTCTATGGGCATGTCGGAGATTATTCCCAATGCGAAATTGATTGCTGCCAGCTCAGCAACATATACGGAACAAGGTTCCTGAAGTTTCCGGAAGGCAGATGAGTATTCATTGTAAACACCGAAACCAGTGGATCCATCAATGCGTGACCCATCAGTGAAAATTCTTCTATTGCAACTGACATGTTGGTACTTTTCGATGAAAATATGGGGAATTAAAATAGGTCGAAGTTGATCTGGAACTCCTTGAATAGCCTGTTTCATGGAGAGATCATAATCAATGGAGGAACTGTGATAAGGAAAGCGTACACTAGGAGGGTTATAGCATGGAAGACTAATATCGGATGACATATAGTTAATATAGATTCGTAAGAATCTTGACTGGGTACTCAATTCGAGCATTTCTTCGAAGTTTTCAATCACAAGGTTGTTACTGATTCCACACTTGATCAGTATCCTAGATGAGAGCTCCCAGAAGCGGTACTGTAAGGGTTTTACTCCTGCCAGAACCTCCAGGCTCATATTATGCGTTGAATGCATACAGCCAAGGGCAATACGTAGACAACGATATTGAATGCGTTCCAATTTGATGAGGTGGCTATTTCTTGCCGAGAGGAAACAAAAAGAGCCATATTCGAGAACTGAAAGAATAGTTGTTTTATAGAGTTTAATAAGGTCTTCCGGGTGAGCACCCCAACATGTCCCGGATATTGATCTTAGAAAATTGATCCTTTGTTGACATTTCTGTTTTAAATACGCAAAGTGATTACTCCAAGTGCATTTTGAATCAAACATGACTCCAAGGTATTTGAAGGTCAAAGATTGGGTAATGTCTCTTCCCAACAGCTTGAGACGCAGTTGGGCTGGGAACCGCTTTCTAGTAAACACTACCAATTCGGTTTTATGCGGTGAAAACTCGATCCCCAAATTTCTGGCCCAGATGGACAGATTATCTAGGGAATTTTGCAATGGTCTTTGCAAGATTTCTGCACGTGGACCTCTAAAGGAGATCACAGCGTCGTCTGCAAGTTGTCTTAGCGTGCATCTATTTTCCAAGCAGTTATCAATATCTTTAACATAAAAATTATAAAGCAAGGGACTTAAACATGAGCCTTGGGGTAAGCCCATGTAGCTAATTCTGGAAGTTGTCAGTTGACCTAGATTAAAGGTCATTTGTTTTTCTGACAGTAAATTATACAAAAAGTTATTTAAAATTCCTGGTAAACCACTACTGTGCAGACTATCTGCCAGTATATCTATGGAAACTGAATCAAATGCGCCCTTAATATCCAGAAATACTGAAGCCAATTGCTCCTTGTGTGCAAAGGCCAGTTGTATATCAGATGAAAGCAACGCTAAACAATCGTTTGTTCCTTTGCTCTTTCGGAAACCAAATTGCGTATTTGATAGTAGGTTGTTTGATTCAACCCAACGGTCAAGTCTTGATAGGATCATTTTTTCTAACAATTTCCTTAAACATGATAGCATAGAGATCGGACGGTAAGAATTGTAATCAGACGCTGGTTTCCCAGGCTTTTGAATAGCTATTACTTTAACCTGCCTCCATGCGGGTGGAACTATATTTAATTCCATGAGAGTGTTATACAGGTTAAGTAATCGTCTTTTAGCGATATCGGGAAGATTTTTTAGAAGGTTGAATTTAATCATATCGCTTCCCGGAGCAGAGTTATTCGATGAAAGAAGTGCCATTGAAAATTCCAACATTGTGAATGGTTCGGCCAGAGAACCGTTATTTCGGGTAGTATCCCGTAAATTCGGTTGTGTTGGGACAGAGTCTGGACAAACCTTTTTAGCGAAGTCGAATATCCATTGCATGGAGTATTCTTCACTCTCATTGGAGGATGAGCGGTTTCGCATGTAACGAGCCTTTCTCCAAAGCGTTGTCATCGAGGTTTCTCTAGATAGTCCCTCTACAAACGAACGCCAGTAATTGCGTTTCTTTGCTTTGAGTAAGTTTTTAAGCTTTTTTCAAGCTTGAGGTACTTGTCAAAAAGCTCGCATGTTTCATGTCTACGATAATCTTTAAACGCATCGGATTTCTCAAGATACAACTTAGTGCATTCGTCATCCCATCCAGGGGTGGCGGGTCTTCTTTTGAGGGATGCACTTGGAACACGTCGTTTCTGAGCTTCTAATGCACTTTTGTACATCAGGTCGGAAAGGAAACGATACTCTTCTAATGGTGGAAGAGGATCGGTAGAATCAATACCAAGGGTTACCGCCGATGCAAAATGTTGCCAATCGATTTGCCTCGTGAGGTCATAAGGAACATGGATTGGCTGGTCTGTTTTGTGAAAACTATTTGTGATTGAGATAATTATTGGTAAGTGATCACTACCATGGGGATCATTGATTACCTTCCACAGACAATCTAATGATAGTGAATTAGAACACAAAGATATGTCAAGTCGACTCTCCCTGGCAGGAGGTTTTGCTATTCGTGTCGCTTCCCCAGTGTTCAAGATGGTCAAGTTGAAATCGTCGCATAAGTCATAGAAAATACCCGCTCTATTGTCATCGTATTGTTCGCCCCAAGAAGTACCGTGGGAGTTCAGATCGCCCAAAATAAGAACTGGAGATGGAAGTAATGTAATTGAACTCCAAAGTTGACGGCGGTTTATTGATGCCCTCGGAGGGACATAGACGGAAGCTATGCAAAGATCTTTATTCTTTACATTTATTTGGCAAGCGACGATTTCAATGCCTGAGATTATTGGGAGTGAGATTTTATAGAAGGGGTAGCACTTTTTGATCCCCAGAAGTACGCCACCATATGAATCATCTCGGTCCAGGCGAATAATGTTAAAATCGTGGAAGTTTAATTCATCTTCGGATGAAAGCCATGTTTCACAGAGAGCAAATATATCACAATCAGAATTGTGAATCAAATACTTGAACGAGTCTAATTTAGGTATTAGACTACGACAGTTCCATTGTAATACGGTGATCATATCTTGATCCTCACTCGACGAATTATTCATCGAAAGATATGAATTCACCAATAAGGGGCCATGATACAGTCAATTGCTTGAAGTAGTTTCCAACTATAGGAATAAGCAGGTCAATAATTCCTCGGAGCGGTGAAGCATCCGAAAGGCCAAGAGCATTTAAAATGTTATCCACAATGTCCCTAAAATTAATCTTACCTCGCTTGGACGGGATATTCTTAGAATTGCGAGAAGACGTAGTGTTTGGTAACCTCTTACGGTTACTGTTATTAGGTAGCGGCGGGTTGGTATAGCTACAGCTAGGAACGGATGCATCAGCTATTACCGGTTTATTCGGTTTTTTAAATTGACCCCCTCTACCTCCAATTTTTTGCAAGCTTTTGAGAGTAGGTTTTATTTGTTTCCGGCGCACACCCGGAGAACTAGTAGGCTTTCTTTTACCGGGGGCGTGTACCTCCGGAAATCCACTCTAATCGGCTTCGTCAGAGTCCAGTTCATCGGAAGACAAAATCAAAAAAAGGATTTTCATTTTGAGCGGCTGATACAGACGATGCAGACGCTCCGTTTTGCGACTTTAACATGTACGTCTGCTTGGAGCGTTCTTGTATGGAACGTCTCACGTTACCAGTGCGCTTCTTGTACACGGGGCAGTTCTGCAAATCGTGGAGAGGCTCTTTGCCACAGTAAGCACACTTTGTTGCTTCCTGTTGGCAAGCATCCTCTAGATGCCTTTGGCCGCATTTGCCACAACGGGGCTTGTTGTCGCAAAAAGTAGCCGTATGACCCAACTGTTTGCACTTGGTACAATTAAATACCCTTGGTACAAAAAGGCGCACTGGGAAAAAAACTTTATCAATTTCAACAAATTTTGGGAGAATTGATCCGGCGAAGGTCACTTGTAGCGAGTCCGACGGTGAATACGTCTTTTTTCCATCTACCATTGATCCTGCATGCAATTGTTTGCATTCCAGAATCTCAATGGTAGACGAAGCGGAATCTGGAAGTCGCCCCTTACCTTCCATAACGTCTTCACACGTCAGGCTCGCTGCAGAAACCACACCGTCTATCTCCACATCTCGAGATGGGATGTAGACGTAGTACTCGACATTATAACCTGCGTCACTGGCAATTTCATTTGCAATTTTATACGTAGGTGCAGTAACACGCAGTTTGTTTCGGTTGACCTGATGAAATTCGGTCCCCGGATAACGACGCGTCAAATTTCTTTTAATGCCCAAAAAATCTAGGGCTTTCACTTTCTGCCGAAAGTAGACAACCCAAGGAGAGGCAGAAGACGGCTGATAACAGCGCGCCCTAAAAACATCTTTGGGAGGCAAGTCGCCCCCCGTAGAATCATCCATGCAAGAACAAATTCAGCGAACAGAGAAAAAAAAATCAATAAATTAATAAAAATCAGATGATTTTTTTTGGACCACCCTATGCAGAACGATTTACTATATGGGAGAGAGATACACAACACACTAGCAGATTAGGGAACAAAAAAACAAATGTGCTACTTGCCGTTTGCCGGTATGGCACCTTCTGCTGTTGTTCGCAAACAAAGCACCGCTTGCTGACCGGCAGTGGATGGAGCGATGACCTTCCTTGCTGCGATGGTGCTTATGGGGTTACACTTTTTCCCCTCGGGTGTTTGACGATGGTACTGGCTGGACAGATCATCCGTCGGGCTCGGCCGGGAATGTCTGCTTCCCTAATGGAACGCTCGGCTGGATATCGGTGGTTTAAACAGTGCACTACTTTTAATCACCGCGTGATTGATAGCGGGTTGAAAAAAAAAAATGCAAAAAAAGAGGTAATGCGGAGTGCGAAAAAAAACTAAACCGAAGCTCTTCAGCGTTCGATGCGGAATGAACCACTTTTATTTTAATATAAGTTTATTTTGCTAAATATTGGTTTAAATTACAGCTATTACTCAACTAAATATAAGGTTTAATTGGCAAAGCTAGTTGAAAGGCGGTGCATTGGAGGCATATACTATATTTCAACCAATTGCTAAGTGGTCGAATAAAAGTCAATTCAGACACCTGTATAAAGCAGCCCGGAAAGATGCTTTTGGTGTTTTAATGGCACGTTTCGCCATTCTAAAAAATCAAGCTAGACTCTGGCAAAAAGATGATCTGGCCACTGCGTTCATGCATTATACTGCACAACATGATATATTTATTATATATATATATTTATATATTAATAAATAATTTATATTAATATATAAATATAATAATATAATATATTTATATATAAATAATTATATATTAATATATTTATATATATATATATAATAAATAATTTATATTAATATAAATTATTTATTATAATTATAAAAATTAATTATGGTTCTTATCTTAACAATAGTGAAGTATTTATAAGCCTATGGGTCTTAAATGGAGATGGTCTGGCTGACGTTGAAAAAGACTACACGGTCATTCGGATTCACCCAAAATTGAGTAACTTGTAACCATTTTCATAAAACAGACTAAAGGGTCACCCACAATTGATACGTTGCGGATGCGTTGACGTAAATTTGACAGAAAACCTATGGGAAAACTGTCAAATTAACGCAAATGCATCCGCAACGTATCAATTGTGGGCCAGCCATAAGACGTCAAACCATGGGTAAGGCGATTTATGAAAGTGGGTAAGTCTTACTCGGTTCTTCATAAATCTGGTTAGATCCAAGCTTTTAGACTATAGCGAATACTCCGCAGCGTCAGTCGCCATTTTTTCATAGTGAGGTGTAACATTTAATGAATTTAAATTTAAAACCGATAAGCTAATGGAGCAGATTGCAGCGGCAGTGGATACGGAAACGTATCGCAAATTGAAAGGTATTTTTGTTCTATTTTCTAATAAATATCCAAAAAAAAAAACATTCTCGAAAACTATTGAGTTGAGAAACTTCTACGTCTTGAACGTAAACTTGACTTCACGGGATAATATTTAACAAATCGATCTTATTGCATTATACGCGTAATTATTAGCTTGAATTATATTTTTTTTATTCAGGCTTTCGTTGTCAAATATCTTCTTGCGGAAGGATTGTGCCCGGATATGTGGATGAATTAAAAATACACTTCCGGGAAAAACACAACCTCAATACGAGTCAAGCTGCGGAGGTTCCCTTCGTATGTTCTGAATGTGGGAGTCTATATAATCGTTTCAAAACACTCAAATGAAGAATGTTTCTGACGAAGTTCTTTACAAACGGATTAAAATGAGTTGGCTATTTTATTTTTGACATTTTATTTTTTCACGTTTACAATACTACAATACTCACTATTTTGTTCGTCACAGTGATGATGATGGAAATTTGTATAATGTTGTGTTAGTTAAAAAAAAAATAAAGAAAGAAGTCTACAATTGTTTGAGCCTCGCGCGCGGTATACAGATATGATAGACTTCTTTTTGAATTCGTTAAAAAAAATTGGCCTTTGATGCTTTAGATGGTACTATGAAATAGTAGCGAGTTGTCTGGCTGAATGTCGGGGAATTTTTCGTCAATTCTTTTGTGGTTGAAAGTAAAAGTTTGACTAATGCCGGTCCAGGATTTTTTCGGTTTGGAAACATTCTTGACATCCCTGGTGAGATATTCTTGGCCAGCCCTAAACTAAGCTGGCGGCCCCATTAGTGTTGGAACTGCATTGGCTCTGTAACGGGCAGGATCGAATATTGGCTTCTCTTTTGATAATGTCCTTTTACTGGATTCTGTGATCTGAATTGCAACAGAATGTCCTGATCGCTGGGAATACTTGCGAATTTTTGTGGTTAACATCAAAGCTTTTCACGATTATGTCGCTGTGAAGCAAATGGATACTTTTGAAGAAATTTATATCTGTAGATGAAATCAGTTCGTTTTTTTTTGCATAACTGGTTTAAATTGTTACCAAATTAATTATCTTAGAGATAAAATCGTCTAGCTCAAACCTTTGTAGGGGTAAGGGCGGGACCATCATCATCATCATCATCATCAAACGACATATTCTCAAATTTCATCCCCGTGGAAATAGTAAACCCCACAATACCGTACCAGATGCTAATAATCATGACTCCAGACCCATGACAGTGGATTTAGATCAACCTGCTGCGCCAGAGAACGAACCGAATTATGATGGAATAACAAATAAGAATTTTTTTGAACCTTCCGTCTCGACAACGGATATGATAGAACTTGCAGAAAAGTTTGTTATTCAAATGCGTTGTGATGTTGGGCTTCCTGAAACGAAAATTACAGATTTTATAAAAGCAGCAACAGAGCTGCTGGGTTATTCCGGAAAGCATTATCTAGGTATTTTCAAATCGTTTTTACGCCATAAATCGATTCCGTACGATGATGTTGATGCCGTGAATAGCATCAACAAGTTTTAATTTCCGAGTATTTTTGGTAATGTGCGTACGCCTAAGGACAGCTTGGCGTATTTGTCAGGAACTGCAGGATTTGCTATTCCAATTCCCAAAGAGGAGCTTTTAGGACGAACAAAGCTCACAAAAGTAACCACTATTCCAGCTAATGCTAGTCGGCATCGTAGGAAATCTATTATGAAGCATACGAAAGTCATCAAGCTCGCGGCTCAATATATTTCGAACATCGACACAATGGCATTGATAATGCAGCATGAGCGGGCACTAGAGTCGATAACAAATGAAGTACCTACAAACGGCCTTATGCAAGGGTTCAAAGATAGCCAGCATTTCAGAACGCACTCATATCTGAAAAACTATCCAAATGCTTGCAGGATATCCTTACATATTGACGACGTGGAGTATCTAAATGCATTAGGGTCGCTAAATGGCAACAAAAAGTTGACTAACATTAATTTCAAAATCGACAATTTCAAACCCATCGTCAATTCAAATCCAGATAGAATTTATCTGGTAATGACTGTTCACACTAAAGACGTCAAGAAATACGGCTACGGAAGAATCCTACGTCCGCTCATAAAAGATCTGCTACGCTTGGAATCTGACAAGGGTGTTAATATCACAGTTCGGGGGCAGAAGCATGAGATGCGAGCTGTTTTGGTTCATGTCGAAGGAGATACGTTAGCGATCCACGATATTTTCGAATTGATGGGACCACAAGCTAAAATATTTTGCCGAATGTGTTACGCTACTCGAGATCTGCTTCATCGGGGTTTGTTTGGAGAGGTCCATCGTTTGAGAACGCCAAAATCTATTCGAGCTGATTTGGAAGCTGTCACATCCGGTCAAAAAATGTCCTCTGAATGTGGAATAATGCGAGAATGTGCATTGCATGAACTAAAGTATTTTAACATAGCTTTAAACAATACGTTTGACCCAATGCACGACATTCTTGAAGGCGTAGGAATGATGGTAATCAAGTTAATATTAAACAAAATAGTTAACGATCAGAAAATCTTGACAATACAAGAAATTAACAGGCGTATAATGGATTTTGATTACGGTATAGCTGAATCGCAAGACAAACCATCACCCAATTTTTCAGTACTGAGTTAGAAAAAGCGCGGTCATGCGATTAGTCAGTCCGCTGCTCAATGTTGGACTTTACTTAGAGCTTTTTTGTTTATATTCAACCCAGTATTGACTGATAGTTTTATTTGTTTACTTGGCTCACTATTAAAAATAACCTTTTATTCATTTTCGTATAAACTCACCTTTGAACAGATAAACGATTTAGAAGAAGAAATTCAAAAATTTTACAAATACTTCAAATTAAATTTCCTCCTTGTTAAACCAATTAACAAAGTCCATCATTTGTCTCATTACCCTACAATAATACGGCGAAGCGGCCCAATGGCAAATCATTCCTGTATGCTTTACGAAGGAAAGTTTAAAGAATCTAAAAAGCAAGCAAAGACCTGCAATAATTTTATTAACCTTACATTTAGCCTCGCAAAGCGTTTAAATTTGAAACAAATTAATGCAATTCTCAGTCACTGTTATGATATAGATAGTGTAGACGTGATTTCATCTACATGTATATTTAAGCACTTATCGGAGTACTCAGCATTGCTTTTCGATTATCCAGACATAATTACTAGTATTAATTACATGTGTATAAACAAAACCAGGTTTCGCCCAAGCTTGATCGTCAAGTACGAAGTATGTGGAGAGGCATTCTATGGTGTACTGAAATTGATAGCTATGAATGATGATAGGATAGATTGTATAATTGAACAATTAAAATGTATAGCATATTGCGAAACTTATAACAGTTTTCAAGTCCTGCACACTAATACCATTGTACGAGTTTCGAGAGAAAAGTTATTTACAAGGAAAACTTACAGCCTCTGGAAGATGAATGGTGAAATAAGTGATATATATTACATAAGCTTAAAATATACTGATGGATGATTTGATTATAATACACTTATACTATGTTCAGACTACAAGATTCTATATATTTTTTATTTAGTCTAGTAAATCATTCAGCCTTTTGTGCCATACAGACTACAACCTATAGTACATGGTACATTTTCTACAGGGTAACATTATTTTGCTAATATAACTATCGATCTACTTTAACGTGAATTAATGCAGTAATCTACCAAGAATTATTGAGCAACTTATGTAGTTTTCAGACATTTGGAAAGCTTATAACTGGAATTAGTAGTCCACCCTATGTATGTTTATTTCAAGATCGAATCTAATTTACATACTAGAATGTTGTTTGTATGGCACATTAAAAAAGGCTTACCTTACACACATCTACAGAAACAAATCTTACTACAGGCAACATCACGCAACTTAAAGATTTTGTGACCTGAGAATATTTTGTATCGTCACGATCCTCTTGCTTCTCTTTCTTATACGTGATGTTTTGATGAATATTCCCACATCTGTATATCGGTATAGGTCCTTCCAAGAAAGCATTTAAAGCTTAAAAGTGTTCCAGGATACCCGCAGCAACAACAACACCAACCGGTTATAATTGTAGCTACCAATACATAGTTGATGTTCTGGAATCTAAAGCACACAATGATTACGGATTTGATTAGGTATTCGATTTAAGAATTGATTATTTTCTCATTTTTACCTTGGTGAGCAGGAGCGATGGAAAAGAATGTTTTGTTTTGTTTTGTTTTTCTCGAAAAAGGAAAATACTTCAACACGAAAAATAAAACTACATAAGTTTTAAATAAATTACTACTCATTTTTATCGACAGATTTATATTCGTATCATATTATACGTAAACCTTTCCCTAGTATATTGTATTGAAATACTCCTAATATCGCAGAGAGTTCTGTAATAGGAAATTAAATTTATGGAGAACAATTTGCAACAGCTTAGAAATTTTAAGACTATAATAAATACTTTCAGCGCAAAAAATCAACGATGCTTCGCTGCTTCTTCTAAGCGCGTCCGATCTCGTCGATATGGGAATCACGGAAAAGGGGCCGATATTACTTATTCTCAATATTGCTAACAAATTAAGAACACTTGAGGAAGACGTTAGTGAGGCAGGTTCATCTACAGCAAATCAGGTCAGTTGAAATATAGATGTTATGTAACTAAATTATTCACTTGATTCTGAATATTAAAATTTTTCGTTCTGTTCCAGCTTTCTCGTCAAACTTTTGAGGCAGACGATCAGTTTCGTTGCAATGTTTTGTTGCCTATATTGGATCGGGGAGAAATTCCGATGAAAAACGATTTGAACGCGATAACGAGAATCGCATGTAAAGCCATGGAAAAACGAATTTTTGAAGGTAGCAGGTAAAAAGAACCTTTAAACATTCTTAAAAACGTTGTGTCGTACTTGGTAATGTATACAATCATATTTTTATAATCGATTTCTGTTGTTTTTAAGCTATCCTTCTACAGATGAACAAGAGAAGACAGCAAAAGAAATTGTTGCATTATTCCCACAACTGAAGTGCGATAGAGAACGGCCTACTGATGCACCTGATGAGGTAATTGGCGTTTTGTTATTACTAATTGTATCAAAATAAACATATTTAATCAAAATATTCCAAATTTCAGTGGCTTTTTTTCTGGCGTCATAGTGGCTTCGAAACAGGAACTCATAATGGTCTGATTTTTCATCGCATCAGAAATACAATTAAGAAGCTGCCGACTACCCTGCGAAAATTTAAACGCAATAGAGTAGACATCTTATCTGCTGTACATTCAGATATTAGAGCTCGGGCAGAAGCACTGCAGATAATGGACAGAAGTGATAAATTCAAGGTCTGTAAGGAAATGGAAGCGTGTTTCCCGCTGCATCAAATGTTTCTGCAAGAGAAAAAAGGAGTTTTCGAAATTGTTGCAGTGTTCCCTCACTTACTTAATTTTAATGGATTACTGGTAATTTTCATGATTTGCTACAAAGTTAAATAATTTTAATGACATTCAAATCTTTCCAGATAAACCAAACGTATGCCAGACTTTTCCCAAATGGTGAAGCTCAACCAGATTACAGAGGCGTACTGGCTAAGTGTCTTTTGTTTTGCCCGGAGAAATTCCGTCATGTTGAAGATGGTTAGTAGGTTACTCACTGGTTGATTGTGTATCTCTAACCTATGTTTTTAACGATTATATTTATAGAATACCTACGTGCTTTGCTCCGGATCAATGAAAAGCTGCCAACCCGAGGATTCCGCAGAAAAGTTGAGGGAACGCTAACAATAGATAATACCCAATCACTGGTCCGTTGGATCATGGTATACAACTGGTACTGTTTAATTGCTCAATTTATTTAATTTCTTGTCATTTCAGCCATCAGTCGATGCGATTAGCCTTTATATGTCATCCATTGCTGAGTTACCATTTGAACCACACATTGTTTGTGTGGCTAATTCCATGACATCTGGGCCGTTGTACGTTTTCGTTGAACAAAATGTGTATGTTGAAGTGAAGACATCAATTCATGCCATTGATACATTTTTCAAATGTTTTTCCGTTTTCGGCATAAATGTCCCCACCAAATTCGTAATGCTGATGGATTTCTTGGCCATTGTTCTCTTCAAAACATTGTTTATTAGCACACGATTAACGGTAAACAAGCTTGCCGCATCGTTCAAAGAAGCTGAAAATGCTGAAATGTAAATTTTCCCACCCTTTGAATTTTGAAATATAAGCTATTTGATTTTATAGCAAAACGAATGTTCCATTCGTACCGGGTTTTTTTCAGTTAGATCGTTGGCTCTAAATTAATAAGTTACGTAAATTATGGATGTTCAGTAGTACATTTTTTTCAGGAGAATAAAAAAAGCTTAACTATAGCAGCCCAGGGTTTTTTTTTTGTTTTCAATATTTTACCCAATTTCCATAAAAAGCACATTTTATAATAATGAGTAGAGCTAACCCAAGATCGAATAAATTTAGCGTATACCCAAATTTGGGTATAGTTTCGGTTACCCAATTTTGGGTAGTTCCAATTTTTATGATTTTGGGTTACCTTTACTCAATTTTGGGTAAATCTGAATGAGCGTGTCCAACCGTTTCTTTAATAGTTTGGATGATACCCCAAATAGGTCGTTAAGAAAAATGAATCATACGAAATTTATTAGGGTTTGGTAGCGCGTCTAGAAGCGACCGGTACGGTGGTGAGTGATGATAGAGCGCTGCTAAACGGGCTTCTATGCCCCACCGTTAATGATGCTCTGAGTAGAATTGTATTGTTTTTTCTTTTTTCACACGGAAATGAGAATGAAAGCCACATTCATTCGTAAAAAGTGAATCTCCTCAAAGATTGAGTTGATCCACTTTTTACACAAATTGAGTAAAAAAGAGAACAGAAAGAACAGTTACATACACTCCCGTTTCATTTTACACATTTTTTTTATTACAATTGTATACTATCTCTTTTCCTTTCACAGAAATGTTACACAATTTTCAGTAAAAAAGTGGATCTACTCATAAATTAAGTAGATCCACTTTTTAACGAAAATTGAGTAATATTTCCGTGAGAGAAAAAGAGATAGTATACAATTGTAATGAAAAACTGAGTAAAATGAAACGGGCGCGTACAAATCTCGAGTACTTTTTCAAATAGACGTAAGTCACATTTGGACGAAAATGAGAAAATCAACATTGAACTTTTTTGAGTTTATTTTTATTCCTATTTGAAAATCGGACATGTTTATCCCAATTAAATTCCACTAAATGACACATTGGTAAAAGATATTGCATCACTGTGCTTAAAACTACACTAGGAGTGAAAATTTAAGCTTCATATAGAAAAATGTTTCTTACAACGGTCTGCAATTGAAAAAGATAATACGATAATAATGTTGATGACCCTTATAAAAAATTACCTTAAACAAACGATATCACAAATCCTCCAATCATTTCCTTTAATGGTTTGGATGATACACCAAATAGGTCGTTAAGAAAAATAGCCAATGCGAAATGTATTAGGTACGTCAGTATGATAGATGGCATGTTACTTGCGTCAAAATGATTCGCCATTCTGCGAATGACAATGTTGTTACGTCGAAATGTTACGTTAAGTTGTCATATTTCACACAGGTACGTCGAATTTTTTAAAATGACGTTTAATTTTTTTCTATAACAAAACTTTGTACACATAATTTTGCTAAAAAAATCAATTTTTAATGAAAAAAAATCTAAATATTTAGCCTTGTTAAAGACTTTTACTAACGAGTCGGTAATGGGTATTCAAATGATATAATAATGTTTCGCAGGTACTTTTCAACACAAGCGACGTATCTACCATTATTCCCAAAGAGTGCAAAAGTGATTTTACACCGTTTTGAAAAAAGTTAGTTAAATCTTCCAAGAATAATCCATCAGAAACTTCATCAAACCAGGGCATGAATATACATGATTTTTTAACAACATACCATGAACAACACGTTTGTTTACATTTTGTGACTTACGTTCTGTTGAAAAAGTACTCGAGAAATAAAAAGAGAGGGTGTTTTGAGTATGTACTACACGGTTACTGGCTAAAACCAAGTAAAGTGTCCTTGGAAATCGGATCCATATAAAAAAATGGGTTATGTATGCTTCGATTCACATCTTCAAGGATGTAATCGATCTCCATAGGTTCACTTTGTGGATCGAAGTCTGAGGCTTCCTCATCCAGATGGATCCTTGGATGAAAATGGACTGTGTGGCGAGCAAAAGCCCAAAACGTAGATTGCAAGGACCCACAGCTTTTACAAAGGAATGGAATGGTATTTTTAACGCTGGTTTTGAGGTTATGGAAGTTTTTTATGTGATTGTTTAGATCCTGGAAGTTATCTGCAGTGGAGCTGCAGCCAGCAACAGGACATTCGTAACCTTAATTTAAAATTCAATTTAACAAAAAGTTTCCCGAATAAATTTAGATTTACTTACTCTCTAGTTTTTTGTAAGACTCGAAGTCCAGTTTCTTTCGAAGCCCTTCCATTTTTCAAAAAATCTGAAAATGGCGGTTTTGGAAATTGATTATTTTAAATTTATTTATTCATATATTTAGGAATCTTGTACATACCAACTGGACCAACTATCCACTTTTGCTCAGCTTATTTGTTTAATTGCCTTTGTTGGCAGATTTCGGACCGGATTTATTTGATTCGAGACTCACCTGAATCGCAACGCACAAACGACTGAAGAGAGTTAAATAATTTTCATAACTATTTCTCACCCATTTTTTTCCTGCTAATAAGTTCTCACCGATGGGTATTTTTTTACCCATTTTGGCAAATCAAATTATACCCATTGTTTGACATTTACGTGTGGTGTTGAAAAATGCGTATTTTTGCACGCATTAATGGGTTTTAGCCAGTAACCGTGTAGAGTCCCTAAACTGAAACCGGCCAGTACCCATTAATGCGTAAAATATCACCCATTTCGAACTTAAGTGGGTTAACTCCTTTAATGGGTAAAACGTTTTTACCCAAGAATGGGTAAAGAGCCTGTACGTCAGGCTATCGAGTATTTTTTACCCATTTTTCAAAATGTTTGTCATTTGGGCAATGGGTATGAAATACCCATTTTTCAAAACGTTTGTTATTTGGGAAATGAGTATGAAATACGCATTTTTCAAAATGTTTGATATTTGAGAAATGGGTATGAAATACCCATTTTTCGCGATTTGTTTTTAAATGTGATATTGAATAATGAGCATTAGCACAAACATAAAAGATCTCAATTACTGTATTTGTATTTGTATTTGTGAATTTATTCGTAACCACAGTTTTTCTTCAATCTCCAGCGCAGTATCCGGTATTCGGTATCCTACAAATGTAAAAGTCAATAATTTAAAAATATTATCTCTTAAATATATGTTAACCTCAATCCATTGAATTATTGGAGCCACCAAATCCTGCTCTTTGTCAAGAAACTTCTCCTTAGAAGCTTTTCGGATCCCTCATCTAGTAAGATGTACAAATAATTTACATGGATAGTAATTTTTAAGATTAGTTACTTTTATGTTATTATATTTAATTATTAATGTACCTCTCAGTTTTTGGAAGCTTTCGCTATCCAATTCAGCCTTCAGTTCTTCCATATACTACGCGTTTTCGTAGACTGAATTCCGACATGGGTAAAATATCACCCATTTCGAACTTAAGTGGGTTAACTCCTTAAATGGTTAAAACGATTTTACCCATTAACGTCAGGCTATCGGGTATTTTTTAACCATTTTTCAAAATGTTTGTTATTTGGGAAATGGGATGAAATACGCATTTTTCGAAATGTTTGTTATTTGCGAAATGGGTATGAAATACCCATTTTTCGTGATTTGTTTTTAATTGTGATATTGAATAATGAGCATTAGAATAAACATAATAGATCGCAATAACTGAATGTGTATTTGTATTTTGACAACCCTTAAGCCTCTTTGGGAATGCATGATCTTCCCTACATGCAAGCGATTTACGAATTCCTTTGTTTGTCTGATCTATGAGTGTAATGTCATCACCCCCTCCTTTTCTCTGTTATTATTTCCCTGCGGTGGTGCCGTAGTTTTTTTTTTTTTTTTTTGTGTGCGTGCTGCTTGCGGCCGGCAAGCTGGGGGCGCCCAGCGGAGGAGTGTTTGTGGGGGGGGGGGAGGCGGGGGAGTTTGGGGATGACGGCACCACGAGGAGCAACAAAAACCTGCTGAAAGTTATCTGCCTAGCCCCTTCCAAACAATAATGTTACCTTTACCTCGAGGTAGCCACGAGTAATTGGACTTTACTAAAATTGAAAAATTGTACATTGTAAATAACAATATTGAATATCGGCTCCGTAAAGTGTTACACACGCCTGAGCCTAACAAATAAACGAACTGATTAAAAAAAAAACCCTTTAGCCTCAGACCTTTTACCTATCAGATATGTTAAGTTTCGTTCGGGAGTTTTCACACCGGCAAATATTCCTGTGACGTTCAAGTGGTCCATTGAAGCGGTCATCACATCGTTATCATCCAGAGAGGATATTCGTGGAATATATCTGAAAGGATTTAAAGGATTTTGACGTCAACTTGATGAAAGCTTGGATTTTACGCCCCGGAAGAGACACATACTCGGAAGTACGATTCTACTGATGAAATTAAAGCATTTTATAATATTATATTATATTATTAACGTACCTCTTAGTTTTTGGAAGCTTTCGCTATCCAGTTTAACCTTCAGTTCTTCCATATTCTTCGCGTTTTCGTGGAATGGATTCCGCGAAGTTTTTCTATTGTTCGAACCACGCACTTTCATATAAGCAAAGCGAGCCAGGAAAATGCTTAGATATTTTTTAGAAAATATAGTAGAAAAATACCCTTTTGATCTTTTGATCTCTCATTAAAAATAAAAAATGGGTCTTTAGTATGCATTATTTTGATTTTAAAAGTACCCATTTTTTGACAGTTTCATATAATATTGAAAAATGTGTACATATTTACCCATTAATGGGTACTGGCCGGTTACAGTGAAATCTACCTACTCTGAGAAAAATTTCATCGTTGTACCGACAATTAAATCTTGGTCAGAATGACTATCGCATATAATGGTTTCAATAACCATGAAAATGGTCGAATTTTCCACGTTCATGGCATTTTTGACTATGATCATGGTATCAAGGACTATTCCGACATTATGGAAAATGTTGCATCAACTATTTTTAATGGTAGTTTTGACCATGATCATAGTCGGTTCAAAATCACTATATTGCAATATTCATCTCAACCCCAATAAAGGTAAAATGTCTATCAAAAACTCTCTGTGTAGGGACTCTATGTACCTAAGGGTCAATTTCCTCACCTTCGCTTAGAGCTTAAACCATGTTTAAGCGTATGGGTAAGCACCGCTTAGGAGTTAAGCGGAGGTGAAGAAATCGGCCCTAAATAGTATACTTTAGTCCGAAATGGTCGAAATTGTACCCATTAATGGGAGCTTTCCAGTTAGAGTGTATATGTGTGATACCTGCTATTAGAGTGTGTAATTTATTTTCTTATGCTGAGGTCTTCACTCGACAAACGCATCAGTGGCGAAAAGCAATAAATTCCTATTGTTGGTACTGTAAAAATACATTTATGAAAAGTAATCATCCGCTGCAAACAGTTTCATTGAAATAGCACAAAATGGCAAGTGATATTAAGGTAGAACGACCTTCTGAAGCTGGCTTAGAAAATGTAGGGACACCAGAACTGTGAGTATTTTCCTTTACAGCTACTGATAGTATAGTCATGTTAGATCGGTGTGATAAAATACGAGTTTTGATCAATTTCAGCGATGGTTTTGGTGCTGAACCAAGCTATTATAGGAAGCGACCAATATCACAAGAAGTAGATCCCTTATCACGTCTTCCAGATATGACGAGCAGTTCTATCGAAGCAATGCATTTTATGCTGCGACAGTGGGGCTTGGAAGCCTTGGAAGAAAGATTTGACGAACATCTGATCGACATTAATGTGTTAGATTATATCTTAGATGTCGACATTATTGAGTTGTGCCGGGATTTACCGATTCGGTACAGATTGGTGCTGCGCCGCAATCTTCAAAATAAGGTGAGTATTTGTTTGAGTAACTTTATGTTGTCCGTACACTAACCATGTGTTAACCTTACTACAGCACCATAAGCGAATTCTTGCTGCTGTCAGTCCATCCAGACCGAAGTCAAAGCGCTTCAAGCAAACGAATATTACGTTCACTAAAGATGCCACTGAGACGATGCCATTGATTACTTCTGAAAGTGAAAACACAAATGCCGAAAATTGCTTTGAAGATACAGAACCCACCCATTTTGTGTCTGTTGAAACAACGTATCCAGATGACCACGATTCTGACGGAACGGAGTCAGGAATGCAGGAAGATGAGGTACGGAATATTCTAAATTTTATGTAGGATTTTATGTGTTAAGTAGATTACCCCGATAATCGCATATCCCATTTGACATATGGATTGGAAGCATAAATTCGGTTTCTTGAAATTCAGAGCTACTTCAAGATTTTGGGTAAATTTGTTTTTGTAATATAAGTTGCTAGTTATAGTTATCGGCAAATGAATCAATCCTAAAAGTAAACATAACAGCCAGGTAGATAAATTCTATCTCTGTGATATTATCTAGTTTTTATGCGTGATGTTAAGCCTTGATTACCACGAAGTCGACGATTGATATATATATAAACTAATCATAACATAAAATAATGAAATAATCGACGGGTGTTTTTCAAGTAATTTTTTTTTCCCATTACCAACTTCAATCATAGTTACTTGCAATTCGCAAAAGATTTTCGTGATTTTCGCTCTCATATTCCACGAAACAATTCCACGAAATTCATATGATTTCGCATGTTGAATTCACTAGGTATTATACAAGAGAACTTCCAACTGAAAAAAAGATGATTATCAATTTGATTTTTGTATTTTTATGAAGCAATGAGGTGAGTTACATTCATCGAACTAAAGAAAGAATTTGCTTATCTCGAAAACCATTTTGAACGAAACTAGTGGAAATGGATCTGTTTTGGGTCTATGGATCCTGAATTTTGCCTATGCTTAAAATACGAGGTAAATATTTTGCCACCATTTTTTTTTTTTTCTGAAAACCAAAACTATTCAAATACATTAAACTAATCTTGTTGTTTGTTGTTGCACGGAGCACGTAATTAATTATATTGTTTGAAAATTGGAAATATCATTCTTATCAATATGCACCTCTAGGAGTGGACAGCTATTTTCTGCTAGAACCAAAGATGTGTAGAGAAAGCATTGATAGGTCGGTAAGAGCACGGCAGGTTGTGAAATTTAATAGAAGTAGTTGAAATTGAGCGTAGGGCATGTTTGGACGGCAGATAAACTCTTACCTAGCTACCACAATGCATGGTAGGCAAGAGGGAAGGGAGCGTTAGTATTGTCTAGATGACATACTCTTATGAGACAGGCAATTTTTATCTATAGAGGTTGCTGCACCCAATGCAAAAAGTGCAAAAATCAAGGATGCCATATTTTTTCTGGTCGGCCTATCACTTTTAGGAATGATCACAAAAACTACGTCGGATTTTGTTTACTCGGTTTGTGTTTGTTATTATTATTGTTTCAATGTTAAGAGACATCGTTTTTTTTTTAATTTTCCGTCGGCCTATTTCCTCGCATGGTGACAATCACCGACGACAGGAAGACGACTCCACCACCTGGACCCTACCTAACGACTCATGAATATGAGCCGGGACTAACGGCTTTACTTCCCTTCCGAAGGAAGACGTGACCAGATTTTTTCGCCTCAGAAAAACCACCGACGTCGACTGGGATTGAACCCAGACCCACTGGGGTGAAAAGTAGCAGTCACGCTTACCACTACACCACCGACGCCGGCTAGAGACATCAGTTTTGTTTGATTTCTTTTGTTTTTGTTTTGATTTTTTAGTTTTGGAATGATCACAAACCGACCGTCGGCTATTTTGTGGTGGTAAGCGAGCTGTCAGCAATCTCTATAGGCCCAATTCTAGATCCTCTATTAAGCTCTGTGATGTTTAAAGCACGCACACTATCGTGTCTATCGTCGAGTAAAAAATGTTTGTTTTCCCACCGATAACCTAAGAGTTTTCATTATAGTTTGCGATAGAATAGAACTTTTTGACAGCTCTTTGTTGTTTTCGTTCAAAACGCACTACCACTATTGCAGAAGGCACACTACGACACCTAGACGTGATAAGCCTAATAGGCTCATATTAGAGCAATTTACCCTATTTTTTAAAAAGAAAAGAAAAGATGTAGATGATTCGTCCCTAATAATATCTGGGGGCGACCCCGGCGTAGTGGTTAACATCCATACCTCTCACGCCAAAGTCACGAGTTCGAATCTCACCCCCGGACAAGTTACGAAAATGCCCAAAAGCGGTGTTTGATTGACAACGACGGGAGATGAACCAACCCGAGGCTGAACATCTCGATAAGCAAGCAATAAAAAAACGTCCCTAATAATGTATCTCTAATAACTGCATCTGGCCACAGGGTATGGAAGACCGGTTTTGTTTCAGACAGTGTTAAACATTTGTAATTACTGACAAAAGCAAATATTTAACTTACCTGTCAACTTCGCGAATTCGTATGTATCCAACGTATTGGATATTTCCTCCGTTTTCTATACTGCAACAGCCTAAAACAATTCCGGAACTTAAACACGGTGCTTACAAAATAAATGCTTTTTGAAAATGGCGTCAGCATCGGGCGCAACTATCTGAGACTGCGCTAGCAGTAAACTGTGCGATGTAACTTTCTTTGCCGTTGTTGGCATAGATAGAATGTAGGTGTCTGATGTTTTTCGACGCCAAGCGTTTCTGATTTCTTACGACTAATTCCCACGCTGTCTCATCCAGGTTGGCCCTTCTTCTTTCAGGTAATCACGCACTTCTTTGAATCACTGATGGATTTGTGCTTCTGGTACGGTAGCTTGATGTTCCGCTAGTATACTCGGTTTCCATATCATGATTTGTGCGTCCATTTGAATCATTTTTGACCGGGTATTCTTTTCTGAAAAGAGGTATTCTTTTTCAATAATTTCACAAAAAGGCACGACATTCATGTGTTAGATGCTTCTCAGTTTTTGGGAATGCGGCATTGTTCATTCAATCGACAATCTGGGTTTCGTCATACGATGTCAAAATTGCCGGACATGCCACATTTTGCTGCGGCAACAGCCATTTCCATCACCTTTGTGGAAAATTTCTTCCTCTGCGCAGTCGGAGTCATTCTAAACTAAGGTCTGTATCCGCAATAATCCGGACA
Organism: Aedes koreicus; assembly: GCA_024533555.2. NCBI lineage: Eukaryota > Metazoa > Arthropoda > Insecta > Diptera > Culicidae > Aedes > Aedes koreicus. The sequence goes on from JAHHFK020001018.1 coordinate 21,341, forward strand.
CCTCAAAACATGAATAAAACATAAATTTTGCATTATATGTTGAGATTGTTTCTTTGGCTTTCAGTCTTTTATGTAAAAAAATAGAAAAAAAATATCTGTTTCCCCTACATAAAAGACTGAAGGCCAAAGAAACAATCTCAACATTAAAAAGTAACAGTCGATAATCAGCAACACTTTCGCATTATATTTCCGTCGTAGTTGTTTATTTCAGATTCATGGGATGTGTTTTAACAATTCGTGAAGACAAAACATAGTTATTCGGTATTTGCATAAAATTTTCGAACTTTGCGCTTAACTCCGTCCATTAAGGTTTGTACAGACTCTTCAGAAATCGTAGAAGCCGTCTTTGTCCAAATTTGCTGGAAGTGTTTGATGTCTTTGATTCCTTGCTTCTTTCCAGAAAGCTTCCGCTTCATCAGAGCCCAATATCTCTCGATTGGTCGAAGCTCTGGGCAATTTGGCGGGTTTGAGGTTTTTGGTACAATGTTCACTTGATTTGCTTGGTACCACTCTATCACAGTTTTAGCATAGTGGCATGATGCCAAATCGGGCCAGAACAAAGGTTTTTCTTTGTGACTTTTGGTGAAGGGTAGCAATCGCTTCTGCAGACACTCTTTCTGATAGATCTCCTTGTTGATTGTGCCTGTAGTGACAAAAGATTTACTCTTTTTGCCACACGTGCAAATTGCTTGTCACACAAGGTATTTTTTTGAGAAATTTCAATGCCTTCTTCGTTCTGAAATGCTCAGCTGTAGCATTCCTGACCATAGCAGAATAAAAAGCCATTTTGCTGCCAACTTCTGTTTGTCGTTGCGATTTGGAACTGTTTTTACTTTATACGACTTAAGTCCCAAACGTTGTTTTGATTTTTGAACAAAACCAGGCGACATCCCTATTTTACGAGCCACCGTTCGAATGGAGAGATTTTGATTTTTCGTTAATATCCTTTTCACCTTTCGATCCATGGCAGGATCAGCGCGTCCAATGTTTTTGTCACTTCTCGGTTTCCTCTCCACCGTCAAACGATCTGAAAATGATTTGAGCACATCGTGAACAGTGGATTTAGGCAAATCCAATGTTTTTGCAAGGTCCCGTATAGACAAGTCAGGATTTACCGTACGCCCGTACAAAATTCGCTCGCGCACTTGTTTTTCTTTCGTCGCCATCTTGAATACTAAACATGAAATGTAAACATCAATCATAGTCTTTTTCATCATAGACTCTCAGCTATACCACAGTGAAACTTTTCATTCCTACGTACAATATTTCAAAAGTTACAATGCTTTGAAGGTGTCCGGATTAATGTGGATACAGACCTTAAATAAATTGAAAGTATTATGAGTGAACGAGGAGGTGAGCGGATATTGGTTCTCATTAAATTTGGAACGGCTCAAAACCGCTCAAAATATTTTGAGTCAAAGTTAGTTTCCACAGATCTTTACATTAGTTGAAAGTATTACACCTAAATGTACCCACCTGTGCTGATTTTAGTCCATAAAATCACGAACAATGAATTATATTCCTAAATTTAAAAACTGATGTTAGTTAAAACAATAGCAACGTGTTGTTTGACGTTTTCGTCAGTCAGCTCTTAAAATAGAATTGTTTCAGAAATAATTGCGTTTAACAAAAACGAGTGGCATTGTATATGGGGCATGAATGGAGACTGGTACATTGAAGGTACTTTAAACCGTTTTTTATAATTTTATTTGTCATATTATTGACTATATATATGATGTAAACAAATTCAGTAATAATTACGTACAGTAAATACAATAAAATAGTCATTATTACACTAAAAGAACATTTTAACTTCGATGGGAAAATGATTTGTCATGATTATTATGATCCTAGTTATTATGATTATTTTGATAGTAAGATGAAAAATTCTCAAAAAACCCTGCTACTATAGCAGACTCATTTCTGACAGACAAGCAATTAGTTGAGATAAACACCTCGAAAATCAGCCGATGAATAATAGATCATTGCACGATGGCGTCATCAATGCTGTTTTGACAGTTCAGGGAGCTTGTACACGTGGACTTAGAATATTTTCGGCAAGATCGGTTTGCAATTTTGTGCTCTAAATGTATTACGATTGAAGTAAAATTGCCAGAAAACAGTCACCAGTGCTCATTTTTTACATCATTTCCTGAATCTAATCATACAGAATACGGAAAAATCCAATGAAAAATTTCGTTTGAGCGGTTCAAATTCTAACACCTTGTAAATAAGCTGAACTATCAAAAAAGTGAGGTTAATACATTCCGTGCAATGATCTATAGGGAGATTTTCGAACAATTGATTTATTTTCGAAATGAAAGTTTAAGTGAAAATTTTACCAATTGGAACGCAGCTTAAGAATACTGAGAAAACAGCTTTCTGGTAGTTCTACGTAAACATTTCGTACAACTCCATAGGGCTGTCACTTGTAGTTTTTATTTATTTATTTGTATGTCTTTTTTATTTTATTTTCTCCATTAGTTCGTATTTGCTTTGTCCCATCGTTTTGTTGAATATCATCCTAGACCAATGGTCACCACAGCCGAGCAAACATCAACGTGAACCCTGGTAATAATGAATAGTGCTATAGTGCACCAGACAACGACACAATTAGCAATCCCGTGCGCCTCCTCGGATCCTACCCTAAAAAATGTAACCCTTTCTAACTTCGAGTAAACCGCTAGTATTCGGTTCACTTCTACTGAACGTAATTCTAAGTTACTCCTATGTAAACAAAATTAATGAAATATGAGCTAAAATTAATACCATTATGCCTTCTAAATAAATGAACTGAAAAAAAAAACATTTTCCCTGATTTAAACGATTTTTTGGTCGTTTTTCCTTCATTTTTCGATACAAGTGAGAGTGCAAAAGTGGTGCGATTTTGCTTTCCACACATTGACGTTGGCATCGAAAGCTTTAAATTAATAACTGAGGAAGTGCAATTAGAACACCAAGTTGAGCACGCAAAACGCTCGCTGCAGAATAGTAGAGAGCCTAAGAAGATGTTGCTGCACAAGTTCTATAAAAATCTTCGACTTCCAACGCTTACAACTAACAACTTTTCCAAAAATTACAAGCACACCTTATTTTAACGGTCACTTTGAATATAATGAAATATTTCAACATGTTTTGGCTGCGTCCTTTTGTTTGCACATTTTTGAATGACATAGCATCAAAAAAGTGCTCAGTTTTGTGTCAAAATGCGCGGTCTTACTCCGGAACAACGAAAAAGTATCGTGCACAAATGGTGCACTGTGAGCGGACTCTCCTTGAGGAAATTGGCCAAGGAAGAGGGTGTAAGCGTCGGAGCGGTACGATCTGCGATTCGAAAATATAGAGAACAGTGTACGTTTGAAGATGCGCCGAAGAGTGGTCGGAAATCCGGTCCTGTTAGTCCGGATATCGATAAAAAGATCAGCGAAAACCAGTGACTTCCGTTCGGGATGTTGCGAAAAAACTAGGGACCTCGTCGAGTAACGTCATGCGTGACAAAGAAAGACTTGGGCTAAAAACATACCGGAAGCAGAAAAAACCCAAAAGAAACCCAAAACAGGCCGCGTCCGTGAAACCACGGGCCCGCAAACTCTACGATTCGTTATTGTGTAGAAATTCTGGGTGTATAATAATGGACGATGAAACGTATGTGAAAATAGATTACAAAACGCTTCCCGGACCACAATTCTATACTGTAAGCGAAGACAAAGACATCCCCGAAACGGAGAAGGCAATTTTTACCGAAAAATTCGGTAAGAAGGTTATGGTTTGGCAGGCAATATGCGGGTGTGGTAAAACATCTAGTCCGTACATCACAACGGAGACGATGAACATTCAGAAATACGTTAAGAAATGTCTCCAGCAGCGATTATTGCCGATGATCAGGCAGCACGAAGGTCAAGTAGTGTTTTGGCTTGAATTTTCGTCATGTCATTACGCAAAGGACACTTTAGAATGATACAAAAGTCAAAATGTATATTTCGTGCCGAAAGACATTAATCCGCCGAACTGCACGGAGGCACGGCCAATCGAGACTTTTTGGGCTTTAACCAAAGCAAAGCTTCGAAAATTCATAAAACCAGCGGACGACATCCAACAATTTAAAAAAGATTAGCCAAAAGTGGTCAAAATGGTGGGAAGTACCACTGTCCAGAAGCTAATGGGTCCTGTTCGAGGAAAAGTTAGGTTTCTTGGCTATGATAGAGTAAAATATCATATAAAACACAAATACAAATATGATTTGCCAAATAAAATTATAAAAATAAAAAAAACGACTTTTTTGTTATTTTGAAAGTGTGCTTATACTTTCTGGAACAGTCTATAATACCTAGTAAAGATTGTGCTTTAACTGGACAAGTTGAGATGTTGCGAACATTTAGATGACCGTATTCATAAACTATGAATGTTCTATGCAACGAAGCTAATAAAAATGCAGGTAATTTTACGAGTTGTTACGTAGGCATTCGGGTAAAATTGGAACCTGGGGCCAGACTGCGTTGAAACGGCAGGCCGATACGTGGCTCGCATGATCCGGTGTCAACTCATTATGATCACGAGGTTCTATGACTTTCACTTCGAAACACTTGCAGAGAAAGACTTAAGCAGCTACATCATCCGTCCATGATTTGTGAAGATCAAACATTGATTTTCATTCATAAACATTGACTGACTCGTTTTGTAAAGGCCTTCTGGATTAATTTTTGGTCGATCCGCAAATCATGCCTAAGTTTACCGGCATCACTATCAAATAGTGAGTTGTCGAGGCGTGAACCACTGACTGGGATAAATAACCTCGTCGAAAATGAACAGTAGACGTGCAAACAAAGCTTGTATTGTTGAGGTCCAAGATGTGTCGTGAATATCCTTTTGTTACGAAACGCCTTATGTCTTCGAGCAGAATCTCCCAGGAAACTTTTAACGTCTTCTGTATCGCACTTATCCGAATATTACGATCCGAGTGTCGTAGAATTTCTGTGTAAGACGTCGGTTAAAGGCTTAGTTCCAATAATCTGAGGAATAGGATATGAAGTCGGGCTATTTTTCACCCAGATGGTTATTTGGTATTGAGTATTGAAACCCCGTTTCAACATTTTCAATTTTTTACTTGGAAATGTTGAAATATTGAACTTTTGAGAAAAATTGAAATCAAAATCCTTCAACCGATAAACTTAAAAAAAAATTCGTGGGCTTTGTCGTTCAATTTTCATCCGAAATTATTGTTAATTAAAGTCCGAACCCTTTATTGTGCTCTCGCACGAGTAGCATTATCAATATTTTGACAGTGGGTCCATTTTTTTTCACTAAAGGTGGCTGCTAAAATTGTACGCGACATTAAAATGGCTGTTTTCTAGGTGCATGCCAACTTTATGCAGCTTTAAATGCTTTCTTTTGCGCCGTTCGATACGGGACCAATTTTAAAATGTCACTTAACTTCTAGGCACATCCATGTTAGACTACTGCTTGCTTGTCGTCCTGTTTTTGTAAATGTCTATGACCAATCCCGTAACAAGGTTACTTGCCTTTCTAGACACGTAAACTTCTCGAAACCACTAACCCTCAGGACACAAGCAGTACAAATTATGGGTTCAAGTGTCACGGCTTCTCATCGAAAGAGGATAATTTAGACGTAAAGGAACAATTTGGGTACCGAAGTTTACCTTTAGTGAATGCGATGAGTGAAAAAGCAATCGAGTTTGAAAATCGGTGTACAAATTTCAATCAAGAGTGGCCATCGCAGCATGATAGAAACATGATGTCGCAATATCTCCCTCTAAGCTTGCTCGATGTGACATCAGGATTCACCGAATGTGAGGGATACATTCCAGCGTTTCGGTTGAGGCAATTTTCCGATGTGGCGACAAGTGATTACATTTTCGTAAAATCAATGATGGAAGATTTGTGGCCCGGTGGATTCGCCGGACGCTCCGTGACTGGTCGAGCATCAAATAATGCATCGGGACGCAATGGAAAAGCAGCTATAACGGAGGCATCCTCAGCTACACCGAAGGTCCCTTTAGAGGCACATAAAGCCGAGTATATTCATAGTATGTTGCTTCATCGCACACATAATTTTGACAAACTAAATATTTTTTTCTCGATTCCGTAGATCGATTGATGGAAAGACGAATACTTCTGGGTGACGACAGGATCAAAGCGATCAACGAGAGCAAGCATGCCAACAAACTGATGGCTCGCGTTATAGTGAATTACAATAATAAGTCCAGATAGCAAGTTAGCTTACGTTAATATAACTGAAATTTGTTTTAGAAATTCATAACATCGTCACATTTTATTTCAAGAACAACATGGCAAAAAAGCCCTTGTCGCACACATGGTCCAACCTCGCTAACAGCTCGTACGGTTGGACAAAGTTATCCATTGATGCTTTTGATTTTTTTTTTTTTTTTTTTTTTTTTTTTTTTTTTTTTTTTTTTTTTTTTTTTTTTTTTTTTTTTTTTTTTTATCAGTTCGTTTATTTGTTAGGCTCAGGCGTGTGTAACACTTTACGGAGCCGATATTCAATATTGTTATTTACAATGTATAATTTTTCAATTTTAGTAAAGTGGGGTGCCAATTACTCGTGGCTAGCTCGAGGTTAATGGGTCACATTATTGTTTGGAAGGGGCTAGGCAGGTAACTTATTTCAGGTATTTGTTGCTGCTCATGGTTGCGACATCTTCCAAATCCTCGGTCTCTGTAGTCCCTTACAGGAACTAAGCTGCAGATGGGTGACCACAGCTTGCTGGGCAGGTACAAGTAGCACGGAAACAAAAGGATAATATAACTGGGACACAATGGCAGGGAATTTACTAGAGTGAAAGGGAGGGGGTGATGACATTACACTCTTAGATCAGACAAACAAAGGAATTCGTAAATCGCTTGCATGTAGGGAAGATCACGCATTCCCAAAACATCTCTTACTTCGCGGAAGGGTTGTCTACCTCGGGCCACAAGGGTATCCAATAGTCGTGCTCTGGAGGCATCATTACCCGGGCAATGCCAAACTGCGTGATCGATGTCATCATAACCGGTTCCGCACCTACATACATTGCTATCGACGAGGTTAATTCTGTAGAGATGTGCGTCTAGCGAGTAGTGGTTGGACATAAGTCTTGACATCACACGAATGAAACCGCGACTTACATCCAGACCTTTGAACCACGATCTCGACGAAACATTTGGAATAATGGAATGTAACCACCGCCCAAGAGAATTACTTGTCCAAGCGTTTTGCCAACTTTGAAGAGAACTCTGACGTACTAATGGGAAAAATTCATCATGTGAAATTCTTCTTTCAAAAATCTCGCCTTCTTGTGCGCCCACCTTTGCTAGAGAGTCCGCCTTCTCATTGCCTGGAATTGAGCAATGTGAGGGGACCCATACAAAGGTAATTCTAAATGATCTTTCGACCAACGCACACATCTGCTCCCTTATTATTGAAAGAAAGTAAGATGAGTGCTTAACTGTTTTCATCGACTGGAGAGCCTCAATAGAACTGAGACTATCCGAGAAGATGAAATAATGGTCTACGGGCATGTCGGAAATTATCCCCAATGCGAAATTGATTGCTGCCAGCTCAGCAACATATACGGAACAAGGTTCCTGAAGTTTCCGGAAGGCAGATGAGTATTTATTGTAAACACCGAAACCAGTGGATCCATCAATGCGCGACCCATCAGTGAAAATTCTTCTATTGCAATTGACATGTTGGTACTTTTCGATGAAAATATGGGGAATTAAAATAGGTCGAAGTTGATCTGGAACTCCTTGAATAGCCTGTTTCATGGAGAGATCATAAGCAATGGAGGAACTGTGATAAGGAAAGCGTACACTAGGAGGGATATAGCATGGAAGACTAATATCAGATGACATATAGTTAATATAGATTCGTAAGAATCTAGACTGGGTTCTCAATTCGAGCATTTTTTCGAAGTTTTCAATCACAAGGTTGTTACTGATTCCACACTTGATCAGTATTCTAGATGAGAGCTCCCAGAAGCGGTACTGTAAGGGTTTTACTCCTGCCAGAACCTCCAGGCTCATATTATGCGTTGAATGCATACAGCCAAGGGCAATACGTAGACAACGATATTGAATGCGTTCCAATTTGATGAGGTGGCTATTTCTTGCCGAGAGGAAACAAAAAGAGCCATATTCGAGAACTGAAAGAATAGTTGTTTTATAGAGTTTAATAAGGTCTTCCGGGTGAGCACCCCAACATGTCCCGGATATTGATCTTAGAAAATTGATCCTTTGTTGACATTTCTGTTTTAAATACGCAAAGTGATAACTCCAAGTGCATTTTGAATCAAACATGACTCCAAGGTATTTGAAGGTCAAAGATTGGGTAATGTCTCTTCCCAACAGCTTGAGACGCAGTTGGGCAGGGAACCGCTTTCTAGTAAACACTACCAATTCGGTTTTATGCGGTGAAAACTCGATCCCCAAATTACTGGCCCAGATGGACAGATTATCTAGGGAATTTTGCAATGGTCTTTGCAAGATTTCCGCACGTGGACCTCTAAAGGAGATCACAGCATCGTCTGCAAGTTGTCTTAGCGTGCATCTATTTTCCAAGCAGTTATCAATATCTTTAACATAAAAATTATAAAGCAAGGGACTTAAACATGAGCCTTGGGGTAAGCCCATGTAACTAATTCTGGAAGTTGTCAGTTGACCTAGATTAAAGGTCATTTGTTTTTCTGACAGTAAATTATACAAAAAGTTATTTAAAATTCCTGGTAAACCACTACTGTGCAGACTATCTGCCAGTATATCTATGGAAACTGAATCAAATGCGCCCTTAATATCCAGAAATACTGAAGCCAATTGCTCCTTGTGTGCAAAGGCCAGTTGTATATCAGATGAAAGCAACGCTAAACAATCGTTTGTTCCTTTGCTCTTTCGGAAACCAAATTGCGTATTTGATAGCAGGTTGTTTGATTCAACCCAACGGTCAAGTCTTGATAGAATCATTTTTTCTAACAATTTCCTTAAACATGATAGCATAGAGATCGGACGGTAAGAATTGTAATCAGACGCTGGTTTCCCAGGCTTTTGAATAGCTATTACTTTAACCTGTCGCCATGCAGGTGGAACTATATTTAATTCCATGAGAGTGTTATACAGGTTAAGTAATCGTCTTTTAGCGATATCGGGGAGATTTTTTAGAAGGTTGAATTTAATCATATCGCTTCCCGGAGCAGAGTTATTCGATGAAAGAAGTGCCATTGAAAATTCCAACATTGTGAATGGTTCGTCCAGAGAACCGTTACTTCGGGTGGTATCCCGTAAATTCGGTTGTGTTGGGACAGAGTCTGGACAAACCTTTTTAGCGAAGTCGAATATCCACTGCATGGAGTATTCTTCACTCTCATTGGAGGATGAGCGGTTTCGCATGTAACGAGCCTTTCTCCAAAGTGTTGTCATCGAGGTTTCTCTAGATAGTCCCTCTACAAACGAACGCCAGTAATTGCGTTTCTTTGCTTTGAGTAAGTTTTTAAGCTTTTTTTCAAGCTTGAGGTACTTATCAAAAAGCTCACATGTTTCATGTCTACGATAATCTTTAAACGCATCGGATTTCTCAAGATACAACTTAGTGCATTCGTCATCCCACCCAGGGGTGGCGGGTCTTCTTTTGAGGGATGCACTTGGAACACGTCGTTTCTGAGCTTCTAATGCACTTTTGTACATCAGTTCGGAGAGGAAACGATACTCTTGTAATGGTGGAAGAGGATCGGTAGAATCAATACCAAGGGTTACCGCCGATGCAAAATGTTGCCAGTCGATATGCCTCGTGAGGTCATAAGGAACATGGATTGACTGGTCTGTTTTTTGAAAACTATTTGTGATTGAGATAATTATTGGTAAGTGATCACTACCATGGGGATCATTGATTACCTTCCACAGACAATCTAATGATAGTGAATTAGAACACAAAGATATGTCAAGTCGACTCTCCCTGGCAGGAGGTTTTGCTATTCGTGTCGCTTCCCCACTGTTCAAGATGGTCAAGTTGAAATCGTCGCATAAGTCATAGAAAATACCCGCTCTGTTGTCATCGTATTGTTCGCCCCAAGCAGTACCGTGGGAGTTCAGATCGCCCAGAATAAGAACTGGAGATGGAAGTAATGTAATTGAACTCCAAAGTTGACGGCGGTTTATTGATGCCCTCGGAGGGACATAGACGGAAGCTATGCAAAGATCTTTATTCTTTACATTTATTTGGCAAGCGACGATTTCAATGCCTGAGATTATTGGGAGTGAGATTTTATAGAAGGGGTAGCACTTTTTGATCCCCAAAAGTACGCCACCATATGAATCATCTCGATCCAGGCGAATAATGTTAAAATCGTGGAAGTTTAATTCATCTTCAGAAGAAAGCCATGTTTCACAGAGAGCAAATATATCACAATCAGAATTGTGAATCAAATACTTGAACGAGTCTAATTTAGGTATTAGACTACGACAGTTCCATTGTAATACCGTGATCATATCTTGATCCTCACTCGACGAATTATTCATCGAAAGATATGAATTCACCAATGAGGGGCCATGATACAGTCAATTGCTTGAAGTAGTTTCCAACTATCGGAATAAGCAGGTCAATAATTCCTCGGAGCGGTGAAGCATCCGAAAGGCCAAGAGCATTTAAAATGTTATCCACAATGTCCCTAAAATTAATCTTACCTCGCTTGGACGGGATATTCTTAGAATTGCGAGAAGACGTAGTTTTTGGTTTTGGCAACCTCTTACGGTTACTGTTATTAGGTAGCGGCGGGTTGGTATAGCTACAGCTAGGAACGGGTGCATCAGCTATTACCGGTTTATTCGGTTTTTTTAATTGACCCCTGCTACCTCCATTTTTTTGCAAGCTTTTGAAAGTGGGTTTAATAAGTTTCCGGCGCACACCCGGAGAACTAGTAGGCTTTCTTTTACCGGGGGCGTGTACCTCCGGAAATCCACTCTCATCGGCTTCGTCAGAGTCCAGTTCGTCGGAAGACAAAATCAAAAAAGGATTTTCATTTTGAGCGGCTGATACAGACGATGCAGACGCTCCGTTTTGCGACTTCAACATTTCTGCATACGTCTGTTTGGAGCGTTCTTGTATGGAACGTCTCACGTTACCAGTGCGCTTCTTGTACACGGGGCAGTTCTGCAAATCGTGGAGAGGCTCTTTGCCACAGTAAGCACACTTTGTTGCTTCCTGTTGACAAGCATCCTCTAGATGCCTTTGGCCGCATTTGCCACAACGGGGCTGGTTGTCGCAAAAAGTAGCCGTATGACCCAACTGTTTGCACTTGGTACAATTAAATACCCTTGGTACAAAAAGGCGCACTGGGAAAAAAACTTTATCAATTTCAACAAATTTTGGGAGAACTGATCCGGCGAAGGTCACTTGTAGCGAGTCCGACGGTGAATACGTCTTTTTTCCATCTACCATTGATCCTGCATGCAATTGTTTGCATTCCAGAATCTCAATGGTAGACAAAGCAGAATCTGGAAGTCGCCCCTTACCTTCCATAACGTCTTCACACGTCAGGCTCGCTGCAGAAACCACACCATCTATCTCCACATCTCGAGATGGGATGTAGACGTAGTACTCGACATTATAACCTGCGTCACTGGCAATTTCATTTGCAATTTTATACGTAGGTGCAGTAACACGCAGTTTGTTTCGGTTGACCTGATGAAATTCGGTCCCCGGATAACGACGCGTCAAATTTCTTTTAATGCCCAAAAAATCTAGGGCTTTCACTTTCTGCCGAAAGTAGACAACCCAAGGAGAGGCAGAAGACGGCTGATAACAGCGCGCCCTAAAAACATCTTTGGGAGGCAAGTCGCCCCCCGTAGAATCATCCATGCAAGAACAAATTCAGCGAACAGAAAGAAAAAATTAATAAATTAATAAAAATCAGATGATTTTTTTTTGGACCACCCTATGCAGAACGATTTACTATATGGGAGAGAGATACACAAAATACTAGCAGATGGGGGAACAAAAACGAAAATGTGCTACTTGCCCTTTGCTCGCTGCTGTTGTGTAGGCTATTGTCTTTGCCTATGTGCCTCTGTGCTATAGACAGAGCACCGGTTGCTGATCGGCTATGGATGGGGCGATGACCGTCACTGCTGCGATAATGCTGCTGGTGTTATCCTTTTTCCTCCGGGTGAGAAATGAAAGCACCGGCTGGTACCTGGACAGAACATCCGTCGGGCTCGGCCGGGGATGTCTGCTTCCCTTAAGGAACGCTCGGCTGGGTTTCGGCGGTTGAAAACAATCCACTATATTTGCACTAAACGCAATTACCGCGTGGTTTATTACGGGTTTGAAAATAAACGTATGCGGAGTGCGAAAATCAAACTCGACCGAAGCACTTCAGCGTTCGATGCGGAATGAGAAATAAAAGATTGAAAAAACGACGAAGCTCAAGTTTGAATCATTTATAAGTTTTACTAAACTTATTTAAAAAAAATTGCTTACAGGAATAAAAAAACGGTGTGTGTGTGTGTGTGTGTGTGTGTGTGTGCGTGCGTGTGTGTGTGTGTGCGAGAGAGAGAGAGAGAGAGAGATGGGCGTATTTCTTTCGAATTTCTGTTTTTTTCCCGCATTTCTGCACTTTTCCCAAAAACCAGCATAGCTTTCTCATTTTTCAACCGATTTTCACCATTGAGCCCTAATTTTCTTCGTTTTTTATTTGGCATTAAGCTACACTTGCAATATTGCAATATATATTTTGTTGACGTTATTTTGGTATTAATCATATGTTTAGCACATTTTTTTACTAATCTCCAAAAAAAATCGCAAAAAAATTATATATACTTATAAATAGCGTCGAAACTATTACTCCTAGAATATTGCAATGTTCAGAAGATCGGTGTTTAATTTAATTCTGCTTCATTTGATGATTTGAAATTCGATCACACGCGTTGGAGATATTCTATTTTAAGTAAATGTGCTTTTGTTCATTTATTAAAAAATCAACTTTTATCCATACCTCGAAAACTGTTCTACTTAAAATTTTTTTGACAGCATTTTTAAATCTTGCATAACATTTCAAATAAGACACATTAGTCGAATTATAAAGTTCAGCACTTTTGATTTATTTTGTAAACTAGTGTAATCGACAAAATCGTTGTTAGAAGATCTTGTGGATGCGCTCCCCACCATGTTCCGGTAATTGTTCGAAGAACGTTGATCCTTTGTTGGCATTTTCGCTGCAGATATTGAATGTAGATTTTGAATCGAACCAGACCCCAAGATATTTAAATGACATAGAATGAGTTATCGGCTTACCCCGAATTTGAAGCTTCGGTTGTGCAGGGTTATGCTTCTTAGAAAAAAATACCAGCTCAGTTTTCTCCGTAGAGAATTCGATACCTAGCTCTAGAGCCCAAGTAGACAAATTGTCTAAGGTATCCTGTAATGGTCCTTGCAGATCGACCCCATTGGGTCTCGTGACAGACACTACGCCGTCATCTGCAAGTTGTCTCAACGTACAGTTGTCACTTAGACAACCGTCAATTTCTTTGACATATTCACTATACAAAAGACCCATGTAGCTAAATCGGGAAGCTGTGGAGTTTCCATGAAAAAAGCTCATATGTTTCTCTGACAGCAAATTGTTCAAAAAATTATACATCAATGGTGAAAAGCTACAAGCCTGGAGTTTATCTGAAAGAACTTCAACGGATACTGAATCAAAAGCCTCCTTGATATTCAAGAATACAGAAGCCATTTGCTCTTATTTAGAAAAGGCTAACTGAATATCTGTGAAAAGCAACGCGAGACAGTCTTTCGTTCCCTTACCTCTACGGAAACCATATTGAGTATCTGAATGCAGGTTGTTCGTCTTACCCATTTGTCCAGACGGAAGAGGATCATTTTCTCCAAAAACTTTCGAATACAAGATAACATCGTGATGGGTCGATAGGAGTTGTGGTCGGACGCGTTTACCAGGTTTTCGAATTGCAATAAATCTCACCCGTCTCCAATCATCCGGTACAATGTTTAGTTCCAGAAACTGATTAAACAAGTTAAACATGCGCCTCTTAGCGACGTATGGGAGGTTCTTAAGCAAGTTGAACTTGATCCTATCAGCCCCTGGAGCCGTATTCCCACACAAAAGGAGTGCGACTGAAAACTCTACCATTGAAAAAGGGTGGTTGATCTCATCTATCGAATTCTCGGTTTCGCGAGGAACGATCCGCCCCGGCACCGAATCTTGACAAACTTTTCGCGCGAACTTGAGGATTCTTTGGTCCGAGTACTCTTCGCTCTCGTTGAACGTAGTTCGGTTACGCAGTCTTCGCGCCATGTTCTAAAGAGTGTTCATCGACGTTTCACGCGATAGTCCATCCACGAATCTTCGCCAGTATCCGCGTTTGTTGGCCTTGATGAGGCTCTTAAGTTCGCGTTCGAGAGCCGTGTATACTTCGAGGTGCTCAGGTGTTCCACGTCTACGGAAAACTTTAAACGCGTCGGACTTTTTACGGTAAACCTCGGTGCATTGCTGATCCCACCATGGAGAAGGAGGTTTCCTGCGAAATGACGTTCCTGGAACTGGTCGAGTTTGAGCTTGAAGCGCGCTGTCTAAGACCAGGTTGGAGAGAAAGTTATATTGCTCCGGCGGTGGAAGCTCTTCTACCGTCGTTACGGCTTCATCTACTGCTGTCCTGAACTTTGTCCAATCGATGTAACGGGTAAGATCATACGCACCGTAATGGATTCCGACGGATTGAACCCGGTGGCAATCGAAATTTGTATGGGCAAGTGATCACTACCGTAGGGATGTTGAATCACATTCCATGTGCAATCCAACGATAATGAATTTGAACAAAGTGTGATTCCCAAATGTACTCCTCCTCCACGTGAATCCCCACGATCAAGACGAATAATATTGAAATCATGAAAAGAAAGATCGATTTCCGAAGAGAGCCATGTTTCACAAAGAGCGAATGCATCACAACCGGTATTGTGAGCTAGAAATTTGAAAGATTCCAATTTAGGCATTTAGGATTCCAAGACTTCCAAGACAATTCCACGTCAGAACAGTGATCAAATCCCCGACCTCATATGGAAAATATGCATTGAAGACAATGATTGCTGCAAGGAGGGGCCACTTTATTGTCAATTGCTTCAAAAAAGTCTTCAATGTGGGAAGCATTGCCAAAACAATGCTTTTGAGAGGGTCAGAAGTTTCGGGGTACTTGAAGATACCTTTGGCAATGTCATCATATGAGAACAGCCCACTCGAGGAGGGGATTTCTGTTCTTAAAATCGAGGTATCAGGGGTTTTTGATGTCCCCGGAAGAGATGGAAAGTCCTGGGGGTAGTTTGCCCTACGAAAACCAGGAGGAATTGGATTTTCCTTTTTTCCACCTTTCCTTGAAATGGGCAAGCTGATTCTTGTGCTCCGGTTAAGCAACTTTCCGTGGGCGGACGCGTTTTCGCTTCCGTGAAGCGCCTTCCGGAAAACTGACTGATGTTCCCTCGTCAGACAAATCAAAGTCAGACTCGTCATCTGACAGAGGAGCAAAGGGATTTGTATTGGCATTGGGTGATGGTGAGGCTTTTTTCACCATTCCCGCGAAAGACTGTCTGGAACGCTTTTTGGGCGAGCATTCTAATTTTTCCCCGCGTTGTTTGTACGCCAGGCACGACGAGAGAGCATGAGGAGGAGAACCCTTGCAGAAAGCGCTTTTTGGTGTGCTGTCTGCACAGGCGCCATCCTCATGTTTCTCCCCGCAATTAGAGCAGCGTGCCTTATAGCCGCAGTGGGAGGTCGTATTTCCCATCTCCTTACATTTTTGCTGTCGTTTGAAGTTCAATGGGTAATGGTGAATGGCATATGATCAGCAAAAATATGAATTTTTGTTCCGTAAATAAAATTACGAAGATTGTTCAAAGCCCAAGCTATGGCTAGCATTTTCTTTTGAGCAAATCCAGCCAGAATGGCAAACCGGTTGGAACCTCTTCTTTCCGATCTGAATGAAATTTTGTCCATATGTTGGTTTCTACCCAAAATGGGCATCAAATGGTGAGTTGACAACTTCGAAGGAGGGTGCGACCGACCTCAGGTGCTCACAAGTTCCTACCTCACGCCTCCACGAGTCATATGATCACAAAAGACCAGCTGAAACATGGAGACGCTGGTTGGCGTAACCTGGACAATGTTGTCATTTTGACAATAGCGAAGTGAGAGGGTGCGACCTGTAAATCATATCATATAATTTTCCATTCTCACATCAATTATTAATTTCAGCACGCTTTGTAATCATCTTTGCGTTCCAAAACCATTTATCTCAAGAGTCTGTGGCAACATGACATGGATGCAAAGCTCAATTTGTTTTTCAACATTTCAGCATAACATTTACTTTGAAATTGCACTTCTGAATTTCAACCACTATATTCATAAAAGACTGGCATGCGCTATAGCAGTAAAGGATTATATTTAAATATTTTATTTAGTAGTATTATGATAAGATAAGCCATTTATTTCAGAAATTAACAAACATGGCTCTTCGATCGCTCCAATTTCTATCTTTGAAATGTAACTAAAGGGCGATACGGTCAAAATTTGGTCAATATCAACTTGACGTATTTCTTTCAATTTTGCATTTAAAAAACCTGAACACCCCTCATTCTGAAGGTGTGTGTGGGTAGAATGTTGCTCCTATTTTGATTTTGGAATTCACTCTTCAGTTGTCAAAATGCCGTCCAAGCAAGAAGAGCAGCGTATCAAAATTTTGCTCGCGCATCGCGAAAATCCGAGCTACTCGCACGCAAAGTTGGCAAAATCGCTAAAAGTTGCCAAATCAATCGTTACAAATGTAATTAAAGTGTTTGGGGAACGTTTGTCGACAGCCAGGAAGTCTGGATCGGGGGGAAATCGAAAACCGGAAGCCGCTGAGACGACAAAGAGAGTTGCCGGTAGTTTCAAGCGAAACCCTAACCTATCTCTCCGAGATGCCACAAATAAGCTGGGTGTATCGTCTACAACCGTGCATCGAGCCAAAAAACGAGCCGGACTATCGACTTACAAGAAGGTAGTGACTCCAAATCGCGATGATAAACAAAATACGACGGCCAAAGCGCGATCCCGGAGGCTGTACACAACGATGCTGACGAAGTTTGACTGCGTGGTAATGGACGACGAAACCTACGTCAAAGCCGACTACAAGCAGCTTCCGGGACAGGAGTTTTATACGGCAAAAGGAAGGGGAAAGGTAGCAGATATTTTCAAGCACACGAAACTGTCAAAGTTCGCAAAGAAATATCTGGTTTGGCAAGCCATCTGTACCTGTGACTTGAAAAGCAGCATTTTCATAGCTTCCGGGACTGTCAACCAAGAAATTTACGTGAAAGAGTGTTTGAATAAACGTCTGCTGCCTTTCCTGAAGAAACACGGTTGTTCCGTACTGTTTTGGCCGGATTTGGCATCTTGCCATTACGGTAAAAAGGCCATGGAGTGGTACGCCGCCAACAACGTGCAGGTGGTTCCCAAGGACAAGAACCCTCCCAACACGCCAGAGCTCCGCCCAATTGAGAAATACTGGGCTATTGTCAAGCGGAACCTAAAGAAGACCAAAAAAACTGCTAAGGACGAGCAGCAGTTCAAGGCAAACTGGCTTTCTGCGGCGAAGAAGGTGGACAAGGTGGCTGTACAAAATCTGATGGCAGGGGTCAAGCGTAAGGCCTGGCAATTCGGATTTGGAAAAGCGGAAGCCTAACTGAATATTTTTCCTGAATTTTATACTAATTGAACTTGAAAAAGAAATTTAATTTGATTTTTTAAATAAACGATTTCACCGATTTACACGCGTTTTCCCTTGACCAAATTTTGACCGTATTACCCTTTAGGACAGTATAAAGACAATTATCAACAACATGTCTTATAAAAAATGACTTTCATTGATTTTTGGAATGATCTATCTGTTTTCAGCTTTTCCAGGACTAGTAGGATATTAATACTTATCTAATTTTTATTGTTTTTCAGTAACAATCCAGTGCACGTTAGATATATTTTGTACATACACATATTATGTTCTCCTATTGACTTACTGAAGCCGTTTTTTACATTGTCAAGTAATTTAATTTGCTCTAAAAATTTCATTTAAGTTTGAAATTTGTATAAATAACATTTTTGTCTTTTATGATATCTTAATTGTTTTATGTGAAAAAAGTAAGACCGTGTAAGGAACGAGCATAGTATATGTATTTTAGTTTTTTAACCATATCATATTTTATCAGCCTATAAAAGCATATGAGTGTTATACGAATAATAAGCAGTGAAAGATGCGTTTGAAAGTTTTATTCATTGAATATATGATAATACATAGATACTGGTATGCTTTTATGGAAAGTTATTTAAATTTTAAACAACTATTTTATTAGGAACAGTAGAAATTTGCAATATCTCAGTACATTCACAAGTACCAATGAAAACTTTAATAAATTTATTAATTGAAAATCTAAGCTTCATTAAGGCCGTGAAATTTCGTACATTTTGTATCTTGACATTTTTTATAAATCATCATTTACAGTAGCAAAAAAAAAGCCGAGCAAAATTTTGCTTCCATAAACCGGCATATTCAACCTTCTGTAACTTTTTCAATTATCAATATTTTTGGCTGAATTTTTGACAGAACTATAAATAATGTATTGACCTCATGCGACCAAAATGTTGATAAAATTTATAGATTTGAAGTTTTGATAACATATGTCAAAAAAGTCGTTTTTGGACATACCAATTTTAAAAATACGTACTTTTGTGAAAAATTTAGGTAGCATAATAAAAATTTCAGCACAGCCTAAAAATATATAGGAAATAATGTAGACAAAATTTGAACTATTTACATTAAGTG
The DNA here is from genome assembly GCA_024533555.2 of Aedes koreicus. Classification (NCBI taxonomy): domain Eukaryota; kingdom Metazoa; phylum Arthropoda; class Insecta; order Diptera; family Culicidae; genus Aedes; species Aedes koreicus. Next base: position 40,208 of record JAHHFK020001018.1, read on the forward strand.
GTTTGAACCACAGCTGACGTCAAAGTTGACGCTCCAACATGAGTATTTTTCTTCTTCACACGGTGTTGACCATGCTGAAATATGGGTGTAAAAAAAAAGAATGCATCTTGTTAATACACATGATTTGTTACGCGTGATATTTACGAAAAAACAAGTGTAACCCATGACGAACCTCAAAATATGGCATACAATATGTATTGGTTTGTGAAAACTACGTCTACAGTATTATTAGTAGAATTCGCTTCGGCTTTTTTTTTGCACTGATATTTCAGCAAGGTCAATACCGTGTGAAGAAGAGAAATACTCATGATGGTACGTCAACTTTGAAGCCAGCTGTGGTTCAAACAACTTAATGGAAACAGTTCAAATTTTGTCTACATTATTTCCTATACTTTTTTAGGCTGTGCTAAAAATTTTATTATGCTACCTAAATTTTTCACAAAAGTGCGTATTTTTTAAATCGGTATGTCCAAAAACGACTTTTTTGACATATGTTATCAAAACTTCAAGTTTATAAATCTTATCAACATGAAATTTTGGTCACATAAGGTCAACACATTATTTATAATTCTGTCAAAAATTCAGCCAAAAATATTGATAATTGAAAAAGTTACAGAAGGTTGAATATGCCGGTTTATGGAAGCAAAATTTTGCTCGGCTTTTTTTTTGCTACTGTAAATAATGATTTATAAAAAATGTTAAGATACAACATGTACGAAAGTTCACGGCCTTAATGAAGCTTAGATTTTCAATTAATAAATTTATTAAAGTTTTCATTGATACTAGTGAATGTACTGAGATATTGCAAATTTCTACTGTTCCTAATAAAATAGTTGTTTAAAATTTAAATAACTTTCCATAAAAGCTACTGAGTGTATGCTAAAAATTTCTACTGTTCCTAAAACAACTATATAACTGGGATTTGGGGGTATGCAAAGGCAGTCAAAGGATTTGTTGACTGGACAAGGGTTCGTGGAGTCACCAGTCTCTTGTCATGAGAAGACACGCGTCCTTCTAGCCGTAGTCTTCCGAAGGTCCTCATTGAGATCGACTGGCCCTGCTACACCAAGCCATTACCTATGCAGACATAGGTAATCCTTGCACTGATGGTGGGTTCGTATCACATCACAGCACATGTGTTGGTTTCTACCCAAAATTACGTTTTCCATTAAAAAATACAAAATACATCCTGGACTAATTTTCTATAAGGGCGTATTTAAAATGTGGATTTTATTTTTTCAATTTTTTTTTTCGCGAACGACTCATTTAATCAAAATGTCGTCTTAGAAAAAGTTGTAGGTAATGAAGTGTTCTTCAAGAACAAAATACACTGAAACTAAAAAAATCGTAAATTCATGCTAATAAACATAAAACGTTGATTTTCTCCAAGGACCCTTCGATCCTCCTTTTTTTTATGTCCTTAAAGCTGGTGAAGAGTTTAAGATGGTCACTTCTTTATTTATTTTTTTATTATTGTTTTTCAATATTTATGAATGTTTTGAAAACGTTGAAAACGATAATTTCTTTTAAATATACCGAAAATAGATTTTATGCATCATTTTTAATTAAAAAGCATACACAAACTTTTTTCGAAAGCTTAGCCGTTCTCAAGTTATTGCATTTTAATAACAGAAATTTATGTTTTTGCAATTTTTTTGGCCCTTTTTGATTGTTAGTCGTGATGTCGACAACAAAATGTATTTTTCATAATAGATTATTGAAAAACAGGCAATTTTTTCTCAGACACGGTGGCAGTCAGGCTTACCCGTTTCTGTTTGGACGCGATGGAAAAGAATCATGTTGATGCATTTGGATATGTTTGTGTTTCGAATAGTTTTGTTTAGGGAGAAAAGAAGCAATATTTCATACAGGGTTATTTGTTTTTTAGTTTTCATTAAATTTATTACATTTCAGATCATTTAAATACATTAAATATTTTGGGTTCATCATTAGAATTAGAAAATACCTTAACTGCAATTTGGTTATTTGAAACTGGAATGTAAAAATGATATTTTTGAGTTCCAGGAATTGGTTTTGCTCTGTTAAAAATCGGATCGAATTCTTTTTCGGCCTCTTTGTATTCATCCTTAAAAACAGAGCAAAATGTCATTTTTGTTTCATGATCCTCTTTGCGATTTGCCCAGTCATAAAGTTGTCTAGCTCTTGTTATAGGATGTTCGTGTTGCTTAGCTAAACTTGCTCTAGTTGCCATTCTCTTACGAGTACAGTGTGTCCCATAAAAAAAAATGCGAAAATCTATACCTAAGTTTCAAATAAGTTTTTTTCATAGAAAATGATACAAAAAATCATAATTTTATTTAGGGAATCGTTTATTAAGCATTTCAGGATTACATTACTCGATATGTCCACCATTTTTATCGATCACCTTCTCCAAGCGGGGACGAAATCGAGAGCATACCTTCTCAATGTATGAGTCAGTCATCGCGTTCCATGCCTTGGTAATGGAAGCTTTCAGGGCACCAACACTGGGGTGAGAACGTTCACAGGCCTTAGCCTGAACATATGCTCATATTGAATAATCCATAGATGAAAGAATCTAAATTCCGGGCTGCTAGGAGGCCAAATGCCATGGAAAAATTCCATGTTTTCTTTCAGCCACGCTTGAGTTCTTTTTGAGGTATGACACGGTGCTCTGTCCTGTTGGAAAATGACGTGTTGGTGTGCTCCAAAGTTGGCTTTCATCCATGGCAGAACGTGGTCCTTCAAAACCTCGGTATTAACTTTTAATCCAGCTTTGATAAATACTGGAGGCATTTTCAAGCCATTGGAAGCAACTGCCCCGAAAAACATGACTCAGGCCGGATGTTTGGATGTAAACTTGAATTTCACGTTCTCTGGAACATCCTCAATCTTCTTCGGCGAAATAAACCGGCGTGTACGTGTGTTAGATACGGGATCGATGGTGAACATTTTCTCATCGGAGAATACGATGATGGTATGCTTCTTTTATAATGCTGACATCAAACGTTTCGAGCGCTCCAGTCGTAGTTGTTTTATTCGGTCCGTTACAAGGTGGCGCTTTACTCTTGCCCTGGACGAACATTTCAAGTCATCTTTGACCAACCGTTGCATGGTAGTTTTTTATCGGCTTCCTTAGCCAATTTCCGGATCGCTCTGATAGGATTTCGCCTCACTTTGTCTCTCACTGATCTGATGACCTTCGGTGTGCGGCCTGTGGACGGCCACTTCCCGGCTTCCGTGGACGTGGTCCATCAAGGAGTAAACATTGAATACGGTAAATGGTAGCCAGGTGGCATCCCATAATCGTTGCAATTTGTTTTACGGGCTTTTGGGCGAGCAGCAAACTAGTCACAACCTCCTTTGCGTTCATTTTTTTTCAACTTTGTTACCCGCGAACACCTGTTTTGTTTACATCGTCTCAGAGTATACAGTCAGATGATTACACACACGCATTTAAACAGTAAAAATAATGTTTGAAGCTACCCAAAAATAAGTATTGAAAACTTTCGCATTTTTTGGGACATACTGTATTTTATATTTCATATCATATTTTAGAGTATGTTTAATTTTCTTTCAGCAGCATTTGAAATCGGTTCAGTGATTCAAATATTATGATTTCTTGATTTAAAAAAAAAGGCATTTTCTATAAAACTAAAAACAAAACGATTTTTGAAACCGCCCTAACATGGAAATGGTCACCCTAATGCAAACATAAAAAAATAATATATTTTGTGATTAGGAACAAAACTAACAATTTGCACGAAATTCGGAGACCCACTATATCGGTATTTAATGGAATGACTATATATAAAACACTTGTTTTTAAAATGGTGTTTTTGATTGTTGACGGATCGTGGCTCGAGAGTTTATAATTTTCTTTGGAAATTTAGAGCTTTGTAAACAATATTAAGAGAAATCTTTTGTAGTTTTGACCATTTTTTTAAAAGTTTTCATCTTTTCATTGAACATTCTATAAAAACTTAACACGTGAAAACTTAAAAAAAAATATTGAGATTCTGTGAAAATGTCGATATGTAAAAGAAACACTAAATGGTGCATGCATTTCATTAACCATTAAAAAAACATACATACATACATACATACAGGGTGACTGGTAATTGGTGTTACACCCGAAAGGAGGTGATAGTAGACCTCATTTGCAGCAAAAAAATGTAAGGCAAGGTGGGTCGTAAAATCATTCCTTGCCGAGTTATTGAACATTTAAGTTTGCATTGCCGAGCAACAATAGCACTTTTTGCTCGGGTACTCATAAATATCCCATGGTGCCGTCATGGCAAATGACAACAATCAATGTAATCGTAGTAGTCGATATCATGTTTGGTTGATCGTCATACTGTGTGAACCTGGTTTTCGAAGCAAAAGATGCAGTTTTCGAACAGCGAGTACGCTGATATGATTTTTTGTTATGGTTTTGCAGACGGCAATGCTGCAGGGGCCAGAAGGGAGTACGAACAACGATTCCCGCATCGCACGCTTCCCAGCGCACCCGTATTCACCAGAGCATTCCGCCGCCTCTCAGAAACGGGCAGTGTTCAGAGCAATCACCGCGATGCGGGATCACCGGAGGCACAAACGAACCTCGAAACACAGATCCTGCGTCGTTTCGAACAGGATCCTACTACTAGTACGAGACAAGAAGCATCAAGGTTTGTATTATCTTTGTCCATATGATGCACACATTTATTGCATAAGGTTGCTTTTACAGATTCAGGGTATCGCAATGGAAGGTGTAGAAAACGCTGAACAAAAATCGACTGCACCCATACCATTACACTCCTGTCCAAGAATTGGAATCAAGGGATCCTCCAAACAGGTTGCTCTACTGCAATTTTTTTCTAGCAGCTCTTGCTGCTGATAGAGAATACCTCTCTAGAGTGCTGTGGACAGATGAGTGTCATTTTGACAGAGCAGGAGTTTCGAATTTGAAAAACCTTCACGTTTGGAGTGACGAAAATCCCCACGCCAAACGAGTAAAAAAAAAGTTCAGCGACAGTTCTCAGTGAACTTATGGGGAGGGATGGTAGGGGTCACCTCATTGGGCCATATGTTTTACCTGATCGGCTCAATGGAGCAGCGTATTTGGATTTCTTACAAAATCAACTTCCCGAACTTCTACGCGATGTTCCACAAGAGATCAGAAGAAGAATGGTTTTTCAACATGATGGTTGTCCTTCGCATTATCATCGAGATGTACGAGAATTTTTGAACAACGAATATGAAGGACGCTGGATCGGACGCGGGGGATCTACAGAATGGCCAGCTCGTTCGCCAGATCTAACTCCTCTTGAATTTTACTAGTGGGGTAGAATGAAGGAGTTAGTTTATTTCAAACCAGTTCCCACGCAGGAAATTTTAATGGAAAGAATTTACCAAGCCAGTGCACAGGTAAGAGAAGAACTAACTGTTGTAGTAACTACAACGGAAGTAGAGAAACGCGTTGGGTTGTGCATTGAAATGGATGGCAATCATTTCGAAAATTATCTAAAGTAACTTCGAATATCAATAACAGTCAATATCAATCATTTGAAAATAAATATTTTATTACATTTAAATGAGCTACAGAACGGAAAGATAATGACCAAACCCATCCGAAAGTAAGCCTGTAACGCCAGTTGAATCGAGTTGTTAGTAAACAAAGGTTGATCAAAGGAGCCGAGCAATGCGTACTCTTTGGTGGGCCTTGATAATGCGTACAAGTACCCGACCAAAAAGTGGTATTGTCGCTCGGCAATGCAAACTTAAATGTTCAATAACTCGGTAAGGAATGATTTTACGACCCACCTTGCCATACATTTTTTTGCTGCAAATGGGGTCTACTATCACCTCCTTTCGGGTGTAACACCAATTACCAGTCACCCTGTATAAAGTTAGGGCGGCCCACTTTTTTGTCATAAGAGTTGTCCCTTTTGTCGAAAATTAAAAAAATAATATTGCAAGCAATATTATTTTAACACCTCTTTCATAATCGTAAGCCATTGTCTGTATTAGATTCATGATATTTCATTTGGGTTTGCTCACTTTTATTCTATTAGGGTGGACCTTTGAAAAATAAGTGAGAATTTAAATGGAATAGTGAAGACAATAGTATTTAAACATCTCCTGTGTCATCGTAGATCATAGTTAACATTTAATGTGTAATATTTCATCATGGAGGTTTAATTGCTTTCCTTAAAGGATGTCGTTTTTGTCGAAAAATTTAAAACAAAAAACCAAAAAAATAGAACTTGAATGAGATATTAAGGACATATGTAATTAAACATCTCCTATACCATCGTACGACACTGTCAACAATTAAAATGGAAGTGCAACAAAAGATTTTTGTATCATACATATTTTCTTAATTTCCGAGTAATAAAAGTATGTTGCTATCTGCTTGCTGCAGTACATGCGCTTCGGCCGTGAGAAAAAAGTACGTTCGCACATAAAACTAACACAACTTTGCTTGGAAGAAATTTTGTCAGTTGGTAGTTTGATGAAACATTACAGGTTTCATTTTTATTGTATTGTTAACATTTCATTTGAGTGGTTTACTTGTTTCTATTAAGATAGTACTTTTGGTAAAAAAAATAAAAGAAATCAAAAATTGTTGACATATGATTTGTGATATTTCATCAGGGTGTCTCACTCCTCTATAATCGTAAGAGACTGTTAACACATTGTATGTGATATTTCATTCGGGCGATTACTTCATTTTCCATTAAGGTGCCCCTTTCATTTGGAAATTAGAAGCAAATAAAGAGTATTTTAAGCAAATTCAACCAGTAACATTTTTCAAAAAGTTTGAAACCATTATTTCTAGCAAAACTTTCGTTTTTTTTTCATTCATTACGATGTAATTATAATAATTTCAACCGATTTATATCCACAGATAGAGAGATCATGGTACGGACAACCACATAAGATCATGTTCGACACAAAATGTAGGGATAGGTGAGTTATTAACGAAAGAGAATTGTTTACTAGAAAGTCTCTCATTGTTAGATAGCTCCTTTTGAAAAGTTTTGCGCAATTTTCATCCGGAATGCGACACTTCACTAACGTGAAACAGTTCGGTGTCCTCGTCTCATACAAAATCCGTTTATCGAGCATCAGTAAGCTTCCCATTTCTTGTTTGCACAATCTGTGCAAGCTCAGATTTAAAAATTTAGAATTATCGGTCCGATACTTACCGAATATTGTACTCCAAAAACGTGAAATGAGAAGCCTACGAACTGTAGCCCCGGGGCCTTTACGATGGAGCACTGTTAAATTTTCCATTGCCTTGGTAGCAAAAAGCTAGCAACGAAAGGGAGAGGAGAGGAATTAACATAATTCATGTTGCTAGTTTTTGGTACATTACAGCGCATATATTTCCTAAATAACATCTATTTTTTAGGACTTTTATACAATGTTCAATCCGATGACAATTTGGAATTATATGGTTTTATTAATGCAATATCTCGCTCTAAATTGTCATTTACTTCGGTCAAACTTTGATTATGTCTTTTGGTATTTTCATATTCTTTTTTTTTTTGCAATTCGACTGCGTAATATAAGTTTGCAACAAGGATTCTAGAAACTCTAGAGCATAGCTCAAATTTTAAGTATCCTGACTACCTTGTACAAATGAGTGTAGCTCATTTGAACGAATAACTTGATAACTGGCCTTGGTATTTAAGAGCCCAGATTAAGAGGTAAAATACCTGAGGATAATACCATAAAATTGTTCCCTCAATGTTATGAGAATATCAAATTGAGGTAAGACAATACCAAAATAGTACCTCTCAGGTATTCCCAGGTATCCGAAATAACAAGTTTTGTTATTCGAGAGATATTTTGCTTGCAATTCTTAGGTATTTTGCTTAGGTATTTTACCTCTTAATCTGAGCTCTTTAATACCAAGGTCAGTTATCAGGATCGAAATTAGGTATTCATATGTTATTTTCTCCTGCTCGGGATATGATCACAAAAGACTGCCAGCTGAAACATGGAGACGATGGTTGGCGTAGCCAGGGAAATGTTGTTTTTAACAATAGCGAAGTGAGGGGGTGCGACTTAAGATCACGTACCTGTCAATCACATTAAATATTTTTCATTCTCATGTTATAGGTTCAGCACGCTTTGGACTCAGCTTTGCATTCCAGAACCATTAATCTTGAGAGCATGGATCTCAATTAAAGGCTCTATTTGTTTTTTTTTTTGCCATTAAAGCATGAAATTTTATTATAAATTGCACTTCTGAAATTTAACTACTATTTTCATAAAGGACTGGCATGCAACTATAAGTCGTATGGGATCTTATTTAAATGAATTTGTTTAGTGGTATTATGGTGAGATAAGCCATATATTCCAGAAATCATCAAAACGGGCTCTTCAGTCACTCTTACTGCTATCCTTGGAATGTAACTAGAAGAGTATAAAGAAAAGTTTTTATAAGATTTCTTCTAGAATAATCAGTTGCTTTTCAAAAAAAAAAACAAAAAACATCATAAATCTTTTCACTGAAATTTTATTTATGATATTTGTAAAATTTTCTGGCTTCTTTTCTAGCTTTTTCATTGCATTGCAGCACACGAAGAAAGAAACCAGTTTCTTGGATATTATTTCACAATGAATACATTTAATCGTGCTAAGTGATGTTTATTTGTCCCTTAGGTAACACAAGTGTGCCGGTAAAGGAAAATTTTATAGGAAAAATATTGGTCCATCCATCTTGCATTATTATGGTTATGGTTTTCTTATTTTATGTTGAGGTGTTGATAGAATCATGTCAATGTGGTAGGTGATTGATTGTATTGCTCTTGACTTTTTTTAGTTTATTATATTTTGTTTTTTTTTGTGAGTACTTTTTTTTCCGAAGCGCATGTACCACGGTAGGCAAATAGCCACGTATTTTTATTTCTCAAAAAAAGCAGCCCAAGGCTGATTATTTCTTAAGAAAATATGTACCAAAAACTTGTGTTGAACTTCTTTGTCGCCTATCCCGGTATCAAGCTATTGTCATAATTTAGTTACGTCAAAAAATATTTTGTTTCATCCATATTTTGATCCCGGCAGTTAGTGTTGAACTATCTTGTACGTTATCGTATTGGTTCTATTTTGACTATTCAAAAGAAAACATTGATGAAAATATCTTAACGAAGTGTTCCATGCCAATTTTTTATTTCAAATTTCTAACTTAAAAAGTCACCCTTATGCAAAATGAGGTAATCGCCCTAATGAAATATCACATTTGAAATGTTAACAGTGTCTTACGATGGTATAGGAAATGTTTAAATACATATGCCCTTAATATCCCATTCAAGTTCAAGTTTTTTTGGTTTTTGTTTTTAATTTTTCACATTGATTGTTGTTTTTGTATTCTCCCACGCGCGGATGTAACGATCTTTGATGAAGTTTGTCAGAAGCAGATAATTTATCATCTCCATGCGAAGCGCTAGGAGTGGACGGTAATTTATTGCTAGAACGAATAGACATGAAGAGAAAGTGTATTGATAGTTCCGTATAGGGCAACGGCAGGCTTTGAAAATTGAAAGATCAAGTTTGAAAACGAGCGGAGGGCATTATTGAACGGTAGTATCCGATCAGGCACATAACCCTTTACCATACTACCCCATGCAGGATAGGCAAGAGGAGGAAATCCCCTTGACTAGCAAAAGGTTATGCAACCGATCGGGCTCTTATACTACCTATTGTTTTTGTCTAGTTCTAGCGATTTGTCCCTCTCCCAATATTGCCTAGCACGGGTGAGAAATTATCTCCCGCTGTTGGGTTTATTTTTAGCATGCACCGCCTATTTCGCCTACCGCCCTATACGGAACTATCAATACACTTTCTCTTCGTGTCTATTCGTTCTAGCAATAAATTACTGTCCACTCCTAGCGCTTCGCATGGAGATGATAAATTATCTGCTTCTGACAAACTTCATCAAAGATCGTTACTTCCGCGCTTGGGAGAATACAAAAACAACAATCAATTTGTAGAAAGCCCATAAGGTGGTTACCCTGATGAAATATCACATATAAAATGTTAACAATGATCTACGATGACACAGGAGATGTGTAAATACTATTGTCGTCACTATTCCATTCGAATTCTCAATTATTTTTCAAAAGATCACCTTAATGGAATAAAAGTGAGCAAACCCAAATGAAATGTCATGAATCTAATAAAGACAATGGCCTACGATTCTGAAAGAGGTGTTAAAATAATATTGCCTTCAATTCCCATTCAAATTCTGATATTTCTTTTGATTTTTTTTTTTTTCATTTTTTCGACAAAAGAGACCACTCTTATGAAAAATAAGTGGGCCACTCCAACGAAATATCACATATTACATGTTGACAGTGGCTCATGATTAGTTAGGAGATGTTTCAATACTGTTATCTTCTATAATCTATTCAAATTCAATTTTTTTTTAATTTTCATCAAAAAGGACCACCCTAATGAAAAATTAAGTGAGCCACCCTAATGAAATATCACATATAATATGTTAGCAGTTGCCAACAATGATATGGGATATGTTTCAATACTATTGCCAGGAATATCTCAGTAGTTGAATTCAAATCATATAATTAAAATTAAATTCACTCTCCCATCTCAAAAAGTCCCAGAAAGTCGATTTTTTTCCAAATTTTTTTTTCGAGCTCACACCAGTTCTCGACGTTTCATGCATTTTAAGACATTTGGCATCAGAAAAAAAAATTTCGATTTCGGAATTTTCATGTACCCCTCCCTACCTTGGGAAATTTTTCATGGGTCAAAAAAGTCAAACTTTGACCGCTTTGGGGGTCCACTTTACGAAGTCCGATTGAGCTCAAATTTTGCATGGGGACTTTTTTTGAGGAGACAACTGTTTTGGTCATAAAAAGTTTACCAGAACCTTAATTTTCCATCAGGTGGGGACCACATTGACATGTTGATCTCCGTAAATAAGCGTCTAATCGCTCAAATAGGGGGTTTAAAATCGAAGATTTTCGAAAACCCAGTTTTGGTCCAAAAAAGTTGCCAGAACCTAGATTTTCCATCAGGAGGGGTCTGGAAACCTTTAAATGCGTTCATCTCCGTAAATAAGCGTCTAATCGCTTAAATGGGGGGTTTAAAATCGTCGAAAACCCGGTTTTGGACGTAAAAAGTTTACCAGAAACTAAATTTTTCATCAGGAGGGATTTTTTTTTTATTTTAGACGGAATGGAAAATCTGCAAACAGACGGGCTGGAAAATATGAACAGACAGCGCCAACTCCTCGACCCACTAAAAACCCACCCGTGCCTCGAGCCCCGGCCCTCCCCGGAACCACCTTTCGGTATTACTTCAGGGTGGGGGCTAGTGTGCTTTACGCACCCACTATGTTTAACTACATAGGTCTTTAGTAGTTAGCCTCGCCGACAGCACTGTTATTTGAGCACTACTGTTATTTGAATTTCGAAAAGTCGGTTTTGGCTGGCACCCTAATAAACATGCATGTAAGACCAAGAATTTGACCAGTAGGGAAAGTATCACATATGCTACTCAGTTTTTTACTGCCACGTCGTACAACGTGTATAAAGCCTGTCTACGTTAAATTTTGGACACTTTTCTTTCAGTGTAGGTTTTGAATTATTTCACGGTTCGCTGAAACGTTTCAATTATATGACAGCTGAAACTCTTCACTTTATTTCGTGGAACAACATGTTTACATTATTGTTACTTTCAGTAAAATGGCGTCGAATCAAGTGGAAGTGCGCAAACGCATTTTGTACAAACGGCAGCAAAATCCAAATTTATCGGCACGCGATCTACCGTGCTTTGTGTTTGCAAATCATTTGACCAGCGCTTGACTGTGGATCGGAAGGTTGGAAGTGGAACAAATCGAAAAGTATGCTCCCAACAAATGAACAAGAAGGTGGTAACCATTATTGAGAAAAATCCCAATCTTTCTGTGGAAAATGTGGCTCGCTAAGTTGGGAAGTCAAAATCATACGTACAAAAAGTGAATCAGAGACAAGGACTGAAGGCGTAAAAAGTGAAAAAGGTGCCCAACCGTGATAACAAGCAATATTTCACTGAAAAAAGTCGTGCTAAGGAGCTTTACACCAATTTTTTGCAAACATTTTCTTGTATCATAATGGACGACGAAAGATACTCACTCGAAGACTTCAAATAGCTTCCGGGTCTGGCTTTTTATACCGCAATTCAAAGGAACGTTGTTGCCGAGAATTTCCGGAAAGAAACTAAGAAAAAAGCAAATGGTACTGATGATTTCAAGAGAAGATGAAGAATCGTCACGGCGGGCGTATCTGAGGATACCGTACGGAACCTGATGGCGGGTCTACCACAGAAAGTTCGAGAATTTTACAGAAAGATGGATTAACATCTAAATCAACTGTTTCTAATGTAGATATAACTCTGTTGTTGTGAAATAAACAATTGGTTTTGTTGAATTATGTGTAAATTTTTTTGCTGCTATAATTTTGGTGTCCGAAATTTAACGTGGACAGTAGGGTGCCAGCCAAAACCGACTTTTCGAAATTCAAAAAACAGTAGTGCTCAAATGTTTTGTCTCCTCAAAAGAAGTCCCCATGCAAAATTTGAGCTCAATCGGACTTCGTTAAGTGGGACCCCAAAGTGGTCAAACTTTTTTGACCCATGAAAAATTTCCCAAGGTAGGAAGGGGTACATGAAAATTCCGAAATCGAATTTTTTTTTATGCCAAATGTCTTAAAATGCATGAAACGTCGAGAACTGGTGTTAGCTCGAAAAAATTTTTTTTTTGTTTTTCCATTAAGGTGATCTTTTGAAAAATAATTGAGAATTCGAATGGAACAGTGACGACAATAGTATTTACACATCTCCTGTGTCATCGTAGATCATTGTTAACATTTTATATGTGATATTTCATCAGGGTGGTTAAATTGCTTTCCATAAAGGATGTCTTTTTTGTCGAAAAATTAAAAACAATAACAAAAAAATTAGAACTTGAATGGGATATGAAGGACATATGTATTTAAACATCTCCTATACCATCTTAAGACACTGTTACCATTTCAAATGTGATATTTCATTAGGGCGATTACCTCATTTTGCATAAGGGTGACTTTTGAAGTTAGAAATTTGAAATAAAAAATTGGCATGGAACACTTCGTTAAGATATTTTCATCAATGTTTTCTTTTGAATAGTCAAAATAGAACCAATACGATAACGTTCAAGGTAGTTCAACACTAACTGCCGGGATCAAAATATGGATGAAACAAAATATTTTTTGACGTCACTAAATTATGACAATAGCTTGATACCGGGATAGGCGACAAAGAAGTGCAACACAAGTTTTTTGTACATATTTTCTTAAGAAATAATCAGCCTTGTGCTGCTCTTTCTTCGTGTGCTGCAATGCAATGAAAAAGCTAGAAAAGAAGCTAGAAAATTTTACAAATATCATAAATAAAATTTCAGTGAAAAGATGTGTTCGCGCTTGGAGCGAACGTAAATGTTTGTAATGATGTAGACATAGATTTTCTGTTCAGTTGTGTGTTGAAAGCCCTACCCTAATTCCATTTCCTTTAACACCAAACACTTAACATTTTATGTGTTTCATGTTTCTGTATGTGTGTGTGTGTGTGTGTGTGTGTGTGTGTGTGTGTGTGTGTGTGTGTGTGTGTGTGTGTGTGTGTGTGTGTGTGTGTGTGTGTGTGTGTGTGACCTCACAAGCTTTGATCTTTTCTGCCACGGCCTTGCGTTAGCATGCAAGCAGCAGCACCGACCGACGGACCGAACACTGAGAACGCAGTGAGCGCTGATTGGTTCCTTTAGCAGCGAAGAGAAACATATAAAAGTGCGCCTTCTATGCAAATTATTCATACAGTCCCCAACCATTGAAGAAGACAGTTCAAATAAATATCTAAAGTGATTTTATACAGTTCACGACGTTTTTTCCTCCCCGAACAAGCCGAAACCAAACAGTCCTTTTCAGGACTATGAGTTGAAATTTTCTCAAGTCGAGCTTTCATTGTTCCTGTTGGTATTCCCATAGGCCGATGGTATAGTAGACGCGTAGCGGCGCGAAGCGAAGCGTTGCGGAAAAGCGAATTGATCAAAAGCGAAGCGCAACGCGAGCTATGGCATAGTGAACGCGCGGTATCACGCGTTTGGCCGAGCGTGTTCAGTGTGAACACGCGTGGTGCAGGTGACTTGTTTTGTTGTTATTCGAGGTGTTCGAGATGGATTCGTCAGACGAGGAATATTTTGCCTCTCCGCGTACAATTGATTTAATTTTTAATAAAAGGGAATTTGCAGTGCATAAAATTAATCGGAACAGAAGAAGGGATGGAGCATTCCATCGGCTCTATCCGGAGTTGAGGAAATACCCGGACAAGTTCCGATCATACACCAGAATGTCAATAGATACGTTTGACATGGTGTTGAGTTTGATCGAAGGCAGGCTTATGAAAAATAGGACGAATCTGAACCGTGAACTAATTTACCCTTGTGAACGGCTAATTGTCACTCTAAGGTAATTAATCAGATCATAATTTTAATGCTTCAACTGATATACACTGTACTTTTTCTAAAGGTTTCTTGCTACAGAGTCATCCTTCCAAACCCTTGGATTCTTAATATTCATGTTAATATTCATTTTAATATTCATGTGTTCACACTTAACCAGAACCTCCGTAGTATCACACATTAAATTTATTGCTTATTGAAAAGTATGTGCGATCGCACATAGTGATTATATAAAAACATTCGAGGTATGTGCGATTATACATAATTGTCATTTGTTGAGCACATTGCAAAAATCTATGTGTGGACACATTAATTGTTGCTTTTTTATCAGAGTAGTAGGTAAAACCAATTGTGTTTTAAGAATGCTTTTTTTTATTATGAATATAAATTATTACCTTCCATAATAATTCTATTGGGTTGAAATTTCTTCACGTATTTCATGGATCTTTAGTTCTTCAATATAAAAGTGATTACGCAAAGACAATTATAATTGATTTACTTTGAAAAAATGATTTTTGTGTCACTGCGCTAAAAATCACAAGTTCATTTCCATTGTTCGCCATTTTGAACTGACGAAAAATTGTTGTTTTAATCATTTACCAAAAATCTAGGTAGATTTCACTTATCGAAGTCAAACCAGTTTATTCATTTTTCGACAACTCCATACTGCTTGCAAAAATAAGAACAATCTATTCAGTCGCTATTATTTCATAATAGCGTATAGCGTTCAGACGCGTCGAAACACCACTCGGGCTGCTTAGACGCGTTTGGCAGCCGGTTCGCACCGCATCGCGTCGCGTTGGCTATATCAGGTTTACGCGATACGCATATAGTTTCATCAAAAGTGTTTTGACGCGAACGCGTTCGCTCGCGTGAACGCTTCCAAACGCTTTCAGTATACCATCAGCCATAGGGGGAATTCACCAAATCCGCTGGAATCCTCCGAGCCGAGGATTGGCACACCGAGTGCAGTGTCCGTGATCGGACATTTTGGTCCAGCCGAACCGGATCCGATCCGAGCGATCCCATTTGTTTCCGTTGCAACCGTGTTGACAATCTGACAATTGTCGATATTATCGAAAAGTTCCAGCCGTGCGTCACTGATCAGCCGATCGGTTTTCCTGCTACTGTCTGTTGAAAGCTCGCAGAGTTGTTTTCGAGAATTTTCTTTGGCTTGTTGGAGAGGAGAAGCGTATTTTGTTTCTTCGAAAGTACAGTGCTCGCGAGTGAAATCGAAAGTAGACGCGTGTGCAAAAGTAAACGTTTGCAAAGCTGTTACATCGATCGGTGAAACGTGTTCATTCCTGTTTGTTCCTGCTTACTGTCGTGCAAGTGATATACGTGCTTGGTTCCAATTCAACACGTCTGTGAAAAAAAAACTGAAATGGAAGAAATGAAGACTCTCGTTTACTTGCGTGGGCAAGCGAAAGCAAAAATTACAAGAATTCGAAATGCTGCTGAGGTAGCGTCGGGAGCTGGAGCAGTGCAATTGACCGTAGTGCAATTGAAAGTTTACACGCGGAATTTGGATGCGCATTATAAGGAGTATTGTGATTATCATCGACAAATTATTGCCTCAACTCCCGCCGATCAATTAGCGAACCAGGATGAAACGTAAGTCGTGTTTGAGGACCAATACAACCATGCTTGTTTTTTGGTCGAAACTTTAATTGAATCGATGACCGATCCGGCACCTCGTCCGTCGGTATCGTCCCAGCAAGAAGGTATTCCTCGAATAATTGTGCAACAACAACCACTGAAGGCACCTATTCCTACCTTTGATGGGAAACCCGAGAATTGGCCGCGCTTCAAGGCCATGTTTCTCGACGTCATAAGAACATCCACCGATTCAGACGCCATCAAGCTCTACCACCTTGATAAAGCGTTGATTGGTAATGCTGCTGGTATCATTGACGCCTGCACATTGAATGAAAATAACTACGCCCGAGCGTGGGAGTTATTGGAAGAACGATTTGAGAACAAACGGCTCATAGTGGATACACACATCCTGGGCCTGTTCAACCTAAAGAAAATTAACCGACCAAGTGCAAAGGATCTTCGTGAATTAATCGACGAAGTTTCTCGTCACATCGATGGACTGAAGCTTATGGATGAAGAAATGAATGACATGTCAGAGCGCTTCGTTGTCAACTTGGTGGCAACAGCTCTGGATGTCAGAACCCGGATGGAATGGGAATCAACCGTTCCACACAAGCAAATCTACACCTACAAGGATACGATGGAGTTCCTGAAAAAGCGTTGTTCGATTTTGGAACGATGCGAAGATGCGACCGTGAAAACTCTTGCAACCAAACCACCTGTGCCAATCAAGAATCAAGCGAAGGACGTATCTGCCAAGGCTTTTGCTGTCACCGGAGAGGAATCCTGTGACATCTGTGGAGTTGGAGTCCATCCGAACTTCAAATGCGAGATCTTCCGAGCAATGTCAGTCGTGCAACGCCTAGCCAAGGTAAGAGAGATCAAAGCTTGTTTTAATTGTTTGCGAGTAGGTCATATAAGTAGTGCTTGTAATTCTTCATATACATGTTTAAAATGCAAGAGTAAACATCATACTCTTTTGCATAGTGATAAATCGGTTTCGCAGTCCGCATCGCAATCAAAAGTGTCTCACACAGAGTCCCAAATACTTTCAAAGGTTCTACCGTCCACTTCGATGTCTGTTCCGGAGGTTTTGCAGTCCACTATGAAATCAAATAATCCCAATGTCCAGTGCCAATCTCAGTTGAAAAGAACATTCTCATGTTCACTCAAACCACCTCCACGTCTGAGTCAAAGTTTGCTGATGACTGCTAAGGTCATGATTGAGGATGCAGATGGAAATCTGAAACATTGTCGTGCATTTTTGGATTGCGGATCCCAAGCACATCTTACGTCTCGTAATCTGGTTAACTCTTTGAATCTACCCCGTGTCTCTACTAATATTGAGGTAGTCGGAGCAAATGGTCAGCGTTCAACTCAAGCTGAGATGGCTAAAATCGAGTTACCTTCTTGTCATTCAAATTATGTTGCACAGCTTGAGTGTCTTGTTACTGATAAGGTAACCGGCTTAATGCCATCTGTTCCATTTGAAGTACGGAACTGGAAAATCCCTGCGAATCTTCCACTTGCGGATCTAGAATTTTATATACCTGGTGAAGTTGACCTTTTGATAGGAATACAGTTGTTTTTCAAACTGTTATTGCCAGGTCAAATTAAGATTGCTGATGGACTTCCAATCCTTCAAGAAACTCGTCTTGGATGGGTTGTTGGTGGTACCCTTGATGATTTATAAGTTGAACATCATTGCTATTGCGTAGGACTACAGTCTTGCTGATTCTATGGAAAAGTTTCGGTCAATTGAATCCGTCGATTCATATAACCCTCTCACAAATGAGGAACAATTGTGTGAAGAAATTTTCACTTCCACAAACCATCGAGATTCAAATGGTCGTTACATTGTTCAGCTGCCACTTAAGGATACTGTGAATCAGCTGAACGATAATCGTTTGATTGCTCGTTATCGATTCTTCATGCTCGAGCAACGGTTGCAAAAGAACCCGGAGTCGAGAAAGAAACACATAGAGTTTATCAATGAGTACAACTTTCTTGGTCACTGTTTTCAGGTTAATGAGTTTCAATACCCTCCAAATCTCCTCAAGTATTATATTCCTCACCATCCGGAGTGGAAGCCTACCAGTTGTTCAACTAAGCTCAGATTTGTTTTTAATGAACCTTCCCTCAATGATGTCTTGATGATCGGACCGGCGGTCCAAGGGGATATCTATTCGATCAACTTACGATTTCGAACTTTTTGGAGAGAAAACCCTGCTGACGTTGTCAATCGTGGTCAATCCAACAAACTACTTTTCGCGAATAAGCTTTGGTGGAACGGACCATCATTTCTGCGAAGCCCATACAATCAGATTGATGTCCCTAATTCTCTCTCGGATGATGAATTTCCAGAATTGAAACCGGTAATCACGTCTGTTTCTGTCTTAGTCCGCGAAACCCTTCCCGTAATTACTGCCTTTAGTTCTTTCCGGGAGCTTCAAAGAGTGATTGGACACGTCAGGCGATTTGTTGTGAACGCACGATCTCCTAAGTCAAGGCGCGTTACTTCAGACTTCCTGACTGTGCGAGAGTTGAAAAAGTCGATGAACGCGATAGTTAAGTACATTCAAGGAGTCGAATTTTCCGACGAAATTGGTAGGTTAGAGTCAGGTGAACCTTTACGTCGACTCAGAAGAAATCTGAATGTGATTATGAATGATAGTGTGTTGAGAGTGAGTGGAAGACTAAAGAATTCTCGTTTGCCGAATAAATCCAAGCATCAAGCCGCAAATCAAGCCTCCAAGCATCAAGCCGCAATCAAGCCTGATAAAAACCCAATTGTTGAATCGCTGCTGAGAGTAATGCATTGTGAAATGTTGCACATTGGTCCATCTGGTCTCATATCGTTTGTCCGGCAAAGATTCTTTCTTCTGAATGCTCGTTCTGTTGTCAAAAACGTTATCAGATCTTGTGTAACATGCTTCCGATCCAATCCGAGACTGCCTCCTGGGATAAAGTGGATCTTCATTCCACCCAGGGTTCCGAATTTCAGGGGTTTGTGGGAAGCCGGAGTAAAGAGTACCAAAACACATCTTAAAAAGGTTCTTCGTGATGCTTTGTTAACTTTTGAGGAATATTACACTGTCCTTACACAAATTGAAGCAATTTTAAACTCCCGCCCACTGTTTGCATCCTCTTCAGATCCCAATGAGCTTGAAGCTATAACGCCTGGCCACTTCCTCATTGGCCGCCAATTAACAGCTATTCCGGAACCATCGCTTGAAGACTTAAACATCAATCGCCTTTCTCGCTGGCAACTTGTTCAACGTATTCGTGATCATTTTTGGAAACGATGGTCTCGTGAATATTTAAATACCCTACAAACTCGTCAGAAATGGACAAAAGGTTCGAAAAATGTAGTTCCAGGTATGGTAGTACTGGTAAAGGAACACAACCTTCCACCTCAGACTTGGATGTTGGCTCGAATTGATAAGGTCTACCCTGGATCAGATTCCGTTGTTAGGGTTGCTGACGTCCAAACTTCTCGTGGTATTCTCCGCCGCCCAATCTCGAAATTGGCCCTTCTACCTTTTGAATCAATCTAGTCTTCGTTCGCCCAATAAGTTAAGCTTTCCCCGGCGGCTGAATGTTCGCGCTTCGAGCGAACGTAAATGTTTGTAATGATGTAGACATAGATTTTCTGTTCAGTTGTGTGTTGAAAGCCCTACCCTAATTCCATTTCCTTTAACACCCTACTAATCCCGAGCTGACCGCGGGTAATCGGTCGCCAAACACTTAACATTTTATGTGTTTCATGTTTCTGTATATATATATATATATATATATATATATATATATATATATATATATATATATATATATATATATATATATATATGTGTGTGTGTGTGTGTGTGTGTGTGTGTGTGTGTGTGTGTGTGTGTGTGTGTGTGTGTGTGTGTGTGTGTGTGTGTGTGTGTGTGTGTGTGTGTGTGTGTGTGTGTGTGTGTGTGTGTGTGTGTGTGTGACCTCACATGCTTTGATCTTTTCTGCCTCGGCCTTGCGTTAGCATGCAAGCAGCAGCACCGACCGACCGACCGAACAAAACCAATGAGAACGCAGTGAGCGCTGATTGGTTCCTGGAGCAGCGAAGAGAAGTCCACAACCATTGAAGAAGACAGTTCAAATAAATATCTAAAGTGATTTTATACAGTTCACGACGTTTTTCCTCCCCGAACAAGCCGAAACCAAACAGTCCTTTTCAGGACTCTGAGTTGAAATTTTCGCAAGTCGAGCTTTCATTGTTCCTGTTGGTATTCCCATAGGGGGAATTACCAAATCCGCTGGAATCCTCCAAGCCGAGGATTACCACACCGAGTGCAGTGTCCGTGATCGGACAAGATGTATGATGTTTTTTTTTTGGGGGGCGCATAATTATACTAGAGAAAAAATTATAAAAAATTTTCTTGCGAGAGCCCGTTTTGATGATTTCTGGAATAAATGGCTTATCTCACCATAATACCACTAAACAAATTCATTTAAATAAGATCTCATACGGCTTATAGTTGCATGCCACTCTTTTATGAAAATAGTAGTTAAAGTTCAGAAGTGCAATTTATAATAAAATGTCATACTGTAATGGCAAAAAAAAACAAATTGAGCCTTTAATTGAGATCCATGCTCTCAAGATAAATGGTTCTGGAATGCAAAGCTGACTCCAAAACGTGCTGAACCTATTAATAACATGAGAATAGAAAATATTTAATGTGATTGACAGGTACGTGATCTTAAGTCGCACCTCCTCACTTCGCTATTGTTAAATTGACAACATTTCCCTGGCTACGCCAACCATCGTCTCCATGTTTCAGCTGGCAGTCTTTTGTGATCATATCCCGAGCAGGAGAAAATAACATATGAATACCTAATTTCGATCTTGATAACTGACCTTGGTATTAAAGAGCTCAGATTAAGAGGTAAAATACCTATGCAACATACCTAAGAATTGCAAGCAAAATATCTCTCGAACAACAAAACTCGTTATTTCGGATACCTGGGAATACCTGAGAGGTACTATTTTGGTATTGTCTTACCTCAATTTGATTTCGCATAACATTGTGGGAACAATTACGACGTTTCAACACATGAGCTACACTCATTTGTACAAGGCAGTCAGGATACTTAAAATTTGAGCTATGCTATAGAGTTTCTAGAATCCTTGTTGGAAACTGATATTGCGCAGTCGAATTGCAAAAAAAGAATATGAAAATACTAAAAGACGTAATCAAAGTTTGACCGAAGTAAATGACAATGTAGAGCGAGATATTGCATTAATAAAACCATATAATTCCAAATTGTCATCGGATTGAACATTGTATAAAAGTCCTAAAAAATAGATGTTATTTAGGAAATATATGGGCTGTAATGTACCAAAAACTAGCAACATGAATTATGTTAATATCAAAATTCCTCTCCTCTCCCTTTCGTTGCTAGCTTTTTGCTACTAAGCTAATGAAAAATTTAACAGTGCTCCGTCGTAAAGGCTTCTCATTTCACGTTTTAGGAATACAATAGGCGGTAAGTATCGGACCGATAACTCTAAATTTTTAAATCTGAGCTTGCACAGATTGTGCAAACAAGAAATGGGAAGCTCACTGATGCTCGATAAACGGATTTTGTATGAGACGAGGACACCGAACTGTTTCACCTTAGTGAAGTGTCGCATTCCGGATGAAAATTGCGCAAAACTTTTCAAAAGGAGCTATCTAACAATGAGAGACTTTCTAGTAAACAATTCTCTTTCGTTAATAACTCAGTTATCCCTACATTTTGCGTCGAACATGATCTTATGCTCTGAGAAAAATTTCATCGTTGAGCAATCGCTAGCAATAATGGTTTCAAACTTTTTGAAAAATGTTACTGGTTGAATTTGCTTAAAATACTCTTTATTTGCTTTTAATTTCCAAATGAAAGGGGCACCTTAATGGAAAATGAAGTAATCGCCCGAATGAAATATCACATACAATGTGTTAACAGTCTCTTACGATTATAGAGGAGTGAGCCACCCTGATGAAATATCACAAATCATATGTCAACAATTTTTGATTTCTTTTATTTTTTTTACCAAAAGTACTATCTTAATAGAAACAAGTAAACCACTCAAATGAAATGTTAACAATACAATAAAAATGAAACCTGTAATGTTTCATCAAACTACCAACTGACAAAATTTCTTCCAAGCAAAGTTGTGTTAGTTTTATGTGCGAACGTACTTTTTTCTCTCACGGCCGAAGCGCATGTACTACAGCAAGCAGATAGCAACGTACTTTTATTACTCGGAAATTAAGAAAATATGTACAAAAATCTTTTGTTACACTTCCATTTTAATTGTTGACAGTGTCTTACGATGGTATATGAGATGTTTAATTACATATGTCCTTAATATCCCATTCAATTTCTTTTTTTGTTTTAGTTTTATTTTACGTCGGCCTATTTCCTCACATGGTGACAATCACCGACGCCAGGAAGACGAATCCACCACCTGGACCCTACCTAACGACTCATGAATATGAGCCGGGACCAACGGCTTTACTTCCCTTCCGAAGGAAGACGTGGCCAGATTTTTTCGCCTCAGAAAAACCACCGACGTCGACTGGGATTGAACCCAGACCCACTGGGGTGCCAAGTAGCAGGCACGCTTACCTCTACACCACCGACGCCGGCCATTCAATTTCTAATTTTTTTGGTTTTTTGTTTTAAATTTTTCGACAAAAACGACATCCTTTAAGGAAAGCAATTTAACCACCCTGATGAAATATTACATATCAAATGTTTCGAGCTAACACCAGTTCTCGACGTTGCTTGCATTTTTAAGACATTTGACATCAAAAAAAAAAAATTCGATTTCGGAATTTTCATGGGTCAAAAAAGTCAAACTTTGACCGCTTTGGGGGTCCACTTAACGAAGTCCGATTGAGCTCAAATTTTGCATGGGGACTTCTCTTGAGGAGACAAAACTTTTGAGCACTACTTTTTTTTTTTAAATTCGATGGCCAAATTTTTCCATACATTGGATCGGCACCTTAATGTTTATAGCATGAGATAAGCCCTCTCACCGTCGACAAGGTGAAAAATTTGACCCACGAGAGGGATGTACAACAAAAATAATATCATGCCTCAATAAGTTGCTTTTATTGCACAGTCGTATGAAATTCATATTAATTTCTTACCGTAAAATTGCTCACGCATTTACTATGGAAATCAAATGATTTATTTTCACAGTGCAGTCATATTGGATTTAATAACAGATCCAAAAAAAAAAACAAATCATACTATAGAAATCGAATGACAATGGAATGGAACTGAACATCAAAAAGTGCAAAGTTATTTCGTTCACCCGCCGCCAATCCCGAACAGAGTTCGATTACTTCATCAGCTCAGACGATATAGAGCGTGTTCAAGAAATTCGTGACCTAGGGATTACTGTAGATACGAAACTCTGGTTCAATGAGCATATTCGCAGCACTGGGATTTGTCCGTCGCAATACAAGTGGTTTTACCGATATATGTATAAGCTCTCAAGGCGTTGTACTGTTCGATCGTGCGTAGCATCATGGAGTATGTATATAATTGCCTTATCAGTCAGTGCAGATCATCCGGATTGAAAGGGTTCAACACATTTTTGTACGGTATGCTCTTCGTCAACTTCCGTCACAAATCTACCTGACTCTCCGAGTCGTTGAGACTGATCGATTTAGAAATTTAATGCACAGACGTACTAACCTAAGCAGGTTATTTGTTTTTGACCTTAATAGTGTAGATTGCTTTGCGCTGTTGCAAAACATCAATTTTTATGCACCTTCTCGCCAGCTTCGTGACCGTAGTTTATTTGTAGTCAGTCGCCAAAGAACTACGTATGGGCAAAAGAACCCTTTTGATAACTGTGTTAGATCGTTTAACAATGTGAGTGCTGTTTTGGCTTTAATATGTCGAAATGTGTGTTTAAGAATAGAATTAGAAACCTAGGTCAAGTACCAGTCTATTTAGTTTTTTTTTTAAATTCGAAACGAAGAACAGTAAATAAATAAATAAAGATATAGTGGGCGGAATATTACAATTTGAGATAGTTCTAAGCAGTCGGTTTACAAAAAATTGGCAGATCGACAGGTAATCGGTTGGTGAGTGACCACCAGGAACTTCATAGCAAGATGCTAGGAAGCGGACCGGTAGATTTAATGAGCAAACTCTCCTTGGTGTTAGTTGAATGTTTATTGTTTTTTTTTTTGTAATCATTTATCTGTATATTGACATTGGATTGAGCGAATCAACTTTACAGTGCCAAGGTTTTATATTTGTATACATAGAACCGATTACTCGCGGCCGTCTAGTTATTTGTTGTTTATTACAGTCAACAGGTAAAATATTTGCCCCAATGACCGGCATCTTAAAACTAAAATCACAAAACTACAAAATTGCTCAAACTAACAAAAAATACGTATAAAACTACACTTGTTCTCGAGGTCTCGAGGTTAATAGGAATAACAATTTAAAGGATGATAAGATGGGTGGGAATTTGAAATATGGTTTAACTAACACATTTATTTTACATTCTAAATTGTCTAAAATCTTATAACTATACAACGTTTGGGTTTCTTTTGACTTGAACATTTTCGTGAAAGAAGACAAAAACACACACACACAAACACAGATAAAAAAAACTAATACTAAACATACAGATTAAGCAAACTACGATTCATAAACTCCAGATCACGCACAGGCAAATATCTCGTACTGGTACATTGGGTTGTCTAACTCGAGCCCGAAGGGAATCATAAAGCTCTGATCTGACTTCACGATGCTCAGCACATGACCAAATAATTTGATCTGTGTCCTGGTAACCTTGTCCACATTCACAGAGATTACTGTCGCTCAGCCCAACACGGTATAAATGAGTGTTCAGAGAATAATGATTGAACATAAGAATAGTAAAAAACTCATTTTTCGATCATAAATATCGCCTTCCATAGCGCCCACCTTTGCAACCGATTCCGCTCTCTCATTGCGCAGAATCTAACAATGAGAAGGGACCCATACAATGGTGATGATAAAATAACGCGAAGATAAAGCACTTAGAAGCTCCTGTATTTTCATGAGAAAATACGAGGAGCGCTTTACCGGCCTCAAGGAGCGAACTGAGACTATCCGTGAAAGTGGAATACTGAGCCGGCGTAAGTGAGGCAACAATTTCTAGCGTAAAGTGTATTGCTGCTAATTCAGCGACATATACGGAACAAGGAGGTTGATGTTTACGATTGGCGCTATAAAATTCATAAAATATACCAAAGCCTGCTGACTCCTCTATAAAAAATCGGTCAGTGAAGAACGATTTAGTGGAATCAACTTGGCCAAACTTTGCAGAAAATATAACAGGAGCTATCATAGGACGATGATGCTCTGTGAGGCTCCTGCTTCATGGATAAATTAAAATGAACCGAATTGTCGAAATCGGAGAAGCAAACGCGATTAGGAATATTCGGCGAAGGGCTGACATCCTGTGTTATGAACGAATGGTACAAAGTCAAGAAGCGAGTTTGAAGATTCAGCTCGAGAAGCTTCTCAAAGTTTTCGATTATCTGGGGGTTCATAACTTCACACCTGGTATTAAATGACATGGAATGAGTTATCGGTTTACCCCAAATTTTAAGCTTCGGTTGTGCTGGGTTTTTCTCCCCAGTTTTCTCCGTAGAGAATTCGATACCTAGCTGTAGAGCCCTAGTAGAAAAATTGTCTAAGGTATCCTGTAAAGGTCCTTGCAGATCTACCCCATTGCATCCCGTGACAGACACTACGCAGTCGTCTGCAAGTTGTCTCAACGTACAGTTGTCACTTAGATTGTTCATCCCACCATGGAGAAATATGTTTCCTGCGAAATGACGTTCCTGGAACTTGTCGAGTTTGAGCTTGAAGCGCGCGGTCTAAGATCAGGTTGGAGAGGAAGTTACATTCCTCCAGCGGTGGAAGTCCTTTACCGTCGTTACGGCTTGATATACTGCTGTCCTAAACTTTGTCCAATCGATGTGACGGATAAGATCAAGACGTTGATCGATTCCGACGGATTGAACACGGTGGCAATCGAAATTTTTATGGGCCAATGATCACTACCGTGGGGATCTTGAATCACATTCCATGTGCAATCCAACGATAATGAATTCGAACAAAGTGTGAGGTCTAGTCTACTGCCAAGTGAGGATGGACCAGCCAAACGTGTTACTTTTCCATTGACAAGAACTTAGGTCACTTAGGTCAAATATCAAGGAAGACCATGATCTACCGCGGAACAGGAAGAACCGAACAAATATCTGAATGTTGTTTTTGATTTATTGAGCCTCTTAGAGGTATATCAACAGAAGCAATGCAAAGGCTTTTATTTTTAATTGCAGCCTGACATGCGACAACTTCAATACCTGGAATTAGAGGAGTTCACTCTATAAAAGGAGTAGCATTTTTTGATCCCCAAAAGAACTCCTCCTCCACGCGAATCCTCACGATCAAGACGAATAATATTGAAATCATGAAAAGGAAGATCGATATCGGAAGAGAGACATGTTTCGCGGAGAGCGAATGCATCACAACCGGTATTGTGAGCTAAAAATTTGAAAGATTCCAATTTAGGAATAAGACTTCAACAATTCCACTTCAGAACAGTGATCAAATTCCCGACCTCTTTTGGAAAATTATCCATCGAAGGAAATGATTGCTGCAAGGAGGGGCCACTTTATTGTCAATTGCTTCAAAAATGTTTTCACTGTGGGAAGCATTGCCAGAACAATGCTTTTAAGAGGGTCCAAAATTTCGAGGTACTTGAAAATACCTTCGACAATGTCATCATATGAGAACAGCCCAGTCAAGGAAGTGGCTTCTGTTCTTAAAATCACTGCATCAGGGGTTATGGATGTCCCCGGAAGAGGTGAAAAGTCATGGGTTTAGTTCGTACTACGGAAACCAGGAGGAATTGGATTTTCCTTTTTTCCACCTTCCCTGAAATGGGCAAGCTGATTTTTGGCTCCTGCTCAGTAATTTTCCGTGGCCGGACTCGTCTTCGCTTCGCCGTGAAGCACCTTCCGGAAAACTGAAAGATGTTCCCTCCTCAACCAAGTCCGAATCAGACTCGTTATCTGACAGAGGAGCAAAAGGATTTGTATTGGTATCGGGTGACGAGGCTTTTTTCACCATTTCGGCGAAAGACTGTCTGGAAAGCTGTTGTTGCGAACAGTTGTTCTAATTTTTCCCCGCGTTGTTTGTCCGCCAAGCACGTCGAGATAGCATGAGGAGGAGAACCCTTGCAGAAAGCGCATTTTGGTGTGCTGTCTGCGCAGGCGCCATCCTCATGTTTCTCCCCGCAATTTGAGCAGCGTGCCTTATAGCCGCAGTGGGAGGTCGTATGTCTCATCTGCTTACATTTTTGCAAGATCATGACCCCAGGTACAAACAATCGCACAGGTAGTCGAAGTTTTCCCAACTCGACGTATTGAGGGAGGGCTGAACCAGAGTCACCAGGTCACACGCAACGAGTCTGAGAGGGTAAATTTCTTTTTA
The DNA here is from genome assembly GCA_024533555.2 of Aedes koreicus. Taxonomy (NCBI): domain Eukaryota; kingdom Metazoa; phylum Arthropoda; class Insecta; order Diptera; family Culicidae; genus Aedes; species Aedes koreicus. Next base: position 67,815 of record JAHHFK020001018.1, read on the forward strand.
CCCTCACTGATCGACACTGTGCTAAGTTTTTGCACATCGAGTATCTTGACTGAAGGAAACAGAGGGATCTTAAAGCGACCAACCGCCTGCTTCTTCAGGATCTCGGGGATCAAACTTCGATGACCACACCGTCTATCTTAATACCTCAAGCTGGGAGGTAAACTAAATATTCCAGTGTAAAGAACTAAGAGCCAGCAATCTCATTAGCTTGTTTAAGGTTGGACACAACGACCTTTAGTTTATTGGGTCTCACTTTGATTATCTCGGTCACGGCCGAGAATCGCTTCGTCAGATCATTACTAATCTAATAAATATTAAGAGGTTTCGATTTGGGCTGAAAACAACAAACCCCGCGATCGGGTAACTTTTTGAGTTACCTCATTATTCGACGGCAAAGATAAATCATCTTCCGATGATTCATCCATGATTCGCCCGTGGGAGCTTTAAACGCTCAACCACTAACGGAATGATTAACAAAAAATACAGATAAACAAACTAAAGCTAAGCACTCACACACACACACACACACACACACACACACACAAACTAAAATCGCAATGTATTCAGGAGAGAGAGAGAGAAACAAAACCTTATTTTAGATGTATCACTGATCTGCTGCGAATTTGTGTGGCCGCGTGTACCGGCTTGATGTGGAGATGAACGATGACGATGACGATGATGATGATGTTGGTGGTGGTTGGCAGATGAACAAAAGCACGCAACACAACATGGGCTGCTGGTGTGCGTGCCACTCAGCTGTCAATTGCAATTAATTACGTTTCGAGAAAAAAAAACAGAACCTTGCGATAGCGACAACTTCGAAAAACTTCCAAAGCAACGGAGAGCGGAATAAACTACACCGTTTGCTTGTTCGTTTGACGAATGTTTATGGTGTCGAAAAAGTTGTACACGTTTTTTGATAGTGCTACAACTTTGCTGAAGAAACTGCTCTTCTCAAAGGAAGCACGGCGCTAAATGTGAATACGGAAAAGATTATCCCCACATTCCCAATAAATCGAAATCTCATATGCTGCGGGATTTCTCATTGTCGCGGCACGTTGCAGTGATTTTATATTATTGCAGTGATTAATGTGATTTAATATTACTTACTTTTTTATTTATATTGCCTGAAGATTGCAACATTACCTGTTCTTTTTGGTTGAAGACTGCATTTTCTGTTTCTAGCCAAATGAATAAACTGATGGAAAATACCATCAAGAATAATGGTTCATACGAAAGTGATAGCATCACAAATGGCCCTGATAAACTGAATATTATGGCAATGAGCCGTGACGTGATTGAAACTGTTGTTAATGATGGTACAATCGGTGAAATAACTGAAAATATAAAAAATTAACATTAATTTAGATGTGTTTTGTGTTGGTGATAGTTAACCGTTTCTCAAACTCCTAGAATTTTTTCATTAAATACACAGGTTAGAGAACTACTGAGAGCAGACTCCATTACTGTCTGACTTAGTTTCTGTACTATAATGAGTAATAGTACATATCATACATCATACATCATACTTACCAATGAATCCCCATGACAGAGCCTGATTCAACCAGTTTAAGACATTCCCAGTTTCAATTGTATAAATTGAAACAAGTGTGTTTAGTGTTAGTCCCACGCAAACGATAAACTGAACCCAGCGATATAATGCGTTCTCTCGAGATGTCCAAGTGGCAATAGCATTTCCAGTCGCCCATAACAAGATTCCAGTTATTCTGAAATATTACACGGTCAATCATATTATATAAAAGTTTAAAGACAACAATCAAACTTACAAAAGTAACGTGTGGTTTGAATCTTTTTCAACAACTGGTAAGATAAGAAAAACAGCTAGTATGATGTTGCTCAAAATAATAGGAAATATTGAAATTGTATTTTTGTTTCTTCGTCGCCTTTGGTACGCCATGTATGACGCATTGACCACTAAAAATACACCTAGAACACTGCGGTGAAAAAATGCAGCAACCTGAAAAAATTAATGTAAAAAGTAAATATTATTTTGATTGTTGAGGGATATTGAAGATATTACACATTCGTAACGTGATTTTTTTTTTTTTTTTTTTTTATCTTGATTATCGAGATTTTTGGCCTCGGGGTGGTTCATCTCCCGTCGTAGTCACTCAAATACCACTTTTGGGTATTTTCGTAACTTATCCGGGGGTGAGATTTGAACTCGTGACTTTGGCGTGAGAGGTATGGATGTTAACCACTACGCCGGGGTCGCCCCCCGTAACGTGATTGTTAATGGAACCGAAACAAGAAACTTTACCAACTTTGGTGCACAGGAACTGTTCTTAATAAATACGATAATATTTTCAAAAAAATCCTATCGTTGCACCCCTTGATGGGACAGATGGGACACCCCTCGATGGGATCGATTAAAAAACGTTATTGTTTTGTTTTGTTCATATATAAGTTTAAAGTATTCCAAAAATCATGTTATTCTTAGTTTGATATTATAATTATTAGATTTTTAATTGTTTCGTTCTCCTGCCAAACAATCTATTTTATTATTCTTGTAATTTCAACTCTTATTTCAAATTACGTGCAAAAGCGCAAGAGAGTGAGAGTTGCAGAAGATCGAGTGACAATATTTTATAAACGAGTTCTGCAAACCAGACTTGTGACGTAGGAATACGTCTTTATTTTACTGGAGTTCAATTTAAAAAAAATCGCATTGCGACCGTCACGAAAAGTGGTCAAGTTTTGAGCATTAATATCTCAGTCATATCTCAAAAGATTTTCAAATTTTTTTCACCAATCGATCGGAAGTATTTCTACAAATCAATTTCAATAGAGAACATTGTTGATTTCGGGCCACATACTATTGAAAAATTCATAAATGTTAAGTCTTGTCTTAAGTCTTGTTTTAACTCCTTCAGGCCTGAAGGGTCATATATGACCCCAAAAGGATAATGGCTGTATACAATCACACAGACTGAATAAAAGTTTACACTGTCTTCGGCAAATTTGTTTTCCATCAATTCTTCTATCTGGAAAATATAAACAAACATATGAGTAATTGACGACCTAGAACATACTGAATATGAAGAAGTTCAGGAAGAAAAAATAAATGCCGCATTAAAAGTGTAAAGCGTTGTTTTAGAATATTGTTCATATGCATTCTCGTTGATAAACGTTTAATATTTTTGTATCATTCTGGGATGTTCGAGGTCATCAAAAATGTACTTGAGTTCAGAACTTCAGATCTACAGTTGTAATAGTAGCTTTTAGAGCTACACTGATAGGCAAAATAAAGTGCCCACCTCATCGTTTTTTCAATTTCTCTCATCTACTTGGTTCAAATTAAAGTAAACACACTGTATTTTTTTTATTATCTTATTTTTTATATTCTTTTTAAGTTTCACTTATGGAATACTTAAAAAAAGGAGTTTTACTTAAAGAAAGAAAAAATAATTTGTGTTTAAAAAAAAAACAGTGACAAAATAAAGTGCCCACTTCATTTAGGCTACAGAAAACATTAATTAGAGTAAAATAAAAGCATTTCAATAATTGATGTGTCCTCCTTTCGCCTTCAGGACCTCCTGCAGGCGCTTCGACATGCTCTCGACCAGGTTCTTTAGGTGCTGTGGATCTAGCTCTTCCCAGGCGCGCTCCAGGGCTTCAAAATAGTTATTTTTATTGGTAACACCAGTTTTGTCAACCCTGGCATCGAGAATCGCCCACAAATTCTCGATGGGATTGAGGTCCGGGCTTTGTGGAGGCCATTCCAGCGGTTTGATCCGACAAGACCGGAAGAAAGACTTGGTCTTCTTGGCAGTATGCTTCGGGTCCTTGTCCTGCTGGAATACGAACTTCTCTTCAAGGGCCGTCTGGATCAGCGAAACCTCCAGATTTTCTCGCAGGATGTTGATGTAAGAATCTGCCGTCATTATCCCGTCGATTTTCACAATTCTTCCCACTCCACCCCACGAAAAACACCCCCAGACTACACATTTCCTCCTCCATGCTTCATCGTGCCTTGGATGTGGCGCTCCTGAAGCTCCTCTCCCGATCTGCACCAAACACGAACCCGCCGCTTTCGGTTAAACAGCTCGAATTTTGATTCGTCCGTCCAGAGAACCGTTTTCCAGAACTCTAGGGGCTTATCAGCATGCTCCTTAGCAAACTTAAGCCGTTTGGCTTTGTTTGCCTTGCTGATAAATGGGCGCTTCCGGGCAAGTTTGCTATTCAACCCCTGTGCTACGAGACGGCGACGAACAGTTCGACCGGAAACTGATAACTGAAGGGTTTCCTGGATCTCGCGGACAGTTACCTTCGGGTTCTTCTTGACTTCGCGCATGATCTTGGTGTCCGTTCTCGCATCCGTTTTCCGCTTCCTGCCTCTGCCAGGGCGATCCACCACTGATCCAAACGTTTTAAGCTTCAGAAGAATTTTGCCAACCGCTGCCTTACTGATACTGTACTTCTTAGCGACAGCCCGGTGCGATTCACCGTTTTGCACATCACGAATCCCAAGGGAATTGCTTTCGAAAGCACTGCGTTCTCCATTTTTTTCAATTGAATCAAATGCGATCACGTATACAAATGCACCAGGTTGAGCCGTTTGCTTCAAAACATGTCAAAATATAAAACATAAACAATCGAGGGGTCTTCCAATGGAAACTTATCGAATCGATTTTTGAAGTGGGCACTTTATTTTGTCACTGTTTTTTTTTCAACACAAATTGATTTATTTTTTCTTTAAGTAAAACTCCTTTTTTTTCAGTATTCCATAAGTGAAACTTAAAAAGAATATAAAAAATAAGATAATAAAAAAAATACAGTGTGTTTACTTTAATTTGAACCAAGTAAATGAGAGAAATTGAAAAAACGATGAGGTGGGCACTTTATTTTGCCTATCAGTGTATATAAGGTTACGCTATGTATTCAAAAATATTAAATGAACCTTTTGGAAGTCATTAACAGTCATTATTTGATAAATTTGTGATGTACTAGATCATCACAACTGTCCTTGTGTTCAGAACTTAAGATCTGTAGTAACAACTGGTTTTTGGGCTATACAAAGTTACGCTACCATATTCAGTAAATATTTTCGAACGTAAAAAAAACATCATGAGATGAACGGGGATAATTTAGATCATCCAAATTGTCCTTGAGTTCAGAATATAAGAAATACAGTTGTAACAGTAGGTATTTGGAGTGTGTAAAGGGACAATATGTAACAATATTGATTGAAGAGTGTGGAAGGCCAATAGAAATAATGCGACAATCTTGGGATATTCTAGGTACTCCAAACTGTCCTTAAGTTCAAAACATAAGATCTACAGTTCTACAGAAGTTTTTGGAGCTATATATGGTGACCATCTTTTGGAAGGTCAACAGTCATTATTTTATAACTTTGAGATCCTCTAGGTAATCCAACCCATCCTGGAGTTCATAACTTGAAATATACGGTAGTAACGGTAGTTCTTTGGGCAATACAAAGTTCCGGTAGTTATTTTATTTTTTTTGGTTTTTTTTTTTTTAAAATAAAATAAATAAAAAAATAGTATGGGGAGGTTGTGGGTAATCCTATTTTTTTTGGGGTTTTTAAATTTTAAGTTTTGGTGGTTAAATTTAATTTATACAAAACAAAAATAAAATATATATTATATTATAATTAATTTATTTTATTTAAATAAAAATAAAATATAAAAATTGTCGGCAGTACGACATCTGTCCCCATGTCTATGGGCGGCGCGTGAGAGAGAGTGTTAATACATTATTTCCCAGTCCACCTTTGTATACGTCCGATAATAGAGTGTTAAAACGTATCGCTTGTGTTTGCTACTATTTTGCGCGGTATCCGAAAGTACCCCGGTTTGTCCGTCTAGTTCCCGTCGGTAGTGATCCTCCTGGTAATTCCGCTGCCTAATCTGTTGGTCGTGACTTGTTTTTCCCACAGGTTATGGGCCCAGGAAAGTGGCAAATATCGTTAAAGTGATATCGTGAAGTGACTCGAGTGCATTCGCATTGTTCCCCACGGGTGGTGTCGATTGGCTGTGTGGTATCCTTCTGGTTGGCGTCGCTGTTGCCAAGAGCTTGGCTGTTTATTGCCGTGTGCCGTTCGAGCAGTGTGAACAAAGACGATCGTCATCGGTGTCTGGTGTGCATGTTCGACGACGGCAAAGAAGACGAGATAAACATTGTTGTTGCTGTTGCTGGTGAAGAGGGATACCGTTCGGTGGTGCGATTGTGTATTTACTGAAATAGAAATGGCAGAGACATATTTGTTTCCTCGCCTAAACAACCAAAACTATTCGGTGTGGAAGACCCGGATGGAAATGCTCCTGAAAAGGGAGGAGCTGTGGTATGTGATAAGTGATACGATGCCGAATCCGATTACAGGAGCTTGGTCGAAAAGTGATCAGAAGTGCCATGCCACGATTGTGTTGTACGTGGAGGATAACCAGTTGAACATGGTGAAAAATGCGAAGAATGCCAAGGGCGTGTGGAGCCTGCTGAAAAGTTACCACGAGAAAACATCGTTGACCTCGCGTGTGTCGTTGTTAAAGAGACTGTGTAGCTTGAACATGGCAGAAGGTGCAGATGTAGAGAGGCATCTGTTTAACCTGGAAGAACTGTACGATCGCCTTGCGTGTGCAGGTCAAGCTCTCGAAGATCCGATGAAGATAGCTATGTTATTGAGAAGTTTACCGGAGTCGTACGGTGGCCTTGTAACGGCACTAGAGAGTCGTCCGGAGGCTGATTTGACTATGGCATTAGTGAAGCAGAAAGTGTTGGACGAATACCAACGGCGAACTGATCGTAGTGCAGATTTCGGTGAGTCGGCCATGAAACTACAATGGAAAAATAAACAGAAGCAGAAGGTTTGCTATCATTGTAAAAAGCCAGGCCATTTCCGAAGAGATTGCCGTGAACTGCAGCCGAAGAAAAGTAACGAAAGTGCGACGGAAAGGCGGATAAGGTGAATGTTAAAAAACACAGTGCGAATGTGAAGCAGGCTGCTGAAATCGAAAATCCGATCTGTTTTACGGTCGGTGAAGGGCGCAGAAAGAACTGCTGGTATATCGATAGTGGCTGCTCGTGTCACATGACAAACAACCGAGCATTCTTCACAGTGTTAGACGATAGCAAGTGTGTTGAAGTAGTACTAGCAGTCGGTTCAGTGTCAAAGTCCCATGGAATGGGTGAAGGTTTGGTGAAATGTGTAGATCAGCAAGGAAACGTTTTGGAAGTGAAACTAACGGAAGTGTTATACATACCGACTTTAGACAGTGGACTAATTTCCGTCCGAAAACTGACCCAGAAAGGTTTCGCGGTGAATTTTTTGGGGTCGACTTGTTCGATTGTGAGTGAAACTGGCAAGACAGTAGCTTTGGGTGAAATATACGGAAGCTTGTTTATCCTGAAGACCGTGGAGTTCGCGAGGCTGAGCAAGGAAGCACACCACATGAAGAACTGTCAACATGTTTGGCATCGGCGATTCAGGCACAGAGATCCTGCAGTGCTTGATCGCCTGAAACATGGCGGTATTGTTGAAGGTTTCCAAGTGCAGGATTACGGATTGCGTCAAGTCTGCGAGACATGTTTAGAAGGTAAGCTCCCTCGTTGCCCATTCCCCAATGTTGCCAATAGCAGGACCAACCGGATCCTTGACCTGATCCACACAGATGTTTGTGGTCCCATGTTAAATGTCACCCCTGGTGGAAATCGCTATCTGATGACGTTAATTGATGACTTCAGCCGATACACCGTCGTATGCCTGCTGGTCCGGAAGTCAGATGTAGCCAATTGCATCAAGCGCTACGTTGCCCACGTTAAAATCCGTTTCGGGCGAACCCCGTGTGTCATCAGATCCGATGGAGGTGGTGAATATGTAAACAAAGAGCTGCAAGCATTCTATTCAGCTGAAGGTATACAGGCGCAGTATACAACACCCTACTCACCGCAGCAGAACGGCGTAGCGGAGCGCAAAAACCGCACGCTGCAAGAGATGGCTTCATGCATGCTGCTCGACGCTAATCTTCCGAAGAAGTACTGGGGTGAGGCGATAATGACTGCAGCTTACGTGCAAAATCAACTGCCTTCGCGGGTAATCGATAAAACCCCATACGAGAAGTGGTTTGGAGAAGCACCTGTTTTAAGCCACTTCCGGATATTTGGTAGTCCAGCTTTCGTTCACATTCCAGCTGTGAAGAGGTCCAAATTCGACTCCAAGGCGAAAAGCTGCTCTCCGTTGGATACTGTGAAGACCGGAAAGCCTACCGGTTTCTAGATCCCGAAACTGACAGAATTACCGTAAGTCGCGATGCACAGTTTATTGAGCAGCGTAATGGTTCTCGTGAATTAGAATCCAAAGAAGGCGACAATGTTGGTGATGATGTATGGACGCCAGCAGTTAGAAGTTCGGAACAGGAGGAGTCGAGTGGGCACGAGGAGCTACCGGAAGGAAACGTCATCGGAAGCGAAGCATTACCGTCGGAGCAACATCAGCAGCCGTTTGTGGACGAACATTGTGATGAGTCTGATGATGAGTTCTACGACTGGAACGACCACATCGAAGAAGAAAAACCGACGCAGCGGCGAGAGAAGAGGTCGACAAGAGGAGGTCTCCCTCGGCGGTATGAAGATTTTATCGTCGATGTGGCGAAGGTCATCGAAGGAGATCCGTCGTCCTATGAAGAAACAGTTCGTGGTTCGGAGAGTGATTTGTGGAAAGCAGCAATGCAAGAAGGAGATGACTCGCTGATGAAGAACGAAAATTGGACTCTAGTCTATTTACCCACTGGGCGAAAAGCTATAGGTAGCAAGTGGGTGTTCAAGAAGAAAGAAGACAGCTCCGGAAACGTCAGCAAATTCAAAGCCAGACTAGTTGCTCAGGGTTTCTCCCAGCAATTCGGTGTTGACTACGATGCTGTATTTGCACCTGTCGCTACACTAACGACATTGAGGACCCTGTTGGCCGTTGCTGGAAAGAAGAAGATGAAAGTTGTTCACCTAGACATTAAAAGTGCTTATTTGCATGGCCAGCTGAAGGAGGAGTTGTTTATGCAGCAACCGAAGGGTTTTGTGCGACGTGATGAAGAAAAATTAGTGTGTCGTCTGCAAAAATGCCTATATGGGTTGAAGCAAGGTGCTAAAGTGTGGAACGATACGATTCGGGCTATTCTCGATGAAATCGGGTTCCAACAGTCGCGGGCTGATCCGTGTTTGTTCATTAGAAGTGCTTTCGGTAGGCAAGTTTATCTGTTGATCTACGTAGACGATATAGTCGTCGCAAGTGAAGTTGAGGAGGAGATTGAGCTCATCGAGTGTCAGTTGAAGAAGAAATTGAGAGTTTCGTCGCTCGGTGATGTTAGTTACTTCCTCGGAATCCGTGTTAGTAGAGACGAAAAAGGATTCTATGCGTTAGATCAGCAGACCTATATTTCGAAGATTGCCTCCAAATTTGGGTTGGATCGTGCGAAGAAATCGAAAGTGCCTTTGGATGTTGGATATTACCGAAACAGAGAGGGAAGCAAACCGTTGCCAGACAATAAACAGTACCATTGCTTGGTCGGAGCGCTACTTTACGTGGCTGTCAACACGCGGCCTGACGTTTTGGCAAGCGTGTCGATCCTCAGCAGAAGAACAAATGAACCGACTGAAGCTGACTGGCTGGAGTTAAAGCGGGTGGTTCGATATCTAGTGAATACGATGGACTACAAACTGAAACTATCCTGCAACGTCGAAAATCCCTTTCAACTGGTTGGCTACAGCGATGCTGACTGGAGTAGTGATACAGCGGACCGGAAATCTAATACCGGTTTTGTGTTCCAAATTGGAGGAGCAACTATTTGTTGGGCAAGCCGCAAGCAAACTAGCGTGGCATTGTCTAGCATGGAAGCAGAGTATGTTGCGTTATCCGAAGCCTGCCGAGAGCTACTGTGGCTTCGAAAACTTCTAGAGGACTTCGGGTTCAAGCAACAGGAGCCAACGATTGTGTTCGAGGACAACATCAGTTGCATCGACTTTATATCTGTAGATCGAACATCAAGGCGCTCCAAACACATCGATGCCCGGAGGTTCTTTGCCAAGGATTTGTCGGAGAAGGGTTTGGTGAGCATTCGTTACTGCCTATCTGAATCTATGCTCACAGATATTTTGACCAAACCCCTTGGATGCATCAAGCAGCAACAATTCACATCCATGATGGGTTTGATTGGTAGCTGAGGCCGCTGACGATGTCGAGGAGGAGTGTCGGCAGTACGACATCTGTCCCCATGTCTATGGGCGGCGCGTGAGATAGAGTGTTAATACATTATTTCCCAGTCCACCTTTGTATACGTCCGATAATAGAGTGTTAAAACGTATCGCTTGTGTTTGCTACTATTTTGCGCGGTATCCGAAAGTACCCCGGTTTGTCCGTCTAGTTCCCGTCGGTAGTGATCCTCCTGGTAATTCCGCTGCCTAATCTGTTGGTCGTGACTTGTTTTTCCCACAAATATGACATGTTCTAGGTCATCCAAACTGTTGAAGCACCTGGTTGCCTCAATGGGAAGGTTCTTTTCTCGCAAAAAAAAAAAAAGAGTGTATGCCTTTAAAAAATCTTTTTTTACTGAAGCGGAGAACCCCGCCTAGAATATTAATATTATCCGAGACCGGGGCCGGGACAAAAATACACAAACCAAATTGCGCAACACAACCACACCACTATATAGCAAACAAAAAAAAAGCACCACAAAAAAAAAAAAAACAACCACAAACAACCCAGCACCCCCCCCCCCCCCCCCCCACCCCACCGACAAAAAGAATAGGGAACCGGGCGGCGGGGGGGGGTGTTCCCGCGGGGGGGAACCCCCCCCCCCACACCCCAACCCCCCCAAACCCAATCCTGATTGCAGTTGTCTTCGATCGGCAGGATAGAAATTCGAGAAACCACTCGTCGGTAAATCGTTCCACCGATTTGCATGTCGATGGCTCGCACTAGGTTGTTCGCTCCAGGGTACACGTTGACGATTCTGCCCATCTTCCAACTCTGGGAGGGCAGAACTCTTTCTTCCACTAGCACAATCATTCCAGGACAGATGTTTGGATGTGTTCGTGGATTCTTTTTTCGTTGGGCCACCTTATAATTGCTGCAGAGCAAACAAAGACTCACAGTTCCGTCGGAAAAGATGCAGTGGTGATAAACCGCCGCTCCGTAGGCCAGTTTGGATGCATCCGAGAACCCATGCATCTCGACAGCGATGTGGTTTGACCTCACGACGGACCGAGGGATCCTGATGCTGTTTACGTTTTGCAGGGACGTCCGAAATTGCAGCAACTCCTGCAACAAGTTTTCTTCTAAGCGGGTGTCCCATGGTAAGGAGTGTATCGAAAATAAGCTATCCACAAACTTTCTTTCAAATTATGTTGAAAACCGATATTTTATTCATACAAAAAATTTATCCTTTATTGTACGAGGTTAAACTTGAACATAATGAAGACCGGATGAAATTTAAGTTATTCCTTCACGAATTTTCGAACTTTGGATCGAATGCTCTTCATCAAGTTCCGGACAAGTGTTGCATCGCATTTTTTGGACGCTTGAGCCCACATTGTTTTGAACTCCTGCATGTTCCCAGCTGCCTTACCAGTCTTCTTGAAGACCGTCTTCACGATTGCCCAGTAACGTTCGATGGGTCAAAGCTGAGGGCAATTTGGTGGATTGATATTTTTCTCAACGAAATCTATACCCTTTTCCGCAAGCCAATTGAGAGTGGTTTTGGCATAGTGAGCCGACGCTAAATCCGGCCAAAACAGTGGAGGTGTACTATGCTTCTTATATAAAGGCAACAATCTCTTCTGGAGACACTCAGATCGATAGATTTCCGCATTTATAGTTCCGGTAGTGTAAAAAATGGTTGACTTCAAACCACAGGAACATATTGCTTGCCATACCAGTACCTTTCGACCGAATTTCTCCACTTGAATCGACCTATCCGCATCGCTCGCATCCTCCCCAACGACGGCAGTAAAGTATTGTGGACCTGGAAGGGTTTTTGAGTCCTCCTTTACATAGGTCTCATCGTCCATCAAAACGCATGCATCCGGACGCTGCAAAAGACGCGAATACAATTTCCGGGCCCTTGTTGCTGCTCGCTTCTTCTGTTCTGCACTTTGTTTCGAGATTTTCTGCTTCTTGTAGGTCTTCAGGTGGTTTCGCCTCTTGATACGCTGGATCATTCCGACACTCGTTCCTGCTTTTTTGGCCAAATCACGTATTGACATTGATTTGTTCTTCATGATTAGAGATACCACTTTCTGCTCCAGTTTCGGGTTGGAAGAACCGGGTTTTCTGCCTCTTCCTGGTAGCTCATCCAAAGAATAGTGTTCCCCAAACCTATTAATGATGGTTTTAACACTCGCATGATGAATTCCAAACCGCTTCGCCAATTTTCGCATAGTAATACCCTTCTCACTTAGCCATGTGTCCAGAACCTTAATTTTCACTTCCTTTTCAATACGCGACATTTTGAAAACGCAGAATTTGAACCGCACAAACAAGTAAACAAAAGAAAGCTGACAGTCAAACGCACAGCATGCAGTGTTCAGAGCATAAAAAACCATCACAAATACATGCGTACAACGCAAATGTATGTGTAATGTATGCTTATATTCGATACACTCCTTAGTCCCGCTCTCCAAATCTTTTGCATTATGAGCTTGGCGATGATGATGATTGGCGATATCAGACAGGCCGGATCAAAAACCTTACTTGTCTTGGACAGGACGGGTCGTTTGGTTGGTAATTTCAACTGGTCGGCGAGGCATTTGGCGACGAATGCAAATTCATCTCGTCTTGGACTCCAGGTCAGTCCCAGAGTTTTCATAACTCCTTCGCAGCCGTCACTCAGATTTACCAGCTCCTCGCGATTAGCTTCAGGGATACGTTGTAGCAGCTAAGGGGAGTTAGAGCTCCACTTGTAGAGGGGGAACCCAGCGGAATTCAGCATGCCCAGGAGCTGGGTTTGACACTCGATAGCCTCTGGTACGATGTTAGCTCCAGACAGGATGTCGTCGACGTAACAGTCTTCTCGGATGATCTCTGTCGCCATTGGAGAGGAGGCGGCCTCATCGATGCTTATCTGTAGTAAGCACCTGGTGGCAAAGAATAGAGATGTCGTTCTGCACGGTTGCTCCCACCAAAAGGGCTTGGTTGAGAGCGAGGTCGGATGCTGAGGCCTTCGCTGATGCATCAAAGACCACGCGAAGCTTTGTGCTGGAGCTGGACGGCCGAAGGACCGCATGATGGGGCATGTAATAACGGGTCTTGTTCGGTTCGTCGAATTTCTCCCTGATCTCACGGCAGTGTCCGAGGGCTTCGTAGTCGTCGATAAACTTGCTGTACTGGAGCTTCAGGGAAGGGTTCTTCTTCGTTCGTCATTCGAGTGAGACGAAGCGTCGCAGGGCCAGCTCTCGGTTGTCCCTCAGCTGGGGTGGAAACTCACGAAAAGGCAGGGAGAAAACGTTTCTTCTGTCCTCGTCCCGGTAGTGTGTGGCCAGGAAGATCTTCTCGCATACCTCATGCTCCGTGGGTTCGTCGGCGTCTTCGATGTCCTCAATCTCCCAAAACCTCTTCATGGTCTCGGAAAGTTTGGTGGTGGTGGTATGCAGCACTGCTAGTCGTTCTGCTGTTCCTCGACGTCTCCTGCGATGACCCAACCGAAGTGCGTCTCTTGCAGGTCAGGCAAATCCGCTCGTAGTTGCATCCTTCCTCATTCGAGCAGACGTAGGAAATGAGATACGCCAAGCAGCATGTCGATTTGACCAGGTGTATGGAACTCGGGGTCGGCTAGGAATATGCCGGTTGGTAGTGGCCATTTCGACACGGCCAGTTGGGTCGTTGGGATGACTCCTGTCACCTTAGGAATCACTAAGCATTCGACGATCGTTGAGAAATAGGAACATCTGGATTCAACTGCAACAACGATCTTTTCGCGGGCACAGGTCCTGACTGCGCCAACTCCGGTGTTGGGCACAAGCGTCGGAATTCTTTGGAGGGACAGGCGGTCAGCGATGGCCTTAGAAATGAAGCTCATCTGAGAACCAGAATCTAGCAGCTCACGGCATGGTATCTTTCTGTCACAAAGGTCCCTCAGGTTCACGACAGCTGTCATGAGCATTGCTGTTTTCTGTTCCAACGGTGGCCTTTTGGAACGACGGTATTTAACGTCGAGTGAACAGATGTTGGTGCTTGCAATACTGGTTGTACTGCTGGAGTCGTGCTCACCTTTTGCACCGGTGGGACGGACTTCTCGGGTGCTTGCTTGGGTTCCTCATGCAAAAGGGTATGGTGCTTACGCTGACACTTCATGCAAGTCTTGTTCGACGGACACTAGCCGCATCGAAGAAAGTTGTAGCACAGGTTCAATTCCTTGACCTTTACTATACGTTGCGCTGGTGCCCACTTGTTGAACGTAGGGCATTCGAAGTGGAAATGCTCATTGTTGCACACGAAACAGGGCTGGGATTTCGTTGTAGGGGTCGCAGCGTGTGCCTTCTGGCTTGGAAGCTTCACGCTCGACGGCTTGGGGTGTCCTTCCTTCACGGTAGCTGCTTGGGGTCGATTCTGGAATCTTTCCAAAACCTGACACTCGCTCTGCAGGAACTTCATCGTCTGATCGAAGTCCGGCAGCTTACCGTGTTCCTGTGTCCTCTCCCACAGCTGAAGAGTCTGATCATCCATTCGTGCCGTGACGATCTTTGTCAGCAGTAAACCAGAAATCGAGTCAACTTGGATGTCCTGGTACTCCAGACCTCCAACGTGCCGGTTGACCGTCTTCACCAGCTCCAGCAGATCCCTATAGTTCCTCTTCGTGATGGGTTTCAATTCCAGCAGACCAGTCAGATGGGTGTCGGCGATGACGCGGGGGTTCTCAAACTGGTCCTTCAGCTGTTTCCAGGACTGATAGAAGTTGTTGTCCTGGATCATCTTCGCCGTTATCCATCCGGAGGCGTCACCGCGTCGGTCTTATCCATCCGGAGGCGTCACCGCGTTGGCCTTATCGAAATGGTGCAGCTTCATGGCGTCGGATTCATTGCTGCGAACGACGATGTCCTCGAACATCGTCCGGAACTTCGGCCAATTCTCCACTTTCCCATCGAAGCTGGGAATGGGTGGTCGCAGAGGCTGTTGCTGGATGATTGCCTGGGGGTTGACGGTTCCATTTGCTGGAGCAACGGTTTGCGCCAGCGTTGCGGAGAGCCGCTCGACTCTATCAAGCGCCTCGTTATGAAGCTTGCCGAACGTCATCAGCATTTCATCCTGTTCCTCCAACTTCGGCGACGGAGTAACTTCCAGGATTTTTCGATGCACTGCGGTGTATTCCTGGTAGTGCACATCGAGTTTCTTCGCAAAGACCTTCAGCAGCGTTGGAGTCACCTTCGAAGGATCGTCTTCGGCTTCCTCCAGGCTACGGCTGATGAGTGTGACCTTACGTTTGACTTGGCAACGCTGATGGATCAGAAACTCCACGTAGATCGTGTTTTCTTCCCTTTTCTTCGGTGTGTGATCGAGTCCCATTTTGCCTCGTTACACGTGCACAACACTCAAGACAAAACAACGTCACTTTACGCGAGTAGCATTTTTATTTCACGTTGATTTCACTTTTTGGATGATCGACGGTTG
This sequence comes from Aedes koreicus, assembly GCA_024533555.2. NCBI lineage: Eukaryota > Metazoa > Arthropoda > Insecta > Diptera > Culicidae > Aedes > Aedes koreicus. Next base: position 83,446 of record JAHHFK020001018.1, read on the forward strand.
GTCGACACACTAACTCAATCTCTGGTGTCCTAGCAGGCTGCTCGGATGTCACCAGTGGTACCGATTAGCGCACAAATCGGCAGGCTTCACTTGACAGTCACTACGTTGGCCAGAAGCGAAGGGTTGCTTCTACTGGTCGTCCGGTTGACCAGAGAAGGCTTGAGGTACCGATTGACTCGGTAGGGACCTCGCTTGGTGACCGTGTTGACCAGGAGGGACGGGTTGCTTCCACTAGTCACCTAATTGGCCAGCAGAAGGCTTCGGTAGAATGGTATCCGGTTCGGGATGGACCAAATGTTGAGGCGCCTGGTTGCCTCAATGGGAAGGTTCTTTCCTCGCAAAGAAAGAAGACGGTAGTTGATTTTACAAGCCTTTATTCCTATTGAGCTTAAGCCTGCTCAGACTACTTATATTCTACTTGACCGTTAGCCGGGTCAAAACATACTGATCCCAATTTGCTCCACTAACCTACTGCGTTATATAGCTAGCAAAAATGTTGCACGACAAGAAAAAGAAGATTCACGAAGAATCTGGAGCCACTGCATCGCACGCTGTCATCATTCCCTAGTGCGCAATGATGAAGGTGATAATGGTGTCGTCGGTGTGTTGTGTTGTGTTTTGCGCGCCTTGCGCCGCGTGTTTATCTACCGGGAGCTAACGTGTCGGTAGCGAACACAAACTATCCTTGAGATCAGAACATAGGACCTACAGTTGTAACAAAAGCTTTCTGGGCTACGCAAAGCTACGATGTGTATTGAAACATATTCATTGAATATTTTGGAGGAAAAACAGACATTATGAGATAATCTTGGGATGTTCTAGGTTAGCCAAACTTTCCTGGAATTCAAAACTTAAAATCTGCAGCTGAAGATTTTAAGTTTTGAATTGTAGCTTAAAATCTACAGCTTTTTGGACTAAAGTAACAATATGTACCTGACCAAATTAAGTGAGTCTTTTGGAAGGTCAATCGATATAATGAGATATCTTGGGATGTTGAGGTTCATAAAAACTGATCTTGAGTTCAGAACTTAAGATATACAGTAGTTACCCTAGCTTTTTGGGCTGTACAAAGTTACGATAAATATTCAAACATATACAATGAATATTCTGAAACGTCCACAGACATCATAGGATTACCTTGCTGGTTTCAGTTCATTTAAACTGTCCTTCAAAATTTAAGGTCCACAATTATAACAATAGTTATTGGCTAAACAAAGTTAAGTTAGTTTGTTTGGCATAGAATATCCCAAGATTATCTCATAATGTCAGTAAGTCTGGACATTCATTGAATATGTTTGAATACATATCAAAGTATTGTATAGCGGATAAAGCTATTGTTACAATTGTACATCTTAAGTTCTGATCTACTGGGCAGTTTTAACGACCCAGCACATCTCACAAAAATATGTCCTACTGTTTTCAATCATTTCTATGTTATTGAGAACAAAATCAATCAGAATTCACCAAATTGCGTGCATAAAATAGGCCTGAAAGGGCGGTAGCAAGTTCTCAATATTGTCGAAAATGTCCTCTGGAAGTGAAGTACTCGCAGGCCACACATTGGGCTTACAAACTCGACCGACGATGGTTCGCACCAACCTTTCCAGATGAGCGTACATTAGATGAATAGTGGTTCTTCCCTCTTGAAGAAATCTTAGAAAATATCACTGAAATATATCAGTATGCTTGTCAATAGCTTATAAACTTTATCAAATATTTTTAGATCAAATTCTACTTAACAGGTTTTACAACTTTGCCAAACATTATTTGGTTTAACAGTAGTCAAGCAAAGTCAGTATAAACTTAAATAATTGATGAATTATGAATTTTTAAAATCTACTGTATCATAAACTACGAATATTTGTCTCAGAAATTTCCTAGAAAAAATATAAAATACTAGTATACGAGTTTTAATGGAACTTTGAAATCATAATGCTTTTATAAACTGGTCGAATTGCACTGTATCCCGATTTCACCTATGAAAGGGAAGGAGTTCGCTTGACTGTCGGGATACGAACAATCAAATCTAGATTCAGAATTACTAAGTGAATAACCGAAAATAAGTTCTTACCATTTTTTCTCGACTATTTGGATACCAAAAGAGTAGCCCACTTTTGAAAAAACTGAATCTAACAAAATATTTTTGAAAAAAAGTGAGTGTTAATCAAAAATGACTTGATTCTTTTATGTAATTTCTTCATTGGACATTTTACTTGTATATTAAATAAACGTTTTAAGTTTTCACTCCTATCCCGTTCGATTCCACATGGGGTTCACTGGTTTTATTTGTATAGAAATATGAAAAATTATTATGAAATAGCTGGAACATTGTAAACATAATGAAAGATGATGTTATATGGAACCACATGCGTCGCATTCAAGCTCATCTAGAGTGCTGTGACCGACCAGCGCTCTGAATTTGACAAGTTCAATTGAGGTACAGGCGGGACAGCGTTCGCCAGTTTTTGGTGTACATTTCTCGACTTTTATATGGTGTGGCCAGATCGCTTAATTTGGTTGACTATTGTACAATAGGAACAAGTGATATTTTTTAAACTTTTTACAATCGGCGGTGCGAAAATAGTGACTTTAGTGACCATTTTCCGAAAAATAGTGACTTAAGTGACTTTTGGATGCAAATAGTTACTTTATAGTGACTAGACTCAAAATAGTGACCAAGTCACTAAAAAGTGACCTGCTATCAGCCCTGCGTTTGGATTTCATCGCAGATATCCCTTGGTTCGGAGCAGCGTCAAACCCCTAGCTCTTTTCAGAGCTATTAGAGTTATTTTTTCCGATTGACCACTGTAGAAGAGGAAAGGTCCCTCTCTGTCCGAACATCAATTTGGTCCGCCTTGAACCGGATCCTAGTGAAGCTGCCTGTGACAATCCTGCCTGAATCGAGCCACCACCATACGTGTGGTGAACTCGAATAGAAATTGAATGTGACGACTCTGCCTGGGTCGACCCGCTAACGTCCCGTCAGCAAACAGTGAAACCGATACCCGTCGGAAGAAAAACCCTAGTGCGCACACATTTGTGCATGTTTGAGCGTGTTTGAACGAGACGCGCTACGCTAAAAGTGAACAAAAAACTATACTGCTTCTGATGTTGTTGATGCCAACTGAGTGCGAAGTGAATTTAGTGAATCGTGTTCGTCGAAGGTTGTGTGTTTGACGAATCGTGACGCCGTTTAAGATGATGCAGTCGAACACCATCGAAGAGATCCTGGTGCGCCACCGTCAGATGAATCTGGATCATTCCACGGTTTCGACGAATGGGAAGCCCTGTTGAATAAAGCAGCAGTAAAGGAGTACCGAGGATAAGTTCGCCAGCGGTCGCAAGCAAAAATGAAGTAAGTGAGGATAAATCGAACACTGATTAACTCGTCGCTTGGATTAGCACAACTTAGTGTGCTTTCGAAGAATCTGGCTGTTGCCTACGCTGAAAACAGCCAAATTCACAGCAAATTATTAGCAGTAGTACTCGAAGAAGCGCTTGAAGTACAGGATAACGAGTACGATACTTTTGAGAATCTGCACTACGGCGTATTCCATGCTGCGGAAGAATTAGCATTGGAAGCAAAACAACAAGGTTCCACCACCAGCCAAGCAGCACCTTATGTGGTTATCCAGCAGCAACCGTTAAAAGCTCGATGGAAACTACGGCTCATGGCCCAAGTTCAAGGCTATCTATCAAGACCTGATGGCCAACTAAGGGAATACAGATGCAATTAAGTTGTATCACCTCGACAAAGCTCTTATCGGAGATGCGGCATGCATTCTGGATGCTAAGATCCTAAGTGAAGCCAATTACAAGCAAGCTTGGGATGTTTTGACTGAACGGAACGAAAACAAGCAAATCATAGTGGAAACCTCACATCCGTGGGTTGTTGTCCCTTAAGAAGATGACATCGGAATCTCATAAGGAACTGCGGACACTGGTAAACGAAGCCACCCTTCACATCGAAAGCCTCGGCTACTTCAAGCAAGCAAAAACGGGTGTTTCGGAGCACATGATTGTGTATCTGATGACCTCCCCTATTGACAAGTTCACAAGGTAGGCGTGGGAAGGAATTCAGAAGAAAGACGATCTTCCCAAGTATTCGCCGAACCCTACCATGAAGCCGAAGCAAATCTTCAGTCACGTTAATTTGGCGCACGAGATTAAGCTCCCATTAACGGCTAAACGAACTACAAAGGAGGAAGCGCCATACGGCGCGGGATCCGGCAGGAAGCCGTAGGCGGTCGGAACATGGGGAACAGAGATCTGGGTCCTGGCCCTGGCTTTCTCAGTCGGAGGAAGGACCATATGACGCGAGGTTCGGCAGGTATCGTAAGTGGTCGGGCAGGGAGATCGCGGACGATCTGGCACGGACGTCCCGAACCCTGCTTGGATCCAGAAGCATCTCGATCGAATCAGCGTCAGGTCGGCGAAGCTAAGTACTAAAGACCTATGTTAAACATAGTGGGTGCGTAAGGCACACTGGCCCCCTCCCTGAAGTAATACCGAAAGGTGGTTGCGGGAGGGCTGGGGCTTGAGGCACGGGTGGGTTTTTAGTGGGTCGAGGATTTGGCGCCCTCATCCCCACACCCTGAGTTCTTCAGGAGTCTGTGAGCAGATTTTCCATCCCGTCTAAGAAAAAAGGGCATCGTCGGCAACGTCAAGCTAACGACAGTCATGGTGGCTCACTGTCATGGCCGAGCTTTCCATAGACGACGTGAAAGCAAGCCGCCTGACCCAACCCCGTGAACATTTCTGGCGCGCATGGTTAAAAATACTTTTATATGACTAGATTTGGTTGTATAGAAGCTTACTCATCATAAAATCATGAAGATGTGTTACTCGGGAAGTGGATCCATTTTTCGTCGTGACATCAACAAGATTTCTGTGCTACCCATCGAAGACAATGTATCCATCGAAGATGCATCAAATTGCAAAGATTATTGAGTACCCTCCATCGGGGGAAGCGTCAAATGCAAACGCACGGAAACCCACGCCACCTTCGAGCGAGAAAATACACCCCTAAGAATACCACCGGCCGCAAATAAACTACAACCAATCAGAGCCATCCACATCATGAAGTGTAAAAGGCGCACCTATATAATGGGCATGGACCGAAGTGCTCACCACCAGTTTTCCTTCTTCCATCACCCAGCGAGCATCAACAGCAGCAAGCAAGTTGTTAAGTAGAGAATCAAGAGAAAATAAACTATTTGTTACTTTCGAGGCCGTCGCCGTTTGGATTTCATCGCACTCATCCCTTGGTACGGAGCAGCGTCAAACCCCTAGCTCTTTTCAGAGCTACTAGAGTTGTTTTTTCCCATTGACGCTTGCCTCCTCTACCAACCTACTGATACAGTCCACTGCAGAAGCGGAAGGTTCCCTCTCAGTCCGAACAAAGATGTCAATCAGTTATGCTATGACGATATTATATCAGAAACTTACGGCTCGTATTGATCTACGGAGCAAACGTTGATCCACAGATACAAATTTTACAATTGTTCGCAAGGTGTTTAAGAAAGTTCAGAGAACTTTGTGCTAGCTGTAAAGCTGATGGCGGAGAATTGTAGCTTTAAATAATTTAACGATGAGGCCGTTAGGGATAAGCTGATTCGAGGATAGAGTGACAAAATTTTACTACAGAACTTGCTAATTAAAGATGACGTGGCGTTAGATGCGATTGAGAAAACAATATTATTGAACAGCATGATTCGGAGGTCCTGTCTATTCAGAATAGGTTGGGTAGAAAAATAAACTATGAAGCTCAAGGATGTCGTTTCGAACAAAATGCGAGACTTTGGTTGCGTAGTGAAAGTAGTCAGCGTGGTAATTGCCGAGATAAAAAATATAAATAGCGGCGTCATACGAAACAATGGGGTTCCCTCATGTTACCTGCTAGCTAAGGGTTACGTTAATCTTAGGGTCGCTTATCGGCTTGTTTCTCACCCACTGACAAGTTTGGAGGCACTCACCCTGAGCGGGAGCGACTTGAAATGAACTACCCACCCACCGGCTTCACACGTGTACCACAAACGATAATAATACAGCAATGTTTAACACCAGAGATGCTCAAATATTATAAATGCAAGGCAAATGCGAAAGAGGAAGTTGGATGGTTCCTTTTCGAACCCAAAAGCGCGGAAAACCGATGAAGAAGTGGAAATGCTAATTATCAGGGCTATGTTCTCTGAACAAATGGCTACAGAGTCAAGTTTTCATTACAATTTTCCTATATTTATTCATGACGTCATGCAGGGGTACTTGCGTGTCTGGGCGTATCTGGGCTCTAGCGGATCGCGATCCTGGCGGTGCTGGCAGTAGAAGCGGTGACTGGTGTCACAGGCAGATGGTTACTTCAATGACGGGAAACACATGCAGGTGATGTCTTCGATGGCGGGAAGCACATGTAGGTGATTGCTTCGATGGCGGGAATGGGCTTTACATATGGGGATAACAGCTGATTCGGGCCACCATACGATGACGGTTGGGAACTACTGGTCGGCCTAGTTCTCCGTCTGGCTCACTGTCTCGCTTGCAAGCGGCGTGCCGGTGAATGGCGGTAAGTCGACGACCGGGGAAGGCGGTGGTGAACTACGGTGTATTGATGACGGCAATAACAATAGCGGGTACCCAACGTGGGACCGACTATTTAGCAGCGATGGCGGACTCGTTTTTGCTGGCTTGGGCGCGCTCTTTATCTCGCGATTCTCCCGTTCGTAGCTTTCACCCTTCCGGATATTCTTCTGCCGAGAAAAAAAATACAAAAGAAAAAGGCCCGCTTCGTGGACCTTTTTCTGGTGTTTTTGGCTTACACTGTGGGGTTTCACTTCACAATTTCAGCCACTTTTATCATGTGACCGTACTAATTTTAGCTGTTCATTTACTTACACAATACTAACAATATACTTCTACTAACAATTAAATCTTTTGTTTTCACTAAACCAACGAACTTACGCGCACTTCCTTCACTTTCGAATATTTCCAGCAAAAAGAGGTCTTGCTCACTAAAGAGCAAGACTTTTATAATATCGATCACTTTATTTCGGTGGAGCCGAAGTACTGTCAACATCGTAAACGATCGTTGACAGTTATGCTTGCAACATTGCTGTTTACCCCATTTATGACACTTGACTCCACCTATGAAGGAGTAGTGCATTCTCTAGGCGGGATTACTTTTCCCCCTTGGAGCGTCGTTCACACCGCTCAACGAGCGACCACTCAAACTATGCGTCGGCTGAGAGTGGGACTGGTGCTGACACTCCCCAAGCCACTGAGTGCCACCCACAGGCCCATGATTGTGTTAGTGGATTCGTTTTTTTTTTTTTTTTTTTTTAAAGGGCGTATTAAGGGAAGTAGGAAATTCACCTTGTGGCGAAGCCAGCAAGTAAAAATTGGAACCAACGGTTACACTCATGGGTTGTGAGACGCAGAGGTCATATAAGAAAGGATTGTTGGTTTTTTAACAAGAAAAACACAGTTAAGTTCGTAGAACAAAAGGCGTCAAGTCAACCCGTAGTATTTGATAAGTATATAATATAATACATATATAATATATATACAGAATAAACTTGCACGAATAAGAAAGACTCAAATATAAATTGCAAGAAGGTCTCGGGAACGAACGTTGAAAACGAACTCAAACATAAATTTCAAGAAAGCCTCGGGAAGGAACGTTGAAAACGATGCTTGTCAGGTGGAAACATTGGTGAATATTGGGAAATTGGTTATGAAAATCGATACAGGGTCAGCTGTGACAGTTATTAGTACATTTTTGTACAAGACATTGTTTAGCTCGGATCCCCTATCAAACTGCAATAAGAAAATTGTAGTAGTCAATGGCGCAAAATTAGACGTACTTGGGCAGATGATAGTGCTAGTTTTGCTCAATGGATGTAGAAGTGAGGCAAGGTTAATTGTGCTTAAAACCTACAGTGAATTCCGTCCATTATTGGGACGAGATTTGGCGAGTATGTTTTTTTCAGACTGGAAAAATATTTTTTTCTAAACCAGGAAATAAATATATAAAAAAAATTTAAAATTTCCCGAGCCGTGCGCAAAAATGTAAGTTGTTTCTAGGGCAAAAATTTCAGGCTCATGGATACCAACTACAAGTCCTTTCAGTCGAGTGCACACGGATTTTTTCTATTTTGAAGGAAGAACCTTTATAATTATAGTTGATAGCCATTTAACATTGAAGTTGAGTAGATGCGTTATGCACACTACCAAAATGCCATGTAAATTTCTGTCCTCTGAGACCGACACATGCAAGCGTCCTTTAGCACATAAGAATGAGTTGAAAGAGATGAGAAAATAAATTCAATCTAACACATCTTTCGTCGAATTGCGTATTTATTATTTCATTTTCGTCAACAGATAAAAATGTTCATCCCAATGACCCTTTAAAAAATTAAATTACATACGAAAATTAACAAAACTTAACAAAGACATATACGGAAACAACGCTTATTAACATCACGGGATACATTAAAATCAAACACATTATAGCAGCTGTTGAAAACGCGGCACATGCTTTGCACAGGTTCGTGTTTTCCGTAGTTGGTCCTTGAGTGCCGGAACACGAAGAACTGTTGTAAACGGAGATTTCGTCGTCTAGTGTTGATGGTCAAGAGATCCAGTAGAACGGAACAATCAACATTTCCTTGAAGCAGATCACCAATGAAACACGCTTTGGCTACCATACGCCTACCTTCCAACAGTTCCAGGTTGATGAGCTTGCACCGACTTTCATAACTTGGCAATCTGCGAGGGTCTTGCCAGCGAAGATGTCGCAAAGCAAAGCGTATAAACCTTCGCTGAACAGCTTCGATCCTCTGGACTGCGTTTTGGTAGAAAGGGGACCAAACGATGGCACAGTATTCCAAGAAAGGGCGAACCAAAGAGCAGTATAATGCCTTCAGACAGTAAACGTCCTTGATGTTTTTTGCGAAGCGGAACATAAATCCTAGCTGTGAAGAGGCCTTGGAAACAATATACGAAATGTGAACCTTGAACGACAGTTTGGAGTCCAGCATTACTCCCAGATCCTTGACCGTTGTTTCTCGTTTCAAGCGCGTACCTCGAAGGATGTAGTCGTGAAGATACATCGTACGTTTTCGGCCGAAGGAGATAGTTGAGCATTTGGATACATTTAAGGACATTCTGTTGATTCGGCACCAGTTATCGAACACTTGCAGTTCCTGCTGAAGAAAGTGGGCGTCTTCCGGACATTTTATAACGTAGTACAGCTTCAGGTCATCCGCGTAGGATAATTTCAGGCATTTGAGGACCAAGTTCACGTCGTTCATATATAGCAGGAAAAGGAATGGGCCGAGGTGGCTACCTTGAGGAACGCCGGATGCTACCGGAAAGCTAGATGAGGCGTAATTGGCAATCTTCACGGACATAGTTCTACCAGTCAGGTATGAACGGAGCCAGTTCAACAACTGATCGTGAACCCCCATATTGCCGTATTTAGAAATGGCAATCTGAAGGTTCATTTTATCGAAGGTAGCAGAGAAATCTGTGTAAATGGCGTCTACTTGATGACCGCGTTCCATTTCGCGCATGATGAACGATGTAAATACGGTTAGATTGGTCGCCGTCGAGCGCTTGGGCACAAAACCGTGTTGGTCTGGAGAAATAGTCTGTGAATAGTCATTGACCAGCCTTTGGAGAACAATTAGTTCAAATAGCTTGGATACAGAGCTTAGTGCAGCAATCCCACGATAGTTGGCGACGGACCGTTTGCATCCCTTCTTGTGTATTGGGAATACAAATGACTCTTTCCAGCATTCAGGAAACTCGCCGGAAGTTACAGACAAATTGAACACCGTAGCTAGGGGCGCAGCAAGCGTGTTTAGGCAACGCTTCAGGACAATTGAAGGAATCTGCTTCCCGGCTGAAATCACCATATCACTATGAATAGTGAAAGCAGAGCCAAATACAGACATGCGGGGAACATTGCTAGTAGCCGATTCGAGGCTCTCGGCGTCCAGAATTTCGTCGCAGAAGACACTGCTGAACTGCGTACGGAACAAGTTGGCGATATCCACGATAGTGTCAGCTTCAAGAGTGCCATCAGTCAAAGTAGAGGGTAAGCCGGTTTCTTTCCGTTGTTCGTTCACAAACCGCCAGAAGCTTTTCGGGTTCGTTTTGAGACGACTCTGCAATTGAAACTGATGGGCGTTGTACAAGCTGTTATTGAGGTATTTGTAATCGTCGTTGGCGCGAGCGTAGTTTGCCCTCGTGGAATCGGTGCGATATCTGCTGTGTTTCCTTAAAGCAGCCCTTTTAACTCGTTTCAAGTGTTTGAGGTCAGAGTTTGACCAGGCAGGTTTGGGAGGCTTACGGTTGATTTTCTTAGGCACGAATTGATCGACGGCGTAAAGCAAAATACAGCACATAGTCGAAGCAGCAAAATTTGCATCCCCGTTTGCAAGAGTCGTGTTCCAGTCCACGTCGGCGAGAAAGTTGTTCATTCCCTCGTAGTCAGCATGGTTGAAGTCATAATAAACATTTTCGAAGTTGTCATGGATGTGTCTGTTTAAGGGGACATAATTTTACACGAAATCTTTGTTTACATTCCCCGACTTTTTACAAACATGAATTACGTCTCGTGTAAAATTCATAATTTCTAAGTGTGTGGAATAACTGCTAAACTTGTTAATTGAAAATTCGCATCACTAGGCGCAAGATTTGATCTTCCAGTTATTGTGGTTATGGATGGAGAACCACCATTTAATTCACAGGACTTCGTTCTTCTTCTCAAACATCTAGGAGTAGAGATTCTTAAAAGTTCTCCTCATAATCCACCCGGAAATGACCAGGGGGGGGGGGGGGTGGGAAGGGGAAAGAAAGTATTTGGAAAATTTTTGTTTGATATTCCAAAAACCTTTTATAAAATGTATGTATGTATGTATGTAAGGTAGCCACCATCCCTTCTAAGACCTTGTCATGTATGCAGCTCCACTTAATAGCAAGATCAAATTGAGTTACCGGTTTGCATTCACAGTAACGCTGTATGAAGGGCCAAAAACGGTGGGGCGGACCCGTAAGCAGAGACACTCACGCGAAATCCACGGGAAATTAAGAATCTCCTTCCAACAATACAATCCAACAAAACGAATAACCCAATTCGCAATACTTATTAAGCTTTCTACGGGATGGATTGTTAAGAAGGGCGCGTCACTCTCACTGAAACTGTTGGAGTAGAATTCACAGCATCACAATCGAATCGGTAGGATAAAGAAAATGATACTGTTTGTTCCCTCCTAGACGCCGGTTGTCATACCACTCCATTGTCCAATTCCAGCTTGATTGATACCCTGATGCTCCCTCCCTTCCCAATATATATTCAATGTCATATCATAATATACCAAAGATAGTGAATAAATATTATAATGATAAAAAATATAGTGAATGAATATTATAATGAAAAATAATATAAGGAATGAATATAAGAAATAAAATAAAAATTCTATTTTTGAACCTGAAAGTTGAAATTGATTTAAAATTATTTTACAAAACTTGGGATATCCATGGATGATCTGAAATTAATCAAAAAAATTTGAATGTAATAATATCACATCATTTAATATCATAACATAAAATAATAAACTGACGTTAAAATGTAAAATAATAATACGAGCAAGCCAGAAAAATATTTATCCGTTAATTAGCTGGTCATACACTTATCGAAAGACTTCCGCTGTTGCAGCTTCTATAGGATTAAGAACTACTAAGTTTAAAATTTTGTTTTCACAATAATAGTCAGAGAACATAATAAACGTAGGTACAAGATATATCTGACACCTACTGGTATGTTACTGAAAATAAAATTTAGATGTGTATTAATATCATAATAGTCTTGTAAATGCCGAAAACAGCTAACAATAAGGCGAAATCAATTTCATATGAGAATGAATAATGCCAAAAACGGAAACTTAGTAAAACTACAAAAAAATTGACTTTCCGATAATTCTTGTTGTTCTGGACCCATGAATGATTCTTTATGTCTGTGAAATAGTGAATGAATGATTATAAATTATATATTTTTGGTGAAGAAGAAAAAAGCTAGGTAAATAAATAATTTCCAATGATGTAGATCAATAAGAAAATAGCTTATGGTACAATGCAAAAAAAATATGTATATAACCTGGAATCACGTTCCTTGCAATTTTGAAGCAGATAAAATTTCATCATCAGTATTATTATTTTCCGAATGAAATTAGTAATCACAAACAATCAATAAAAATAAACAGCATAATACCTTTATACATTTCAACCAGTAATCGATAAATGTATACTGAAATTTCAAGGTCATACCATGCAATTAAATTAAATATATAATTATAAATATGTACTTTAAGGTTAAAGGATTGAAGGGTTGAAGGATCCATCATCATTTCACCACCATCGAAAATTCAAAAGCAGCTCCTCCGTCAAAACTTAATTTCTGTCAATGAAAATGTGTTCACTGTGTACCGGTTGGCAAGAAGCACACACCTCCACAACATCGCCTCGATCCCGAACGAAAAAAAAGCACCCAGAGCACCCTGAAAAATAATATTCATAGAATCAACAGCAACGATAATAAACATTGTGTGATAAATTTCAATCTCCAACTGAAAATAGGAATAAGAGAAGAGATTTTTTTTAATATATTAAAGTCATTTGAAAATAAGTAATAAGTTAATAAGTTCATGTGATTAGGAAACTACTTAATATATTACATAGAATGAAAACATTCTGGGAACAAATTAGAAAAGCAAAGTATGAGAATTCAAATGACGATTTGACCTACTAAAAAATGAGCTAAACTATAATAACATGCATTGGTTATAAAAGTAATTATTGAGAATTATAAAAATGATAGTTGTTATAAAAAAACGTAAACTCAGTAGCAATCATCATCAATATACATACCACATAGCGTGGGTTAGGTGGGCAAAAAATTACAAAGGTGCATCAATGTGAAGCTGAACATTTCAAATAAAGTATCATGTAAAATATTGTGAAGGGTCTTATACCATAAAATGATAATAAACATTCCATTTCAAATGGTATGTCTGCAGACTGCTGTCCTGTTGGAATTGTTGAAGGACTTGCGTATCCATTATTAACCTGAAAGTTCAGATAATGCATCATGGCCACTAGTAAAATAACAATATAACATTTTTACACAATACTTGGGAATTCCATGGATGATCTGAAATTATGTAACTTACAAGGAAAAGGAATATCTCCAGCTTTGAAGCAAATTTATTCTAAAATTAGTTGTCCCATAATTATTTGAACTTGATCACTTCCCCCCACTAACAAATCACCATACCTCAAACATTATCGTTTTCTTTATCTCCGTCTTATTCCAGGATGACGTCAAAACGGCGACTCAAAATACAAATTTTAAGGAATTGTCCTACCTTATTCCGCTTCCTTTTAGCAACAAACCATCGCTCACACGCATACCTCCGTATTGAAGTTTTACCGCTCACCTTTTCTCTGTTCTCTAACACATCTCTATTAACATAGTCATAATCACACACACTTGCATATCTTCGCTGTTTTATTCACTATCAATAAATTAACCATATCTACTGAATCCGGTATTTTTGGTTGTTTTCTCTCTTTTTCCTACTCACGCCGTACACATTGCATCACTTTTACCTTATTACTACCACCATCAACGTCACTACTACTGTCCGTTCACCACCGACCTCTCGAGTCCTTCTCCTACCGTTCCAACGATGTTCGTTCAAAGCGCACCAGAGGAGACCACCATAGAACGACCTGCTCCTCGCAGTCGACCGGGCACTCTCTCCCTCTCACATCTTATAGATCCACCACTTCCCTCTCCGTTAAAGTGGATAGCGACATGCTCTCCGCCGAACTAACGCTCTCTCCCTCTCTCACACTCCTGCCTCTTGTGTGCCTATTCTCCTGTACTTCATCGTACGTTCTGTCGTGCCCGTTTAGAGACGAAAATTGATGATCAAGCTCAAACTTGCTTCGGGTAGCAGCGGCTTTGTTCACCACACCACTCTCTTCCTTTCTTCACTTCCCACACCCCCAATCTTCCTTTTTCCAGCAATTACTCCGCTTCATACCACTTATTCTGCCACGATTCTAGCGCTAATTAACCGTCCAAACCCCCACAACACTTTTTCTCTTCCTGCCTTTGGCCACTATTTATTTCCCAATTTTTCCAAACTTTCCAGTCGCAATAATTCGCCAACAATATCGCTTTGGAACACTCTACTCTGCTATGCGCAGCCAAACACGTCCGATTCGATTAACGAATGGACATGAACTTGCAAGCCTTTAGACATAAAAGATTAACAAAAAAAAAAAAAAAATATCTTCTTATATAAAAAAAAAGGGGGTGGGGGGGGGGGGGTGATTTTTTTGTTTGAAAAAGTTTTTGGTTATTAAAAAAATTTTTTTGTTTGATTAAAAAAAAAATAAAAAAAATAAAAAAAATTTTTTTGTTTGTTGTGTTTAATAAAAAAATAAAGAAAAAAGTATAAACAATTTTTTTTGCCAATGGTGGAGGGGGGGGGGGGGGGATAGTTTTTTAAAAAAAAAATTAAGGAGAAGGTGGGTGGTGGGAGGGGGGAAAAAAATTTGTAAAAAAAATTTTTTAAAAATTTTTTTACTTTGGGGTCCCATGTATGGAGCACAAAAATAAGTTATTTGTGAAAATTAAGAAAAGAGTGAATGTGATGATCACTCAACCACATAATACCAGACGAAGTTCCATAGAAGACCAGGAAGATTTCATAGGATTTCCAGACGTGGAGCAGACATCGGAAGAGCAGAATGTGGTTTACTAAAATTGTGTCTACACACAATTGACAAATCGAGACCGGTCGCTCATAAGACCGAAGCGGTTCATAAATCTAGGAAGAGGAAGCACGTCTAACGAATTCCCATGGTGACTCGATCGAAGCTGCGACGGATAGTGCGATTAGAAATTTAACTGTCAAGGCATTCAGTTGATAATGAATTTTTCAATTTACGAATACCTAGAGAAAGATTGATTTGACATTTAAACTGCAATCTGAATTCTAAATTCGTTTTGACGTAGGACTTACGTCTCTCTTTTCTATTCCTGTATAGGGGCGCCGTTCTAAAATTTGCAAAATCGCAAGCGTTATGCGGGTTTGGAGACTTTGAACGATAATATCTCCTCTCTGGCCTACAGAAATTTTACGATAAGTATTTCATTCGAAAGGTAGAACATCAAAGCTAGATCCCGTTTGATAACTAAATTCATTACATTTGTTTAAACTAATTAAAAAGTACTATAAAGAAAAATGTATAAATGCACAAAGCTATTGGTCGAAAATGACACAATATTTGTGCCACGCTCTGATTGGTTAATACTACCACAGTTACCGTGCCAGCGATTATAAAACGTGCGGGGACGTCCGACCAACCATCAGTTCTCGCTGTGCATCCGTAAGGATAAGCGCATTCACCGTTTGCTCTGGATGGGCAACTAAACAGAGCGCGTTATTACCGGTGCCCTCGTCTACCTCGCTGCGGTTTTGGAATACGGTTTTGGATTACTCAAGTGGCTCATCGTTTTTTCAATTTCTCTCATTTACTTGGTTCAAATTAAAGTAAACACACTGTATTTTTTTTTATTATCTTATTTTTTTTATTCTTTTAAAATTTCACTTATGGAATACTGAAAAAAAGGAGTTTTACTCAAAGAAAAAAATAAATAATTTGTGTTGAAAAAAAAAGTGACAAAATAAAGTGCCCACTTCATTTAGGCTACAGAAAACATAAATTAAAGTAAAATAAAAGCATTTCAATAATTGATGTGTCCTCCTTTCGCCTTCAGGACCTCCTGCAGGCGCTTCGACATGCTCTCGACCAGGTTCTTTAGGTGCTGTGGATCTAGCTCTTCCCAGGCGCGCTCCAGGGCTTCAAAATAGTTATTTTTATTGGTAACACCAGTTTTGTCAACCCTGGCATCGAGAATCGCCCACAAATTCTCGATGGGATTGAGGTCCGGGCTTTGTGGGGGCCATTCCAGCGGTTTGATCCGACAAGACCGGAAGAAAGACTTGGTCTTCTTGGCAGTATGCTTCGGGTCCTTGTCCTGCTGGAATACGAACTTCTCTTCAAGGCCCGTCTGGATCAGCGAAACCTCTAGATTTTCTCGCAGGATGTTGATGTAAGAATCTGCCGTCATTATCTCGTCGATTTTCACAATTCTTCCCACTCCACCCCACGAAAAACACCCCCAGACCATCACATTTCCTCCTCCATGCTTCATCGTGCCTTGGATGTGTCGCTCCTGAAGCTCCTCTCCCGATCTGCACCAAACACGAACCCGCCGCTTTCGGTTAAACAGCTCGAATTTTGATTCGTCCGTCCAGAGAACCGTTTTTCAGAACTCTAGGGGCTTATCAGCATGCTCCTTAGCAAACTTAAGCCGTTTGGCTTTGTTTGCCTTGCTGATAAATGGGCGCTTCCGGGAAAGTTTGCTATTCAACCCCTGTGCTACGAGACGGCGACGAACAGTTCGACCGGAAACTGATAACTGAAGGGTTTCCTGGATCTCGAGGACAGTTACCTTCGGGTTCTTCTTGACTTCGCGCATGATCTTGGTGTCCGTTCTCGCATCCGTTTTCCGCTTCATGCCTCTGCCAGGGCGATCCACCACTGATCCAAACGTTTTAAGCTTCAGAAGAATTTTGCCAACCGCTGCCTTACTGATACTGTACTTCTTAGCGACAGCCCGGTGCGATTCACCGTTTTGCACATCACGAATCCCAAGGGAATTGCTTTCGAAAGCACTGCGTTCTCCATTTTTTTCAATTGAATCAAATGCGATCACGTATACAAATGCACCAGGTTGAGCCGTTTGCTTCAAAACATGTCAAAATATCAAAACATAAACAATGGAGGGGTCTTCCAATGGAAACTTATCGAAAACATATCGATTTTTGAAGTGGGCACTTTATTTTGTCACTGTTTTTTATTCAACACAAATTATTTTTTTTTTTCCTTTAAGTAAAACTCCTTTTTTTTTCAGTATTCCATAAATGAAACTTAAAAAGAATATAAAAAATAAGATAATAAAAAAAATACAGTGTGTTTACTTTGATTTGAACCAAGTAAATGAGAGAAATTGAAAAAACGAATAGGTGGGCACTTTATTTTGCCTATCAGTGTATGTCACTTGCAACTGGCCGTCCGCAACGACGAGGAGCTGAATAAACTTCTCCGGTTTGACCATTTCACAGGGTGGTGTTCTGCTAAACACCCAGGCCGTCCTGCAACCTAAGAAGACGGACAAGGTAATTTCAATTGTGAACCGTAAACAAATAAAATCCGCCCTTTTCAGGTTGACTAACTAAAGAGTGTGTTTGATTGCAATATTTCTTGCGTCATCGAAATCTTCCCTACCACGCACCGGCTCAACATGGCGTTGCTTGAAATGCCGCCTCCCGGAGAAAATGGCCAAAATGATTTCGTAGTTTGTGATATTACGTGCTGCCAAACACCCAGGCCCTCATGCAGCCCAATAAGATCGACAAGAAAATTTCAATTGTGAACCGTGTTCCCTCCGCAAACAAATAAAATCCGTCCTTTTCAGGACGACCAAATTAATTTGTCAACTAAAGAGTATAACAATAACTATGTCATCCGCAAACACGAAAATGAAGATGCCTTTTGGTAAACATTCTAAATTCTTGTAATAAATAACTAAAACGGGAAAAGTTCTAATATCCTAATACACGGATATGGTGCAAAATTTAACTCTTCAAATTAACACCTCTGCACTTCCACGAGAAATCACTGGGGTGTTGGATAACAGAATTGGGTGGCAGCAGGATTCGTTTTGGTAAACGATATGCTGTCTAGTGAAGTATTTAGATATTAATACCGATTTCCGATTTGAACTGGTTTACATCAACAGTAAGGATGCAATTGGGGCCAGTCACAAATTGTGATGGTGGTTTTTAATTAAGAAAACTAGGTAATCTGTGTTAAGGTTTGAGAACCAATTTGGATTGTTTTTCGTAATCTTTCAAAGGGAGGGAATCTTTTGGGTTGGAAATTTTCTTGACTTCCCTGGGCATAATATATGATTGTGCTTGTCACACAATATATAGTTTCGTACATTGATGTTGGTATAGACATTGGTGTTGGTCCGTCGTTTAGCCAGATTATCCAGCCCAAGCAGACGACAGCGATCAGCGTAAGCAGGCTAATTTAATGGGTATAGATAGAAGGTGGTGCAAAGCATATCTTACGAATCTGCGTTGGACAGCTTCAAACCGCGCACTTCATACAACCTGATAGGGATTCCAAACAGCAGATGCAAATTTAAGAACAGAGCGTACAAGCAAACAGTGCAGCAATTTGAAACACCGCGGATCACGAAACTGATTGGAGATTTTGAACATGCATCCAAGCTGGCGATTGGTTTTATCAATGGTACCTGATACAATCCAACTCCGAGGTCTTTAACATGATCAACCCGTTGAAGTGGAGATCCAGCAATAGTATAATCAAACTGGATAGCATTATTCATTCGACCAAAACTTATTACGCAACATTTTGAGATGCTCAGAACCGTCATATTTCGCACGCACCAATTACTGAATATTTCAAAAAGTTTCTGTAGTTCATAGCAGTCTTCTAGGGTTCGAACAAATAGATAAATTTTAAGGTCATCTGCAAACAACAACAGAAAACCTCCATTTAGCAATATGAGGGAAACATCGTTTATAAAAAGCGAGAACAGCAATGGTACCAGGGTGCTTCCTTGGGGAACTCCGGAATGGTTCGAAAAATAGTCCGATGAATTGTTTCCAATACTGACAGATACTTGACGTCGCACAACGTAAGATCGAAGCCAGGTGCAGAAAGCAATGGAACAACCAATTTTCTCCAGTTTTGCAAGCAGTAAGTCATGGTTAACTTTATCGAAGGCAGATTTGAGATCGGTATAAACAGCATCGACTTGGAGTTTTTTTTACATACGTTCTCCATACAAAACGACGTAAAGCTGACATGATTTGTTTCAACAGAGCGGCCGGGATAAAAGCAGTGTTGACAGGGGCTGATGTAATTCTTGCAGGCAGCAAACAATTTGTCGTTGATCAGCGACTCAAATACTTTTGATTCCACACCGAGTGAAGTAATGTCTCGGTAATTTCTTATATCACCTTTGTCTCCTTTCTTGAAAACTGGGTACATAGTAGAGCACTTCCACTGCATTGGAAATTTTGACTGGAGTAGCTAAAATGTCGGAGCATTTTTTCAACACAGCAGAAGGAATCACGCTAGGTCCAGGATTAAAGGACGATTTGGTCTTGCGTATCTTGAAGCATTTCACCAGCCATGCAAGGATCATGTCGTCCATAGAGACGCTGTTATAACTGCCTCAAAAGGTGTAACGTTTTCAAGTTTGCTTTCCCTTTCTCACAGTCATGTTCATGTCCACTGTTTTGTGTGGTGTCGTTTCGTCTTTTTATCTTTCTGTTATTTAGTTTGTCAGTGTCACGTTTACAAGTTTAATAAGGCGTTTTTCTCAGTCGTAATTTCTTCAATCTTTTGTAGTTTAGTTCTTTGGTGTGCTCTGAGAGTCTTTTGAAGTAGTTTTCTCGAAACAAAACTAAATTGTCATTTTGTCGTCGAGATATCCGAATGCTATTCCCGGGGTAGTGCGGTGCAAAAGTGGCGACAAGGATGGGATTTCCAGCTGCAGATCGATCATCGTCCTCTGCTTCGTATTTTCGGATCAAAGAAAGGAATCTCTGTCTTCAGCACTTAGCCCTCAACTTGCTACTCTACGACTTCGACATCGAGTATGTGTCCACCGAGAAGTTTGGCATTGCTCTCGAGGTTGATCAACCAGCATGTCAAGCTTGAAGAGGACTACGTCATCGCCAGCCTCAACCTAGAAGAGGATCTTAGGTCAGTTGTCTTTAATACAGTTGAAGTGTTGCCTCTCAATTTCAGAATCGTCGCGCAAAGCACCCAAGCAGATGCGCTGCTCCGCCAAGTCCACCGTTACGTCCAGAACGGCTGGTCCCAGTCTACACTCCACGGGTCAGAACTTCGTCGGTTTCAAGCCAGACAGGAATCGATCTCTGTGGTGGATGGGTGCATCCTTTAGGCCAAACGACTCGTTACCCCGTCGCTGCATTGGAAGCGGTGCCTGCGTGTTCAAGGCTCAACCTGGCCTGGTAAAGGGGTATATGGACTGTAATTTAGTTAAAATAAAGATGCTTTCTTTACACTACAAACTAAATCTGTTTATTCTCTACATTTCCGAATTACATTTTGACGCGGTGAAAGTGCACAAAAGACTGAAAATAAAAAATGGTGGAAGGCGCACACGCAGTCCGATTGGCCCCTTTTTCTTCTCCTTCTCGTCCTTTTCGTTAACGGTGGGGTCGGTGCGGTGTGATGATTTTTTGGGCGGGTTGCCAACTCAACAAAAGCATCATAGCAACCACTGCCAATAAAAGTGTGAAATTCGTGTTTCTTGACAGCAGTTGAAAATTTATTCCTAGGCGGAAAGACATCCGCCTACATCTTGCCCCGCGGCTGCGAAGCTGAAGTTGTCCTCTGTTGGAAGCGGAGCCAGCTTACTGATAGAACGCCGAAAAGTTCCACCTGAAGTCCTGACGTCCACCACACGCACCAAGGAATCCTGTCCTGGGTAAGTAGCGGTCACAATTCCCAGCTTCCACACCTGAGGTGGAAGGTTATCCTCGATTAGGAGCACCACCGTTCCGGGTTGGACACTCGGTGAAGCTGCGTTCCATTTACCACGTGACTGAAGAGATGTTAAATATTCCCGGGACCAACGTCCCCAGAATTGCTCACGAAGCTTGTCAAGATATCGCCAACGAGAAAGGCGATTATCGCGGATTTCTTCACAAGATGGCTTGGATATACAAACCAGTGGTCTTCCGATTTGTAGATGTGCTGGAGTAATCGGAAGAGGTTCGTCAGGACAATCAGAGACGCTGAACATAGGCCTTGAATTTAAGATTGCCTCCACGTGCGTAAGTATGGTGCAGTATTCCTCAAACGTTAGAGTTGCATTTTTCAACGTTCGCTTCAGATGAGTTTTGACACTCTTCACCCCTGCCTCCCACAAGCCACCGAAATTTGGTGCTCTGGGAGGGATGAAGTGCCACTCTATTTCCTTTGCCAACAATAAATCGTTGATAGCACGACGATGGGCCTCACTCTGGAAATCCACATATAACTGGTGAAGCTCATTTGAAGCCCCCACAAAATTAGTACCGTTGTCTGAATACATTTTCTTCACTAGACCTCGACGATTTATGAAGCGCTCCAGTGCAGCAATGAACGCGGCGGTAGTGAGATCCGACACTAATTCCAGATGCACATTCTTCGTCGCCATGCACACGAACACGGCAATATAGCACTTGATGACTTTCGGACGATATTTCCCTTGTTTCACAAGCACAGGTCCAGCGTAGTCCACACCGGTGTACTCAAAAGGAGCCGCTGCATTCACTCGTTCCTCAGGTAGGCTACCCATAAGCTGCTGCAAGCCACGTGGTTTCGTTTTAAAACAAGCAACACAATTTCGCGTAACCTTTTTAATTGTGGACATGCCCTTCAAGGGCCAAAAGCTTTGCCGAACAATGGCCAACAGTCCTGAAGGCCCTACGTGCAGGTTCTCGACGTGAAGAGCTCGAATTATCATCTCCGTTATCGGATGGTTCGGCAACACAAGTGGATGTTTCGATTCGAACGGCAAAGCTGACTTCTGCAAACGACCGCCCACCCTCATCAAGTGATCATCGTCAAGAAATGGGCTAAGATTCCCCAACCGGTGCGGTATTTCTCTCTTCTCAAGGCACCGGATTTCATCAGGTAATTCTGACATTTGAATCACCCTTACAATGCATTTCAATGCAGCTTGCATTTCAGGAACAGTCAGATATGATTTGGTAGTTTGTGGTAAACTCGTAGACTTGCGATTGCAGTAACGAACGAAGCGCAAAACGTATGCAACAACACGCTGGAGTTTACGGAAATCACTAAACCTTTCAAACACTGGCAATGTCTCACACTTCTTCACGACAACTGCGACAGTCTTCAACTCAGGAATATTCGATTCCAGGATTGGACACAGTTCAGGATCATAGTATTCTTCTTGGCTCAGGAACTCTGGCCCATTCCACCAGAGAAAGTTCTTGCTCAACATCGCTGGCAGCTGGCCGCGAGACACAACATCAGCTGGATTCTGTCGTGTGTTCACATATTTCCAGACAAACTGCCCGGTAAGCTTGATGATTTCGGCCACTCGATTTCGGACGAATACCTCCAAAGAACCCAGTGGTTTTTTTAACCACGCCAATACAATCTGGCTATCACTCCACAATAGAACACTTGAATAGTTAATGTCTAACACTTCGATCACCTTCACTATAAGCCGGGCCAATAACAACGCAGCAAGCAGTTCCAGCCTTGGAATAGTCGTTGGCTTCAATGGCGCCACCCGCGATTTGGCACACATTAAGCGCAGCACTGTTGTTCCGTCGTCCATAACACTTCGCAAATATACACAAGCACCGTATGCTGCGATTGATGCATCCGAGAACCCATGGAGTTCGTATCGAACGACACCAGCCAACTTGACACATCGTGGCACTTCGATCTGGTTAAGTTTGGTCAACGATTTACGAAAAGCCACCCACTCGTTCAAAAGATCACCTTCAAGTTCATCGTCCCAGTTCATCTTTGAAGACCACAACTTTTGCATGACCATTTTAGCACAAACTGTCACTGGTTGGATTAGTCCCAGTGGATCATACAATTTCGATATTTCCGACAACACATACCGTTTCGTTAACGATTGTTCTTCGGCCTCTTCTGGCCAATTTCTAAACTTAAGCTGATCATTTTTCGTGTCCCAGAGCATACCAAGAGCTTTTATTCCTTCTTGTCCACTTTCATCAAATTTCACTAAAACTTCTCTTTCTTCTTCGGGTACACTTTGAAGCACTAATGTCGAATTTGAACTCCATTTGCGAATTGGAAATCCTCCAGAAAAGAGCAACTCCTTCACTGCCAACAGCCGCTGAACCGCCTCCGCTTCTGTATCTGATCCGGAGAGCATATCGTCCACATACATATCTTCTAATACCATCTTCGATGCAACCGGAAAACGATGTTGCTCCTCATTGGCCAACTGCACCAAACATCTGGTCGCGAGAAACGGTGCAACTGCGGTTCCATATGTCACAGTGACCAACTCCAGAACTCTCAATAGCTGCGACGAATTCTCTCTCCAGAAGACCCTTAAAAAGCGAGTGTGAAGACGATCTAGTTTAACCTGCCGATACATCTTCGTGACGTCATCGGAGAATCCAATCACATGCTGCCGGAAGCGTAGATCCACGGTGAATATATCGTTTTGAACCGTTGGTCCTGTTTTCATCACTTCGTTGAGGGAGTATTTTGATGCTTTAGCACTTGCATCAAAAACTACCCTAACTTTCGTAGAAGAACTCTCCAATTTGAACACCGCGTGGTGTGGTAAGTAATACCGTGGCATACCATCACCGTCTCCTTCTTGAATCTCTTTGCAGTGGCCAAGCAGTTCGTACTCTCTCATGAAATCAACATAATGGTTCCGTAATTCTGGATTACGCGACAGTTTCCTCTCCAAGGCATAAAATCTCTTCAACGCAAGGCTTCTGTTGTCTTCCAATTCCACTACTGTTTCCCGAAATGGCATCTGGACTACAAATCGACCAGATTCATCTCGGCGGTACGTGTCCAAGAAATGCTGTTCGACCTCTTGCTCTTCAGTAGTGAAAGGCGAAGTCTGGCCCACTTCTTCAATAGACCAAAATTTTTCCAATTGGTCGACCAACGGCTCTTGCATAGCAGCATTAGAAAGCAGAATAGTGTCACTCACCTGTTGGTACGGGTCGTATGTACCTGTGATGATCCATCCTAGATCGGTTTCTCGTAGTGAGACAGTACCATTCGCTAATTTCACCTTCTTAGCCCGAAGCAAATCCCAAACGTAATTCGAAGCCAGCACCAAATCGATCTCACTTGGCTTGAAAAAGTCTGGATCTGCCAGCTGCATCCCTGGAGGGATATTCCACGATGACACGTCGATGGGCACAGCAGGAACGGTTCCGGTTGGCTTACTCGAAATCAGGCAGGTGATACTATCTTGGAGTGCACTGTACCGCGATGATATATTCAGGTTCAATCCTTTTTTTACTTGCGTCTTCACTGCATTTGCACCAACCACTGTTATGTTGCATTTCAGGGTTGGCAAGCCGAGTATCTGGGCCATCGCTTCTGACATGATGTGTGCCTGTGAACCAGAGTCCAACAGCGCACGACAAGCATGAAGACGGCCGTGTACATCGGTCACATTAATCACCGCCGTCTGAAGAACAACTTGCTTTGTGGAGTGTAGAACCCCATTGCCCAAGCAAGACGTAGTCACGGCTACACTTCCATTCTCCTCTGCCTCCGGATGCACTTCATCGGTAGCTTCCTGGTGTTCTGCTGCTTTACCCTCCGGCTTCTCCTTTGAGTTTGATGACACAGTGCCTTCCGACTGATCCTTATGCAGCATACTGTGATGCTTCTGGTTGCACTTGGGACACGTTCTATTCGATTGGCACGATCTGACCATATGGCCCTTGCGCAAGCAATTGAAGCAAACTTTGGCATCCCTCACTTTTGCCAACCGTTGCGCAACGCTCATACTTTTGAACACGTTGCACTTGAAATTCGGATGTTCACCGCCACACAGTTCACAGATTATCTGGCTGGATGTGGTGACTGCTGCAGAAACCTTGGTTGCCTTGACTGATGGTGCTGTCTTTGCAGCTGATTGCTTGGAAGATGACAATACTGGTGCGGCTGACTCACATCGCTCCAAGATGAGACACCGTTTCCTGAGGAATTCCATAGTATCCTCGTATTTTGGCAGTTCCCCGTGCTCAACCGAGGCCTCCCAAAGCTCCCTCGTTTCTTGATCAAGCGCTGCTGACAGAATGTGGATGACCATTAGCTCAGAAACACCTTGCAGGAGTTGGTCGTGAAACTTCAAGTTCTCCACGTGTCTGGAGCATTCATCGATGAGATTACGGAGTTCCTTGGATGACTTTTTAGTCACCTTTTTCAGCTGCATAATGCCTTGGACATGAACATCAATGATCAACCTCTTGTTCTCATATCGTTGTTCTAGGAGCAGCCAAGCTTGGTGATAATTGTTGTCCTGAATGGTTTTAGCATCCAGGATCCCTGCTGCGCTTCCCACCAGTGACTTGTCCAGATGAAATAACTTAACTGCGTCTGAGTCCGCAGAATTCCGCATTAAGTCCTGAAACATTGACTTGAATTTTGGCCAGTTTTCATATCGTCCGTCGAAGGTTGGCAACGGCGCACGGAGGGCTTGCTGATGTATGACAATCTGCGGCTGGCCATTCTGCGGCGCTCCTGCTGGAAGAACGGCTCGATCCAGATTGGCGATTTGTGCATGACCGTCAATTAGCGTTTCGATGGCAACTTGCACTGCGTTGTACAGTTCCTCAAACTCGATCAGCTTCTCTTCCTGGGCTTCTTTTTGATTATCGTGCACTAGTTGCACGACCGCGTCATGTACTTCGTTGAATTCGTTGTAGTATTTTTCTACGTTTCGCGAATGAACACGTAACTGTGCCATTGATATGGCAAGCGGATCGTCTCCAGCTGCCGTTATTGCAGTTTGGATTCTCACCATCTTACTTTTCACTGCACCCCGCTTGGAGCTCAGCAACTTCACTTCCGCCATTTTTCCTCCCTTCGCACGTTTCGGTGTCGACAAAGGGGATTTCGATTCTACCTTGATTCCCGTGTCGTGATTTGTGCCTGAACGATTTAGTACACGCCACATGGGATTTACGGATCAGTAGCGGGACTACTACCCGTCTATGTGGAAGAAGCAACGGGACTACTTCCACAATGTTCCAGCTCTTTGGAACCAACCAAATGGCGACGTGCACTCTCTTCTTCATACACTTCACAACTTCTTTTTTTTGCACTCGCACTCCGGTTCCAATCCGGCTCGAAGGACCAATGTTCAAGGCTCAACCTGGCCTGGTAAAGGGGTATATGGACTGTAATTTAGTTAAAATAAAGATGCTTTCTTTACACTACAAACTAAATCTGTTTATTCTCTACATTTCCGAATTACATTTTGACGCGGTGAAAGTGCACAAAAGACTGAAAATAAAAAATGGTGGAAGGCGCACACGCAGTCCGATTGGCCCCTTTTTCTTCTCCTTCTCGTCCTTTTCGTTAACGGTGGGGTCGGTGCGGTGTGTTGATTTTTTGGGCGGGTTGCCAACTCAACAAAAGCATCATAGCAACCACTGCCAATAAAAGTGTGAAATTCGTGTTTCTTGACAGCAGTTGAAAATTTATTCCTAGGCGGAAAGACATCCGCCTACAGGAACTATCAGCACTTTCTCTTCATATTTTCGTTCTAGGAAAGTTAGTGTCCACTCATGATGCCTCTGGGGGAAGAGAAATTTTTTCCTCTTAAAATCTTTATAAATTGTTTCTCCGCGGGGGGGGAAAAAAAAAAAAAAAAAATTTTGTTGTAAAAAGTAGGCGCCGAAAATTTATTTTTAATTTAATCTTTTTTTTGTTACAATTTTTTATATACGAATTTTTTTTAATATTTTTTTGTGTTTGTTATGATTGTGTGTGTTTTTTTTTTTTTTTTTTATTAATAATAAATTCCCCTTTATTTGTGGGCGCTATCACAATATATATATCTATACCCACAAAACCCCTCACCCTGCCCCTGGTTCTGGTTTTCCCGTCCCCCCCCCGGGTTATGGTTCGGGGGGGGGCGGGGGGGGGGCTGTCCTGCCGCTGGTTTTTTGAGGATGGTGGGGGCGATCTGAGAGGCTGCTGTGTTTACAGCGTCCCAGATATCCCGGTCTTGACAAGGTTGTCCAGACGTCACGGTCATCAAGCCGTTTCTCACAGCGTCGAAGCAAAGACATGTGAAGAATACATGTTTTGCGGTTTCCTCAAATACCTCGCACCCGGAACACACTATAGACTCAGCGTGCCCGTACTTAGGCAGATATTGGTTGAAGCAACCAGGGCTAGACGGGATCTGCGTCATGTGGAAACTTACTTCACCGTGTCGCCGGCAGGTGGGTCTGCCACTAGACCATTGGTGCGGCTCTAGTGATATTACGGATACCTCTCGAGCCTCATTGGTCGTTGCAGTATGTGACCGTTAATTCCACCTCTTCTGTGAACTCCCCATAGACCTCTAAGGTAATGTCGTCCGCGAAGCCGGCAATTTTTACCCCGTTAGGGAACTTCAATGTCAACACTTCGTTATACATCGTTTTCCAGAGCACCGCGCCTGGCTAGAACCTTAAGGAACTCCTGCGGTGACTTGAACACGTTCTTGACCCGCTTCCGTGTTGTATGCCAGTAGTCGAATCTGGAAGTAATTTCCCAGAATCCTGTACAGGTACCCAGAAGCCCGGAGTCGCTGAAGCGAGTTGGATATAGCTTCCCAACTTGCGCTATTGAACGCATTTCTCACATTTAGGGTGACCACTGCACAGTAGCGAAATCCCCGCCTCTTACGTTGTTACTTTTTCCGGCTTGGTGAAGAACATGACAGAAGCCAAACTGATTGTTGAACAGGCCGTCTGTAACCTCCATGTACTTCGACAACTTGTTGAGGTTACCCTCTCCAACAATCACCCTGTACATTTCGGGAGCCAGCAGGGTACCTAGCCCTTAGCGACTTTCCTAACGGGTGCTCAATAAAAAATGAGAATGATTTCAATACCTTTCTGTAATTAAAGTAAAGAGCGTAATTTTTTTTCTCGGCAAGAGGATTGCTCTCTGGACTTCCTTGAAATGGGTGGCAAGCACTCCGCGAGCGTGTTGTACGGTTTTACGAAACGCATGATCATCGTGGAAAATAGTTTATGGTAGACCACTTTCGAGACGAAAACGTGCCCGTGAGTACAGCTTACCGGATCCTGGCATCCCTGAGTGTGGAGCGGAAGGCCGGTGACAGCCGTCCGGCGAAGAAGATGTAGGAAGTGTTGAAAAAGCTATTCGACAACAAGGACGGAACGAGTTTGCGTGACGCCGGCCGAAAATATCACTGCTCCCATACCTTGATTCACCGAACCTTCAAGATGGAGGACATCATCTGTCGGAAGAAGACTCGGTCCCCCAAGTACACAGAAGAGCAGATAATGACCGTGAAATCGCAGTGCCGGTGGATGACGAAGAACTACCGCGGGACGTCGTTCGTGCTGGACGACGAAAGTTACTTTCCGCTCTCGAAGACCCACATTCCAGGAAATGACAGCTACTATTCCAGCGACAAGTCGGCCACACCCCCGAAGTAAAATATAAGTTTAAGCATAAATTTGAAAAGAAAGTTATGCTGTACATCGCCATATCGAACAGAGGGATTTCAAAGCCGTGGTTCAAGCCCAGCGGTCTGGCCATCAATCAACAAGTGTACCAGGAGGAGTGTCTTGAGAAAATTCTACTGCCGTTCTTAAAGGAGCATCATGGAGATGGGAAGTACGTCTTTTGGCCGGACAAAGCGCCAAGATGACGCTGGAGTAGCTTGAGCAGAAAAAGATACCGTTCGTGCCGAAAGAAAGGAACCCGACCAACTTGCCCCAGTGCCGTCCCATTGAGGATTTTTTCGGCTCCCTCAGTGCCCTAGTGTACAAAAATAATTGACGGGCCAATTAAAAAACTAAAAGACCTGATCAACGACACATTAATCCAGCACCAAACATTGTTTAAGAAACACCTGAAGCCAAAGGCCCATTTTCTGACCCACTCTCTACTGGCAATCGTATGGACGGGCCCTACCCGTTTTACTTGAACATTCATTTCTGAAACGAAGCACTAGTACTTCAAAAAAATCGCTACAACAACAGCATCAAAGAAAAACATTGCTATGACCATCACTATTAAGGATCTATTTAGAATGGCTTACAACGTGATGATAAACAAGAAAATTTTGGACTGTTGGAACTCAACGAGAGTACAAAGGTTTTAATCAAACTTGTTAATATACCCTTTTCACATGAACTGATTTCAGGAGATGGAGGATTGCCATCGTGCAAGTATTGAAATATGTTATGTTAGGAAAAACTAAAATTATGGCAGGAAGTGTTATATTCATTGATAGCTGCAATGGAAGGAGAATATCGGTGAGCTAAATTTCGTTTTTGAATTCGGTGTTTAAATAATTATGTGAACATTTTTTATAAATTCACTTCGACAAATAAACAAACTTTGATACATTAAAAAAAATTAACGCCAAAACTATTCTATCAACGAAGTACGTCATATTATTAAAAGCAAAAGCGTGATTACTTTTATTTGCAATATTTATAGAAACTATCAGTTCGACAAACATTTAGATTCGTACATAATTGACACAGAAGATTACGACGTTGGGAAATTTTTGATTAAGTAAACAAAATACATCCATCTCATCTTCACAATTTGTATGATGGCCGAAAGGCGATCTGCCTTCGAAAATAATTTGTAGTATTCAATTTAAATGTTTTAGTATCAATTTCTAATTAAAATCAAATCTATATACAATCAATGCAAAAAGCTTGTTCATATTTAAAAAACCGTACTTTCCTATAAAAAATATGCAATTTTTCAATTCTGATTGATAATTTTCATAACTAAATTGTCTTTGAATATTTCTTTATCACTGTGACAAAACATTGCCACGGGTTTTAACTAACATCTTTTGTCTTCTCTTCTACATAGACGGCAGGCGACATAGATGGCAGAATCCAACCCCCCACAACATGACAGATTAACTTAGTTTCGTGTAACCACTTGCAAATCGTAGATGTCGCCCCGCAACGTAAACAATGGGGTCGTCCCTGGCAAAAGCACCGATTTTTCTATTCGTAGCAGTATTTTTGTTGCGTCATGAGTGGTTGCAAAACAACAAGCAAGCGTACCATATCATAAGAGTCAAATTCAAATCATTCAAATAAATATTTACGGGGCTTTCCTCCGAGCAAAGGTACAAAGGGCAACAACAATAATCCAACCACTGTGCAGTTTGAAGCAGTATACAAAAGGTTGATTGTGAATAACAATGTCACTTCATCGGCATATGCTAATTGCCGAATACTTCGAGGAAGTGAAAATGCCTCATGCTGAAGAACAATCTGCATTCTACCTTGAATCATTGAAGAACTCATTACCCATTGGATACGATGACGAAAATCCTGCTCCTGAGATGGTCGCAAATTCTCATTCGGATAATGAGCTTTTCACTAAATCGCTGCGATATTCCGCTACTCACGTTCAGAAACAACTAGTTGAAAAAAAATTAGAGGTGGGTTATATCAGCACAGCTCGAAAAAAAAGTGTGAATTTCTGTTCGATATCATGCACATAAATGGAGCGTCACAAAACATACATATATAAATAACAAAACGTGTAAAGTTCTGGGACATTACATACATTGTCGATAATGTTGTATGCAAAAGCTCGTCTTTGTTGGAACTATCTCATGCAAGTTGCTGCTTCGTGTGAAATAGAGGATAATTTTACATGCTCTGACATTTACATCACACAATATTAAGATTTTTTTCTGTGAGGGATATAACCGCGAGGATCACGTAGGACCGCGTTGGTGCATAGTAATGATGGTATCATCTTATTTATACATATCATAACACATATCGTTGGTTAATATTAAAATATTTTCATTATTTTGCTTGACCCGTCTCTTTTAATGAAATTCGGTTCAGTTTTATGAAAAAAAAATTCAGTTCGGGTTTGATGAAAAATCTCTGCCGAATTCACCACTCTTCACTAAATGCCTCAAACAATCCAAAATGTACTATTTTTGATAATATGCACTGGTTGTTCAAGATAAATCACGAACATTTTACTTAAACACTAACTTTTTTATTGCAAAATTGAATTGGTCGTCCTGAAAAGGACGATGGTTATGATACGCCTGAGAAATTAATTTCTATTTTCGGTTTATTTGGCCAGCATGACACCATAATGTGCTGTATTCAATCCGGATAGTAGTTTATTAAACTCCTCGTCGCTGTGAATGGCCGACGGCAAGATAGTTGGGATGATTCTATTAATTTAGCTGTCACAAACATCGTTTTGCGCTGGGAGGTGCCAGGCTCCGGTGAGGCTTCGGAAGCGGGTGGCGCCCGCGCGTATACGGCAATAGGTCGAGCGGGGAAACTTGAAAAACTCTGCAGCGCTTTCTGCTGGTTTGTAGATGAGGAAGCGCAGGCAATAATTTAGAAGACAGACGCGCAATCGCAAGAAAACAGATGAGATAAAGAAAAACCGAAAAAAAATCTTCGTAACGAGAAAGCGAAAAACACAACTATCGATCAATCGAACCTGAATATCCCAATGAAATTATTTTGGTTCAAATCGTGTGCCTTATACTGGTGTTGATAGCACTGCCTCCAAAGAAGAGAAGCACGAAAATGCAGTACGAAGCAAAATTCAAAAGAGAGGAAAGGTTTCAGTTATAAAATCAGGCACCGGCAACAAAGCAAAATAATTTTACAGCTGAGGGGTGTGGCTAGTGCTGTATTTAACATGGAATAAAACTAAATGAAATAAAAAGAAGACAATATGTTACCCGCTTTTGAGGAGCCCGGAGAGGGAAAACTATATTTTCAACCTGTTCATGTGTAGATTTGTATGGGAGCAAAAGTAGTTCACCTTTAAGTGATAAATTGAACTAATTATACCAATATTACTTAATTGAATTTGTAAGTTTTCCTGATTAAATGGTGTATATATGAAGTCATTCTGTTCTGTCAAACGAGAGTTATTAGCGTTCAAAAACTTTCACTTTTGCGTAACGCTCTCATTTTTCAAAATTTTGAAATGACACCCGGTATAGAAAAGAGAAACGTAGTCCTACGTTAAAACTAAAGTGTGAACAATGCTTGCAAGTGCTCATTTGGGATTCCGAATACATCGAGGTTAACAAACACATTCTGCTAATTTTCAGGATTGATGAAAGAGAGTTAAAAATCTTGATTAACGAAAACGATAATTTCAACATTGCCAAGTATTATACGAAGCTGGAAAAGAGGATCGTCATGACAATTTACAACGCCCATCAGGCTGTTTTCATGCAACTATCACGGCACATTTTGGATCAAGATCTAGTGAAAAACCACCGTAACATTGATAAATTTGTGCCTTGATTTTTATCTGAAGCTGCAAATGGAACAATATGCTAAAATATTTGGTAATGCAGAGCACATACTTCGCAAAAAGCTTATTGAATTGATTATTTCCGGGGTGAGTACTCACGTAACCAATAATCAGTTCCAAAACGTCCTTACGGCAGCCTATCAAGCAATTAAGTCACCTTAAATAGAACATAAATGCCGCTTTTGGCCCAATATACGGCTGCTTTACTGCAATGCTATAGTAATCCTTCATTAATGCTATTTTACATTCGAAATGCTTATTACAGGCTACAAGCATTTAAATAGCATTTGAAATTCAACTTTACAACAGATAGCATTCAAGATGCTGATATAATGCTAATATAAAGCTTGTAGTATCTGAAATGCAAATTTAGGATTGATTTACTGCATATGCTAATGCTTATTAGTTACCTGGGTAGCGATTTGCAGTCATAAACGTGTATACCGTAAAGAAATATTTAATAAGATAAAATAAATGCAATAATATTAGCTATGCAAAATATACTAAAAAGAATGAAATAAATACCCATGCTTCTAAAGAAATACATGAAGGAACTCGATTCTGTCCAAATCCGGAAAACCTACTAGTGAAAACCGATTATTCTGATGCATGATAACGAGCATCAGAGGTATTGCGATGAATGGCGCTTTTGAATCCAGCGTAATACCTCTGAATTTTGGAATCTCATATAAATCTCGAGACAAATCGAATTTCGGAGGAGGATTTTCAGATTTTGGCGGGTACTAATACTTCTTTTTTTAAAATACCTAGTTCAAAAAAAAAAAAAAGGGGGGCCTTGCGTCCCTTAATAAAAAAAAAAGGGGGTGGATTTTATTATTTGGGGGAAATATCTCTAATTACTTTATTTTTTATAAAAAAAAAAAAATATTCTCTATTAAAAAAATTTTAATTATTGGTTGTGGTAAAAACTATTATAATAACCCCCTTTTTTTTTTTTTTTTTTCCAATATAAAAAAAATAAAAATACAAAAATAAAAAAATAAAATAATGTTCGTGTTGTGACGATACCCTATTAATCTTTCGCCGTCTATTGTTGTCGCCCCTCTTAGGCCAGGCGCCCACTGATGTGGCGGAGGTGCGGCATCTGCTGGCATGCAAAAACATCTTGTCGACGTTCGCCTCACGCCACAAGACTTTGACTCGATATTTTGACATGGTGTGTGATACCACACCTCCGCCACATCAGTGGGCGCCTCGACTTAGGAGACGCTAATCGGCTCCCTCTTCCCATTTGAAACACGTTTTATGTGTAGCAATTCAAAATTTTGTGCCGATTGTCACACTTAATTCCTCTCCCTCCCTTCAGTGCGTAATGTAATTTATTTACGACACACTTTTATGTTTCCACTGGTTCCGTGTTCATTGCAAGCATAAATGAAACAAACTTTGTATTAACATTTTTTTTTTTCGTACACAATATCACATGTCTTATTCGCACTCTGACCTTTTTAGAAGATACGCGAGATTTTTTTTTTCGGTTTGACACGCTTGACAGTACCACCGGACCAAATTTTTGAGTTTCAGTGACAATGTACTAGAAGTGTCAAGTTGTTCCCGGGTTGGCAGAATCGAGCAGCGACTTCAATCGCTCAAAGAGAAATTTGGCAGTTTGGCACTTCAGCCCCAAATAGTCGCAATGGGCCCGGATAGAGGGTTGATAGCGATAATGGCGATTTTCGGTGGTGCGAAGTATATTGCAGACAATATTCTGCATGCTGTGTGCATATGCATGTACATAACATATGTGCTGAATCTGCAGTATACTCCGGACTGCAAACCGCTATGTTCATACAGACTTATCTTTTTAAAATCTCGGGGTCTATATTGGAACTTCCCAAGAGTACACGGGACTTGCAACAATGTGTCGATAATTGAAACATGTTAAAATTTAAGTTAAATAAAAACAAATAAATTTATCACTGATGGATATCCAAAAATCAGTCTCATGTACAACATTATATTTTAATTTTGCGCACCCGATTTCATTTATCATAATCTCAAAATCATGATTTGGATTCATGGTCCTAGAAAAAAAAGCCCGGAATCATAAACTTTGCGCATCCACAATCATGAGCCAAGGTCATGATTTTCAGATCTCAAATCATGATTTGGGGAGCAGTAACTCATGATATCATGATTCCGATTCATGATTTCCTCTCAGCAGTACAATTCGTAACGCCTCGGGTGCGTTACGGGAGCATTAATCATGATATCATGAACCCAAATCATGGTGTATTTTCATAAAGTGAAAATACACTAGGCTCACGATATCATGAGTCGTTTTGACCATCTTTGGGAGCGGGTTTGTTTCCGTGTGTAGATGAATTCGGGTTTTATGTTCTGTCTTTGTTTGTTTCAACCCAAACAACAAATATTTTTTTTTTTGTTAAAATTAAAATGACATAAAGTCTTTCTATTATAAAAAGAAAAAAGAGAAAAACCTTTTTTTTGTTTTTCTTCATTAATTCTTTCTCCCTTTGGGGTGTTGTTTTTTGTTTTTTTGTTGAAAATAATTTTTTTCCTTTTCTTTTTCTTCTTGTTGTTAGAGAGGAGAGGGGTTGTGTCGTGGGGGGGGGTGGGGTGGTTCTCTGTCGGGGTGTTTCGATCAATGCAGTTTTGACAGTTCAGGAAGCTTGTTTACGTGGACTTAGAATATTTTCGGTAAGATCGGTTTGAGATTGTGTGCTGTAAATTTATTACGATTGAACTAAAACAGCCGGAAAACAAACGCCAGTGCTTATTTTTACACAATTTCCTAAATCTAATTGTACAGAATCCGGAAAAAGCCAATGACAAATTTCGTTTGAGCGGTTCGAATTCTAACACCTTGTAAACAAGCTCCCTGAACTGTCAAAAAGTGAGGTTCATACATCTATAGTTTTTAACCATAATTCGTGACTTGTAATGATCATGAAAATATGTTGTTCGTAGGATAATAACCGTCATGCAAATTCAAAATGCACAGCACTGTTTTGGGAACCAATTTCATTATTTACTCAAGACCAGCACAATTTGACACATAGATCGATAAACTACACTGAGCGAAGACTTGATTTTTTTTTTTGAAAACGCAACTTTAGAGACTTTCCAATCTTCTTACCACCGCTAGATATCCAGAACGTCAAACCGCAAACCGCTATCCAATAGGTCGATGCCATATTATGCAATATTCAACAAACAACAACCACAATCCTATTCTGCTCCGTTCCAAGTCAAACCTTTTCCGATGAACTGCCCCGTTAGCTCCGGCTCAGGTCCTATTTATAAGCTATCCTAGTTCCGATATCCCATCGGTGCAAGAAACCAGTAATGCACACGACCAATTATCTGCATTGATAAATTATTAGCCATCGGTGAACCTAACCTGTTCAATAAGTTCTTAACTTGGCGGCCCAACACAGGACAGGACCAACTCAACTCTCAATATTATTTCGTTCTCCTCAGATGACTAGGCTGCAATGATTTCTTTGGGGATTTTTCTTCTATCCACAAAAGCATAATTTCATAACTAGCAAAAGAAGCATCTTCCATTCAGCTACTGTGGAGATTTCACCGCGTCGAGGTTGTACCTCCCGCCAGGCATGCGTCTTTAATAGCGGCGTGAGCGGTAAAACCGCACCGGTCTTATGCGCGCGGTCATGGCAGCCAGAAGACGACGAAACGAAAATCTTCTTCAATCCTTTGCGGGAAGCTGCTCTCTCGTGAATGACCAACGGATTAAGCCGGTTCCGAGTAGATAGATATATATCGTGACCGACCACCTCCTGGCGACCATGGCGCGCTGCTACTAGGGGACGATTTACGAAATCTCGAGAAAAAGAACTTCCCCACCACGGAGCGCGGGAGCTGTCGGCATCATTGGATTGGGTCTTCGTGTGGATTATCCCCCCTAAATCGAATTGAAAATACACGATTGTTGGCGTGATTCTTGAAGCAAAAAAATAAAATAAATGAGGGATTTGAGTTTTGTTGATGAGATAATAACAAAAACCACGTTGTTACGATTTGCCTGGTTATAACGATGTGAATGGTTTCAGTTTTCTACATTTTCTTCAAAAATTTCACCGTGCTTCACAGGAATGGATGAGCGCGAAGGAGAAAACGCCAAGGCCAGGACCGGTGAATGGTTGCTGATGGTTGGTGCCATGGACGCGAGACCGCATGCCACGGATGGGAAACCTCTGCGGTGGTTGTGATGAGCGCAGGTGCAGCAACGAAAATATCCGACACGTGATGACGAAGGTGCCTCTACCTCCAGTGAAACCGAAAGTGGAAAGAGTGAGCAGTACGCCGAAGAAGCTATGTGGTGGTGGGAAAGGGAATCCATTTGAAACGTCCGTCTACTAAAAGTAAAAAGTATGAGAATTGGTGATTCTTGAAGTAAATTAGATGATCGGGACAATTTGTGTATATAGTAGCGGATGTTAATTTTATTATATGCCAACTACAGCTGAAACGTTCCTTCGCATTTCGTTCTCTGCCTAATGCGTCTTAGATAGACGTTCATGATGGAACGGGATTCGATTCCAAGAATAATTTAACAGAAGTAGCCAAAACTAGCCACGACCATTATGCTGAGCATATTGTAAATGAAGATGATTTCAGAATTTACGTGTAAGTACAGGCAATTTTGAAATGGGTTGTTGGATGTGCAATAGAGCTGTCACCTTTAATATTCAAGGATAAAAATGTCTGCATTCATAGATAAATACAAATTTGACGTTTTTCACGCCAACTCGTCTTCGTGGTTGGCAGCACCCTCTCAGAATCCAATTAAACTTTGTGGGTGTATAGACTATGTCTTTTCAAGCAACTTTGCATACTTTGTTTTTAGAAAATTTATCCAGACTGCTATTTGAAAAGGGCTTAAGTTTATTGATCGATTTTTTTTTAAATCAACTAAACTAAAAAAGGACAAAACTTACAAAAAAGTGATGCATGGATGGCTTTTAGAAATTGTCTGAACTTTTATGAAAGAAATTGTAAAAATAGTAAAATCGATTCTTACACGCTAAAAAAAATTTAAAATTTAAAATCAATTTGCAAAAAATGGCTATCTTAGAATTTGACGATATTTTTTTATAAAGGCAATATAATTGTCTAAAAGTTCGCCATACATCGCAAGATGGGCACTTTTAAGGAAAAAAAGTTTTTCAAACAACAACTTTTTCATGTCCTATTATTTAGACCACGCAAACTGGTCTAGTTATGGTCTTCAATACCCCTATAGAATCCAATAAAATTTAGTAGTCATAAAAAATTGAATGTATTGATCATATTTGCAAAAAAAAAAACAATAATCATCTAGACTAACATTTGAAAAGGGTCAATAACATTCATTTTCCCTTTACATCAGTAAAACAGAAACAAAAATGTCTGTTTTCTAAGGTAAAAGTAATTGATAACTGCTTGTTCGGATATTCTTATTTTTAGGGGCGATTCAAATATGGCGTTGTTTATCTTTGAAGGGGGGGGGGGGGGGGGGGGGTTTGGAAGAATTTGTTACAGTACCTGTAAAAGGTATGGACAAAATTGTGATAGAGGGGGGCTGATATATCTAAAAAATAGCGGACGTCATTTTCACGTATTAGTAATTAACATAGCTTCATGTAATATTCAGTTCATATTATAATACTCCTTCACTATATATATTATCTTATATGACATTGTTTATTCATTACCATTACCATTAATCTTTATCATCATCATTACCATTTTTATCATTACTTGTGTTTTCGTGATTTAAATGTTAACATAAAAATAATATTATAATTTTTACCTAATAGGTTACATATACTTTTAACTATTATGTCATTATCATTTTGATCCTTTCTTCTCTTCTTATGATTTAGAAGTATCTAGTGCCTTGAATACAAGAAGCTGCAACGGAATCTGTGTAAGGATTTTGCACTTATTACTGAATGCATTTTTCATTTCCGGTTTGCAAATGGATATTTGAGCAGATCTGATTCATGCAGCGATGTGTGCCATTTGGCTTGTGTCTGATTTTACAGTTCAATATTTGTCAAAACTTTATCATAACTCACAATAGCATTATATTTAATAATATTGTTTTATTGATTTTACTTCATAGATGATTTGAACATTACTTATTGTTTTATTATGTCCATTTGTCTTTAACTCCCTTTCAATTAAATCCTACCTGTTTTATTATTAGGCCAACAAAAAGAAAAGCGGATTGCTGTTATAAAATCAGCATCAAGCAGCAAATAGTTACCATGGTAACAGTAAATCTATATATATAAAAATGGATTTCTGTCTGTCTGTCTGAAGGCTCGGAGACTACTGAACCGATCGGCGTGAAAATTTTTATGCAAGAGTTTTTGGGGCCGAGAAAGGTTCTTATGATGGTTTGAAACCCCTCCCCCTTCTGTAAGAGGGGTCTCCCATACAAATGAAACACAAATTTCTGCCTAACTCGAGAATTAATAAAGCAAATGGAACCAAATTTGGCATGTGGATTTTTTTGAACAAGAGACATAATTCTATGGTTTGAGACCCCTCCGCCTTCTGAAGGGGGGGGGGGGGGGGGGTCTCCCATAAAATGAAACGCAAATTTCTGCATATCTCGAGAACTAATGAAGAAAATAGAACCAAATTTGGCAGGTGACG
Source organism: Aedes koreicus (assembly GCA_024533555.2). Classification (NCBI taxonomy): domain Eukaryota; kingdom Metazoa; phylum Arthropoda; class Insecta; order Diptera; family Culicidae; genus Aedes; species Aedes koreicus. Next base: position 122,395 of record JAHHFK020001018.1, read on the forward strand.
GTTGTTGAAGGCATGAAATGTTTCTATGATAGTTTAAGACCCCTCCGCCTTCTGAAAGGTGAAATGAATGAAACACAATTTATTGCATAACTTGAGAACTAATCAAGCAAATGGAACGAAATTTGGATTGTGGAGGTTTTTGGAGACAAGAAACCGCAAGCAGTGGGAGGGCTCTCATACAAATGAAACACAAATTTCTGCAAAACTCGAGAATTATTCAAGCAAATGAAACCACATTTCGCATGTGGGGCTATTGGCGAAAGGATTTTTTTTATATATATTCAAATGAATTTCTGTTTGACTGTCTGTCTGACCGATCGGCATGAAAATTGGAATGCAGTGGTTTTTGGGGCTTCTTGTTTCGAGTAATTCATGATTAGGGCCTAAAAGCCATTTGTAGACAATGACTTTAAACAGTGATCTCTCACGAATCACGAGAATCTCACTATATCCAGCTACTTCATATTGTAGAACTAAAATTCTTCTACCAAATGCTGCTTTCATTTCACGAGAGTGATTTAAGATTCAAGTGAAATCGACATTTAAAGTCATTGTTTACAAATGCCTTTTAACCCCTTAACATGAATTACTCGAGTTATGATTGTTTGAGACCCCTTCTCTTTTCTAGAAGGGGGGGGGGGGGGCTTCCATACAAATGAAACACAAATTTCTGCATAACTTGAGAACTAATCAAGCAAATGGAACCAAAATTGGATGCGGGGATTTTTGAATGCAAGAAATGTTTCTATGGTAATTTAAAACACAAATTTCAACCAAACATGAGAATTATCCAAGTAACTACAACACAAACTGTGTATTTCCTGGGTAAGAAGAATGTTCTGATAGAAGTTTGAACCCCTTCTTAGTAAAAAAAACTCATGGCAAAAAAAAAAACAACTATAAACGCTCCAGTTCCATGTAATGTTCATTCATTTAGTTGCAGGCGTAGCAACGTTCGCACCAAGATCAGCTAGTTAAAATGTATAAATGTTAGTTAGATTTTGGTGAGGTGCTGCTATCGCTGAAAACGAACGAAAACGCGTAACCACAGAACTCTACACTTCAACACTTTACAACATTTCTTGCATTTCAGGATCAACCGAATGATTATAATATATGACGGTTTTCGCCCCAAATCGTATTCGGAGTTGGCAGCACCGACTCAGATTACAACGAAACATTATGGGTGTGTAGACCATGACTAGATAAGCCACTTTGCATACTTATTTTCTTAATTTTTTTTCTAGACTGTCTTTTGAAAAGGGCTAAACATTTTTTATCGATTTTTTTCAAATGTGTTTAATAAAAAAATGACTACTCCTACAAAAAAGTGTTGTATGGGTCATTATCACAAAATAAGTCAAGTTTTAAGAAAAAAAATATTGAAACAATCCAAAATGAGCCCTACACTGAAAAAAATCATTCAAAAAAAATTCAAAGTCGATTTAAAAAAAAAAACACCATTTTTCATTTCGATGTAATTTTGTCTCAAGATAGATATATATACTTCCTACCATCTGTTCATACATCACAAGATGAGCACTTTTAAGGAAACAAAGTTTTTCTAACAAAAACTTTTTCATGTCCCATTGATTTTTTTTTCAGTATATTTTGTTATCCAAAACTATACCAGTGAAGGTCATAACCATCCCAGAATCCAATGAAACTCAATTTTTTAGGAGATTTTGTCGTATTTATTCAATCATTTGGAAGGGTTTTAATGTTTGATCGCAATATGTATTGAATTTCACTTTTATATATTCATTTATTTATAATGTCTCATATATACATATTATAATATTTGTATTAGAGCTATTTTTAATCATGTTCTTTTCTATTTTTTTTACAGATCATGGTAAATATATTTGGTTTATCTCCTGAATTAGAATACCCAGGAATAGGTAAAAAAAACTGTGGAATTTCTGAGTGCCTGATATTGTTTTGGCGTTATTATATATATCTTCGAGTTCTTTTGACATTATAATGTACTGTTCAGTGGATACGTAACAGAAATTTAATTTGGTGATATTTTTATCTGTCTGTTCAACTGCCCAGTTATATAACTCTCGTGGGGTTGTTATGGTATTCCATAATCTCAAGCAAGACTTTCTCTCTTTGCCATTCGCTTGAGAGTGCCACCAATAGCATCACAGGGACCTTTTCCATGGGACGTTGCAAAAAAATGCCATTCTGCTTTCAATGCATGCTTTGACTGAAATCTACATAGACTAGCAAAGTTCTTCTATTTTTGTATTGTGATGCTGCCCCATCAGACATAAAATTTTTTTTAGAAAAGTTCGTTAATTTTTTCATAAAATCTATCATTATTGAGATGAACAACTGAACTGCAACTGTATCGTGAGTCATTCCTTCCGATATGATAATGAAGCTAACATTTGCAAGTTTATTATCTTTCTTATAGTAAATTTCAAATGGGTGTATTGTTGCTTGCGAGTTGTTCCAATGATACCCTTGAGCAAAGTTTTGAATTATAAATGAATAATTTTAAGAGAAATCACAAATCGCAAGAATTTCATCATATTTTAATGAATCTTTTTTATTCCTGAGAAATGATGATGGTTGTTTATAAATAAAGTCATGAGTTATAAGTTTGTCAATTTTATCAACGAGATACGGAACAAATTCATCAACAGGTTTAATAATCGTTTCTAAATTACAGCGATCAGTATTCAACCACTGCTGAAACATAACCTCTTCTTTGTCATTTGATTCTTATATCAATGTAAGTTCTTCTTCAATATGTTCATTGGAAGCACACTTTTCACAAGCCCAGAAAAAGCATTCATCTGTTCTGGTGGAAATATAACAAAGCATTTTTTGTATTATTTCATCTTGTGACTTAATTCTTAAACTGTTGAACATTAAATTTAAATTTTCATGAATTGCACATATACATACATTATGTATACCAGTAGAGTCAAGCAAAATACAATGCTTTGGTCGCAACTGTTTAAATACTGTGAAACCAATATTCACAGTTTTGTACATATCTACAAACATCATATAAGCCTCTGTGAGCGACATCATCAAAAGTCGTTTTTGAACTTGTTGTTTTTTACCATTTCGAACCTCAGAAACAAAATCATTTCTTCCTGGCATTGGTCTGCTGATATCATTATCATCGAAGAATTCTCTTAGTAATTGTTTTGTATCGTCATCAATACCATGCCCCCTTCTTTTTTCGGTAGTACAAAAAATACCCTGTTCATCAACAAGATCCTTTACCTGCCTCACCATATACATTGGTGCGTTAAACTCTCTTACGATTTTATTTACCGACCAAGACTTAGGCAGTGCAGATAGTATTTTAATCTGTTTGCTTCTATCAGTTGTATGGTGATTGAATTTCTCCTTTAACTGCATAATTATCTCGTCATACGCCTCCACTTTGCCAACATCCGTTGAATCTATTCCGAAGATATTTGTTCGCACTGCTTTCGTAATCTGCAATGATTTGTTTATGCGATATTCCATACTTCTCATGTTTCTAGATGAGATTGGCGATAAACTCAATGTTTCAGCAATGGTATTAAACTTTTCAACATTATATGGACCCTGTAGTTGATCTCTTGACGGGATTGATGGTATTATCCCATCGATTTTCACAATGCTTCCCACTCCACCCCACGAAAAACACCCCCAGACCATCACATTTCCTCCTCCATGCTTCATCGTGCCTTGGATGTGGCGCTCCTGAAGCTCCTCTCCCGATCTGCACCAAACACGAACCCGCCGCTTTCGGTTAAACAGCTCGAATTTTGATTCGTCCGTCCAGAGAACCGTTTTCCAGAACTCTAGGGGCTTATCAGCATGCTCCTTAGCAAACTTAAGCTGTTTGGCTTTGTTTGCCTTGCTGATAAATGGGCGCTTCCGGGCAAGTTTGCTATTCAACCCCTGTGCTACGAGACGGCGACGAACAGTTCAACCGGAAACTGTTAACTGGAGGGTTTCCTGGATCTCGCGTACAGTTACCTTCGGGTTCTTCTTGACTTCGCGCATGATCTTGGTGTCGATTCTCTCATCCGTTTTCCGCTTCCTGCTTCTGCCAGGGCGATCCACCACTGATCCAAACGTTTTAAGCTTCAGAAGAATTTTGCCAACCGCTGCCTTACTGATACTGTACTTCTTAGCGACAGCCCGGTGCGATTCACCGTTTTGCACATCACGAACGATCAATTTTCGGATACACAAGAGAATTGCTTTCGAAAGCACTGCGTTCTCCATTTTTTTTTCAATTGAATCAAATGCGATCACGTATACAAATGCACCAGGTTGAGCCGTTTGCTTCAAAACATGCCAAAATATCAAAACATAAACAATCGAGGGGTCTTCCAATGGAAACTTATCGAAAACATATCGATTTTTGAAGTGCGCTCTTTATTTTGTCACTGTTTTTTTTTTCAACACAAATTGATTTTTTTTTTCTTTAAGTAAAACTCCTTTTTTTTCAGTATTCCATAAGTGAAACTTAAAAACAATATAAAAAATAAGATAATAAAAAAAATACAGTGTGTTTACTTTAATTTGAACCAAGTATATGAGAGAAATTGAAAAAACGAAGAAGTGGGCACTTTATTTTGCCTATCAGTGTATGTTGAATTTTGTTTAATGAAATCTAGTAATTTTTATATAAACAACTGAACTGCTAGTGAGTCATGGGTCAATACTTCAGATATTATGATAAAGCTTTTGTTTTTCAATTTATTGTCCTTCTTGTAATATACTTCAAAGGTTTGGTAATAAACAGGATCAACCACCTGATTTAATTGTATTATCACTAAAATTTGAAATTATTAATTATTTGAAAATAAGTCTTTTCCAAATAGTAGCCTTGATATTCAAACATTTAAAGACCCTTAAAAATCCAAATTGTAATTATAATTTAATTTAATTATCTTCTGTGAGGTTTTAGGACCAAATTATAAGACGAGTTGGCGCGATTATTTAATTTTTACCGTGTAAATAATTACAGTATTTACACGGTAAAAATTGGACATGAAAATTTTTTGTTAGAAATTTTTTTTTCCTTAAAAGTGCCCATCTCCCGATGTATGTCGAACTTTTAGACAATTATATCGCCTATATATAAAAAATTTGTATTAAAATTGACTTTTAATTTTATAATTTTTACATTTTTTTTCATAAAAGCTAAGGCAGTTTTCCACAAGTCATCCATTCATAACTTGTTTGTAAATCTTGTCCTTTTTGAGTTATGTTGACATGAAAAATTTGTTTTTAGAAAAACGTTTTTTCCTTGAAAGTATGCAATGTATAGCGAACTTTTAGACAATTGTTATGCCTTGTTTAGAAAAAAATTTCGTCCAATTCTAAGATAGCTATTTTTTGCAAATCGACTTTAAATTTTAAAATATGTTTTTTTAGCGTGTAAGAATCGATTTTATAATTTTTACATTTTTTCCATGAAAGTTAGGACGATTTTCTGAAAGTCACCCATACATTACTTTTTTAAGTCTTTTCCTATTTGAGTTATGTTGATTTAAAAAAAATCGATCAAAAAACTTAAACCCTTTTCAAATGGTAGTCTAGATAAATTTTGAAAAAAAAGTTGCTTGAAAAGACATAGTCTACCCACCCACGAAGTTTCATTGGATTCTGAGAGGGTGCTGCCGACCACGAAGACGAGTTGGCGTGTAATTCGTCATATGATGAAATCGCTGTGCTTGGTTATTTTCATAACTTTGTCTCACTATGTATTGCTCTTACTTTAAAACCTTAGACGTGAGAACGGATCATCGAAATATTCAAATGAAATTCGGCATTGCATATAATTTGAATATGATAGCGAATATAACACCTTCGAATTACCAGTTAGGGCAATGCACTATAAATTGTCAAATAAGTCAGCAATCAAAATCTTATTAAACACCATATTCATAAATTAAGCTTCTGAAACAAGTTATCGTTAAATTTATCCAAATGGACGAAATAACTGTTCACAGCACTGGCGGTACTACCAAACACTAAATGAGCCTCAGTATACCAAGATTAACGATTCCAATCAACTGAATCAACGGTTAAATGAATAGGCAAGTGTTGAAAAGAAAACTAAATCACATCAATTCAATTACAGTACAATTCGCGAAGGAAAATACTTTCAACTGAATCGATTCATCACCAAATGGCAAAATCCTGAATCGATGCATTTCTACCTCTTTTCGCCATTTCTACCAGTTTAATCTAATGCAACCAGTTGGACGCGAAGCCACAGCTGCCCGGCTTGGGCAAAACTAGTTGCATACCATTGGGAAAACTCACCCGTTATCTATAGCTGGCTTGGCTATGATCGAACCACCGTGGATGGATGGAGGCTGTGCGAAAAAAAGCAAACCAAGAGAAAATTGCATCCATTTGAAGAGACCCCACCACCTTCCTCCGGCTGGTGCACTCCATCGAACTGACCAGACTAGTTGAAATTGCATCGCGAGCTGACTTTGGTATATCTTCTCTTCCTCCTTCTAGCCTTATCAAATGTTTTCCCCACTCGGGTATTGGCCGGCAAAAGCAGCCAGTCGTTTCTCGCGGATATGCACCACCAAGCACGCGAAGCATATCTTCAGCATGGCAGATGAGCAAAAACCTTGATGCTCGTACCTTCCTCTATATGAGAAAATGAAAAATCCATCCAACCGTAACCGGAAAGTGTTCCGCTTTGGCGTACTATGTTGAGGAAGTGGCTGGCGAGCGGCAAGTGGCCAAGAAAAAGCAAACTCAAAAAGGCCATTTTCGAACCAGCGGCATGCTCTCTTGATAAAATTTCAGAAAATGTGCAGCTGAAATAAACAACAGATGTTGTTTCGCTTCGATCGAGCTCGTAGCGCAACCGAAAGAGAGCATCCGGACTTGAATCCTATCTACCTATAAAAGACTGGTTCTTGATGATGGCTGGCGCATCACGGCCACGGCGAGAGTGTGGAGCGAAAAAAAAATCATTGCGAAAGAAGGAATACGAACGAACAAAAGAACAAACCATGAGTGTTGGGAAGATGCATAAGTGGCGTATGGGATTTTTGATAATTCGAAACAGATGTCAAAAATTCGAGAATTTGATGGAACGCTTTCCATAGAAATACGACATACAGTAACATGTAGGCCAGAATCCATACGGTGCAGATCCGTCACTTTCGATTTCAGCAATCAGTTGAACTTGCTATCGAGAAAGAGATAAAGCCTGAACGCATCCTCCCATTTGGATGCATTCGTATTTTAGTGCTGCCATGACGACCGACGACAAACGAACGAAGCAGCGAATGCGAGACTTCGATAGCAATAAACGGGCTTGCTGGTTGACCGTGTCGAAGAAAACAGAACAGAAAATGTGGTGTAGTGATGCCTTTTTCATTGCTGCTCTGCTTTGAAGCACATGTAGCATCCATAGTAAACGTTGAAAGTAAAAGGTTAAAATCTACAGAGTAACCTTGAAGACAATCCTGATTCTGTTTTCAATACGGTATATTTTAAGGCTGTGCCCAATTCGTGAATTAATTCTAATGTTACTCAAACTTGATAGATGGAAAATAATCGAAAAAATTTGTATTGACCTACAAACTTTTGAAAAGGAGTCTGTCAAAATTGAGTTCCCGTCTGTCAGAAATAAGTCAACTCGAGTAGCAGACTTAGGGCCGATTTCTTCACCAGTCCCGCCTACAAACATAAACTTAGGTTATCGTAAGCTTCACTTAAATTTAAGCATTATTTTAAAGCCAGGTTTAAGAATTTCATTTCTTCACGTCTGCTTAGCGTTTTTTGGAAGCCGCTTATCGTAAACTCGGTTTACCTTGTTTTCCAATATCATTCCAGTGTTTTTCCATCAGAAATGTTAATTTAAGCGGTAAAAATTATTATTGAGTTGATTATCGTTTGCACTTTTTTTAAGAGGACCAAAAATGTCTTTGAACATTATCGAATAAAAGAAGCGTGTTCGGTCAGCAAATTTTTCAGATCCAGAGGAGGAACTGTTAGTGAGATTGGTATTGAATCGGAAAGATGTTATTGAATGTAAGGTTACCGATACTCAGAGGAATGACAATAAGACTAGTGCGTGGGACGATATTACGATTGAGTTCAATGCAAACTGTCTGAACAAGGTAAGTGAAAAATTTCTTAGTTGGCTGATACTTATAAATCGGGTACAAAACTATATTAATGAATTTATTTGATATAACATAGGTCCGAACTGCAGCAGTATTAAAGAAAAAATATGAAAACATTAAAAAAAATATTCGTCAGGCTGCATCTAAGGAAAGGATGTCACGAAAACTAACAGGTGGTGGTCCAGGCCCTAGTGAATGGCGGTCAAAATCTGAGGTGCATGCTGCACTTCGAGATGTTATTGCGCTGTCTGTCGATGGACTTCGAGCGATATGTGGCGATGACGATGATTATTATGTGAACACTATAGTATTTCCGAAGATATCCGCAATTTCTGATACTGTGAACCAAGTAACGACTGACAACGAGTATGAGGTCGAATATTTGGAAGAGACAGGAGTAATTTTGAGTGGAAATAATAACTTGCTTGAACAAGAAGTAACCGGTAACGAATCGGTTTATTCTACTTCCAGAATACCTTTCGTTTCATTGTCTGTTGATGAATCAGGTGTAGATGCTGCTTCTAGTCAGAGCATTGATGCTGCTCAGAAACGGAAAGTAGAAATGTGGGAGCAGTACAACCCAGAAATGTTAAAAAGGCCCAAAAGCAGTGCCTTGAAGACACATAAAAAGCATCAAACGTCGGTAATCGAATCGGATCTTAAAAAGAAGTTGCTAGAGCGTGATCAAGAAATGATGGAAGAGGTCCACCAACTCAATGCTCAATGTTCAGAAGAACAAAATAGAACTTGAATCAGCTCATATTTCTCTCCAAACCAAGAAAATGAAGCTACAATCCCAACAGCTTCGCTATCAACACATGCGGGAAGAACATGCGATGCGGATGAAACTTCTAAGTACCATGTATGAGAAAAGCACAGGAAGACGAATCAGTAGCTCAAGTTCAGAAAGTGAATGAGTTTTATATTTAACTCATTTTGCTTCGGATCAAATAATTGATTTCAAATAAAAAGATACAATTCACACTCTGAATCATTTATTCCAAAAGTCATCTGAATAGTAATTACACATTTTTTTTATAAAGTAGTTTTTAAAGTAGTGTAAGTAAAGTAGTTTAAAGTAGTGAGAAAAATTCTTGAACCAGAAAATCACGAACATATCCGATTGTACTTCTTTCTATGTTTGGATTATTTGGAACATCAGTTGCAGCTAAGATTTCTTCAAATCCATCTATTTCTGTACGTGGTTCCCTTTCCTTGCTATCAATTGCAATGTTATGCAATACAGCACAAGCTACAATAACAAGTTGGACAGTTGGTATTTTCAAGCGCATCCCCAACGCCAAAACTGGAAATCGACGCTTTAGTACACCATATGAACGTTCTATAACATTGCGAGTAGGTATTTGGCTTTCGTTGTATAAAGCTTCAACTGTTGTATTGCAACCAAGGAAAGGTGTAGCTAAATACTTTGTGTTACGATATCCAGAATCACCAACTATTATGAAGTGTCCAAAATCACCACGTTCAAGCTGCATTTTTAGTGACGAATTATTAAAAATATGTTGGTCGTGCGATGCTCCAGGCCATCTCGCGACGATGTTCAAAATTTTCAAATCTGCTGAACTGACTGTTTGTACATTTAGGGAAACCCACGATTTTCGATTTCGGTAGTTCTCCGCATGGTTACCTCCAGGTGACTGCATCTTAATGTGTGTGCAATCAATCGCACCAATAGTTCGTGGGGATTTCGCAATTGCGTAAAAATCACGACTAGAAGCAAATAGTTCACTTTGAGTTTTTGGCATCCTTATATAGAGTTGACGCCTTTTGGCTAAAGCAAGCGAAGCACGTCGAATAATGCGGCATACAGATGATGTACATACGCCAGCAAAATCGGCAATTGCGATCTGCATCTATCCTAAAGCGTTAAATCTCAAGGCTACCAATAATTGCACTAACGGGTGAATGTGTCGTGATCTATATGGATTAAATCGAAATTTCAGTATTGATTACATATTCACGTTGTACATCAACATACGAACATACTAACCTGGTTTCATCGACTTCTAAATCCGGGCGAATAATTTCCAAGACAATTAAAACAGTACTTTTCTGAAGACGAAATCTCATAAAGAAATCCTTATCGTCCCAGTTGTTAATAGTGATGCGAGCACGCATTTTGTATTGGCGACGTGCCAATTGTAGACCTTCGATGCTTTCATATTCATCATCATCGTTCTCTAGGAATCGCCAATACAACCCATCCCAAACGTGTCGATGTTGTTTATACATTTCTTCAGTCAAACTTTAAATTCCGAAAACTGAACTTTAAATTTTCCAAAACTAAATTTTTCCAAAACTGATTCAAATTACAAGTTATTGCCAACACAAAACTGTGGAATGAATACACAGGAATACGTGTGATTTTCATATGACAATCAGGTGACTTGATCCTGGAACAGTCACTCCGGAGTAGGTTCTCATGAGGTCCAGGATCGCCAGAAAATTATTTGAATTGAACCCTAACAATATGGGTGTCAAAATTCTTAGAATCGTTCCAGAAGAACGTTTGCCATAGTTATTGGACCAGTCTGGAGTAAGAAACGCGAGTCAAGTTTTCTTTCATGAAAACTATGCATTCACATTGTCGGGGTCCATACAGGCATACCTCGATATAAAGCAACTTTATTTTTTTGACTATTTTCATCGATTTATCGCGAACTATACCTCATTCAAGAGAAGTAGTAAGACCACTAGATAGATGAGACAATTTTCAATCTACTGTTTGCAATAATTTTTAAATATAAACTCTCATTCATGAGAAATGTCCTTTCATCTATCACACAACAAACTGCTATTAATTAGAATTTCATTTGAATTTTTTAGAAGCATTTTAAAATTTACGTCCTATACTTTAACATAGGAGCTGCCAGATTTATCACCACTCGGTGTCCTCTTTTTTTTATGATTGTCCCGCCACATACCCCTACAAAGGTTTGAGCTAGACGATTTATCTATTAGATAATTTATTTAAAAACAATTCAACCAGTTATACAAAACAAAAAACGAACTGATTTCATCTACAGATGTAAACTTCTTCCAAAACAGTTCATTTGCTCTACAGCGATATAATTGTGAAAAGCTATTGATGTCAACCACAAATGTTCGCAAGTATTCCCAGCGATAAGGAAATCCTATTACAATTCAAATCACAGAATCCCGTATAAGGACATTATCGAAAGACAAGCCAATACCCGATCCTGCCTGCTACAGAGTCAATGAGGCTCCAGCACAAATGGAACCGCCACCTTAGTTTTGGGCTGACCAAGGATATCCCCAATCAGGGAAATCGAGAAAATTTACAAACCGAAAAAATCCAGGACCGGCCCTAGTCAAACTTTTACTTTTAACCACAACAGAATTGACAAGGAATTCCCCGACAATCAGCCAGACAAACCACTACTATTTCATGGCATCTTCTCAAGCATCAAAGGCCAATATTGTAATTTAAAAAGAAGTCCTTTATACCTGTACACCGCGTGCGAGGCTCAAACTTTTGAAGATTACATAAACAATAAAAACTACTTTAAATTACAATAACAAATAAAAACTACTTTAAATAACAATAACAAATAAAAACTTTAAATCCATCATCATCATTGAAGCGAAAAGTAAAGTTTGTCTGTGCCCCATGACAAATATTAAACATTGAACAATAAACCATACAAAAATATCCGTTGTAATAACATCGTCAAGATACAAAATTAGTCAAGAGTAAAAAGTTAACAGAGTAGCTAATCAAAAGGCAGCTTTGATGTGTGAAATACATTGTCTCCTAAAATCTGTTAGTGTTGCTGCACGTTTGGTGTGTATAGGCATCGAATTGAAAACATGTATACCTTTAAAAAACAACGAATTTTGTGAAGCTCCGTACAAGAAATATGGTGTTCTAACATCATCCGCGTTTCTAGTGTTATATCAATGAATATCACTTCCTCTTTCAATTCGATTACACAAATATCGAGGCAGCAAACCGTTAATTACTTTAAAAATGAACACCATTGTCAAATACACAACTCTCTGCTTCACCGATAGCCACTGTACTGCCGTTGGACGCATAAATGTCACATGTTACATTCTAACGTTTTCGAGGTTTTGATGTCTAACGTCATAATGAGATACGTATTTTTGAAATATTTTGTCAAAACAGAGGTTTTATTCTAGAAAACTCTAAAAAAATCCGAAGTCAATTTGTCACATTCGAACAAATGGACGCAAATTTGTCACACTAAAAAAATAGAAATATAACAATCACACAAAGAGACACATAGCACTGCATGATGTGTCCAGAGGACCGTTCATAATATATGCCATGATTTTAGGGGCCATCTACAATACACGTGGATGGTTTAGAAGGGAGCTAGTAGGTATGTACGGTCCATACCAAACTTTCAAAATTCATATGGACGGTTGTACATGAAGGAGGAGGGGAGGTATTATATTGTCTAAAACCTCTCCACGTAGAATGCGAACGGCCTTTTGGGAGAAGACGATATCAAACTGTGACTATAAATATACTTAAAATGTTCAAACCCATAAAAAAGTGATGAAGAGGAACCCTTTGCCAAACCCATTTTATCCTAATAAGACGCATAATTATTGTAACGTGTTGTGGCGATAATATTTTTTTAAAGTTTGATTCAAGTACAACGATTAATTAGCAGCTTGTTGCTTCGTCGGAAGATTAATGAAAAATGATTTTTCCTCTTCGTTAACGACAGGTAGAACCACTTTCAGGAGAGAAGTTTTCTTCTCTTCTTCAATTCCTTGGGGAGCATTTTGCCAACGTACATTTGTCTCAATAGAGAACGAATCCTTTTCAACCAACTTATGTTGCTTCTTGGAAAACAACTTGCAGTATTTGAGGTTTTCACTGTTGATGTTGTCTGCGGATCCAAGTTCATAACGGCCTTTTTCAAACACCACTTTCCGCATGGAGTCCACGTACGGGCGGGGCTTACACTGGTTCATCGTTTACTGCGAAACGGTGAGCTTAGCTTGGAAAAAGTCTGTAGCTTGCATATCAAGTACTTACCCACAATTTTCGCGAAAACCAATCGTGTTTAGGAAAAACTTTCTGCAGACAGTTACAGGGTCACCGCTTGAGCTTGGAAGAGTGCATTTTAACGCAAGTTGCTTTACCATATCCGTGGACTTTACGGCTCCGGCGTCGTGTGATAGGTTTTGGAGGAGCATACTGCCGGATTAAGTTTCCTTGACCAACATTGTCCAGATCCCAATATAATTTATGGAACTGTAGTCTGTCATCCCGCGTAAGATTCTCGTTGCACTTTTTGAGACATCCACAATTGTCCAGAATGACCGTATGGGACAGATGCCGTTTTCTAGCTGAATCTTCTCGTTTAATTTCTTTTTTGATTCTTTTTCCGGATTTCCGCTTTGGCCGCAGCTCGGAAAAACTGCCAGAGCTATCCGTATCACAGCTTTCCCTTGTTTCCTTTTTTTCGTCGGAGTTTCTACTGTGGAAACTTGTCCCAGGTTCCGATCCTACGCCACTGCCGCTGAAAACCGATTGGTCGACCTCTGGGACCGGTAATTTTGCCGGGTCCGCAGACGGAAATCGCTCACCTGTGCCATTTTTGAAATCGAACCCGCGGAAGTCCTCTTCCGATTCCTCGCCACTGGATTGTCCGTATTGTTTCAAATATTCCATTTCTGGTTCCACTTCTATCGATACCGAAAAATCACGCCAAAGAAATACAATCGTCGCTCGTGAAATGTCAAAACAAATATCAACAACAACCATCTCTCAGTTCACGATGTGACAAATATGCGTACATTTTTCGCCTGGCCAGAGAATTTCGCGGCATAAGGTCACATTTGGGATTTGATTGAAAAAAGGTGGAAAAAATAGTTTTTTTTTGGCAAGTTTGAGTTAGACTCAATAATATTAATATGCTTCGATAGTTTATTGCGTTAAAGTCAATAAAAAGAGCGAAATTGTGCGGTAACAGTGCAAATATATTTTGAAACTTCAAATGCGTTTTTCTCATTTTGCTCGTTTGTGTAGGGCATCTAACAAAAAAATAGGAGGAAGTGAACCTATTGCATCTCAAGATCAAACGCATTATCTTATTTTGCAAAAGCAGTAATCTCGATATTCATGTTTGATTAGCTAAAAACAAAATGGAAGGGCAAAATTCAATGTTAGGAGAGATGATAGATTTGTACAATTGTATTTTACTAGCAATAGTTAAATCTTTTTTCAATCGGCAGAGAATACCGTACTTCTTGGCTATTTTCTTGATGACATCGTCAATGTGAGAGTCAAATTTTAATCTATCATCAATAATCACGCCAAGATATTTAATCTCACGAACGCCATCAATTGATACATCATCAGAGACGTCTTCAATAACTCGATTCCACGAAATTACCATGAATTTAGTTTTACTTATGTTCAATTTCAACTGTTTGTACTTTAACCATCTACTTAGAGAACGGTAATCTGCATTCAAATGTGAAACGACCTCCTGAAGGCTTTTAGCTGCAATGAACAACACGGTATCATCACAAAATCGCATGTCATTAATATATAAAATGAATAAAGTGGGCCCTAATACACTCCCTTGTGGTACGCGTAGGCTGTTCTCCACAGGGCTCGAAACAGAATCATTAAAAGCCGTCCGTTGAGTACTGTCAGACAAATAGCTTTCAAACCTTCTGTATGCAGAACCCGAAAATCCAAAGCGCTTGATTGTTTCTAAAAACAACAAGGGCCGAGAAATTGTTTCAAAAGCGCGTTTCAGATCCAAAAAAAAAACAGCAACAATCGTACCTATACGCTCTACATTTTCTTTCCATTTTGCTAACACTAAATTTAACGCTGTTTCACAAGAATGACCTTCGCGATATCCTGATTGTTCCGGCGCAATCAAATTATTACTATTTAAAAACGTTAACAACTGGCATTTTACAACAAGTTCCAAATTTTTTTCTAAAGTGTGCAACATGTTAATAGGATGAAACTCTTCGGCTTCAATTGTTCCAGCGACTTTTTGAATGGGAATAACTAAATATTCTTTCCAAACTTGTGGCACGTGACCAGTTTGCAGCGATTCATTAAATAGGTCCAGCAGGTTGTTTCCGATGACATTAAAGCAAACTTGTACTACTCGTGTATTTACGTTATCTACTCCAGCCGTTTTGTTCAAAGAAAAGCAAATAGATTTTAGATCCTCTAACGTTATTGGGTGAAAACTTTCAAAACTACAGTTAATATTAATTGGCTGTTTTATTTCGTCTGGCTCATCTACTAGATCAATGGATTGATTAATTGACAAAATATTATCGACGAAATATTCATTAAATCTTCATACTATGTTGTGCTCTGACTGTTCCAATGTGCCATTGAAGTTGATGGATCGCGGTTTGCAATTACTACCCAACAAACATCGGTGTTGAATTAGGGCTTGTTCAAACAAATTTGGAGAAGCTATTCAGCTATTCTAGAAGAAACAGCTGAATAGCTTCTCCAAATTTGCTTGAACAAGCTCTAATTCAACACCAATGTTTGTTGGGTAGGTTTAAATAAAGATTTCAAAATTTTCCATAACTCCCCAGACAACCAAATTGTACGTATATTGAAAGTTGTTTTCCTGATATACAAACAAATATGTAAGCAATCAAATCGTATAGGATGCAAAAATATGGCTTATACGTGAAAAAGTGGAGGCCATATATGTGCAAATTCCATTGTTTTCTCAAACGAGTTAATTTGGCTACGTATGCGATTTCATCCGCAATAACAAATTCATTTAAAAAAGCCTAACGTTGTAAATCCGATTTAGTTTGTAACACTGTACGATAGATAAATGACACATCGTATATAAGTCGGAAATTTGCACTCTATACGATTCAACTTAAACATAGTGCGATAAAGAGCACAACTATATGCGATTTTGACCTAAAATGTAGAAATATACGATACTATCTGAACATCTGAACTTCTGGTTGTCTGGGTCTTTGCTGTTGTTTCGATGCAAAATGTTTAATGAAGGCAGCAACTTCTGGGAGGCACTTCGTACTGTAGATCTCGCTGTTCACTGCCAGCCTCGACAAAAAGAAGAGCGGACGTGACATCTCCTTTTCACTGATTGTGAGCCACACCTTCTTTGGGAACTTCGTGTGCGCTATGTACATACTTCACATCGCTGCTAATTTCTTTCGTCGGGGAGGTGAAGTAGCCTTTGCCTTGCCAGTCGTTGCCGTCTAACGTGAGGTGCAAATTGGGAAGTTTCTGAAGAAACGTCATTGTCAGATCATAGACACATTATGTTTGAATGGAGTGAGGGGAATCGGTCAACTACGACGTTTAGAAATCCTAGGAAAACTAACTGGGATCAATATGTACAGTGTTTGAATTCAGAGTTATTTACAGAAGGTGGAAAGACCGTTTCTGTTCGAAAATTGGATTCGTTTTCCCAAAAGGTAATAATAAAATCTTTTTTTTTTTCAACTTTTGTTGTCCATTAAAAAATTGCTATTTGGGAGGGTGTTTGGTGGTGGGAATCTTAAATTTAAAAATGGGGGAAAACGTCTCGTAGATTGTTTAATAAAGCGAAAAGAACCTCAGATTGGACCCCCTATAGGAGTGCACTTACTGAGTACAATAGAGAAATAAGAAAATCCAAACGAAGATCCTGGGTTCTAACGTGTGAAAACATAAGCAATAGTCCGGAAGTCGCAAGACTTCAGAGGGCTCTTGCAAAGGATCACACGATTGAACTTGGGCATCTGAAAAATGAGGATGGAGTTTTTACAAAAACTCCTAGTGAAACGTTAAAGTTGATTATGGAAACACATTTTCCTGGATCAGTTTTGTGTGTAGATCCAATCAGAGATGGATCACTTGAAGATGGAAGAAGTTCTACAAGGGCATCTCAAATGTCTGTTAGAACAAAAATCGCCGCAAATGACTTGGCTGATAAAATCTTTAAGAAAGCCAGGGTAGAAAATGCGTTGAGATCTTTTCAGCCTTACAAATCTGCAGGAATGGACGGGATATTTCCAGCATTACTTCAAAACGGCGAAGCAGTGTTGATCTCGCCATTAATTGAGATTTTTAAGGCAAGTTTAAGACTCAACCATATTCCAACTTCATGGACACAAGTAAAAGTTATCTTCATACCTAAAGTAGGAAAGCGAGACAAGGCGCATCCTAAATCATACAGACCCATTAGTCTTTCATCAGTCCTATTAAAGACTATGGAAAAAGTGTTGAATGATTATATCAATTCAAATTACATGAACAAGCATCCACTATCTGAGTTCCAGTTTGCTTACCAGTCTGGTAAGTCAACAGTTACGGCACTGCATAGTGTGGTTTCAAAGGTAGAAAAAGCTCTATCGGTAAAAAATAGCACTTTGTTCTTGCTTAGATATTGAAGGAGCTTTCGACAACGCTTCCTATTCGTCTATGGCTCGTGCCATGAAGAAAAGGAACTTTGACATGAACATAATTAACTGGGTTCATACCATGCTAGCAAAAAGAGAAATCACTTCAGAGCTGGGAAGTACGTCTATTACAGTACGGGCAACAAAAGGTTGTCCCCAAGGAGGAGTCCTCTCACCACTAATGTGGTCCTTAGTTGTAGACGATCTTCTAAGAAGCTTAGAGGAAAAAGGTTTCGAGGTTGTAGGTTTTGCAGACGATATAGTCATTATAGTGAGGGGAAAATTTGACAACATCATTTCAGAAAGAATGCAATGGGCCCTAAAATTTACCCAGTCTTGGTGTATCAAGGAGGGCCTTAGCATAAATCCATCAAAAGTAGTAATTGTACCTTTCACTAGGAAAAGGAAGTTTAGTCTAAAAGCGTTTCAGCTAGGAGGATTAAAGATTCATCTTAGTGAACAGGTTAAATACTTAGGAGTGATACTGGATGCCAAACTGAACTGGAATGCTCATCTTGAGTGTGTGATCGGTAAGGCAACCAGTGCTTTCTGGATATGCTCAAAAACATTTGGCAGAAAATGGGGTCTAAGACCAAAAATGATAATGTGGATTTATACATCCATAATACGTCCAAAAGTAACGTATGCTTCTCTTGTGTGGTGGCCAAAAACAAAAGAGGCTACTGCACAGAAAAAGCTTACAAAACTTCAACGGCTAGTATCCATTGCTATAACGGGAGCGATGCGCAGCACTCCATCAAATGCGTTGAATGCAATTCTAAATCTGCTGCCTTTGCACGAATACGTGCAACTAGAAGCGGAAAAGAGTATGCTTAGACTTAAACGGCTGAAAACTTTCCTGTCTGGTGACTTAGTCGGTCACCTGAGCATTTCACAAAGCTTTCAAAATGGGCCAGTGATGTATATGAATGGAGACTGGATGAAACCTGTGGAAAACCATGACATCCCTTACAACATATGTGAAACGTCACGTATAGATTGGGAAGTCGGAGGTCCCACTGTTCGCCATGGCTCCATAAAATTCTTCACAGATGGCTCAAAAATTGGAACAAAAACGGGAGCAGGAATCTTCGGCCCTGGGGTAGAAATCTCAGTGGCGATGGGAAACTATCCAACGGTTTTCCAAGCGGAGATCTTTGCTATAATAAAATGTGTTAACGTTTGTCTGAAGAGGAGATATAGACATGCAAATATTTGTATTTTTACAGACAGCCAAGCGGCACTCAAAGCGTTAAGTAATTATAAATGCACATCCAAACTTGTCTGGGAATGCATTCTTTCATTGCGAAAGGTGTGCCAAGAGAACTCGGTAAATTTATTCTGGGTTCCGGGACACTGTGGCATTGAAGGCAATGAAAGGGCAGACGAGCTTGCTAAACAAGGTTCAAATGCACAGTTTATTGGCCCAGAACCATTCTGCGGTATATCATACTGTGCCATAAAAATGGAATTAAAATCTTGGGAAGTGCAAAGGGTGATGACCAATTGGTTGGTCACCACAAAGTGTGTTCAAGCGAAAAGGTTTATAATTCCAAATGTTACAATCAGTAAAAAGCTTCTGGAGCTCAATAAGAGAGTTCTTTGTACCTATACTGGCCTAATAACCGGACATTGCCCGAGTAGATATCATTTGAAAAACATTGGCCAGGTTCAGAATGATATCTGTCGTTTCTGTAACATGGAACGTGAAACCTCGGAACATCTGCTTTGCAGTTGTGATGCTTTGTACAAGAGCAGACTTAAATTTCTGTACAGTGGCTATATGCAACCTAAAGAAATTTGGACTGCAAATCCTGGAAAGGTGGTGGGTTTTATAAACTCAATTTTGCCTGACTGGGAGACGCGTCTTGGGCTGGTCACTTGACAAATGGTGATCTAGCTTTAAGATGCGAATTAGAATAGTAAACAGGGGTATACCACAAAAGTTCAACTCAGTGGACGCAGTGGTTCTACGCCCCAACAAAAAAAAAAAAAAATCTTTAGCATAAATAGCAACGCCGCCAGTGTGTCTAGAATGAGATAAACAAGCAGCCACATTATATCACGGAATACTATATTGATCATTTGACATGCTTGCATGTCAACTATATGCGTTTCTGATAATAAGACTAAATATGGACGTTTTTCCTCTACAATCTGACGCAATTCTACGTAGTTTGTAGACAACCCGGCAATATTCAAGTACAAAATATCGAATTATCTTTAATCATAATGCTGTCGAACAAAAATATGCTTCTAAAAAGCGTATGCCAGTCTTCTATGGAGATAGTAGCCAATTAGAATCTTGAAGTTGAAGCTCAGAAGTGCCATTTTAAGGTAAATGTTATGCCGAAATGCTTATAAACATATTGAACCTTACAAGCTTGTGTTGTTCTTCCACGCTCTTGAAATAAATAAAATTGAAATAAATGAATTATAGAGGATTACATAGCTCCGTTACTGAGCTCTACGAGGTATTTTTTTGCATTTGGAGTCATGAATGTTTTAGACAGAATTTTTTAGGTGACAGTCATGGAATTGGTCATAGCTTTTTGTTCCTCTCCCTTTTCAAGATCGTCTACCTTTTCATTCCCTCCAATATCACAGTGTCCTGGAACCTGATAAAGATTTACTAATTTCGTTTGGCATAACCGTCGCAATGTGAGGAGAATACAATACAATCTTGGATGTACGCATAGGAGAGCATAGTGCTTTCAACGCTGTAACTTGTATATTGTAAGGCAAACGTTTTGTTTGTTGGCGATGACGCACTAAAGGAAATTAAATTTTCAGTCAAAAGGGCAAGCGTATGGATTGTAAATGGCCAATTAACAATGTTTACCCTACTTCATACCCAGGAATGTGGAAACAATTTCCAAGCGTAAGATTTATTCGACTTCACCGGAAATCGACCCCGTCCCTTAGAAAATTGGACTACGTTAAATCACACGACTGCAAGAATCAATAAACACACTCATCCATCAGAAAACAGAATTCGTCTACGTCTAACCCTGCTTACCATTTCACTCGAACGCCGGAGCAAAACAGAGACGACTCTTCTGCCACCGATGCAACCTAGTAGGCGATTTCTTCGGCCCTTTCAAGATTGTGATGAGAATTCTTCCGTCGTCGCCGTTGCCATCGTCGTCGTCGTCGTCGTCTTTTTCTTGTTATCGCCCTTGGCTGCATTCGGGTCGTCGTCGGTAAGAAAAGGAGAACCTCACGACGATCAACCGACGACGACGAAGACGAAGACGAGCATTTCCATTTTCTGCTCTTTTCAATAGTTTTGGTCCCAAGGAAGCATGCGAGTTCTCGATGAATTCCGGTGCATTCGTGCAATCTGCCACATTGCAGACGTTGCAGTTCCTGTTGGCGCAGTTGGTTGCGGGATGATAATTTCTGAAAGAAGAAAGAGAGCAGCGTGGTGCAAACTATATCAGTTTTGCTGCTTGTTTTCGTTATTCTTGTGTGGTTGTGGTGCAGGAAAGAGGAAAAGATAGTTTCGATGCGGGTAGGAAGTGATGAACCCACGTGGCTTGCAGAATATAGTCTGAGTTGGCATGGGACTTCATACTTTTTCGAGTTCTTTTATCATCGGGGTCGCTTCTATACATTCGCCCGAGCAGTTTACCTGTTTCATTGTGCTAGAAGTTGTGCAAGACAGGGTCTTAAAATCGTTCACACAATAACTGATTATAGGGTTTCGTGCCACTACGTCGAACTTTGATTCACTTTGTCATACTTTTTAAAATTTAGTGCGAATGGTTCAACATCGCTCATAGTTTCTATATTGTATGTTTTTCATTTTTTCTATTGTTTTCCGGTTATAATTATACATGGGAATGAAAAGTAGCTAAGGCATCGGAGTACATTATTTTTACAGTTTTAACAAGCTCTGTATGTAGTTGTCCTTCATACATTCAACATTTGTAAGAGAAAAATCAAATGGAAATCCATCAATTGCCAATGGTGCCTATCGATTCACATAATCAAAGTTGCAGGATTCGCTGTAGTTCAACGCAAACGTTTATTCTGTCTTTAAGGAAAGCACGGATTGTTTATTCTCACTTTCTCAATCTACTCCTGCCTCTAGCTCGAATCGTTCGCAGTCTTCAGGGCCCCTTCGCCTATCTCTACCTATTGCTTCTTTCCTTTCGCTTGATCTTTAACTCTATGTCATCTTGTTGAACAAATTCAATTCGTTGCTTCTTAAGAAACAGCTTGATTGTTCTCGTTTTGGTCAGGTTTTGTACGTTGTCAGAGGTTGTAATCGCTCCATGATGTATTGTAATGAAGTAAGGTTCAGTAAATATGTTTAAAATGCTATGTTGATAATTTTTGACCATGTCTCTATAGTCAAAGGACAAACATATTTTCAGACATTCTTCTCTTTTCAAAGAGTGAGTAATGGCGCTATAACCGTAAGCTATATGGGGCTGAGACTAAGGTAAATGCTTGAGTCTCAATCATTTGAAGAGAAATGGAGCACCACTTAATCTTCTCAGACTAGATGCTCCCAACGACCATTATCAAATAAATATTTATTTTGTACACCAAACAGGGCAATTTTTATTTTATTTATTTATTTCGAAACCGGACGTAGACTAGTACGTATACAGTTACAGTATTTACTTACATTAAATTTTGTCTTAGACTTATGGAAAAAGAATTAAAGATTAAGTAATGTCTGCTTTTATATTATTACTTCCTACGAGTTGAGATTCCGTATGGTATTAAAATATCGTTTCAGTTTATGCCTAGACATTGTAAAGTCAATGGGTTCGCAGAATATTGGTAGAGGTCATCATCCGATTAATTGGCCTAAATTTTGCGTAATTCACGTAAAAATAACCATCATCGCACGGTTTATGGAAAATAAATTTCGATTCCGGAGTTGTCGAGTAGGCGAATACAAATTTAAGTTTGACAAAAGTACTTCCGAGTCAATGCGCTGCCAAACAATGTCATTTACAAATGAAACCATTGCATATTCACGACGCTCTTGTAATGTCTGGATGTTTAAAGGCATACAGCGAGCTTCATATGATGCAAGAGGAAATAAAAATTGTTTTTGTACTGATTCTATTCTTCCTTCCTTCCTTCAAGTTGTAGCAATAGCGCTTGATGAAGCCTAACATATTGTTTGCCCTGTCAATAATTGTGTTGTAATAGTCAATGAATGTAAATTTGGAATCTAAGACATTTCCTAAATCCCTAACTCTTTCACTTCTTTCTACATTCTGATTTCCCAATGCAATTGTAATGTTTGATGATGTTCTTTTTCTGCTAAATGATATTAAGTTGCATTTTTTTACATTCGATTCCAATAGGCTTTTTTTACACCATGTGTAGAATAATTGTATTTCATTCCAGAATATATTGATGTCTTCTTCATTCCTAATCTCCAGAAAGAGCTTCATGTCGTCGGCATAAGTTACTACATTAATTTGTTTCTGAATGAAGGAAATGTCGTTTACGTACAGAATAAAAAGAAGAGGTTACGTACGTCTGATTTTCGTCAAGATTTAAAGATAGGGACTAAAAATGAGTTTTTCCATATTTTTGGGAAGTTTCCAGGTTTCAGTGACAAATTAAAAATCCAAAACAGTGGAGCAGTAAGCTCCATTGCGAGACTTTTCATAAAACCTGGAGGAACTCCGTCTGGTCCAGGACATTTCGAGGCGGTTAAATTGTTTAGAGCCTGCAAAATTGAAGCTGAGGGCAGCCGATTGAAGCCAATGTTCTTCGGCAAGTCTGAATAAAATGCAAAGTAATCGCGGTCGCGATCTTCTTCAGAAAATGTTGTAAAGATTTCTTGGATAAAAATTGCAAAAAGTTTACAATTTTCATCCGAGCTATTTACAACATTTCCGTCAAGATGCTTTTTGAGGGAAAATTGTTGAATTTTAATATGTTTTTTTTTTTAATTGAAGAAGTTCTTTGGACAAGACATTATTTCAAGCTCTGCTTTTAAATTACATTCTTCAAATGCATTACTGGTGGCAAAATTCAGTTGATCGCATATGTCCAAATATATTGCTAGATTTACACTGTTATTTTGTTTATGAGATTTTTGCTTAACATCTTTAAAAGATGTTTTATATGTTTATTATACCAGTTTGGATATTTAGTATTTCTGTGATGTCGTTTTTTCTCCAGAGGTATTTCTCGTGAGACAATTTCTGTTAAAATTTTGTAAAAGACGTCTACAGCAGTTTCGACATTTCCTTCATTCCTTAAAATTGTTTGCCAATTGACATTGCATTCTGTTTAACCTTTTTCTCTGACTATTCATTTCGCCTTCTCCTTCGATATCTACTGAAGACTGTGTGGGCTCCCTCGTCTTAAGGTAGGTACCGAATCCTCCCTATCTCCAACGGTTGCATGGACATGGCCACGTGAGCGATCGTAGAGTCTCTTCGGGTGGATGATTGCGTGAAGCAACGTACCAGTAACTGGTTCCGTTTCATGGTGACATGCAATGTCTTCAACGAAGAATTATTCCTTATCGTAGCTCCATCCACGAGGTGTGCAAATGTCAATGCTAATGCTAATGCTCAAAATCGTCTCATGTTCTAGTTAAGTCGTAAAGAATGCAAATTATCGACTTTTATACAATGTGTCATTTTTCCATCGGACTATATACCAAACAAAATTTGATTACTTCGTAACACTTTTCTAGTGGAATTAGTTATTACAGATTAAATCGTTTACGGTGTCAAATCAACTCGTTGAAAAATTTATTGGAATTTGCCCGCATATGGCCTCCACTTTTGTTCGTATAAGCTAAATTTATGCATTCTATACTGTTTTTTTTTCACCTGTTCCACCACTGCGACCAGTAATTTGATCTATTGTAGTATATCCCGTATCCTTTGTTTAGTGCATGTCGAGTTACTTCATCACTATTGAGAAATTCGGTGTTGTTTTTTTGGCAATGAATCGAGTTTTATTGAAAGTTTCCGCTATTTAAACCCTTTGTGAGCGACAGTACTCTTCAAAGGCGCGCCCCTTTATCCGTCAAAACCGGATTCATTGCAAACAAAACAAACAATGACTCCGATACTGACCATGCATCAGAACCCTAGTCATAACCAATTCAAACTATAGAACATCAAATAGAAAAATGAGAATTCACATAAATGAATACTAATCATGTTTCCCTTATTCCAAGCTCATCTTCGGTGGCTCAATCCGAGTATTGTCACTTTTCACAAGACATAATATGTAATAAGGACTAATATATGTTCCTTTGATTACAAAAACAAATATGTTCCCTAGTTTGAATTAATTCAGACTAGGGTTCGGTGGTAGATCTGATACCCCGTAACGCACCACGAAAAGGTGATCTACCAGCGTTACGGGTCATTCTATACTGTTTGATTGCTTGTAAATATAAAGTACTTTGAAAATTGGGAATATCATTCTTATCAATATGCAACTCTAGGAGTGGACAGCAATTTCTGCTAGAACCAAAGATGTGAAGAGAAAGTATTGATAGGTCGGTAAGAGCACGGCAGGTTGTGAAATTGAATAGAAGTAGTTGAAATTGAGCGTAGGGCATGTTTGAAAGGCGGTATCTGATCGAGCAGATAGACTTTTACCTAGCTACCACAATGCATGGTAGGCAAGGAGGAAGGGAGCCCCCTTGACAGGCAAAAGCTTACCCACTCGATCATGCTCATATATCGCCAAATGGCACGGATCAGTTCTAGCAATGTGAAATCTCTGTTTACACTTCCCAAAGGCTACATGTGACAGAAATCAATTTCCAATTAGAGGTACTTTTATGACACAACTACTAGTGTTTTCGGTTGTGTTTCTCTCGTCGTTATTTACTTTAACAACCTCAGAGAGAAACCCGATAACGTGTATTGATGATGTCCCCATCATGGAATTTCAAATACATTTAAACTAATCATGTTATTTGTTGTTGCACGAAGCTCGAAAAATGTTCTGGAGTGGTACAAGGCAAATTAAATTTCGTACCGAAGCATCTCAATCCCCCGAACGCACTGGAACTGCGGCCAAATGAAAAGTACTGGGCCATAAGGCACTTCGGAAATATCCTAAGGAAGGGAAATCGGAGGTAGATGTAAAGAAAAAATGGATTTCGACACAAAAAACAATTGGTCCAAACGTTGTTAAAGATCTTATGAGTAGTGATAAAAGGAAGGTTCTTGAATTTGGGTTTGTTAATGCAATTGTTTTTTTTTTTCTTGTTTTTTTACTATCGAGATTTTCAGTCTCGGGCTGGTTCATCTCCCGTCGTAGTCACTCAAATACCTCTATTGGGTATTTACGTAACTTGTCCGGGGTGAGATTCGAACTCGTGACTTTGGCGTGAGAGGTATGGATGTTAACCACTACGTTGGGGTCACCCCCAGGTAATGAAATTGAATAAAGCGAACATGGGGAAAGTTAAATTATGTTTTGTTTTATTCACTGAAAATTTGAATACGATCGGTTGAATGGGTGAGTTTTGCTGACTCTTTTCATGTGATGCAATATGATTCCGTACACCATTTGTTATAGCTTGCCAATCAAATTAGAGTCCTTATTCCTCCAAATTCGTACTATCAGTGTTCGAGATCGTCGAGAGCCAACTTTGATTTTGAACTAAACGCGAAGGGTTGGATCGACGTCGAGCAATTTTTATATTTTCGGATGAATCCTCTTGAGAGCTGACTTCGCTGTGAAGGGGAATTTTCCTAGTTCGATAATAGAACTTTCTATCTTCAGTCAGTGTCTCCACGTAGTTGGGAGGCTTAACTAGAAGCGAGACAATTCTGTCTGTGAAGTCTGGAACGTAGGTGTAAAACTCACTAAGAAGGATCGTCCAAGGCATAGTACCCGACAATTTGGGGCCTTCATTCACTTGGTGGAAAAGCTTCTAGAGTTTTTTTTTAACAAACATCCAGTTAGGAATTCGAGTATTTGTTAGAGATGTCAGTCCAGAGGTTTAGATCAAACTATGTCCTCAATGGGAGAGGTCCCAATGCGACGGAGAGGACAAGTTCTTCCACTCCTGCATCCGAATTTAATCATCTCGCCTAGTTCCTTGTCCGATTCCGATAAGCCTAAATCTCAAGGTTGGGATTCGGAGAATGTTGGATCTGTTCAGACATGGCTGGCGATCAATGCTAAATTTCTTTTGCTACACCACCATCATTATCGCCAGCTATGACTGTTGTCTAACCGTCACTAAATTCACTATTAAACCAATTTAAATTTTACAGTTCCTTGTTCAATGATTCCGAATAAATTATTTGTCAATAATAATTCATTCAATAACAATTCGTTAGTCTACTTTATCATTTTAAGCTGTAAATTATGAAGAAAATGATAAATTCTGGTTAAATTACATGTCGCAATAATTTGTTTGTTGAAGGTATATGAATTGCACTCTAAAACATTTTTAAATTAATTACAACCCAATTGTCACCATGGAGCATTTCTATTAGGGAAATAAGGAAAATATTCAAAATTTGGCTAAATTCTCTATTTTCTATCATTCAGAATTTGTAACTTTTGAAAAATGGGGTACTTATTTTCAGACACACACATTCATGGCTTTTCAAATGCAGACAATATGTTTTATGTTTTTTGGTCTGCCTGCCTCCAAACTCCACTCATTTTATTCAGCCCCTAGACGTTTCGTCTAGGTCTAGATTTTGCTCCACTAGTGAACAAAGCTTTAGAGTCAATGGAGAACATTGATCTAATACTGATCAATGGATTTCGAAAGTGTGGCCTGCATCCATGGAACTCTGAGGCCATTGACTATGAATCTTTCCCTGATCCAAGTTCTGTTCCCCAGAATGAACTTCAAAATAGAAGTGGTTCTTTGACTTTCGTGGATCCTGTGAATGAGCCTATCTCTGCCAGAGTATTTCAGCGTGAACTGAATAGTAGGCTTTCACCAGAATCTCTGGAAAGTTTTGAGAAACAACGTCGAAATTTGATGTGGACCGGAGACCTCGAAACCTCGCAATTATTCAACTTTTGGAGAAGCGTTCAAGAGGACGTGGAGGGACCACTGGAGTACTTTGAAATTGACCCATCGTTGATTGGCCTTGATTTTACGCTGGATGCAGACGGTCGTGTTTTGTCAAGTGATGAAACTCCTCTTGAAATCAAAGGTAAGAATGGGGAACATTTATATTTAAATTGTTAGATCGAAAACAACAATCATATTTTGACGATAATCTTCAGAACAAAGAGGCGATTTAAACATTCCGGAGGATATTGATCAAATACCTCACGATGAACTACAGTTGGAGAACGATGAAAACGTCCAGTTTATATATGACGTTGAGGGTAAGTGAACAACAACTAAAATATTTTATCAGTATTAACAATATATTACTTATAGATTATACAACGGAATGTATTTCTGATACATTGGACGATACTTCTCAACAGCAGGATAGTTCAGCCTCACCAACCATTGTCTCAGAAACACCAGAGAAGGTCACGCAGAGCAAACCGTATCAGTCCGACCGAATCCCAGAAGCCCGCAAGGGTATAAACCGGAAGAGACGTTGTGCACCAGCAATTGCAACAAGTGATGCTTGGGTTGAAATTTTTAAGAAAGAAGAGGAAACCAAAAACCAGTTACAAATTGCAAAACGTCAACGGCAGGAAGAACGAAAACAAAAATCAGTACAAAAGCAACAAGAAAAGGAAATGAAGTCAGCTTCGAGACTTCTAATGCAGCAAGAAAGAGAAGAACTAAAAGAAAGAAAGAAGAAAGAACAGGCTGCTCTTATAATAGTGAAACAGAAAGAACGCTTGGAGAAAAATAAGCTAGAAAAAAGGTAAGATAAGTCCGTGACTACTGCGAAAAAAACTTGAAGCTACTAACCAGTTACAACACTTACATACATGATTATATGCATATATTATTACTGTTAGCTTTACATGCTTACTGCATATCGTTACACTCTTACTAAAACCATTGTTTGATGATAAATAAAACATTACATAAAAATACCAATTAAATATTGCTCATGATTATGAATTCACTTAAATAAACTAACGCTTTGGGGTGTATAAGGGTGTGCAGAACAACTCCCAAGTTTTTATTCTGAACGCCATTTTCTCCTCGTACAATTTAAAGAAAAAACCCTTTTCATCATAGTCTTGCCCATTGAAACTGCAATAGTCTGGTCAAATGTTCACATAGTTTTTTGAAACCTCTACAATAATCAAAATTTATATTGCCGGTGGAAGCATTGTACTTGCCTTTTTCAATGGGCGTAAATATCTTGTGCTTTAACGTTATAGGGTGGATGATGGCTTCCGCATATCTTATTATCGTCAGGGGCTAAATTAAGTCAAAGAACTTTGATTTTTTGGTATGAATGTACATCATATTCTAGAGCATCGGGTTGTCCTTATACCACGTTTAAAGGTTTAGAGAAATTTAAGACCTCTCCCACCCCCTGCGTGAAAAATCACTCAAATTTTTTTTCAAAAGTGTACATGGACCGTGAAAATTTGCCAACCAGATCCTCCTCCAATATCAACCCCCCCCCCCCCCCCCCCTCATAACAGTCCACGTGGTATGTATGGATTTAATATGGATCTTAAAATCGAAACATATCGGTTGAATTATTTGGCAAGTTCGGAATATGAGCCATAACTGTTCGGAATTTGAGCCAGTATAAAAATGGTGTTCGGAATTTGAGTCAGAATGAATTGAGAATATTGTTTAATTTTTTTCCATGGATAAGGATTTTTGAATCAATTTCATCGTGGTCTAGTAATTAGAATACACTGGTGCACTGAAAAATCTAATTTCGCACGAAACAGTAGAAATTTACATATTGAGACACTATTTAATAATCAACAAAGCTTAAGTGTTCGGAACTTGAGCCAAAACGGTACGTATTTTCAGACATACAGTATGCAAAAAAAGTTTATCCACCCTCAGTGAAAAATTAGATTTCTTCCAAAAAATTCACCAGAAAATTGAAACACGTTTAATTGTTGTTCAGTTGATTATTATTTATGCAAAAACAAAGCAAATTCATGCGAGTTCAAAATAAAAAACAAATTCTCTGCATTTGAAACATGATGATAGAAAAAAAAAGTTAAAAAATAACGCAAAAAAAAAGTATATCCACCGCTGGCTCACATAGTTTATGTACTTCGTATGACCACTTTTGGCTTCAATAACTGCTCGACATCGTCGTAGCATAGACTCAACAAGCTTAGCAATTTTTTCCGGGGTGATTTTGTCCCATTCAGTTGAGATTACCTGCCGCAGTTGCTGGATGCTTGTTGGTTTTGGCTCCTGGACCTTAATTTTCAAAAATGACCAGAGATGCTCGATCGGATTAAGATTGGGAGACTGTGCTGACAACTCCATAACCTTGATACGCTTTTCCTTGTACCACTGCGAAACCAGCATTGAGGTGTGCTTCAGATCTCCGGCTTGTTGGAACGTATATCTGCGCCCCAACTTTAGCTTTTGTGCAGAGGCTGGTAGTTTTCGCTTCAAAATGTCCAAATAAACCACCTTGGTCATGATTCCATCAATGGATTCAAGTTCTCCAACACCGGATGTAGCCAAGATCCCCATACCATGACTCTACCTGAAGAAATAAAAATCAAATTCATGCTCAGTTGGTTGAAAAATCAATGTTGGTATTGTAACTCACCACCGCCATGCTTGACTGTAGGCCGCAAATACTCCTTTTTCAAACTTTCACCGGTTCACCGCCATTTTCTTGTGATACCATCAGATTAAAATAGCATAACTTTCGTCTCGTCTTACCAAATCACCTTATTCCAGCCATCACTGTTCCATGAAATGTGGTCCTGGGACCACTTTAACATTTTTTTGATATTTTTTGCGGACAACCATGGCTTCTTAAGTGCTACTCTGCCCTTAAGACCATTCTTATGAAGTTGATTTCGTACGGATTGTGATGTCAGTTGAATGGAAAACTCACTTTCAATCTGTTTTGCAATGTTCGTAGCTGATAGTCCCCGGTCCAGCTCCGCCTTCTTCACGATTGTTCTGTCAATTCAGCCAGTTGTCTTTGAAGGACGCCCCGGTCGCTTGGCTGGTGAGATAGAACCACGCTTTTTGTACATCTGCACAATCCTAGTGACCGTTTCTTTGTGAAGCTGAACAATGTCGGCAATATCGCGGTAGTTTTTGCCAGTTTTGTGATGTTCAAAATTCAAATTTCGGATGCTGATCGAGATTTTCTGCTTTTTAGGGCGTTTTGCAACAAATAACTTCCAATTTTGAACACGAAACTAAAATTTTGAGCACGAAAACTTCAAGAGCACTAATTGACCGCTAGACGCAATGTTTACATTCGAGAAAGTTGCAGAATACACACTAAAACTCTGTAAAACACATTTAAATCGTAGTATCTGTTCGGGGGTGGATAAACTTTTTTTGCGTAATTTTTGACCCTTTTTCATAATTCATCACATAACATCTCAAGAAGAGATATAAATGCCATATTTTCAATGGCAATATGATAAAAAAAAAACATGAATAGATAAATCATGTAAGAACACTCATCAAATTCAACTGATTTTCACCAGAAAAACAAAAAAATTGTAAATTGTTAGGGGGGTGGATAAACAATTTTTGCATACTATATAGTACATTCATGGCTTTTCAAAAGTAGACAATATGTTTTAAAGAAACTTTGCGATCGTCCCTTAGCTCAGTCGCTGGGTTCGATTCGTTGTCTAGTTCAGAAAATTCCACAAAACCAAACTTCTCAATTTCCTGGGAAAAGGGTATGACTGGAGTTGTGACAAAAGCATACTAATGCAAAAATTATACCTGGCATCGAATGCTCTCAAAAATGTGGAAGTGCCTTTCGTAGTTGACAACAGGCAGTAAGCTAATTGTGACAAACAATATGCTAGAAATACAAAGACTGGAGATAAAAGAAATAAACAAAAAACAATAAAATAAGAGGAGTAAATGTTTCAAGTAACCATCTGTCCCAGCCACCCATAGTGCCGTCGAGTGCTAATGTTTACTTTTACACATTTTTTTGCAACTGCACGGGTTAGTTCATCCATTTCCGTTTCGCATCGGAGCCTTCCCTCAACAATTTCATTCTCGCCTGGTCATATCGGTTTCTGTTAATGGCAATTTTTACTGCTTCAGCTCCCATAGAGCAAGGTCACCACACTCTCTGTCGGTGTTCGTTGTCGATTTGGGTCTGCAGTTAACATAAATAAAAGTTAAACACAACATCAAAATGACTCTGTAATGAATGAAGAAAGCAGGCAGCAACAATAAAAACCGGAGCGTAAAAGCCATTTAGCTGCAATAAAAATACCAGAGCAAAATGCCTCGTTGGAGGTATTTTGACGTTTGCTTAACGTTTTTTGACAGTTACCGTACTACGTTTGCCCTTGGCCATAGATAAGCGTGACGGAGCTGGTTTGCTGCGGTTAAGGGTTTTATAGGCTCATAAAATTTAACAATTGGATGCATCATAAAATGTCCCATAATTCGGGTAAAGCAGTGGTTTGTTTTGAAGCCCGAAGTTCCCATGAAACGAACAGAAACTTAGACATGTCAAGAACATGGGAGCAAATACTCTGACAATGGTGTAGCTTAGAACCACCCTACCACTCTAGCATAACTAATTAATATTCGCAAACATTTGCCATTTCCCACCTTCGGCTCAGATTAGAACCTGATTGTGCTCAGTATAGATTGTGACTGCATTGTGCGTGGATATCTTAAAAAATGAAGTTTCTTAGCCTCATCGTCGTTCTAACTGTTTTGATAACAAATTTAATCCAAGGTGGTAGCTCACAACAAAGTGTGGCCCAGCAAATTGACGAGTTTCGAAAGCAGTGCGTCGAAGTGAGTGACGTTAGCGTGGAATCGGCCATAAAAGTGCACACAGGACAGACGATCGACAATCCGGATTGGTCTACCAAGGTGAGGAGAGGGTTGCTTCGATCGGGAAAATGGTCTTTGATTTTTTATTGTCAATTTTGCAGCGCTACGTACAGTGCTTCTTCCAGAAAATGCAATTCATGGACGAAAACGGCGTAATGCAGAATGATGTCGTAGTGGAGTTCTTCAGCAAGGTGCAAGGTGAAGACACGGCCAAGGCTATGGTTGAAAATTGCGACATTAGAAGGGAGGATCCGCTGGATACGGCCTATGATGTGCTGGTTTGCTACCAAAGAAACAAAAGCGGTTGATCAAGAATTTGTTTGAATATTTTCCATGACATTTTACTCAATTTGTGAATTAGCTGTGATTTGATTTTGTGTTATTAAAAGTTTCGGCGTTTTATTGTTAATAATCTTCTTCTGAATTGAGATGCTCCTATAACCCCTTTTATTGAAAAAAAAAAAAAAAAAAAAAGGTATTCGGGTATTTTAAGCAGTCATCAGTTATCCCCCCTCCTAATCGCATTCTACATCAATTATCGATACACAATTTAATGCGAGGGCATTTTCCCATGTAATTAACAGTCTCACAACTGCAAGTGGATGCGGCCGCAGTAGCCTCTACGGTAGTTACAATTGTTCCTTCATTATAAATTCAACTTCCTCTATATGTTGTAGAAAGCTCAGATAGCCGTGTTATTTTGATTCAGAATGCTTTTAGGGTGGCTCCAGATATGGAAATATATTCAAAACAAACTATCAACTACAACGCACCTCTCATGATTAGAATGTTGTTTTCGACAGTTTCTGTATCGCGAAAACCCATTTTGAGAAAGTCACCCTGCCACGAACCTTCACATTTAATTTTAAGATCACAATAACTCAGCAGCATCACATTTTGCATCGACGCTTGACGAAACACCAGTTCGTGGCAAACCTCCGTCAACGTCGTACCTTCAACGATCGTCATCCAGCGCTCCAGTGAACATGACATCATTCCAATTAGTATACGTTTCAATCCTAGCAGTTGTGCTACTGTGTTTAGTGGTAGTGGTCCAAATTAAAATGTTCTAAAGGGTACACATTAAAACCCACGTTGTTTGTTCCAGCCCCGAGTCCAGCTGCAAGATGACCTAACGAAACTACCGGAAATCGAAGGCTACAAACTGCACTGCATCGAAGCGAGTGGAATCACCGAAGCTTCGGCCAAAAAGCTACGCAATGGAGAAGACACGTCAAGTCCCGATCAGGCGACCAAGGTGAGCAACTCGACGATACAAACTATCGACATTATCAATTATCTTCTTCATCCTCCAGTGCTACGTTCAATGTTTCTTCTCAAAACTTCGCCTAATGAATGAGAAAGGTGTCGTGCAGAAGGACAAGGTGCTGGCTTTTCTGACCAAGACGATGCCTGAGGACAAGGCCAAAAAGCTAGCTGAGAAGTGCGACTTGCGGAGGACCAATCCTTGCGATACGGCTTATGCCATGTTCGATTGCTATCTGGAGAATAAGGCTAAGTTGCTTTGAGTGATCTGAAGGAGGAACCGTATAGAAGAATTTTATATACTTCCTAATAATACAATTTCCGTTACCCTATTTTAGTTTATATCTCATGTGAGAAACTTGGCGTATTTCTTCTTCTCAAGCTGTTCGATTGTTGTTGATCTAGTTTAATTCCAGTGGAATATGACTCACCTTTAATAGTCACACAATTGTGAGAAAACCGGTTGCAATAAGTTACTACTAAAGTAGGGGAACTGGGGGTAATATGAACACCCTAAGCAGTTTCAGCGTTATCTCGTTTATTAAGCATCAAAATGGTGAACGTAACATATGAAGTCAAGCGTCCATTCATATAACTGATAGATACACCAACTCACAGTACGAGCTTGATTTCAAGCAGGTGGGTAAAATGAACATTTGAAGGGGGTTAACTGATTAGATGCTGGGGGTAAAACGAACATGTGATGTGGGTAAAATGAACATACAGTGAAGGTAATTTGAACCAGTGCTGAGGGTAATATAAACATTTTAATGTATAGTCATCCTTTGAGTATTGAAATTTGGGAGGATGAAAAGATTTTTTCATAATCTTTATCTATCATAAAAAAAAGTTTTATCAAATAATGCACAAAATCATTTACTCATTCAATAATTATTTATGGAACAAACCAAAACAAACAAATTAAAAATCAGTTACTAATGCGGCACCGGAAACCATCATCGCTGCTACATTTAGCATGGAACCAATTCAAACAGGTGAGGCATTTCCTGCAACCATCACTCGAATTAGAAAAACAGAGACCACTCATTTCGCACAAGCTAACCTTCGCAACGTTCATTCGATGGTTGACCGTTGGCTCGCTTCTTTGGTGGTTTCCGTCCCTTTTTAATCGACTTGATAGTTTTTGTTGCCTCAACGGTAGCCAGATCTGGACGGTAGACTTCGGTGGTTATTTCCTCTGCCCTTTCCGACTTGCACTTTCGTTGTGTTACTCTAGGAACAGACATCTTCGGCAAAGGAAAAATTTGCAACGCTGTGGTGTTAGAAGATGAGTTCGGAGAGGCTTCAGAAATTGGATCGACGTGAACGGGAACTGAAGAATCTGGTCTACCGACTAAATGCTCACTAGTGCAATCCAGGTTTTGAAGTGGAACAATTGAAATAGTCGTATAAGCCGGAAGTGGAACTAGGTGCACTGTGGATTCATAAACTACTATCGGACTAGGCACTGTAATTACTGTTACGGTAACGGTTTCTGGATGATCGGTAACTTCAGACGGGGCAAAGCCATCGTTAGTGAAGACATTTCTGTTGTACGGCCAATCAGCATTTTACGAAAACCGCTCGTAGCCACACTAGTACAAGCGGCTTTGAGAAAAGCGACAACCATTAGTTTAGTGACGTCCTATACTGCCTATAATTGCATATCAGTCCCATATGAGTTTTGGCTGTTTTTGAGTTCAATATCAGAAACGCTTGTTTTCTTATTGTACTATAGATTACAAACATAACAATTCGGTGTTTATTCTGAGAAAGTATAAAAAACATATGAAGCCAATTTGTCCCATCTGAAAAATAATCGCATATCAGTCCCAGATGATAATTCCTATTTAAAAACGTAATTCCTGGATATTTCAATATAAAAAATGATTTGTAGTTGTTTAATACGTTCTTCGTATATTGCATTTGATGTGTTAGCACAACATCGATTTGAAGAAATTTCATAGAAATTCTTGCTGTAAGATAATTTCATGTTGTATTTTTGACTGGTTCTTCCCTCTCTGGCAATTTTTTTTTTCTATTTTACGTCGGCCTATTTCCTCACATGGTGACAATCACCGACGCCAGGAAGACGACTCCACCACCTGGACCCTACCTAACGACTCATGAATATGAGCCGGGACCAACGGCTCTACTTCCCTTCCGAAGGAAGACGTGACCAGATTTTTTCGTCTCAGAAAAACCACAGACGTCGACTGGGATTGAACCCAGACCTACTGGGGTGCAAAGTAGCAGTCACGCTTACCACTACACCACCGACGCCGGCGCTCTCTGGCAATTCATTCCAGAACAATGTCTTGTCGTCATCAATCAAAGAAATTATTGTCTTAAGCAATGCCGCTTTTCTTGAAGAATCAATTCCTCGTGGACCATCTGCTAGCTTCAAATGGTGATCCAGATTGAAGTTAGCATCAGTAAGCTTCAGCTGTGAACAGCATGCAACTGTTTTGATCGCCGTCGATTGACACGCTCCCCTTTTTTAATACTACCTTCCGTATTTGCTCGATGTCTGGAAGAGGTTTCAGTTTATTCAGCACGTACTGAGAGATACTAAATACTTGCGGAAAGAAATCAGTCGGTAGCAAGTCCAACACTTCTACGTTCGTCTTTGCCTTCTATATTACGGTCTTAAAGTCGGTATAGGTTATCGGTGGAGCTCGACGCATTCCTCCTTCTACAGCAGCATGGAAGCTGTCTGCGGCCATGAACGTGTGCCCAGATTTGAAGAACTTCAGAACAATTTCCTTCAACTAAACAGACTCAGAATTAATCAGAATGATCAGATGAAGGAAAAGATAATAGTTCTTGTTCTGGGCAGCACAGCTGTCGTTTTAAAATATTTGGAAAATAGCTACCTCAATAAACTTCCTGTGTCGCGTGATTAGTTTCACCATGATAATTCTCACAGATACATACAGATCTCTAGTGAATGTAGTTATGGGCCTTGTTTGTGTGTTTATTGTTTGTTTTGTGTACAATTCGTTCATAACGGGTGGCCGTTCATTTTTTTGACTCAGATAGCAAAAACTTAAAATAAATAATGATAAATAAAGTTGCATATGAACGTAACGCAATGTTGTTGCTGCAATCCGAGAAAACTGATGTTCTTTTTCACCACCCAGTACTTAAGTTCTCAGACATTCTTCACATTTTTCTCATTTCAGAGAACGAGTAATAGCGCTATAACCATAAGCCATATGAGGCTAGGACTATAGTTAATGCTTGAGTCCCAACTGTTTGAAGGAAAAGATAGCATCACTTAACCTTCTTAGACTAGATGCTCCCAACGACCATTTCTAAATATTTTTTTGTTCTGTAAAACAAACAGGGCATTCTGTTTAACTATTCTCTCCGACTATTAATTTCCTTTTTCTTTTGACATCTACTGAAGGTTACGTGGGTTCCTTCGTGCATTTGAGGCACTTCGAGTAACTCACTTTGCTCAGCAAGGCGAGCACTGTCATTTGTTGTCTCTCACACCTTAGTAGAGGGCCAAACAAAATGAAAATTTTCGAACTCATACCCCAAATTATACCCCTTTGCAAAATTTGAACCTCAATCGGACATGATTAAGAAGGCGCCGAATAAAGTTTTGACATTTTTACCCATGAACATTTTCCTAAGTGGGGGGGGGGGGGGGGGGGGGGTGAGGCTGAGTATTGGTTTTCAAGAGGAAAAATCCAAAATCGAAATTTGTTTTCCGATGCCAAATATTTTGGAAAAACCGATTTTTTCACTTTGAAATTGTTTGGCACTATTCGAGTATTCGGGACTATTCGAGTGCAAACAATATTGAGAAGCTAAAAAGGGTGTTCCGTTTTAAACATGGTCAATGCATTCAAATTGATTAAATTTTTAATTAAAAAATGTCAAATTATTTATTACTTTATTAAAACATTTTTTTTGTAGGTATCACAGTGGTAGCAGACCCTTACTTTTAATCTGCACTGGACCCTTTTATTGGTAAAATTTGCTTCTATGAGCCTCTATTTTATATCAACACACAGACGTTCCTAGGCTATAGTGCCCATTTGGTCACTGTTTTTATCGTGAAGATTCAAATAGTTTTAATAAAAGAGATTCGATTTTTTGTGTCTTATTTTATTTTTAATAATTTGTATGTTGTTATGGTCTATTTATGTGTTTGATACTGTATTTCTATTTGTTTCCTTGGTTAATCTGTATTTATTTACACACGTTCTAAAAATTTTATATTAACTCCAAATCAAATCATCAAGTGGTCTCACAGAGATATATGAATTCGTTGATTACTCTTGTACTATTGTTAGTTATGCAATTAAAGGGCGAACACGAAATGCCAATTTTCTTATAATGTTTAGAATCAAACCAAAATTTTAGGGTAGTTTTATACATATATTTACTTCAAAAATCAAAAGAAAAGTTAATCGATGGAGCCTTGAGTGTAAAATTGAACGCATTTTCGCTTTATGCCCTCCATCAAAGTCTTTACAGTGTCATCCGGTACCAGTTTCTCAGTTTTTTTTTCCATTTTCTTAACATGTCCTTCTCGTCTTTGACTGTCTTCTTGCTCTTCCGAAGTTCCCGCTTCATCATTGCCCAGTACTGCTCCACCGGGCGCAGCTCCGGACAGTTTGGCGGATTCGTGTCCTTTGGAACAAAATGGACAGAATTGGCCTCATACCACTCCAGGACACTTTTAGAATAGTGGCATGATGCCAAATCTGGCGGAGCTTCGTCGTGCTGCTGCAAGAACGGCAAAAGGCGCTTTTCGAGGCACTCAGATTTGTAGATCTCGCCATTTACTGTGCCCTTTGTCACGAAAGGCTCACTCCTCAGTCCGCAAGAGCAGTTGGCCTTCCAAATGAGATATTTGGAGGCGAACTTCGACATTTTCTTCTTCTTAAATTTGTCGTCCACATAGAACTTGCTCTTGCCAGTGAAAAACTCCAACCCCGGAATTTGCTTAAAATCGGCTTTTATATACGTTTCGTCGTCCATCACACAGCAGCCATATTTTGTCAGCATCTTCTCGTAGAGCTTCCGTGCCCGAGTTT
The DNA here is from genome assembly GCA_024533555.2 of Aedes koreicus. Lineage (NCBI taxonomy): Eukaryota > Metazoa > Arthropoda > Insecta > Diptera > Culicidae > Aedes > Aedes koreicus. Next base: position 161,193 of record JAHHFK020001018.1, read on the forward strand.
TAGCCGTCGATTGTTGCCGCTCATTGCGGTTTGGGAAGTTCTGTACCTTGTATGTATGTAGTCCAGCTCTCTTCTTTGCATTCTGGACGTAGCTCTGCGACATGCTGATCTTTTTAGCCAAATCACGGCTTGAGACGTTGGGATTTGCTTTAATCATCCGCTTCACCTTTCCCTCCGTCTTTTTGTTCTCCGGTCCCGGTTTTCTTCCAGCACCTTTGCCGTGGTCCAACGTCAACCGCTCCTGGTACCGCTTCAACAATCTGGAGACGGTTGAATGGTGAATGTTCAACATTTTTCCCAACTGCCGGTGCGACAGGTCAGGAAATTCCAGGTGTTTGGAAAGAATTTGTTCTCTCGACTCGCGTTGTTTCACCTCCATTTTCGTTGAATCGAAAAACACGACTTCGAGTTTGACAGCATGTAAACAATACACATCAATGAGAAAGTGTGAAAAATTTTGTTGATTTTAACCCAATGGTAAAAAAGTTATGTCCTGTTGAATGTGTCGCAATAATTTCGTGTTCGCCCTTTAGTTTTCTGTTTTGTCTCGTGTATGTTGTTGTTAGATGTTGTAATCTCACTGAATAGCAGGTTCTACGTCTAGTTCTGTTTCTTAATTGTTTTGATGATTCAGCGGTAAATTTTAGGAGGTAGGATTAAGTTTGTTATTAATGGTCAGATGATTTTGAAGAGATTACCTCAATGATGCGGGTCTTAGTCTTCTCATATACTTACTACCTATACCGCTCGCGGTCATGATTTTTTTTTTGTTAAACGGACCGTGCAATTTTGTAGTTGCTACTCCGTTACTGACAGAACTAGTGTAATTGCACAGAGAACCACATAGATGGAGCTTGGGAGTAGATTTTCATCTTTCAATGTACAAGTTCACTCATTCTATTTATAGATCAGTACCAGCGCCGGTCACGTCTTCACGGTCTTTTGGGGAGGGGGAAGAAGGATGATTAGTTTGACAATTCTCGGGTACTTTTTCAAAAAGACGTATGTCATTTTGTAAACAAAGAGGGGAAGTAAGATTCAAACGTAAATTTCTCGAAATTCTAAGTATCGTCACATAAAGTAGCATCACAATCATGTAAAGCAATGTTATTCCTTGTGTTGGTGGCCCAAGTTTGCATGAAAGTACTAGGGGTTTCGAGAAATTTACGTTTGAATCTTACTTCCCCTCTTTGTTTACAAAATGACATACGTCTGTTTGAAAAAGTACCCGAGAATTGTTGTTATTACAGACCGTGATCACCACTGCATCTCTACTATTGCCAAGGGAAGGATAGTAGTGTTAGTGAGGCAGGTTATTTTTTAGATCATGGATGCACTGCGGTAAGTGATGCGATCAATGAAAGAAAGCGCAGTAGACTGCTTTTTTTATTTTAAATCTAGTGGTGATAAGGAGTGTATCGAATATAAGCTATCCACATACATTTGCGTTGTACGCATGTATTTGTGATGGTTTTTTATGCTCTGAACACTGCATGCTGTGCGTTTGACTATCAGCTTTCTTTTGTTTACTTGTTTGTGCGGTTCAAATTCTGCGTTTTCAAAATGTCGCGTATTAAAAAGGAAGTGAAAATTAAGGTTCTGGACACATGGCTAAGTGAGAAGGATATTACTATGCGAAAATTGGCGAAGCGGTTTGGAATTCATCATGCGAGTGTTAAAACCATCAGTAATAAGTTTGGGGAACACTATTCTTTGGATGAGCTACCAGGAAGAGGCAGAAAACCCGGTTCTTCCAACCCGAAACTGGAGCAGAAAGTGGTATCTCTAATCATGAAGAACAAATCAATGTCAATACGTGATTTGGCCAAAAAAGCAGGAACGAGTGTCGGAATGATCCAGCGTATCAAGAGGCAAAACCACCTGAAGACCTACAAGAAGCAGAAAATCTCGAAACAAAGTGCAGAACAGAAGAAGCGAGCAGCAACAAGGGCCCGGAAATTGTATTCGCGTCTTTTGCAGCGTCCGGATGCATGCGTTCTGATGGACGATGAGACCTATGTTAAGGAGGACTCAAAAACCCTTCCAGGTCCACAATACTTTACTGCCGTCGTTGGGGAGGATGTGAGCGATGCGGACAGGTCGATTCAAGTGGAGAAATTCGGTCGAAAGGTACTGGTATGGCAAGCAATATGTTCCTGTGGTTTGAAGTCAACCATTTTTTACACTACCGGAACTATAAATGCGGAAATCTATCGATCTGAGTGTCTCCAGAAGAGATTGTTGCCTTTATATAAGAAGCATAGTACACCTCCACTGTTTTGGCCGGATTTAGCGTCGGCTCACTATGCCAAAACCACTCTCAATTGGCTTGCGGAAAAGGGTATAGATTTCGTTGAGAAAAATATCAATCCACCAAATTGCCCTCAGCTTCGACCCATCGATCGTTACTGGGCAATCGCGAAGAGGGTCTTCAAGAAGACTGGTAAGCCAGCTGGGAACATGCAGGAGTTCAAACAAATTTAGGTTCAAGTGTCCAAAAAATGCGATGCAACACTTGTCCGGACCTTGATGAAGAGTATTCGATCCAAAGTTCGAAAATTCGTGAAGGAATAACTTAAATTTCATCCGGTCTTCATTATGTTCAAGTTTAACCTCGTACAATAAAGGATCAATTTTTTGTATGAATAAAATATCGGTTTTCAACATAATTTGAAAGAAAGTTTGTGGATAGCTTATTTTCGATACACACCTTAAAAAGAGGCAAGTGACAAATGGCAAGGAAGGGGACGGGCCTGGGATTGAACTCCCGACCATCTGCTCAGTAAGCAGAACGGGTAACCACTGAGCTACCCAGCCGCGTCTACCTAAACCGCTCGCTGTCATGATGGTGATAAAGCCGCATGCAGACCATGGCTAGGCACTTCATCGAATCCATGAATTTCACACTCTCGAAGGTTAGTATGAAAATGAGAAGAGAAAGAAGATTATAGTGTTTGATGGAATTGAAATGGATTCGAAATAGAACCGAAATGGACCCGAAACGGAATCTAAACGGAACCGATATGGAACTGAACCGGTATTGCAATGGAACTACCGTGAATAAAACACCCCCTCCCTCCTTCGATAGTAAGTCAAATATTAGACCCTCACTGAGCGGACCCTTCGCATCGACCTTCCAATTATCAATTTTAATTTATTTTTTATCTTCTGCTTACTACTCAATTTCACCGCCTTGCATTACAAGAAACTCAAAACCCACGAATTAGAGCGCGGCTTTGTTGATTATTCGTGACTAAACTTTGTAATAATGTAACAAGGGGAAAAAAATATAAATACATAAAAAAGCCTGGTATTGTATCTGACCAACCAAACACTGCTGCTGAAATAAACCACGTGAAAGGCTTAATCTACTGCTCGTGCTTCCTAAGCGGGCCCTCCGCGTCCTATCTTTAACATACATGCTTGCCCTCGTCAGTCTTAAGTAACACTTTGCTGTGGCTATGTGCATCATTTCAAACAGTCAGATATTTACCATGATCAAAACATTCACCCTTTACGAAAACGTTGCAATTACTTTCACTTATTATACCATGGGCAAACCAGGCATTTTGGTTATTCACTCCATAAAACAAATGGATGAACAACAACATAAGTTACCACGAAAATTAAGTGTACTTTTAGTCGTTTCCCTTTGATTGAAAGTAATTAGTCTAAGAGTGAATTGCGGCATAATGCGCCAGTATCACACCTGATGTTAGTGCCTTTTTATAAACATTCTACGACGTGGCAGTGAAATAAATGTGCAGAATATATGATACTTCCACTACTGGTCAAATTCTTGGTCTCACATGAATGTTTATAGCATGAGATAAGCCTCATCTCACCATCGACAAGGTGACAGATTTGACCCGCGAGGGGGATTGATTAATTAATCAAATTATTTTTCTAAGGTGATAAGTCAACTCAGGAGGCTGAAAATTACCCTAATAAAGACAAAAAAAAATGTTTTTCAAAAATCAATATATTAGTAAATACTGTTAAAACTACCAGTTAATCAGAATCAGAAGTGCACCCTCACTCCTTTTACCCGCTTCTGTTTGCCTGCTTCTCGCTTCCAACAGCGTTTAGGGTCTTCTTCAGGTTCCAACTTGACGATATACTTGAACTTGCCGAAACATGTCTGCCGGAATAGCCGTTAAGAAGCAGACGTCTTACAAAATCTCAGCAGTCTGCGATTTATTTTGAAATCAATATGACAGTTGGATGAATTTATAATTCATTTTTGATAAACACATTCCATTCCCTGTGACAACAGGTGCAAAACATTAAGGTGAAATACAAGTTGTACAGAGTTTAAGATGGAATAAATTTCAGTGGCTGTGCCCTCTTTTTCATTTTTTTTATTTTTCTCCAACTCTCTTTCCTGTAGCAGAAGCCCATACCGCCGAGAAAGTACGATCGTTTTCCCATCCATCGGAACTAAAAGTGTGCAGCATAAAAGCATAACAGCAGCATACCCATATGTTGTACGTTCACACACTGACTGACTTTCCTTCCTTCAGGGTGCCGCCTCGGAGAGAAAGGAAATGAAACAACAACCGATGACGTCGGTAGCGGCGTGGTACATTCGGAAGACGGAAGAAAAAGAAGAGTCACTTTTATCTTTTTTCTCGCCAGCCGACACAGGGAAGCATAGCTTGGTTGAAAATATGCGTATATGTGTTATCTTAAAGTGCACCGCTTGGATTTTATGCTGTTTTATCGAACGAGAAATGTTGGCTGTCGATCCGTGAGCAAAATCGGTGGGAAAAATTGATCCTTGCGACCGGACGTGAGCCGATCCTTTTTCTATCGATATCAGTTGACTCGAACCGCGGAAAAGAATGGTGTGAAGTAATCGGAGAATTCCATTTCGTGGGAATTTTTTATCGATCCACATGTGTACTGCCAGGAGAGAAGCTTTCTCGGAAGGTATTTTGAGAAAGGACTAATTGCTTTAAAAAAAAAAGTGAAAAAGCAACAGATGATCGAATGGAGTACCAAGGAGAAGGGAGAGTACGATGAGCAAGTTGTTCTACCTTCTACCCCCTCAGAAATTTTAAAATTTAAAACTTTTCTAGCAGTGCGTCATGATTGGGCTGCAGGCTTCGGAGTTGTGTAGCACTGGAAGGAGGCGACATTAGATAAGCAGTGGAACAAAAACAACAATAAGCCAAAAGGAGGTATTAGCGAGAAGGGTTGATTTTTGTTTTTTTGTATTTCCTCATCACGTACTAATAAAGCATAACTGAGAATGGGTGCTTTTGAAAAATATGCTACCCGGAAAGTGGGATGAACCTTTTCTGTATGTTGAGGGATAAATGGTTCAAGTGGTAGAAGAAGATTAATGCCTATGCTCATCATGGCAGGAGGGTTCTGCTGAAGTTTTTAATTTGTTTATTCATGCCGGTTGTTTTGTTTTCTTGTTTTTTTTTCGAGTGTGGTTGTTAAGTAAGCAATGCGGGTGAAAATTTCGATAATTTATTCGAAACTTCGTTTTTAACAGAGTAGCATGAAAAGAGAAGGGCACCTGCACACTTCCATTTCTTTCTGAATGTGTTTTGAGTACGGACACGTGGTTACGACGAATGAGACGGATGCCGAAAATTAGTGAAATGAAGGAAGATGAGATAGGAATCAGATCAGTTGGAGGGTTCGGGATAGTTTGGTGTGTTTTGTGTTGTTACAGTTGGTAACATATTGTTGAGCGCAGATCGTGAGGAACGTAAATCGAAATGTTTCTTTTTCAATTTTTATATTCAGGAACAGAATAAGAAAAACTATTCTAGAATGATGTAACTTTATTAACAGTGAATGACCCTTTGCAAAAACTACAAAGGACAGCCCACTGGGGTTGTAAGCAAAGGTGACTTAGGACTACGTAGCAATATCTAATGAATGAATTTTTTTTTTTTTTTTTTTTTTCAATATTTTGTGACGGTAGCCATTTGTAAAATTTCTTTTTGGTATACTGCTCTTGCCATAAGCTTGCGCTTCGGAATAATATAGAGACCATTTAGATCTCCTAGCTGTGTTTTAAATTGTACACAAGATTTAAGGTTTGCGACGAATGGAAGGCTGAAACTATTTCGGCAACGGTTGGCTGCCAATTGACAAGAATTTGGAACGGTATGTTAGATAAATTTCAACCAAACAAACTCTTTGGCTGGGAAAATCAAATTGGTAATTAATATTGTGCGACAATTCATTAGCCAGCAATACTAGCGGCATATTCGCAACAGTTGTTAACAGATAATTGATAACAGATAATAGATGATTGCTGGCTCATACCGTTCATACCACTCAACGTACCACCATACCGAATGATGGCTGCCAAGTAGATCAAACACAAGCACATCGTGGTTGCGCCAACCGGCTGGCTACAAATTCACCACTGGCTTGGTTAACCGACTGCATAGCCAATGGCTGCCTAGCAAAGGCGATAGAAGCATCAGCTACCTGACCAATGGTTGCTCGCTGGTGCACCCTCCAGGGTGCTTGTTACCGCCAGCTGCCAATTCAATACAGGCTTATTGCCGCTCAGCCCAGCTTCGTTACTGCTGAACGAATGAAGCAATTGGCGAAGGTGTACCTCTGATATATCGTTCATTGCTGCATATGGGACCTCTCTTACTTACATTTGAAGTCTGTGATAGAAAATATTGTGAATTTAATAAATTTACTCTGCAAAACGAGATTAAAAGACATCACCCTATATTTGCGTTGTATTCAATAGTTTAAGGTCAAAGACAAATAGTTTTAAATATTGGAAGCGAAGCGTAGAAATATTTCCGATTGATTGGTGCCGAAATTTTGATGTTTGGAAAAACCGCTGAGATATTAACGCTCAAAACCTGACCACTTTTCGTGATGGTCGCAATTCGATTTTTTCAATTGTTCTCCATTATAGAAAACAAAGACGTAGTCCTACGTCAAAAAAATCGAAAAAAATAAGCGAGCTTTTAACTTTTTTTTCTCCGTATGTTTGATGATTACCGAACCGGGAAACGAATTCACCATTTTCAGCTAGGTCATGTTGTACCCTTGTAATCTGAGACCTGAAACCGAAACGATTCATCATTGTGAGGTCTCAAATTCCTTCTGAATTTACACAAAGTAACCGCCTGATGAATGATTGCGTTTATGTGACATGCATCCACATATTATAAATTAGCTATAACTAACGGATGAATTGCCGCTTGTACTGAAGGTGTTGACCGAAATTCTCATCACGGAAATTTCTAATTAGCTTACTAACTTACTTTCAAATCGTTCTATCCCAATGTAATGAGAAACTTTAGGTTTTTGAACGCTCAGAGGAGATGCATTATGTTAATCTCACTCGTACCATCATAACCGATAGCGTTTACTTTAGATAAATTATAAACAAATGACCGTAAGATAGAAGGAGCTTCCCTTCCTTGCAGATCTGAGAAAATGTTCAAGAAACATGTCTAAAAAATAAGTGTCAAATTAGAAAAAAAGGGAAGCTCAAGTGTGCGATGTATTGTACTGGAAAAAAAATATTGTTTTGAATTTTCAATCCTTCCTACCGCTTCCCAAAAAACGTTGCAAATATTAGAGAGGTTTTATAGCAGAATTTTACAACTATATATCACAATCATCATACAACCTTAAATGTTGCTTGGACAGGATAGTTATCGGTTGTTGTCCTGCAACCAAAATTTAAAAAAAAAAAAAACTACAAAGTACAGCCAGATGGGGTTGTGCGCAAAGGTGACGTAGAACTACGTAGCAATCTAATTTTCATACACTTTCCTGACACCTCAGGCCAGGGATGCCCGATAGTTTTTCAAAATGTCGGTAGGGAACACTGAAAAATATCTGTACATATCTGTATTAAGGATTTTGACAAAAATGTACGTAAAGAATATGGATGATGAAAGTATTCGATTCGAAAACAAGGTAAGGAATGGTTTTGCAAAAAATAAAGTTAACTCATACCTCCAAATACATTGGAGCCTTATTCATTTACTTTTTTCCGTTTTTCAACTGTCACAAAGTTTCTGGAGAACCTCTTATATTTTAAGGATTCTTGGCCTTTTCAAATTTAAACATATTCTTGAGGCTCTTCTTATTTTGTAGCAATTCAACAATGATTTTTCATTAGGGCCTAGCTGAAAAACGTAAGCAATGGCCTTTTAATTTAATTTGTCGAACTTGGGAACTTGCCTTATTAATCTACCACAGCCATTCCGAAGAACAAGAGTCCTATTCGACAGAATTGGAAGCTTACATGGGTCGATTTTGTATTACGAGAAATTTACCGAAAAAGCCATTGTTTATGTATGTGAGTTAGGCCCTAATGAAAAATCTTTGTCAAATTAACGTATGCATTTAAAACAATGGACTGATTTAAGCGATTCCGCATGCGATTATCCTGGCACCAGGTGGTGAGTCCACCTGTGCATCGCCGATCGTAGCCACTCTGTTGGGTACCAAACAAAAATTGGTAGCATTATCAATCACCCAAATGGAGCGGCTAAAGGTGCTGGTGAAATACATCTTTTCCGCAAAGCGCGACATCGTGTTCATAATGGATGACGAGACCTACTTGTCGCTTGACGTCAAATATATCTTCCATTATCAATTCCCGAAGAAGGCCTTTCTGTGTCTGACGACCAGTGAGAAGGGAATGTCCAAGTCACTTCTCTTATCATCGTGGCTTGCGGTGAACAAGGAGATGTACAGTACGAAGTGCCTGCCGTAAGTTGCTTCCTTCATTAAGAAGTATCATGCGAAGAAGAATGTGGCCTTTTGGGCGAACTGGGCCTCAGCCCATTATGCCAAAAGATCCATTGGAGGAGATGGACCGGATAAAGATATACGTTGTATTGAAGACCGCTAACACTACTAACGTCAAAAAGCTGCGGCCGATAGAAAATGTTTATTCGAACCTCAAATTGAGGATCTATTCCAATAATCTCGTGTCCAAAAGGGAGAAGCCAAGACCAAGAAAGAGCTGCCGAAATTCATCTTTTTATCAGCAAAGGATAAGGTTTCAGTCCAATTCTGTGGGGCCCCTCGGTAGAAGCATTTTGGTAGAAAGTTCAATAAACGTATTCTGTTACAAAACTTTGTGCAATTGAATTACGTCTTGTAAATTTGTTTGCATCGCCATTCGAAATAAATCTATTTTTTTAATGCATACGTAAATTTTGAAAAGTACTGGAGTTCGTTAAAATTATGTAACATACTTAAGTGTTGAAACCCTTTTTGTGTTGATTCTCAGAACGGTATCGAATGGTAATGTTTTAGATAATATAAGACCAGCTTAACTTTAGCTCATTTACCAAACCTTCCGTAACTATGCTTCGTACTTAATTTTCCTTTTGAAATCTTACATATTATCTGAAGTTTTTCCAAGTTTATTTTTTATTTAGCTAAAGCTTTTTCGCATTCCTTTGATTTTAGTTATGAGACATATCAAATAGTTTTTTTTTTTTCAATAAATTTCCAAAAAATGCAGGGCAAACTTGTCAATAGCTGTCTCAAGGTACATAGTATCATTAAAAATCCTGATCCTGAGGAAATAGTCGTTGAATATCAGTTAAGATTCTACAGATTCTCAAAAAAACTTGCTTCCATGCTTCTAAAATTTAACTTTTTTCTGCTTTTTTAAATATTATTGAACTTTTGATAAATTCCGCCACACGTAAAATTTAAAGAGATGTTTTTTTTTAAATTACTCCATTTTGAAAGTTAGTTGAAATCATTAAAAGATCTTTGAAAATAATATTGGAACCGCTACATTCCAAACAATCTTTAAGTCTTGATTATGTAATAAGTTTCCTGAATTTCTATGGGATTTTCCAGCAGGATAAATAGATTTGAAGTGAATGCATTGGCATGAAGTGAATGCATTGGCATGTATATGTAGATTTGCGAACAATATTCTATGCGTAACTGAATAACTTTTTAGTTATCAGTCCGCTATCAATAGAAGGTATGGTAAAGCTCAAAAAACGTTTCGCAAATTTTCAAAATATTAAAAATCATGACTTAACTTAAGGTCTATTTAAATATAAAAGGAGCCTAAATACTAGGCTCTGGACCATCTGAAGAAATGAACAGTTTTCCGAAATACTTAAAATGCAACAAACTAAACATGCCAACTTTATATGGAAATTAAAATCGTTTCAGAATAATTTTCATTTTATTGACTGATATCAATGTCTGTATAAATCTGTAACTTTATCGCAATATCTGTATAATGTCTGTAATCTGTATGAGGTCTGTATGCATGATCAAATGTCTGTATAAATACAGACATGTCTGTATTTATGGCATCCCTGAGTCAGGCCATCCGCCAATTGATTTAAGTCAGTCGGGAAGTTACACTTTCAATCCGCTCGGAAATGTCATTGACGAAGCTGTTCATAATGTTTATCGCTTTGGAGGAAACGACAGTAACGTTTGCATTAAAAAAGTTGACTTTTGTCGGATGGTGATAAAAAAAGCTAAGACAGATAATTGCTTTTGATAAATTTCCCATGGAAGGTAATTATTTAAGCTTACTTGCAAAAAAATTCTACGCCCTTGCGAGCGGCCTTCCGGCAGTTAACCGGAACATTCCCCATGGCGGACGAAAATATGCGTGAAGGCATGTTTTTGAGTTCTTTCTTCATTTTATTAACCTTCCTTGTGCATTGGGGTGGTTTTTGACCAATCAACATTTAAAAAACAGCTTCAACGTCTTAACGGAATAAACTAGAGATCTGAAATTTTCTCACTTTTCCTAACTTTTGAAAACGAAAATATTTTGGGCTGCTACAGCTTTCAGCGACCTCTAGAAGTGATGCTACAGAAAAAAGTTACACATAGTGCATTCAGGGTCAAAAATGACTCAAGACCTTAGCACGCTCCCAAAACTTTATTTTTAAACCGATTTTTAATATCTTAGTCTCAAATAAAAGGTATGGATTCTTAGAATGACATGCCGGCCTATTTTTTTTTACATATACTGGCCATTCTGGGCACATAGGAACCCAGAACCGGTTCCAGTATGCATCTGAAGAGGACAATTTCGAATCCTTATATATTTGTACCGTTCGATGGCTCAAAATTCACGATTTCGAATACTGTTTTTCAAAAACATCATACCATAGACCAACTAGGACATTTGGACATACCGGATACTCTGGATACGATTCCGGTAGGGCCCAAAGAGGACAAATTTGGAACCTCAAATGTATGTACCGTTCGATAGATCAAAAGTTAAGATTTTCTATACAGGTTACTGTTTACACTTATACCACAAAGGTACATATCGATGGCTTTACATTTTTTTTTATCTTGAACTTTTATTTTATTAAAGGCCGCACATCCCAGTCAACACAGTATCGTTTATGATAGCGCATATGAGTACAACGAGGAGGCGATATCGTTCATTCGTCCATTTAACTCCATGTTAACTGTACGCATATCGCCTCCAATTTATAGTAATATCCGTTATTTTATGCGATCTTGTGTATACTGGGATAACACCCAGTAAACCAAATTTTTTATTTACAAAACATGAATCTGTTTCAAGCGAAAATTGAAACTGCATTACATGGTACGCATATTACGCTTGACCAACTGATGCCGCTAACCACACGGCCGAGCTGCACACGAACACATGAAATGATTCGTACCTGTGTTGACGAGGCATGAACAGAAGAAGTACGAATAGAACTTCGTTTCTTTCCGTTTTTATTGTTACTTCTGATTCTGACAGCGACACTTCTGTGTAACAAGTCAAGCAGCAACTTTCAAAAACTATTTATCAGTTACAATTCCATAAGAGAAACAAAACCAAAATTGTGAGTATTACATTTTATTGTACTATTTATCGAAAACTAAAACCACTTATAGCTGACTCGATTGTAAACATGAAATCAAGAGCTACATGTAAAAAGGACATACACGCTTATTGTAAACAAATCTTTGTAGGCCATTTTATCACCAACTGAAGATTGCTCACGCTAATCAACATCACTAATAGAGAAACTTTCCGCTTCCCAACGATGTTGATTTCCGTGGGTGTCTTTCCCAACAAACATCGGTGTTGAATTAGAGCTTGTTCAAACAAATTTGGAGAAGCTATTCAGCTATTCAAGAAGAAACAGCTGAATAGCTTCTCCAAATTTGCTTGAACAAGCTCTAAAACACCGATGTTTTGCGAGAAAGTTGTATCCAAAGGCATGTTTACAAAAGCTGCCCTGAAATTTTCGCTAGAGATAGTTAGTTTTCGGGTTTTCAAACCGGGTTTGACAAATTGAAAAAAAAACAGGCTCTTGTTTCAGCTCGATAGAAAAAAATGCATCTGATATGACGTTTACATTATGTACACAGCTCAAAAAAGTAGTGTGTTTCTGTTCAATATCATGCACATAAATGGAGCGTCACAAAACTTACAAGTTAACATTATAAATCGTGTAAAGTTCTGGGACATTTCATTCATTGCGGATAATGTTGTATACAAAAGCTCATCTTTATTACAACTGTTTCATGCAAGTTGCTGCTTCGTGTGGAACGAAATATGATTTTACATGCTCTGATATTTACATCAAAATGAGAATTCAGATTTATTTTCTGTGTATTTACAGCATTTACATTATTCCTGAAGACATGAGTAGGTGGCATGACTTTTTTTTTATTACAAGGACATTTTCCAAAAACTGATCGGTTCTCACAGTACAAAGTCGGCTCAGGGTTCGTTTCAGGGATTAATTAGTCCAATACAAGTCGTGATCGGGTTTTAAAAAATAAAACATATTGGGTTCAAGTTTGTAAGTTAATTTTGAAACTCGAACATTTCTACTTTTTCATGTGGTTGTTAAAATAAGTGTTGCAAAAATTAGGGGTAACTTTGTGAAACAAAAACTCAGTTCCATATCATAGGTTTATAAAAAATATATCACTTTGATTATAAAATGGACAAGTTTTTTTTTATCTTCTTTCAGTTGAATTTCATCATGAATGATGATTATGATTTTGGATCTTCAGATGCCAAAGTAGTTGAGTCAGAAACAGAAGATAATGCAATCAAAAGTTCTTCGGATTCTGATGATGAATTTTTGGGCCCTAGCAGAATCGATTCGGAATGGGGCCAAATGTCCTGATTGGTCTATGGTATGATGTTTTTTGGATATCAGTATTCAAAATTGTCCTCTTTGGGCCCAACCGGAACCGGTTCCAGAGTATCCGGGTGTGGCCAAATCCTCTGGTTGGTCTATGGCATGATGTTTGAATATCAGTATTCAAAACCATGAATTTTGAGCCGTCGAATGGTACAATTTTTGCATTAGTACAGTGATAGACATTCGGTTAGGCGAGAGCTCAAAATTTTGAAAATATTCAGAAATTATATATAAAACATCTTTTTATTCGGGACGGATGAATTTCGGAATGTACCTGGAGCTAGTATAAGACGTTTTGATCGATCATATTGAAAACGACGCGAATGAGGACATCGTTTTTCAGCAGGACAATGCATCTATCCACGTCTCCAAGCAATCCAAGGCTTGGTTTGATGAAAAAAAAAAACATTCCACTGCTGGACTGGCCAGCTTGCAGTCCTGATTGCAATCCCATAGAAAACCTCTGGGGAATCTTGGCTGGAATGGTTTATGCAAACGGACGTCAGTTTGACAGCATTTCCAGTCTTAAAACATCAGTTCAAGAGTGTTGGGCCGAAACCGACACTGCAAATTCGATGCCAAACCGTATTTTTGAAGTGATTAGTAACGATGGCGGCCATACCAAATATTAAGTATCGATTTTCTTCGAAATTCATCATTAAAAGACATCTTGATGATGAAATTCAACACTTCGGCTAAACGAATGTCTACCCCCGTTAACCGATATTTTTTTCAATTTTAGTATCCAAATGTAACGTAATCTTATGTATCCTACAAGACCGAATCCGAGCAAACAGTGTGTTTTATTTTCGATATACATAGAAAAACTGGGCCTCGGCTAAACTAATGTCTACCACTGTATGATTAGGTGGCAAGTACAATCATACGCTATGCCCAGGGAGTCGAGAAATTTTCTGCCAAATCTAGCATTCCCTTTATGTGCATTACATAACGCAGAAAATTCAATGTTTCTTTTTATCTGTGTATGCTTCAAGATGATCGGATGCGTTTTCCCCCGCAGCTGTTGCCATTCGTAGACCGTGGCGTTCCTTGAATCGACGAACCCAGTCTTTTGAAGGAAGAAACGTATGGTCAGGGTAACATCCGTGTTTCTAAAATTCTCCGAACGGAGAATCTGCTTTCGTCCGCAAAATGTCAGCTGGACCAATGATGTTTGCTTCCCGCTGCTGCAAGATCCTAATGAAAAGAGCTTCCTCCATCAGTGGAAAACGCTGTCTTTGTGCGTTCGACGTTTCTTCAATCCATATTCTCTATGTTTTCCTACTGCTAAATGCATCGCTAGCTTACTCTTAAAAAATCCACCGACGGATGATTTTCCGATACCATACTACATGGCGATTTGCTCACGGGACTTCTCTCCAGATTCTGCTTCTTCGATGATCTTCAATTTGTCAGCCTAGTAAAGGGTAGTATGTCTCCGTTTGGATACTGATGATTGTTTGATCGTCTCCATTTTCACCAGCTGTGGATAAAACCAAAGTAAAAAGCTCTGGTATGCAATGAGAAAGTGCAATGTACTAACAATTTGGTCTGAAATATAAATCAGATGTGTAAGAAAAAAAAGATCGCGGCAAGCGCTGCCCGCGGACGGTCGAGTTTTGCGTGAGCTGTCACGGTTTTTTTCTATGTTTGATTAAAATATGTACATGTAAATTTGTGTAATTGTGAATTTAGATTCGTGAATTTCAGCAATGAGAGTGTGGCGGTGCTGTTTATTGCTGTTTGGGTAGTCTAGCTTATCTAGCATTTCCGAAAGTCCCGGTGAAATAATTTTATAAAATTTACGTTTCGCGTTGTTTTCGAGTTGTCGTTGAGCATATTGTTTAGGTTTAGTTTGTTTTTCCATAAGGTGAAGAAATGAAGAATTGTGCTTCTGTTTCCGCATGTGGTGCCGACATGGCTTGTAGCACATTTTCAGCAAAACTGGAGATGTATCTTTTCTGGTGTGAGAGTCAAAATCATGATGTTGGTAGACTTTATACGGTCGGATTTCCGTACAATTCCGAATGGGGATGAAAAACAACGAATCGTAATCAGGATAAGTAAACGTTCATTAAATGTTTAACATTATATTGAATTTTCTTGCCCATCACTTCAAGTTAATTTTTCCATCGTTGCCATAGATACTTATTAGTTTTTTCCTCGCTCCGCGGAATATTTAAAAATATATTCCTTTTTGCAAAAAGCTTTGATGACCCATGCTCAATCATCTTGCTTTATTCAACAAATTTGGTGAATATTTTCGTTTCCCTTTTCTCAAAAAATTGTTTCGTTTTGGTTAAACTGCTTTGGTGACAGTGGTGATGACGAGTATCTCTTAGCCGGGAGAATCTTTACGCCAACCGGGTTTCTTACTTGTATGTGAGAGACACCTTACTCCTGCTCTCATGTTTCCAGGTGGCTTTACAAGCATAAAGAAGTGTTCATTTTAAATCGTGCTGTGTCCGGGACGTGCTTTTTTTGGGTTGGAACGAAATAGTCAGTTAGACTAGGTGACTTTTCCACCCAGCACATAAAAACGCCCCGACCAGTGCGAGGTGTCGTGTAATGAGAACCCGGCATAAATTGTCAACGTCAATCCCTTTATGTTGTGCGCAGGAAAAGTTGGACGTTGACTATTGGATCCAGTGAGAAATTCTTTGAGGAAACCTACCTAGGTTATGCCAGTACTTACCACCATGTAGCGAGCACGATAGAAGCTAGTAGTGAACTATTTTGTCTGTTTATAATCCATTTGATTTGTATTGTATATTCTACCATTGCTCCTCTCAATATATTACTTTTATTATCATTAAATAACTATCAATAAATTGCAATAACGCCTCCATTATTTCCATCTATATTTTCTATTTTCGTTGAACTAATAAGCTCAGCGGTCCCAGTAGAAGATGGTTGCTTACCAAAACCATGGGGCTATGCATAAACAACGTAGACTGGGGTGGGGGGGGGGGGGGGGGGGTTGGTGAGGCTTATGTTGGTTGACCTTAGTCTACGCTCCATACAAAATTGCAAAAAATTGTATGGAGAAAAGTCTTCAAGGGGGAAGGGGGGGGAGGGGGGTATTTGAGATTTTCAAAAATGAGTCTACGTGGTTTATGAATCGGCCCCATGTGAAAGCAGGTAGAAGCAACCTGACAAGAAATAGAGTTTCATTTTAGCAATAATTTTTATTTTTATAATTTTCAGCATTGCATGACAATATATTCACGTATTTTATTCGTATTTGAAGTAACATATCACTTGTAAAAGCGGATTCGTAGGGGATACCACAATATCTGCGGAATAATACTTTTACTGTACGTAACAAATTAGATCGTACCAGTATATACTATTTATTGTTCGAAATTCAGGTATTTGCAGGTTTCTGATATGTTCAATTTCAGGTAACTGGGTTCATACAAATGTGTATCGGAGCGTATGGTACGGTATGTCCACGCATCTTTCCTCCCCTGTAGATTCACAAAATGCGTTGTGATTCAAATCTATTCATTTGAATCCAACTCATTTTACAGAATCATCTTTTGCGGTCAATGCAACGCAGTAGGCCTAGCCGCTTTGACGCTTGTATCATATCTTTGATATGCTACAACCATCAATATTGACAAAAAAAATAATTGGGCGTCATCTAACCCAATTATTTCCAGGATGCTTTCTCGTACTGCCTGCGTTTGTGTTAGATTAGATTAGATTAGATTGAAATATAAATCAGATGTGTAATTCTTCACTGTTGTATTGTTGACTTCCAACTTAATATCAACCAAAACAAACAATTCGCACACACCTCAAGGAATTTCACGCTCCTGTCACTTGACCGAACTAACGAATCAAAATCGTTCGTTCGGCCGAGGTGGTGGCCAACCAGCGAATTGTGACTGTAGTCGAACTAAAAAGGCTTTGAAAATGAGGTTTATAAAATTATTCACTGAGGTTTACAATGCTAAGAAGAAAATGCATATTTTCTACTGCAGATTCGATGTTTGCCATATATATATATATATATATATATCAACATGGAACAATTCAACAAAGGATAAGAAGAGCAAAACTTAACAAACGATAAATATTCAAACCGAAAGAATTACTAAACCAAAGATCAAACCAAACATACACAACAAATCAAGAAAAAACGCAAAATAAAAAAAGTCACGCACCAGCTTCAGTACATACACATAATCTCTGCGAGTGCAACGACAGTATCGTCATACAACTTTGAACTAGCGCATGCTTTGGCTCCTTCTCTCGCCTATTCGACTTGCACGACGACGGTACGTTGCTCGAGCTATGATAGAGAACCCCCTTCCCCCTCCCATTCTCAACCTCACCCACCGACTGCAATCGATTTTTCCGCATTTTCCCCTTATCCGTAAAGCAAAATCCTAGAAAACTATCCACCGCGCGGTCTCGCTTTTTCTTCTGATTTTTCCACCCCGGCACGTTTATCTAGCCGTCTGGCTAGTTCAATAGATAAAACTTCGCAACAGAGCTCCATGTTTCCGTGGATGCATTTCGAGATTCCGAGAGCTCTCGGAGGAAAAGCTCCGACATTCATACCGGGTACAAGGTGGGGGTAAAACTATACGAGCTGACGACAACAACGCCGACGACGACGACGATGAAGCCAAGTTGCATTCGAAGGCTGTTAGCCTTGAAAAAAACTGCAATTGTCTGATGCACTTACCTGGTACCTTCGAGTGCAGTCTACGAACAACGCTCACAAGAGGTAGTTCACACATCTCGAGATATGACTAGGGCTAGTTTTCTCAGCTGCATCGTTGCATCGATTCAACTATCTGGTGGGTGGGGGATATCGGAAAAACTTGCTTCCAACAACGGCGGACAATGGTGGGGACGGTCCAAGTGGAAAACAGCTTTTAAATATACATATAAAAGTCGACGAGACGACTTGCATAAAGGGTATAAAAGTGCATCAACGCGGCAAGATTGCGAGGTACTTGCACTTTGACTACAAGTTGAAACAGTTGACTTACACGGCAGAACTTACCTGGTGCATTGCGTCACAACGTTGCAGCGAGTGAATGCGTTGAGAGAACAGACAGTGCAGTTGCAGTTGAGCTGTGTGTGAGGCAGAGACGATCCACCGGGATGCTTGTTTTCGCTCGCGAGAGTCGTTATTATGCAATGCAAAACTTTCGCTTTCTCCGAACTTTCGGACACGAAAGGGAAAGTAATAAAGGACGCTCGTTGAAGGATTTTAATTAAACGTCGAATTGGAATTTTTGGCAATCGCTTGGTAAAAAAGACAATTTGAAGTTCTCTAGAGACAATCAATATTCGATTTCACTTAGCACCCAAACGAACCGTATGTCAAGACAACTATCCCACCTCCCACTCCCTTATTTATCATCTCCAGTTCTTTTTTCACTTGTCCACTTTTTTGGCAGCCCAAAATAACAGCCATTCATAACAAGTCCCACTAATAGAGGAGGTGAAATTGTCGTCACAACCCGAGAGTGTCCTGTAGGATGTTTTCCCTATCATTTTCCTCCTCGAAGATGTTAGGAAAAAAAAATTCTGATTATTCGTACCAGCAGCACATCTCTCAGCTCTGGAAAGTCCATCTATCGTTAAACGGGGAAAATCGTAGGACGAAAATGTTTTACAATTCCACTCCATTGGCTGATTAAATCAGTCTCGTTCTGATTGAGGGGAGAAAATATAGGTCGAACATAATCCTTTCCGATTCGGTCATGCGGCTGGGTGGAGATTTTTTCATAAAAAAAATTCCATGTTAAGGTGAAACGGTGCGGCGTGTTATTCTCTACATTTTCCGTTTTTACAGAATCCATATCTGCTGTAGACACTGAGGTTTTTCCAATAATTGCCAGATCAATGCTTCCGTAGAAAGTTCCAGGTTCTATCTTTTTCAATCATGAGCAGTTCGTTCTCAGTTCAAATCTTGCAATCCGCTTAAATCTTTTGTCGAAGATATAACCTATTTCTGGAAATCTTAGGGACATGAAGCAATGACCTTTCATGGGAATTTTTTTCAATCAGAGGCGCCTCTTTCTTATTTCAAAACACTCAATCCGCTAGAACATCTGGTCGAAGATTGAACGTGGTATTCATAACCAGTACTTTCAAATTTCAAAAATTTGTGCGAATATAAACAGAAAGAAAATCAACCCTTTCAGGCCTAAATGTTTCCAAGCGTTATTATAGACTGTTCCGATAATTATAAATACACTAATAACACTAGTTTACAGCATTTATGAACTCGGTAAGCTGATCATCATTTCTAATGTGAAATTTTATGCAGAATTCAAAAATAGCTCAATGGTGCAAATTGGTTGAAAAATGAGGAAGTTATGCTGGTTTTTGGAAAAAGTGCCGAAATGCGGGAAAAACAGAAATTCGAAACAAATATACCCGTCTCTCTCTCTCTCTCTCTCTCTCTCTCTCTCGCACACACACACACACACACTCACACACACACACACACACACACACACACTCTCACACACTCACACACACACACACACACACACACACACACACACACACACACACACCGTTTTTTTTGCATTCTTATGCAAATTTCTTTAAAATAAGTTTATTAAAACTTAAAAATGTTTCAAACTTGAGCTTCGTCGTTTATGCGTCGTTTTGGTTTCTCCAACTGGAAACCAACAGTAGTCACCCAGCATTGATTCGTCCCAAAAGCCTTGATATCGTCGTTCTATTTGCTTCATTTGGTGGTGGAATCGTTCACCGTGCTCATCACTTTCGTCGCCAAGATTCGGTGGGAAGAAATCCAAATGTGAGTGGAGGAAATGAATTTTCAATTCCATGTTCACACCTATAGTCATGAAGAGCAAGGAGTTATAAACTATGTACATGAAACATGAGTAACTTGATAAGTTATTTTTAGATTTAATATTACCTATTTTCTTATAGTTTTCCAGCAAATTCTCAATAACTTCAACAAGATCCGCATTTTTAGTGTTTCCTAGAAAATTCGTAACATCCAATCGAAATGATTTCCACGCTTCTTGCTCATCAGGAGCCAAAACTGCGAAGAAATGTTTGTCCTCAATCATTTTTTTTATTTGAGGACCCACAAAAACAGCATCCTTAATCTTAGCAACCAATATATTTGGGAATACTGATTTCAGCTATTCAAATGCAGGTCTATTCTTTTCCAACGCTTTTACAAAATTTTTAAAGCGTCCAAGTTTTATATGTAACGGTGGGAGAATAATTTGATATTTATACACGAAAGGAACACATTTCACGTTTTCTTTCCCAAGAGTCAAACTTGTCCTCTTTGGCCAGTCTTTTTGAATACGATTCCGTCATGTTAACGATATCAAGGCTTTTGGGACGAATCAATGCTGGGTGACTACTGTTGGTTTCTAGTTAGAGAAACCAAAACGACGCATGAACGACGAAGCTCAAGTTTGAATAATTTTAAAGTTTTAATAAACTTATTTTAAAGAAATTTGCCTACAGTGCTCAAGAATGACAAAAAATGGTAAGAGTGTGTGTGTGTGTGTGTGTGTGTGTGTGTGTGTGTGTGTGTGTGTGTGTGTGTGTGTGTGAGAGAGAGAGAGAGAGAGAGTGGGTGTGTGTGAGGGGGTGAGAGAGAGAGAGAGAGGGGGGGGGGGATTTGGGCGTATTTCTTTCGAATTTCTGTTTTTTTCTCGCATTTCTGCACTTTTTCCAAAAATCAGCATAACTTCCTCATTTTTCAACCGATTTTCACCATTGAACCCTTATTTTCTTCGTTTGAGCTACATATGCAATATATTTTTTTGTTGACGTTATTTTGGTATTAATCATATGTTTGGCACAATTTTTTTTACAAACCTCAAAAAAAAAAATTGCTAAAAATTATATATACTTACTGATCATAATAATGCTAGTATTTTTATACAACATCATGTTATTTCCATCCAACAATAAATTGAATTAATAAATGTTAGTCTTGTAAAATTTCAATAGATTTAACCAACTTTTTCAGGATACCTCAAATCAACATTTTGGTGAATTGTTGCCATCGCTGAAAACGAACTAAAACGTGCTTTAAGCGCGGAACCACAGAACTCCACACTTTAACATTTTACAACATTTCTTGCATTTCAAGATCAACCGAATGAAGATCATGTACAATAGATACGAATGCTTGTAGTATTTTTCACTTAAATAAATATATATACCATTATATAAATATTTCATGGGAATGGGAGGGACAAACAGGGCACCCGATTGAAGCGACTCTGGATGGGGAGAGTGGGAATGCCAACTCTCCATTGCTAACAGTTTGTGAATAGAGTGGCGGGCTCTTCTCCCCGCCCATTGGGGCATCCTCATGTTAGATAGCTCGCTCTTTTGGCAATTGTTCAATCTTGTTGTTGGAAGGAGATTTATATGTTATGTAATGAATGTTTAGTACATTTTGTCGTGGTCATTTGATTGCTTACCTTGTGTTAGAAAGCTTTGCTGAAATTAACATTGGTTTGAGTTGTATACCGTTCTTTATTTATTGATTAGGTTCTATTTTAATGTAGGGTCAAAATAGATAACTATGACCTGTTATTCTTCGCGTTTACTATACTTAGTAAACCGATGAATCAAAATTAGAGATTTTCAGATCCCAGCTGCGCCAGTATGTTCGTCGACATAAAGAAGTGTGTTATAATCCATAATTTTTTGCGCCAACAGTTAAACCCGGCAAAAGCTCCGTTATGGTGTTGAAAAACTGGTCAAAATCGACGAAATAAAGCGGAAGGAACAGTATCACAATATTATTAAACGAAGTGCCACTCCAACTGGCATTGGTTTTATCGGTTACGGATTTAACTTTCATGGATCAATTGCAACATAATGATACCAAGCACACCTCTCATCTGTGCATGAAATAGCTACGCTCAAAGGAAGAGGTGTGCTCAAAATCATAGATTGGCCACCGTAATCCCCTGACATCAAGCCAATCGAATTAGAGATGAGACCTACTGGCAGGAGAAGAACATGCACGTGACCAGTGAAAACCAGTAGTTCGACAGTCGAAAAGTAGTTTGGGACAACCTCACAACTGGAAGACTTCAAGAATTGGTCGAAAGGCTTCCACGAATTTGCCATGCAATCATCAAAGTAAGGACTGTTCTTTTTTATAAAGAGGACACTTGCAACGCGATAAAAAGCAGAAGCTCGATTTTGATGGAATTCGCTTCATCGTGTAATTCAATACACTGACAGACGACTGTCATTTTTATCTGAGTCAAAGCAATTTGAGTTAAGCAAAATGGAGCGAATTGATTAGCAAACTAGAGTTTTGATTATCCAAAAGTACTACGAAGGACTGTCTTGTAGACATATTGCTCAAATTGTGAAAAAATCGAAAACTGGTGTGCACAAAACCATCAAAAATTTTCGAGACGACGAACTGACAAAATCTAGAACCAGAAAAGGCCCTGTCAACCCTCAACAGGAGAAGAAACGTGTTGAGCTTCTGTTATCCAAAAAATCGGACTCAGTCCGACAGGTTGCCAAGAAACTGGGAGCCTTGTGTCTCTGTATCGTGAACACAACGTCCCCCAACTGACCTTGCAGCTGCTCACTACGTTTATGCTACGCGTAAATGAAGGAGTACGGGATCAATTTTGTGCCAAAAGAGGATGATCCACCAAATTGTCCTGAATTGCGTCCGATCGAGCGCTACTTGGCAATAATCAATCGGCACCTCCGAGAGGATGGCAGAGAGGCACAATCTGTCAATGGGTTCAAAAAGATCCCGAGCAGGAGACAACAACATATGAATACCTAATTTTGATCTTGAAAACTGGCCTTGGTATTAAAGAGCTCAGATTAAGAGGTAAAATACCTAAACAAAATACCTAAGAATTGCAAGCAAAATATCTCTCGAATAACAAACCTTGTTATTTCGGATACCTGAGAATACCTGAGAGGTACTATTTTGGCATTGTCTTACCTCAATTTGGTATTCGCATAACATTGTGGGAACAATTTTATGGTATTATCCTCAGGTATTTTACCTCTTAATCTGAGCTCTTGAATACCAAGGCCAGTTATCAAGTTATTCGTTCCTGTTCGGGATGTGGTCATCTGCTAGCCGAAAGGTATCGCAGAGAACTGTGGAAAGGCTAATGAAGGGTATTTGTCAAAAAGTGCATCAATTTCATATCTAGGAGCATTTTGATGAAAACGAATACTTATTCCGTAATACAGAGGCAACAGTGATTATTACACATGAATTCTATACAAAATCGTCAAAAGGTCGAAAGTAGCAATTGTAAACAATGATTTAAAACGTAAATTTCTTGGAAATGCCAGGTTGCTAACATCTATATCCACTGCCGACGGGAAGGTGCAATTTTGTTTGTGGGAGCAAGCAGATCCCAGAAAAATACGCTAGATGCCATTGTTTACATATGTTACTTCCGACCTTTTGACTTTTTTGTCTACAATTTGATTACTAACAAACACTACATCTGCAAAACAATGTGTCCTCTCTATAAAATGAACAGTCCTTACGAGGAGAACACATTTATGAAAAACACCTGATTTGAATTTTCAAATCACAAGACATTTTAATAAAATGTTATTTAACAATAAGAAACAATCGCAATCCCAAAACCCGATTTATTTGATGATATTATTATACTAGTTATCAAAAAAAAACATAACCTACAATTTATTAATAGATATAAATCAACACCCGGATTTCTGATCCAATTTATATCTATAAATTATAGATATAAATTGGATCAGGAGTCCGGATGTTGATTCCTCACCGCACAAACATTTTCAAACATCGTAGCGTGCCTTGACCATTCAAGAAGTGCTTTATAAATTGAACCTCTATCAATTGCAAACGTCATGGCCCCAAACAGAAAGAGAAAATCATCCCGTCAGGAAGCACCAACAGCGGCCACAAATAAGCGAATTCAAACCGGAAGAGCCCGGAGGAACACGAGAGCAGCTAGCAGAATTGTGGAACAAGAACCAATCGAGGATTTGACGGAAAACGATTCGGTGGTTTTCGTAGGCTTTTACCATCTTCCGGAAACTTCAACCGATTTGGTTAGCAGCGAAAATGAATCGACAACTAGATCGAAAGAATCACTTGACATCGCAAATTCAAGTCAGTCGAAACAAATACTCAAGATTGTCAGCGAAGAGGCTTGTAGCTCTACTTCAGTGCGGTCCGGCCTTCTTCCGAAAACATCAGCTGTTCATGTCAACAATAACGAAATGAGAGAGTCCATTGCCGATAATTCTACGGAGGAAGCTTCCAGTTCTGCACGGAACAATTCTTCAGCAGCCCAACCCGACAAACCAAAACATGACGAACAATTTGTCCAGAGAGGTGGTGAATGTCCTGCAACAAGATCTAGGCAAAACATAGACTGTGAAGAACCTTGTACTAGTAACGATGCAGTTGGTAATAATGACACCGGCACTGTTGCCACAAAACCGGAGGAAACTAAAGCAGCTGAACGAGCGAGCAGAAGTAGCTCTTTGGCCACTTTATACTTCTCATGTGAGGAAGATGAGATGATTTGCTATGGGTTTTCTGACTAGAAGTCATAGTTATATTTTCCGATTGTGAAAATTTTATATTATTTATTTTTTGGAAGCGTTTGAATAAATATTTGTTATTATTGTTCAGCAATTGCAATAGATGTATTTGCTTTCACGCTGTTATGAGAGCTATGAGTGGTTGAGATGTTGATATCGCGAAATACACTTGAGTGGAATCAGCGAAAGCAACGCAAACAACCCGACCAAGAACAAGAATGAGCGATGATTGCGCGCTTCGAGATGACTTGCGCGACTTGTGTGTGGGAAGGGTGGTGGGTTTGCGAAGAAAAAGCCAGGGGGGGTAAAAAAAATGGAGGGGGGGGGGGGGGGGGGGGGGGGGGGGGGGGGGGGGGGGGGGGGGGGGGGGGGGGGGGGGGGGGGGGGGGGGGGGGGGGGGGGGGGGGGGGGGGGGGGTAGCACGGAACGGAAGGGCAACTTAGAACAATTCAATGACACGAAAAGTGAAAAATTTTGTGGTGTAAAAAGTATCTCGATTTTATTTGTTTCCACTCATTCTATTTTTATAGTGTTGAAGAAACGTCAAATCAACTTGTATAAGTGGTTTATTTGCTGCCATATGATCATCACAGTATGCTCTGGTTACTTGAAGAAAAAACAACAACACTTCATTTTGTGATTTTTCCATATTTTTCGGTGAGAATCTCATTAAAAAAATACTCCCCTAGAAGTACGAATTCTGTAATGAATTATTCCTAATACATTTATAATTCACGTACCTCTTAGCCAGTGCAAAAAAAAAGAAACATTGTTGGATGCTAATGTGCTGAATCAATTCAAAATAGCACAAGTTTTTCCCCGCATTATTCTTTGTTTTTTCATGTCTCAGTCTCGAAAAAAATACTTTGAGAAATGTCATAGCAACCACAATCGAGGGCTCTAAATCACACACATAAGGTATAACAAAAACGCAGATGACGTCACTACAATAACCAGTTGGGAAAACAATTCGTGTGAAATATAGAGAACGGTGAATTAATGTCAATAGATCTCTATCTCTTGCTGTACAGAACCACAATTCGCAAAGTAGCAAAAGCTGCTAGTGTTTTTATGTATCTTCATTTTAATTTTATATTTTGCTATACTTTGTTCTAGCTTGAATGTTTATCTGCGCATTTAAATTAATTTTTCAACTTTATTTTTTTGTCGCCAGAATTTCCTAAAACGTTATATGAAACATTTGAAGATCATTTAAGCTACGACCATGTCACAATATCAAATCTACACAAGTTCAATACACCAGTTGCTGATCAAGAAAGTAAGAGTCAAATTATCATTCATGAATTTCAAATCCATTTTGAAGAAAACCATTACCTTTGCCAAAAAGTTGGTTTTAATATCCGAGAATATACCTCATTTTGAAAGCCTGCCCATAATAGATACGTTGCGTTTGCGTGTGCGTGTATTTGACAGTTTTTCCATAAGTTTTCTGTGAAACTTACGTTTCCAATCACGGAGATAACTTAGTACTCAGACACCACTGTAACAAGAACTGGGAGGCCTTCAAATAGTAGAAGAAACACGCACATACTTCAAAGAATAAGCAATTATAACGTAATTAAAATGCAATAACTTAACTCACTTAAAAGATTTTTGTGAGGATATTCCGTTGAATGATTCGAACAAATTAAAAGAGATACATATTGCAGTTTTCCGATAGTTGTAAGTAATCCATGCCAAGGCTGAGGGACTACAGAACAGATTTTTTTTAAATTTATGTAGGCTTCTGCGTCGTCTTATTGTCATGGGGCTACTGAATTCTTTGAGTTCTGAGATTTTACGCAAAGGTACTTCAGGTTCCAGATACCCACTTCGCAAAAAAAAAAACTTCCCGCTTTCATTTTCCGATAATAGGTTAAGACAAACGATAAGACATGCCAATGCCGATATTTCTTCTATTGTCTTCAAGTTTTTGCACAAAAAATGAAAAGAATAAAAGAGGGTTTGAATTTCTAAAAATTTAGTGTTATCAAATGTTTGGATAAAAAAAAAATTCCCTCGGTGTTAATATTTTTTTCAATTAAGTTAATCATACACTTCCATTTGTTATCAAACAGTTTTTCTATGACACGATTTTTTACCGAGCTACAATTTTTAAATTAAGGTTAATGCTGAAAGGCATAGGTCAGTTTCCGAAATTGGGTTGTTAAATCAATAAATAAATGTCGCTTTTTGTAATCCGTTAAATTAAATTTTTTTATGAGCACAAAATCAATTTTAGCGATCACATAGACGATTCATCACAATTTTCAATTAAAATAAAATAATTTTTTTTAATTGACACTACAAATATTAAGTGACAGTTAACTTCCATACAAAGTCCCATAGAGGGGTGTATGAATACCGTTTTTTTTAATGCAATCGCACAAATATTTCCTGTGTATTAAAATTCATAACACTTTGGATATACTCAAGCTTCTTAGTCAAATGCATATAGAGAATTTCATTCAAATAAAAAAGTCGATTAAATTGTTACACATTACAAACAGTAAATTGTTATTTTAAAAGAAGTAATATAATCTGAATATAGAGTTCTCCAAAAGCTTAAGTGTGAGATGATAGGGTGTGATATATATATTGTATGAAAAAATCGATGTACGTACACATCGCATTTCTTATTCACACAATAGAAAAGTCTGAGAGGTTTATTTGAGGTCAAATCATTAAAAATGTCTATTTATTTATATTTATTTATTCGTTCAAAGAGGAACAAACCTTCATGTAAGTACCTTGCTACTTTATACAAGCAGGTCTAAAAATGTTGTCTAAGCTTGGAGCAGATTAAATTATTTTCCGTGTAAAATGTGTGACTTCAACCGCAAGATGTCGCGACTAAGAGCACTCAAAATTCATCATTATTTGTCGTTCAAGATATACTTCCGTTCTGTGCTGTTAGGGTAAAACGTCCATAGCGGTAGTAAGCGTTTGGTCTTACGAAGAAACTCTGAAACAAGTTTTGATTTTCAAATAAATGCCTGACCCCTCAACCCAAAAACTATCTCACAATTAATACATGACCCCTAAAATAAGTTGGTATCATTTATGATTACCTTCAAAGTTTTGTTTTATACCCTTGTGGATAGAATACATCAATATAATAGAAGTTCGCTTCATAAACTGCTCAGAAATTTATGAGACACTTAGAAATTTTTTTGAATTTTCAATTTTTGGGTGGAACACTACTTATTTTAGAGGAAAATAACTGTTAAGAACATATACGCGATCGAATTCCAATCATAAAGCACAATTTGCTATTCTGCACAATTAATATGTACTTTTTTTGTGTAGTGACAGCTCGCCTTTGTGATAAAAAAAAAAAAGTATTGCATATAAGCTCAAGAAGAAGAGCAAATGTTAGCCATCTTACTCAAACAGATGCTTGGATATATCTGGGAAGCAGTATATCCCACATTTTGTTCAATCCCCTTAAAATACTATATACTGGATGATACCATCCACCAACCTTAATTTGTTGGCTGTCTTCCAGCCAATTCAGTTGGTTGCGGTTAGGTGACAAGCTTACCATAGGGAAGGTCCATTAATTATGTCACGCAGTAAGGGGGGAGGGGGGTTCGGGATAACGTGACAATACATACAAAAAACGTGACAAGGGGGGGGTAAAATACTTTGGTGTGTACAAAAAAACCGCCAAGAAAAATGGAGTTTGGTGCGTGTAGTGTGTTTGTGTTGTTTTGTTGCAAGGGGAGAGGGAGATGGGGATTGTGTGGGGGGGGAAGGACCGAAAATAACTAGATAACTGGCCTTGGTATTTAAGAGCTCAGATTAAGAGGTAAAATACCTGAGGATAATACCATCAAATTGTTCCCACAATGTCATGCGAATACCGAATTGAGGTAAGACAATACCAAAATAATACCTCTAAGGTGACCACCCGAGCAGAACACAAAAGCATATGAATACCTAATTTTGATCTTGATAACTGGCCTTGGTATTAAAGAACTCAGATTAAGAGGTAAAATACCTAAGCTAAATACCTAAGAATTGCAAGCAAAATGTCTCTAGAATAACTAAACTTGATATTCCGGATACCTGGGTAAGTATCTGGTCACCTTAGAGGTATTATTTTGGTATTGTCTTACCTCAATTCGGTATGCGCATGACATTGTGAGAACAATTTGATGGTATTATCCTCAGGTATTTTACCTCTTAATCTGAGCTCATAAATACCAAGGCCAGTTATCAAGTTATTCGCTTCTGCTCGGGCAGATACTTACCCAGGTATCCGGAATATCAAGTTTAGTTATTCTAGAGACATTTTGCTTGCAATTCTTAGGTATTTTGCTTGGGTTTTTTACCTCTTTTTCTGAGCTCTTTTTACCCAGGGCAGTTTTTTTTATTTTTTTTTTTTGTGGGGGTCTTTCTTCTCATGGGGATAATAACAGTCGCGGGGGGGAGGCCACCACCCCCACGATCCCTCCATCTAATTGTGTAAAGGGCGGTTCCTTCCCGCGGGAAGTGACCAGATTTTTTCGCCTCAGAAAAACCACCGACGTCGACTGGGATTGAACCCAGACCCTACTGGGGTGCTAAGTAGCAGTCACGCTTACCACTACACCACCGACGCCGGCTTGCCAAGGCCAGTTATCAAGATCAAAATCAGGTATTCATATGCTTTTGTGTTCTGCTCGGGATAAAATTGTTCCCACAATGTTATGCGGAAACCGAATTGAGGTAAGACAATACCAAAATAGTACCTCTCAGGTATTCCCAGGTATTCAAAATAACAAGTTTTGTTATTAGAGAGATATTTTGCTTGAAATTCTTAGGTATTTTGTTTAGGTATTTTTCCTTTTAATCTGAGCTCTTTAATACCAAGGCCAGTAATCAAGATGAAAATTTGGTATTCATATGTTGTTGTCTCCTGCTCGGGTAGACTTTTTCAAAATTGAATTGCCTCTCGTTTGTTTACCTGTAATAGAATTTGAGGTTTGGGCTCATAAAACTTTGGGGTGATAGCGACTTAATCCCGTATGTCCTTAAATCTCAAAGTCGCTTTCACGCAATATTTTCAAAAAAAAAAAAAAAGTTTCATGCTATAATTTGAAACAAAAACCACTCATTTTCCTTTATTTAGACGGCACAAAAACTAGAGCTTCAAAAAACGCTTTTGTTTTTCAGTGTTCGTTTACGTATTCAATATTTGAAAACTCCTCAATATTGTAATATGGTTCATTGATTGATTGATTAGTCTTTATTAGAGAGACTTTCAGCCGTTGGCTGGTTCGTCTCTTAAATATGGTTCAAATATGTATTACAGAATAGCATACTGATAGTGTGTTAATCAGCAAAAATATGAAATTAAATAGATTTATGTTAAAATCACCAAGTCTTACCCAAAGTTCCCCTAAGTTAAACGCTTAACGCTCTGATCTGGATAAGAAACTTCGCCTGACTACAAAAGTCGATGCCTGAGAATATATTATGTACACTGATAGGCAAAATAAAGTGCCCACCTCTTCGTTTTTTCAATTTCTCTCATTTACTTGGTTCAATTAAAGTAAACACACTGTATTTTTTTTATTATCTTATTTTTTATATTCTTTTTAAGTTTCACTTATGGAATACTGAAAAAAAAGGAGTTTTACTTTAAGAAAACAAAAATCAATTTGTGTTGAAAAAAAAAAGAGTGACAAAATAAAGTGCCCACTTCAAAAAATCAATATGTTTTCGATAAGTTTCCATTGGAAGACCCCTCGATTGTTTATGTTTTGATATTTTGACATGTTTTGAAGCAAACGGCTCAACCTGGTGCATTTGTATACGTGATCGCATTTAATTCAATTGAAAAAAAAATGGAGAACGCAGTGCTTTCGAAAGCAATTCCCTTGTGTATCCGAAAATTGGTCGTTCGTGATGTGCAAAACGGTGAATCGCACCGGGCTGTCGCTAAGAAGTACAGTATCAGTAAGGCAGCGGTTGGCAAAATTCTTCTGAAGCTTAAAACGTTTTTAATCAGTGGTGGATCGCCCTGGCAGAGGCAGGAAGCGGAAAACGGATGCGAGAACGGACACCAAGATCATGCGCGAAGTCAAGAAGAACCCGAAGGTAACTGTCCGCGATATCCAGGAAACCCTTCAGTCATCAGTTTCCGGTCGAACTGTTCGTCGTTCGTCCGAAGCGCCCATTTATCAGCAAGGCAAACAAAGCCAAACGGCTTAAGTTTGCTAAGGAGCATGCTGATAAGCCCCTAGAGTTCTGGAAAACGGTTCTCTGGACGGACGAATCAAAATTCGAGCTGTTTAACCGAAAGCGGCGGGTTCGTGTTTGGTGCAGATCGGGAGAGGAGCTTCAGGGGCGCCACATCCAACGCACGATGAAGCATGGAGGAGGAAATGTGATGGTCTGGGGATGTTTTTCGTGGGGAGGAGTGGGAAGCATTGTGAAAATCGACGGGATAATGACGGCAGATTCTTACATCAACATCCTGCGAGAAAATCTGGAGGTTTCGCTGATCCAGACGGGCCTTGAAGAGAAGTTCGTATTCCAGCAGGACAACGACCCGAAGCATACTGCCAAGAAGACCAAGTCTTTCTTCCGGTCTTGTCGGATCAAACCGATGGAATGGCCTCCACAAAGCCCGGACCTCAATCCCATCGAGAATTTGTGGGCGATTCTCGATGCCAGGGTTGACAAAACTGGTGTTACCAATAAAAATAACTATTTTGAAGCCCTGGAGCGCGCCTGGGAAGAGCTAGATCCACAGCACCTAAAGAACCTGGTCGAGAGCATGTCGAAGCGCCTGCAGGAGGTCCTGAAGGCCAAAGGAGGACACATCAATTATTGAAATGCTTTTATTTTACTTTAATTTATGTTTTCTGTAGCCTAAATGAAGTTGGCACTTTATTTTGTCACTGTTTTTTTTTTCAACACAAATTGATTTATTTTTCTTTAAGTAAAACTCTTTTTATTTCAGTATTCCATAAGTGAAACTTAAAAAAAATATAAAAAATAAGATAATAAAAAAAATACAGTGTGTTTACTTTAATTTGAACCAAGTAAATGAGAGAAATTGAAAAAACGATGAGGTGGGCACTTTATTTTGCCTATCCGTGTATTTATTGCACATATGGTTAATTACTCTATGGGTCATGAATAGTATTTGACCACATTTAATAAAAAATAAGTGCAGCACTAATACAGAGCAATAACTTTGCACTTTGCCCAAATCTATAGGTGATTGCACTTAAATATAAGGTGCATTGTTTTTCGAGTGCAGGAATGTGTCTGATTGCCATATGACTTGATCCTGGAATTATCACTCGGGAGCAGGTTCCCATGGGGTCATGAATGGCCAAAAAATGATTTGAATGGAACTCTAGCAATATGGGAGTCAAATGTCTAGGAATCGTTTCAGAAGAAACTTTCATAGCGTTATCGGTACATCTGATAACTTAGCTTCGGTGTGGCAAGTCCAAGGTAAGAAACGCGAGCCCGGTTTTCTTTTATGAAATCTTTGCATTCACATCTTCGGGGCTATATTTTGGAAGTTGACTATACAACTAATAAACAAATGTTTTTCAGTGTGTACTTGACACCCATATTGCTACCATTTAATCCAAATCATTTTTTGGCCATCCGCGACTCCATGGGATCCTTCTCTGAGCTGGCCACTCCAGGTGCCAAGTGACCGGATGGTCTAATAATTAGGGAAAACATTCTTCTGGAACGATTTCAAGAATGTTGACACCCATATTGCTGAGGTTCAATACAAATAGTTTTCTGGTCATTCGTGACCAGATAGTAGAAATAGTTTTCTGTTCATTCCGGAGTAACCGTTCCAGGATCAAGTCAAGTTAGGATTGCCATATGGAAATTACACACATTCCTGTGTATTCATTCTACGACTTTTAGTATCATTATTGTTGATTTTCTATTGAAATCTGATATTTATACCATTTTCAGAACACGGTTCTGGAAATCCAGTTTTCCTGGAGACGGATGCTGTCCATCGGTTTAATGAGACAATTTTGAGAAAGTGGTTGAGTTGAATGAACGTGAAAAAAAAGGGGGGGATTTTAATATGGTTGGTTTTTGGGTTGTGGGGGGTTTTTTGGGATAGTTTTGTTTTTTTTTGGTGGGATTGTTATTGTTTATTTATTTCTATTTAAAATATTAGTATATTTTAGGGATTGTATGCGTATAATGGACCCTGTGCGTATAATGGACCCCCTGGCATATTATTGTAATTATTTCGTTATTATCGAATTTCACCTTAGCAATTTCAGTTAAAACACATAGTATCAACACTAAATCAAAGGTAAGAATATGATTCTTCTCAATTGTTACACATAAAACATCATTATTAATTATTTTTACCTGATCACTGCATGGTACAGTGATTTGTAAGTGTTTTCATTACAGGAGAGAAAGAAAGCAATTGATCATATAAATAAATTATAGATCATAAAAATGCATTTTCAACACGTTCATACCTAGTACTTATATCAAATTTTACTATGCAGATATAAAAACAACGAAAAATTTGAAAAATTGTCTAAATTTTGAGGGTCCATTATAGGACTAATTGGAAGTGCTTTGTTGCCTATTTGGCAACCCTTCATTTCAGTTTGTAAACAAACCGAACTTATTGTTTGCACACCGTCCAAAGTGAAAATAGTTGATTAGAAAAAAACTAATAAATGTAAGCATACTTACACGGAATCTAAAGTGTCGGACATATAGATATTTTCATTCCTTTTCTATCAGGTCACAGTGGTCAAAATGTCGATTTTAACGCTCTAAACTGATAGCTTCTTAAATAGTGGAGCTAGAGCGATGGCGTCTTTGCCAAAGTTGATGGATATGACAAGTGTCGTATTTTGACGGCATGACTTTTGTGATCAATCCCCCTAAAAGTGAGATAACAATTCAATTTTTTTTTTGAATTTTGAGATAGAGAGTTGATGTCTTTAGCAAAGTTGTAGAAAAAGTCAATACAAAAAGCTTTGCTCAAGACATATAAATCGTATGTTTCACCCAATTCGAGATAGAGAGCGTTTACTACGAACTAACCCCCAAAAATACATTTTTCACCGAAACATTTTTTTTCTCAATTTTAAGGACAAAATAATGTTCTATAAAGTTATTTGCAATATCAAAATACAAAACTTTCTTGAATATACTATACCTGAATTATTTCTGTGAGAAGAGTTATTGAAGTTATGTTACTATAATTAAACCGATTATGATTTCAATTATTATTAAACATTCATATTTTCAATGCCGTTTTCATTTCAACCGCTTCTTTTGCTAGCAGCTACTTATCATCTCTAGACAATGGTTTCTCATGCTTTTTAGTCCAACGATAATAGATGCCAGTTCAGAAGATCGCGATTCGTAGGTTTCTTGAAGGCTTGCGGGTATTAAACTCTCGATGTCTGTTGAAAAAATAAAGTTTAATCAATTTTTTCGTTGGTATTAGTATAAAATTTATATATCCTCCAATCCTCTTGCCTCTTGAATTTCTTCAGATAGCTGACCAATTTGAACAAGGAAATGATTAATCACGGTCGATCCATGTTTGAATACTTTATAAACGATATTCGGTATACCAAGGGTATAAACTGAACAGCAAACGCTCATTTTCTGGCAATAATAATTAAAAAAAGAATTTAAATGGGCTCGTATAATGTCCAACCAATTGTTAGTCAAAGCAAGTGTTAACAAAGAAATTGTTTGCAAAGTTTCATACAACAGACCAGATTCAGTCGACATCAGGCCTAAATTTATATCAAATATTCCATGAGCTAAAGCCAAATGTAGCATTCTGCATAGCAAATGTGCATTAGATATCGCAGAAAATTACACGTTTCTTTTGAACTGTTCAGGCTAACAAAAAAAAACAACTTGCGTGCTATGTTGCCATCACCAGCTCTTGAAGTTGAATTTTTATCTTACTTTTAGAGGGATTGATCACAAAAGTCATGCCGTCAAAATACGACACTTGTCATATCCATCAACTTTGCCAAAGATGCCATCGCTCTAGCTCCACTGTTTAAGGAGCTATCAGTTTAGAGCGATAAAATTGACTTTTTGACCACTGTGCAGTGTACGGGAACGAATATATTTTGAACATGTATGTATTTTGGTTAATTTGCTGTAAAATACATTATACAGGGTGTTCGGTTCCTTAATGCAATTATGTTCATATGCTGTATCATAAATCACACTAAATCACTCCGGACTCACGAAATTTTCCCGCACAAACATCTGATAGGAATTTTGCTGACACCAGATGAGGGAAACTAATCATGTAGTTTGTTCTCAATCATATTTATGGTTTACACAACCATAAACTATGGCCATTTTCACCAAACATTCAGGTTATTTCAACTTAAGATCACAGTTTGAATCAGCAAAACAGAACTGTGTCTAGCAATTTAATTTTTGGTTAAAACAAACATTTTTAAGGTTGAAAATAAGCAGACTTGTAGTTCCAATCAACTAATATTAAATTTAAAACAATGTTATTATCTGAGTAGAAATCACTTGAAAAAGCGGTTTGTTTCAACTGCAATCACGAGTTTGAAGCAAACAAATATTAACTTCAACTCAAACAGAGCCAGAGTTTACATTTCAACCATAGTGTTGGTTATTTCAAACAAGCCTCATTTCTCTCCGTGATGGAAGGTGGCCATAATATATACATGTCCAAAATATATGCGCTACCCTATTTGTCTACGAGGTAACAAATTGGCTTAGCAGTGTCAGATCAATCATTTTAATCAAATTAACTGATATGCGTATTATGGACCCGGGTCTATAATGCGCATTGTAGACCCGGGTCTAAAATAAGAAAATGGGTCCAAAAAACGCGCATTATGACCAGTGCGAATTATCGATGTCTACCAGGAAAACCTGGACTAAAAACTAGTGTTTACCATAATTCTGTGTAAATGACTAGTTATTTTCATCAAATGCTGGAGTGTTGCACAAAAAGTAATTAAAATGCTTGTGGAATTCATCAAAATAGTTCAAAGCTTCTACTAAGGGGTCCATTACTAGCATATTAACCCTATAACGTTCATAAAAATAGTGTGTTCAAAATGATAACATATGATAACAAAATTTGTAATAGTGATAATTAATTTGTTGGGAAAAGGGAAAAAAAAGAAAGGGAAAAAATTTTTTTTTTTTTTATGGTTTGTTTTTTTTTGGGGGGGAAAAAAAAATAATTTTGTTTCATCGATATTCAAACCTTAGTTACTATGATAACTGCATCAATAATCATTAAAAAATGGTTTATGTTGAATAGTTGAAATATAATTGAATGTTTAAAATAATGATTATAAAAAAAACGTTCGTGTAGGATTAGTTAAGTTTAAAACATGCTATAGATCTTACAGTAACATCCGAATACACTCAAACTGTGAGAATAGTGCTCGAACATCTAACAACGTGCATTGACAACAATTATGATCAGTATTTGGTAACGTTCGGGTTATAATCTAACTATTATCTGATGTGTTTAAACAATTCCTGATATCATCCATGTTTGTCAATTTGCATACCCTAATAAATTTCGTATGGTTATTTTTCTTAACGACCTATTTGGGGTATCATCCAAACCATTAAATAAATGGTTGGAGGATTTGTGATATCGTTCGTTTAAGGTAGAAGAACTATGTGATCAACAATATATTCGGTTTATCACAGGGTTTGTCATCCGAACCGTAAAGGTTAAATTTTTTGGTTTTCTACAAACCATCACTTGTTCTGATTCCGATAACGAAAGAAAATAATGTATAACGATCAGAATCCTTAATACGCTTTCTATGGGTATAATAACAATAATTCATACAAAGAACGTTTCAATTTATGTTTAAGAACTATATCCAAATTATAATAATTAAGGTTACTATTTTAAGATATAACTATTTTCAAACATCACTCAATGTATTTAAAAATAAACTATACCAAAACATTCACAAACTATAATCTACAATGTTTCAATTTGAACCACAGTTTATAAGCATAGACTAACTCTAAGACCAGTAGGTCCCAAACAAATACGATTTTTTTCTTGGCTCAGTCAGTACTAGCACATCGGTCCCAAGCTCGGTCCCAAGCTTAATAATACGCCCCTAATAGATCATTTCACGATAGCGTCATCAATGCAGTTTTGACAGTTCAGGGAGCTTGTTTACGTGGACTTAGAATATTTTCGGTAAGATCGGTTAGAGATTTTATGCTCTAAATTTATTACGATTGAAGTAAAACAGCTGGAAAACAGACACCAGTGCTTATTTTTACATAATGAACTAACACGAACACACTCTCAAATATTCTTTTTTTTTTTTTTGGATTATCGAGATTTTCAGCCTCGGGCTGGTTCATCTCCCGTCGTAGTCACTTAAATACCTCTTTTGGGTATTTTCGTAACTTGTCCGGGGGTGAGATTCGAACTCGTGACTTTGGCGTAAGAGGTATGGATGTTAACCACTACGCCGGGGTCGCCCCCCCCCCCCCCTCAAATATTCTGTCAAAATAACACATCAAATCAAAACAAAGGCGCAAATATGTATAGTTAGGTTCTGACTTCAAGCTGTGCTTCGGACTAAGGGGTTCTACAACAGTGAACCAATTTCAAATCGCTAGTTACATATTAATTGTTGTTATAAGGTTCTACTGTTGTTTTCATTCCGGAACTATATGGAGAAATCAAAAAGTTTGAATGGTAATGGTTCTTAACAACTCATTGTTTTTAACATCCAAGCCTGAGAAACCATATGACATAAAGTTAAAACTTTATCATAAGTCGTTTGTGTTAAGTTGCATAACCGTAACAGATGACATTAAACGGTGGAAGATAAAGCATTTTCGATAACGTTAAGTTATGGTTAGTGTTCATGCGGCTAGCTGATTCTTTCAATCATTTGAAAAATATGTTCTATCACCCAAGTAACCACGAGGCTGTTTTAGCATACATATATAGGGCATATGTATTACGTCTAGTGCATCATTGAAGTTGGATTAAAGCTGAAAAGGGCCCCACTAAGATCGAACTAATGCTATATCTTTTGTAATGCCATAAGACATTGCTGAAGTAGCATTATTGCATTGGTAATGCATCACTACATTCTTAAGCTAATCTAACGCTTTATTACTTGAAAACTGTCGAATTGATGCGATCCCGCATTACCGATGTGGATTTTGGGTTGAATATGTGTAATAATATAATGCTTGTGGTTACTTGGGCAGTAGCCTGAAACATGTATCATGATTATATTCATATATATTATATTCAGCAGTATCATGATATATTTCCAAACACTAGTTGTACCCAAGGTTGAACCCCACCTACACAGAGAGGAATTTGATAGTCAATTTTACCATTATTGGGGGTTAGTAGGATGACTATTGCAGTAAAGTGATATTGAACCGACTATGACCAACATATGCCATAATGTCGGAATAGTCCTTGTTACCATGATCATAGTAAAAAATGCCATGAATTCAACCATTTTCATGGTTATTGTAACCATTATATGCGATAGTCATCCTGACCATGATATAATTGTCGGTACAACGATGAAATTTTTCTCAGAGTACGTGCGTACACTTTCAAAGCTGCCTCTCTTTTATTTGTATCACTGTCCTTTTTTTTTCTCACGTAAAAGTTACTCAGTTTTCGTTAAAAGTGGAACAACTCATAAATTGAGTTGTTCCGCTTTTTACGAAAATTGAGTAACTTTTCCGGGAAAAAAGGGACAGTGATACAAACACAGAGATAAAAATGAAAGAGAAACAGTTTTGAGCGTGTATATACCTATTATCCAACGAATGATATTTACCCCGATAAGAAGTGGTTTGTTTGGTCGTGTAGCATCTGGAAAGCACATTTTAGAGGGTCGGTACAGTAGTTTCGTGTGAAAAGTTCTTCAAAAGCTCGCTGTCTAAATGTAACCTGCACCGCTAGCGTACTCTGGTGGTCGTTGTTGGAAGCTTTCGCAATAAAAGCTCTCGGTTGATATTTCCTGCTTGACTTGTAAACTATTGGCTTGTCTGAGGTAAATGTACGTTTAATTGACAGTTTTTCTTGATTCAGGTGGTTTACTTCTAGTTATGGAATTTCAGAATAGTAAGCGGATGCTACGAAAAGTATATAGTATTCATATGGATGATTGCTGTAAGTTTGTGTAGGAGTGTACTTCGAATCCATTTCTTAGGTGAGGACCAGTCCAGGAGGTCGAGAGTTACCTTGATATAGAATATAAAAAAATCCGGCGGAACCTGAAAGTAATTACAGTTATGTGATATTCATCAAAATAACTACTAATCTGCCTTTGTTTTATTACCGTTTTACTTTATTCATTCAATGTAATAATTTTACCATTATAATTGTAATAATAATTTTAATATATAATAATTATAATTAATTAATATAATATAATGATATGATAATAAGTATTTACAGATTTCTTTATTTCGTCCACATTATTTTCACATGATTACTCCTCCCATTTTTATTTTTTATTTTACGTTTTTTTTTGTTTCCTTTCCAGCAGTTCTAAACATTCCTTCTTGGTTCGAGAAGAGTACGTTGAAGTTCGGTAAAGTTTATTTTTATCGCCTTATTACTCCCACTCGTGGCCTAGAGCTTGAGAGTTTTTGCAATGTTGTTTCACTTTTTTTTTTAATGTTTTTCCTTTAATATTTTTGTCTGTTTTGTTTTATTCTCATGAATAACCGTACCGCCTCCTCATTCTTATAGACACTTAAAATGTACAATGCCTGTTTTCCGTCGGATTCTTTTTGTGATTGTGTGTTTTTTTATTTATCTCATTTCGAAAAGAATCAACTTCTTCGTTTATATACAGAGCTGTTTCCTTTTTTGTGGTTAAAATTTTTGTTTGTAAAAGAAACAATGGGGCAAACAGGTTTGATCCGCGTTGCTGACGCGGTGTTAAATTATGAACTACTATCAATAATAATGCTAGTTACGGAGCGATAAAATAAAACTGAAAACTAACCGATAGCAATAAGTTAACAAATTCAATCTGTTCTCTTTCTTAAAAGTGTAATTTGTATTACAAATATATTTGTTGAGGGAGAGGTAACCGGACTTTCGTAAAGTCCGTTCGCTCGTTTATTTTATTTTTTTTCATCGAATTGCAACGACTTTGTTCGTAAAATGATTCTTTGAGAATGAAACGTAATGCTAGCTTTAGTTATAAGAAATAAACATTTGAACTATCAGCGCATTTTCTTTTCAGGTGTTTTTTTTTCTGAAATTGTGTCGAAATATTTTTTAAATGAAACTTTGTTGTATTTATTTGAGTGTTTACTTGAATGAAGTTTTGTTTTACGTATTGCAATTTTCCTGTTATTAAAATTACTGGATGTTCCAATGTTTCTTCTATGTTTTTGTTTGAATATTTCTTACTCGTTCCTATAATGTATGCTTTCCTTGTTTTATTTTTTGTATAAAATTCACATTCCTAGCTATTTCCGTTTATTTTTTGTTTTAAATTAAACAATTTGATTGTTTTTATTTATCATAATTTTCACCTTTCAAACGTTCGCGATTTTCCTCGAATGAAGGAAGCCGTTGCGAGGTCGGCCTACACTGAGGAAAATCGGCATCGCATTGTCGATGCAACGAGAAAAGAAACTCAAAGAAACCCAATTTTGCAGCAAATTTCAATCGATTACAATCTATGCGTGGTTATGCCGGTTGATGGTTTGCAAGGATTGTGGTTCCTTTCGTCTCTTTTCCTGTTTTTTTCTTTCTCTATTTAACTTTTTACACATTGTAAAAAATGTATCTTCCTTATGATTTCAATGTTTAAAATTCTGAATAAATACTACACCTTTCGGGCATGTTTCTTTTGTTCTCTTTAATTCTGTTGTTCCATTAAATTCGGATATGCGTTTTGCCTTTGCGTTCGTGATTTTCTCCAAAACAAGCAAAGAGGCGTTCGATTCTGATCAAACAAGTTTAGTTCTGCGTTCAACTGAGGAAACTGTATGTACAAAAGATTTACACCACACCGACCGTCACATCCTTCCTATTGGTGTGACGCCAAGGTTTCGGGGAGAGAAATTCAAACAACTGACTTTCCATGGTTAAATACACTTGATTTCTTCATTTCTTGATTTGCTTCTCCTTTCTTTCTTGCTTTTTTTTTGTTTAAATATATTTGGTTGGTTTTGAGATCGTTTCTTTATGTATTTCTTAAACTTGTTTTTCATCATTTTATCGGCTGTTGTAATGCAATATAATTATATGTACGTGTATTGTTTTGAGTTTCTAAAATCCTGTAATTTTCGTGTTCGCTTACTTTTTTTTCTGCTAAAACAAAAGAGACATGCTAATAAATAAAAGCTACAGTTTAATAAAAACTTTGTAGAAGAAGAAAATTTACAGAAAACTTAAAATTTTCGCTACTTTTAATGATTTTATCACTATCAGCTAAATATTTGGCCTTTTTCCATTACTCTTATGTTTGTTTGTTTGTGTGTGTTTGTGTGTGTGTGTGTGTGTGTGTATCTGATTGTGTATATATGTGAGTGTATTTAGATGGGAATTCCTCCATGGATTTAGAATTATTTACATAAGCTACTCCCGTTCGCTTGTCCGCTTTCTAACATTTTGATTTTCCGTTCACGATAATTTCCCACATAAGATTGGATATTTTGATTATTATTCTTGTTACGCTTCATTTGCGGGAGGGGAAACAACGGTGTTTTTTTTTCTTCCAGGGAGGGGAGACACATTCACCGCTAACTTTATTTACCTATAAGTACGTTTAATTTATCAAGTTTGACCTACTCTCGCGCTTAGACTCGAAAAAGGTAGAAGTAAATGCAATTTTGGAGAAAAACTCATCCTTCATGGTTGTACAACTAAAAAACAGAAAAACAAATATAGAAGGACTTGTTCGATTCTGCTCTGTAATCCTAATATAAAAATGTGTTTATCCCTCTTAAAAGTTACGCTAGCAGCTTAAAGTCTACTATTTCATTCACTTTATATTCATCGA
Organism: Aedes koreicus; assembly: GCA_024533555.2. Taxonomy (NCBI): domain Eukaryota; kingdom Metazoa; phylum Arthropoda; class Insecta; order Diptera; family Culicidae; genus Aedes; species Aedes koreicus. The sequence goes on from JAHHFK020001018.1 coordinate 202,945, forward strand.
TATTTTATTTAAAACTTGTTCCAACAGTCTTCTTAAATTGATAGTTCAAAAGAAGGAAAAACTTATCTTCTCATACCAAGATAAAATATGTACAAATAGTAAAAAGACGAAAACTAAACCGAAAGGAAAATATAAACATTCGTTTACAACTGAGGAAGTTGGATCGCAGTCAAGAGATAGTTTAGAGCTTACCTTAGGAAGGAAAATAGTACGAGCATCCTTTTTCACGGCGTAAAAAAAACTTGTATAACAAAGATAAAACAGAAGAATTCATCAAGACATTCTTCCCATATTTCCTTAAATCACATTTTCGTCCCTCAGATCGGGCCGTTTCTTGTTTTTTGTTGTTGCTGTTTTTTTTCTTCTTGTTTAGCTATTTTCGATTGCACTGACTTTTGACAGCTCGGAGGCCGTCGCCTACTTCGAGTTGCGGTTTATAACCACTTCAATATTCCCACCGTTCGGTCTCTTCCATCAGTTCCGACTTGACCTGAACCTGTTCCTTGTCCCTCTCGGACCCCTCCCCACCGATTTCTCCGCCCACCGTCGACGCTCCACTCACGCCGGATTCATCTTTCTCCTCCCGGCAGTCATCATCGTCGCCCTGGTGTTGTTCTTCCACCGATTGCTTCGAATGCGTCGATTTGGCATCGTCCTGCTCGTTATCACTGCCACCGGAAGCAGCTGCGGCAACGGCTGCTGCCGCCGCAGCCATCGCTGCCACGAATCGCTGCTGAACCGATGGAACGCCATCGGACTGCATCATGCAAACGCCGTTCAGGAGGTCACCATCCTTTTTCCCATTGCCACCGGCTCCTGGAATGTTCGGGTTCTTGTCGTCTTGCCAGTCCGGATTGACCCACTGCGGTGCTGCCGGTTTTCGTCGGCTTATCCGGGACATTGCGCTCATCGCTTGGGCCAACGACAGACTGGCCACCGAATGGTCTTCGCCATCTCCACCTCGTCTCGCTCCGCCGTCCATCGATTCGGAATCGCTCATATGACCACTCTCGCCGTCCTCGTCGAACTCTTCCTCGCCTTCCCGCTTCACCGATGATGGCATGGACAGATCCAGGCCACTCATCTGCTCGCTGACGGCTTTGTTCAGGGCAGCCAAGTCTACATCTCCAGGGATGAACCCTCGTCCGATCAATGCTGCTAGATTCGGGTTAGCAGCAAAGTACGGCGGGTAAGGAAGGGGAACTCCGCTTAGACCCATGCGTTCCTTTTGGATCTCCATCAACCGTTGACTCAGCAACACTCGGAACTGCACTGGGTCAAATGGCGCTCCGGACTGGTTCTCCCGTGAGGGGATCGGTTCCGTTGGTTGACCATGTGGGACTTGTTGTTTCAGCCGCATTCGATGATTATGGAACCAATTGGTGATGGTCCGGGTGGAAAGACCGAGTTCCGTCGCCAGAAATTCGATCGTTTGTACGTTCGGGTAAGGATCGAGGGCAAATGCTAGACGGAGGGCTTCTTTCTGTTCTTCAGAGAAGAGGACCCGTTGTTTCTTGTTTGGCGGAGCAGCTCCGGAGCCGACTGATCCCGGTCCGGGTGAGTTCGAGTGGTAGAACTCGGAGGTGTCGTTGCTGCTGGTGTCGGAGCTGTTGTCCTGAGCTCCGGGACCCGTCGATCGTCGTCGTTTGCTGGCTTCCCGGCGTTCGTTCTTCAACATCTGCAGTCGTTCGACGTTGTTGGCGTCGCTCAGCCACAGCTGCATCCGGATGAATGGCTCACGACCTTTGATGCTGAGCATGTGCCAGGGCTTTGGTTTGGAGAGAAGCTCGGAGACCGAGCCTTGCGAGAGGCCGAGAACGGCTTCGCCGAAAATCTGGAAAGGGAAATGGGAGATTAATGATCTGCGCTGGTGGGGAGCTATAGAGGAGCTTACCTTTTGTCCGATGTTGTTCGCCAGTAGAGCCTCTTTGATCTTGGTGGTGATGGTTTGAGTGTCAAGATCCTGGGTCAGTGCTGCCATCTCGTAGACGGTAGGCGAGATGTGCTGATGGAGGGCACCTCGCATGGAGTTGACGCTTGGTGGTGGTCCCGGTTGTTGGCTTGGGGTGGACGTTTGCTGAGGTGAATGAACGCCAAGCATGATCTGTTTCTTGTCCAGTCCATGCGGTGCGGGCGTCTGTAGAGGAATGGCATGTTGCGGTGGAATGCCGGGAGGTGTCAGTAGCATCGTTTGTGGCGAAGGCTGCTGTCGTTGATGATTGGATTGGGAAATTGGTTGAGGTTGTGGAGGGATTGGTGACGGCTGTGAGGAGGGAGGTTGATGTTGCTGCTGCTGTTGCTGTTGGTGCTGTTGCTGTTGATGGCGGGCTGCAGCTTCCTGGTGGGCATGGTGCTGGGCAGCTGCTGCTGCTGCAGCCATCTGCTGTTGATGGAGCTGTTGCTGGTGTTGTTGCAGCTGTTGGGCTTGCGATGTCGGTGGCATCTGCTGCATTTGGGACATCTGCAGCTGGAGGAGCGTCTTCTGGTCTTGTTGCAGTTTGTTGATGGAATCGCTTAGCATTTTGGGCAACGGAGGCATCTGTTTGACCATCATTCCGGGTATCTGAGGAGAACCGCTGTAATTGCCGGTTCGCATGAGCTTCTCCGGAGCGATCTTGTACTGACTGGCGACTAGCTTGTGAACGGCATTATCGTCTTCCAAGAACATCTTCATACGGATAAAGGGTTCGCGACCTTTTTGGGTCAACATGTGCCACGGTTTGGGTCGCGCGAGGAGGTCACTGACCGAGCCCTGCGAAAGACCGAGCACGGATTCGCCGAAGAGACGCTGACTGATGGAGTATTGCGAGAGGGATTCCTTGACACGTCGGACGATGTCTTCGGTGTTGAGATTGTTGTAGAGATCGAACTGCTGCTGAGTGATGGGAGGGAGGATGGCTTTGAGCGGTCGTTGCTGAGAGGAGTGATGTGGAGTGACCGGAGGTTGCGTGATGAGGGAATTTGTGATGGAGGCCATCCGCTGCAGAGGGCTGACGGTTACGGACATGTCTTCCGTTGGCATCACCGGAGGCAGGATATTGTTGCTGATGGGACTTGGAGCGGATGAAGCGGTGGTGGTTGGAGTGCACGTTCCTGGTTCCGGTTTCGGCTTTACTAAACTGAAGGCGCTATGCTTCATGGCATCGTCAACTTCCTTGTTGGCGGCGTCGATTTCGCACTCGAGGTCGGTCAACGAACCGTTCAGCTTGTTCGATAATTGTTTTTCCTTGGGGAGCGACAGGTCCTGTACGGATCCGTTGAGGCCAACCTGTTGGTTTTGCTGATGTTGAACAGCGGCGGCATGCTGCTGAGCTTGCTGTTGTTGCTGCTGCTGCTGTTGTTGGTGGAGGGCAAGAAAGTTCGGTAGATTGGAAATGTTTGGCATGGCGGGCATGCCACTTCCGGCGTTTTGCTGCAGCTTAGCCAGTTCCCGATGATATGCTTCCAAGGCCATGCGAATGTTGTCGTCCTGGAGGCGTTCCATCGGTGGCATTCCACCGCTGAGGAAGTGAGGGAACAGAAAACTGAACGAGAAAACGGGATGTTAGAACACATGCGATCTGAGACACTGCAAATAATTGAACTTACTTTGGAAACTCCCTCGGACTCCGCATCAGTTTGGAGAATTCTTCCTGATAGATCTTGGCGATCTTGTCCTGCGGGATGTCCTCGTTGTTCCTCGAACCGGCTCGTCGGTTGAGGTAATCTTTGGCGAATGGCGACTGAACGTCCCGGTGGTGCGGTGACTTCGAGTCATTATCACTGTGCTGCGAATCGTCCAGTAGGGACTGCTGGAGCTGGAGCTGCTGATGGTGCATCTGCTGGGAAGGGTGCTGAGGCGTCACCATACCAGGGGGATCACGCTTTATCATCGATTGAGCCTCGGTCAAGATGTGATGGATGCGGTCGTCGTTCATGTCCGAACCCTCGGGTCGTCCGAACGATGGCATTCCGGGTTCTGAGCCACCTGTAATTAGTACAAATCTGTCATATGGCAAAAAACGAAGCATCTCGGAATGGCATTCCGGGGGATTGTGAGTGGGAGGGGGGGCTACACCAAAACCAGACATTGCCCATCAACTGAAAGTCCTGAGGCTTCGTTCGGAGGAAAAAGAACGCGCTGTAAAATCGATCCCAACCCACCTTCTGCTGCACTCGGGTTCGTGGTCGTTCCGAGTGCATGCATGTGTAGAAGCCCACTCTGCTTTGAATGGGCGTCGCTTTTATCTCGTATCTCTCTGTCTTTCGCCTCTTCGGTCGGCCCAGAAATGGATAAAAACCACTACTTGAAATCTACATTCTATACCAACGAGCATATCATCATCATCGTCGTCGTCGTCGTCGTCGTCGTTGTTACTCTTGTCAAAGAGGAGGAGACGACCATCAAACCGAAACCGGAGGCTGCCCAGCAGCGGGAGCAATGGAGGAAAAAAAGCCCGACGATGTACAATCTCAAGTCTCGATCTATATTTATATGTTTCAGCTTTTATAAAATTTATATAAAACGACTTTACATCTCTTTTCTCTTTGGTCGCAGCCGCCGCCGCCACTCTGACTGAATGATTGCAATGGCGGATGACGCTCGCAAAAGGGCCACACAAACAGAATCCAAATAGACAGTTCCGAAAGTAGTATTTGCATTGGTGCTTGATCCTTCTTTGAGGCGCAATTCTAAACTACCAAGTGGTTCGACCAAAGCAGATAGGACCTTTTGAAACGCTCATCTTGAACGGTGGTTATGGTTGCTGAGGTGCTTCTTTTTTCTCCACCGTCATCATCATCATCATCATCGCAGCAAGCCATCACAAAGCTCTTGCGCGCACCAAGGAAAAGAAGAAAAAAGAGCGTGCGGAACTAATTGGCATTTAAAGGGGCAACCACGACGCTGTCACAAGGTGAAAAAGACACCTTTGGTGGAAAATTGCAATGCAATTTCCCCCGCCATCGCCACCCACCCCCTCGGGCTACTAATGTAAACAAACCACGTTCGGTAAATCGTTTGGAGTTTTTGTTTAGGAAGAGGCCGCTGTCAGCGGTTCCAGCCAATTTGCCCCACGCCAAGATCCGATTTTCCGATAAATTAGGACCCACTGCGCGACAACCTCGGCACGCTATTTGGGCTCGTGAAATGTCATCGCTCCCCGAAACCGAAACGGAGAGTAGGCCTTGATTATGATGGATGGATTGACGGAGAAAAAGAAGACTCCGGTGGAATCGATCTGGAACTGGAACCGAATAGAACGAACCTTATTTGGGTGGAAAATTTAGTCATTAGTGCACGCGATTGGCGGGAGAGGAAGATGGGTCCGATTGTCGGGCGATCACGCAATCCGACGCTGTCATTAAACAGTAGCCCCTTCGGATTCGATTTCCGAGAAAGTCGTCGCACGGGATGCGATGATAAATTCGGAGAGTTTGATTGGAAGTTTGCGTTTTTTTTGTTTTGTTGGCTCCCTATTCAGATCGGAGAGATCCATTGGCAAGGGTTTCTCAAGAATCACCACAGTCGGCGGCAATCATTTGGGTTTCTGGGTTATTCCTGTTTGGCGGATGACGAGCGAGGGGTGGGTCGGGGGATTGGGATTCCGGTATTTCACAACAACAAGTGGGGGACGGAGGTGATGTCAGAAGTGGTTTCCATTCAAAAGAATCGTGATTTTTTTTTCTGTCTTTCTGTTGTCGGTTAGAGGAATGATTGAAGGACAATCTTATAGATTTACTCCGGTGGAAGAAGTGGGAGGAAGTAATTACTACAAATGTCTGTCATTTGTGGATGTTCTTTTTTCCCTTCTTCTGGCGGTGGTGCGCTCGGCTATTGATCCGTAACTGAGCGATTTTTTTTGCTCTTCTTCTTCTTTATCACAACTCCGGTAGGGCTTTTTGTTCTGGGTTCAAGTAGCGGTAGGGATTCGCTTTTTAGCGGTTCTACGATGATGGCCTTTTCAATTCTTTTGATTGATTATGAACCCTTAACCACTGTCGTCTGTTGTGTATTGTTGGTTTATCGGTGAAGGATCGCCGTTTGGAGGGTTACAGAGGCTGATACAGTGCAGGAGGCAATGTTTATGTTTGAAATAATGACGCAAAATTGGGATTCAGCGCAGCAAACTAGATTCAGGCGTTATTTGGCATACATTCAGAATAAATATCCCATGAACCACATATCCCATGAATATTCATAAACCACGTAGCCTTTTCTGGGGGAGGTTGACCAAAGTCTACGCTCCATAAAAAAATTCAAAAAAAAAAAAAAATGTATGGTATGGTATAGATCACGAAAGTAGCCCTATATGCGTCTTAACGACAAGCGATATAATGCATATGAGCATTATAGTCATCTTAAATGCTATTCAAAAGCAGGTTTTGGCCCGCTGTACGGCTAATTCAATGCTGGACCCCACCAAAAGAGGACGTCTATGACGACAATATGTCATTCATTGGTAGCATTAATTGGTAACGTTTGCAAATGACAGCTTGATGACAGCAGTTGAAATGTTGTTCTGCTGATGGGAAGTTGAGCTTTTAGAATGCTGACTTAATGCTTGATTAAAAATGCGAAGCAAAAATAAAATAAGACCTATTTTCAACTATAGATGTTCACAAGATTATACCCAACGTTGGCTTCCCACACTTAAGTGCTCCGCTGGGTTCTTTTTTCTTAGCGTGAGTACTGATGATGATGGACGTTCGCTTTCTGTTTGGACCCCTCATTTTTTCTTATGAAGGGCGAAACTCAAATTCGCTGCAGTTTTGCATTTCCTAGGATGGGATTCGAACCCGCTGCTTCGTATTCGATGTGTTTTAAATCCGCGTCTTTATCCTCTGACCTAAGGTCTGTATCCGCAATAATCCGGACACCTCAAAACATGAATAAAACATAAATTTCGCATTATATTTCCGTCGTAGTTGTTTATTTCAGATTCATGGGATGAGTTTTAACAATTCGTGAAGAAAAAACATAGTTATTCGGTATTTGCATAAAATTTTCGAACTTTGCGCTTAACTCCGTCCATTAGGGTTTGTACAGACTCTTCAGAAATCGTAGAAGCCGTCTTTGTCCAAATTTGCTGGAAGTGTTTGAAGTCTTTGATACCTTGCTTCTTTCCAGAGCGCTTCCGCTTCATCAGAGCCCAATATCTCTCGATTGGTCGTAGCTCTGGGCAATTTGGCGGGTTTGAGGTTTTTGGTACAATGTTCACTTGATTTGCTTGGTACCACTCCATCACAGTTTTAGCATAGTGGCATGATGCCAAATCGGGCCAGAACAATGGTTTTTCTTTGTGACTTTTGATGAAGGGTAGCAATCGCTTCTGCAGACACTCTTTCTGATAGATCTCCTTGTTGATTGTGCCTGTAGTGACGAAAGATTTACTCTTTTTGCCACACGTGCAAATTGCTTGCCACACAAGGTATTTTTTGGGAAATTTCGATGCCTTCTTCGTTCTGAAATGCTCAGCTGTAGCATTTCTGGCCATAGCAGAATAAAAAGCCAGCCCTGGAAGCTGCTTGAAATCCTCCAGGACATAAGTTCCATCGTCCATAACAACGCATGAAAACTTCGTCAAATATTCGCAGTACAAACGTCGAGCCCGTGATTTTGCGGCCAAGTTCTGTTTGTCGTTGCGATTTGGAACACAAATCACTTTACTTTATACGACTTAAGTCTGAAATGTTGTTTTGATTTTTGGACGAAACCAGGCGACATCCCTATTTTACGAACCACCGTTCGAATGGAGAGATTTGGGTTTTTCGTTAATATCCTTTTCACCTCTCGGTCCATGACAGGATCAGCGCGTCCAATGTTTTTGTTACTTCTTGGTTTCCTCTCCACTGTCAAACGTTCCGAAAATGATTTGAGCACATCGTGAACAGTGGATTTAGGCAAATCCAATGTTTTTGCAAGGTCCCGTATTGACAGGTCAGGATTTGCCGTACGCCCGTATAAAATTCGCTCGCGCACTTGTTTTTCTTTCGTCGCCATCTTGAATACTAAACATGAAATGTAAACATCAATCATAGTCTTTTTCATCATAGACTCTCAGCTATACGACAGTGAAATTTTTCATTCCTACGTGCAATATTTCCAAAGTTACAATGATTTGAAGGTGTCCGGATTAATGTGGATACAGACCTTATATGGAACGTATGGGAACGGTTTTAATATTTGCTCAATATAAACATCAATGTCGTCAACCAGGTAACCAATAAGCATTGAAATATGCACGATTTCTACATCATACTTGCTTTTACGATTCTTCTTGCTGCACATTGGCAGTCTGAATGCATAGCTGTTGTATAATAGGATAGCTGTCTGATATCTGTATTTTTTATGCTTGATATATTATTAAAATAACGCACTGAAAATGCTTAGCTAAATTTGTTTACAAATGGATATAACGGTTTGTAAACCACTTTAGCTAAGCATTATCAGTGCGTTATTTTAATAATATATCAAGCATAAAAAATACAGATATCAGACAGCTATGCTATTATACAACAGCTATGCATTCAGAAGAAGAATCGTTAATGCAAGTATGATGCAGAAATAGTGCATATTTCAATGCTTATTGGTAACCTGGGTAAGCGCAATAAGATCAAAGGGCTGGAATTCACGAAACATTTATGGATACACCCATTTCCTTCTGAAAAAGGGTTCTTTGGTTTGCCGACAGCAAGTTTGAAATTGTTGGGACCAAGCAGCGTCAATGAGTGTGGGTTAAACCAGGCGAGGGACTTTTGGAGAAGACTGTTAAGAAAACTGTAAAGCACGGTGGTGGTAGCATCATGGTGTGGGCGTTAGAGAAAAGGTACACGTCTACTGGCGAATACATCGACATTCTCTTTGAAAATCTGGAAGCCTCCTGGCTGAAAGTTGGGCTTGAAGGTGAAGATGATTATCTTTCAATAAGATAACGACCCAAAGCGGCTAGGAAAACCCAAACATTTTTCCGTGGATCGCGCATCAAACTGCTGATGGAATGGCTCTCTAAGTCACCGGAATCTGAGAGATGAATCCGATTGAAAATTTGTAGTTTCTACTGTATTCGAAAATGGACAAAAACAACTTATCCAATGAAAATCTGCTCTTCAGGTAACATAGGAATCACTCTACGAGCATTACTTGCAAAACCTCGTGCCTCGTCGCCAAACGAGGCCATAAAATACTGAGGTTGAATCACCCAGGTAACCAATAAGCAGTTCCAAAGCGTCTTTACGGCAGCCTATCAAGCAATTAAGTCACCTTAAATTAACATAAATACCGCTTTTGGCCCAATAGACAGCTGCTTTACTGCAATGCTATGATAATGCTTTATCAATGCTATTTTGCATTCGAAATGCTTATTACAGCCTACAGGCATTTAAATAGCATTTGAAATCCAACTTTAGCATGCAAGATGCTGATATAATGCTAATATAATGCTTGTATCTGAAATGCAGATTTAGGGTTGATTTACTGCATATTCTAATGCATATTGCTTACCTGGGATATTCCAACCCCTGGTATCATTGTGTTTGCCACACAATTTCACGCATTCGTGTTGGCATAGATAGATCTTGGTTCAATAACAGTGGAAGTGTTTCTTGAATGTTAAGTTGAAAAGAGGCGAAATCTCTATGAAATGTGGACGACATTAGAAGCAAGTTAGCAAAGATCCTTAAAGCCATTTCGAAGAACAATCAAGTATCAAAATCGAACGACTTTATCATATTTTTCGTTCGGATATCGACAATTTTGGATATTCTTCATCAACACATTCTTCACCTTCTGGTGGATTGTGCTGTCGAAATCCAACCTTCTGACTGGATAGTCCAGAAGAAAATGGATATCGTTTTTGGCTCAGAAAGTACCGGCACATCGGTCCCAAGCTAAATGAATCACGCCTAAAAACATTACTCACAATGAATAACGCCTCAAATATTTAGTCAAAATAATAGTAAATCAAAACAAAATTAATTATTCTAGTACTGCAAAAAGAAATAATGTAATACCATAGACTAACTCTAAGACCAGTACGTCCTGAACAAATACGATTTTTTTCTTGGCTCAGTCGGTACTAGCACATCGGTCCCAAGCTCGGTCCCAAGCTTAATAATACGCCCCTAATAATGAACTCACACGAACACACTCTCAAATATTCTGTCAAAATAACACAGCAAATCAAAACAATGGCGCAAATATGTATAGTTAGGTGCAGACTGCAAGGTGTACTTCGGACCAAGGGGTTTTTCAAAAGGGAACCAATTTTTAATCGTTGTGTTTGTATTGATTGTAGGTTATACCAACAATTCTTGTGTCAATAACCTTTTTTGCTTTTCTCGCGTGTAGAATTCCGATGTGCTTTGCACTTTGCGGTGTGCTCTTTGCTTTGTTTTTTGTTTTTGTTTTTTTTTTTTTGTTTTTTTTTTTTTTTTTTTTTTTTTTTTTTGCTGTTTTTTTGTGGTATGGGAGTGTGTTGGGGTGTGGGGGGGGGTTGGGGGGGGAGGGGCGAGTGGGTGGGACCGGGGGCTGGGTTCGGTATTGTGCCTTCTATCATGTAATACCAACAATCAATATGAAACTAGCGATTTGAAATTGGTTCTCTGATGTAGAACCCCTTGCAACCTGCACCTTGCAATACATGCTTGCGCTTTTCGGTACTAGAAGCTTTGTTTTTGTTTTGATTTGCTGTGTTATTTTGACCGAATATTTGAGGGTGTGTTGGTGTGAGTTACGTTAGTAGAGGCGAATCATTTAGCTTGGGACCAATGTAGTGGTACTTCCTGAGCCAAAAACTTTATCCATTTTCTTCATGACTATATCAATTTGAAAGAAGTGGTAACAAATTGGCTCACTGCTTGAGAACCCCATTGATCCCATTGGAGTACACCATAGAATACCCCATTTATTTGCGTAGCAGTCTAAGAATCTTTGTTTTTATTTTAATTCCCTGTGTGATTTTGACAGAATAATTAAGCAATTATTCTTTGAAAATGTTGAGTTGGAAATGTTCTGAGGGATGATTCATTCAGTTAAGGACCGATGCTTTGGTACTTCCTGAGTCGAAAAAAAAATCCCTGATGATACCAACAATCAATAGAAAACCAGCGCTATAAAATTGGCCTACTGCATTGGTCCCAGCTACATCATAGAGTTCTTTTGCTTTGCAATACTAGAATGATTGTTTTGTTTTGATTTGCTATGTTATTTTGACAGAATATTTGAGGGGTTATTCGTTGGCATTCATGTTTTTAGGGGTAGTTCATTTAGCTAAGGACCGATGCGCTGGTACTTCCTGAACATAACTCTATCTATACTTTCTTTCTGACCGTCTAGTCCCTGGTGTTACTCTATGGGTACTTGAGACCAATGCAGAGTGGTCCAGAATGCGAATTTAGCAGGAAAGATACATTTTCAGCCTAAGTTTGAAGTTTTGGAGTAGAATTGTCTTCTACAAAGTTGTTTCTCATAATAAGGCCCTTCTTTTGGTGTGAATGAAAACTAGGGTGGTCCTTATTTTCAGGAAAGAAATCGAAAATCTATTTTTTTTATTTGCAGAAATAACGGCATATAACCTTCAATAAAGTTGTATATTTAAAAAAATGTAGCAACTTTAATTGAATAAATTTTTCTGTAGCTTTTGAAATAACCGAATTAGAGCAAATTTTTCTACGTTAGCTTAGGGTGTTATCAAAATCAGGCCTATTTTTTTTACAAAAACCATGATAAGTTTTGTTTGACATGCGATAGCGACGATTTTATCACATCAAAAATTGTATCTTTTATTGTTATAAAATCAATGACAAAACAACTTTGCTTAAACATTTGAAATAAAAAAGTTAGAGCAAAATAACTTATTTTTATAGGGACACCCTAAGCTAACGTAGAAAAATTGCTCTAATTCGGTTATTTCAAAAGCTACGGAAACATTTATTCAATTAAAGTTGCTTACATTTTTTTAAATCTACAACTTTATCGAGGGTTATATGCCTTTATGTCTGCAAATAAAAAAGTTAGATTTCCGATTTCTCTGAAAATAAGGACCACCCTAGTTTTCATTCACACTAAAAGGAGGGCCTTATTATGAGAAACAACTTTGTAGAAAACAGTTCTGCTCCATAACTTCAAACTTAGGCTGAAAATGTATCTTTCCAGCTAAATTCGCATTCTGGACCACTGTGCAATGGGGTTCCAAACTGGTGTGCCAATTTTAAATCCCTACACTGAGGCAAAAGAACATAAGAATTTCATAAGACATGACTTATGAAATAGGATGATTTTTATTTTATAAGCTACTTATGAATTGCATAACCATCAATTATGCATTTCATAAGCGCTACTTATGATTTCCAGAGCGTCGTTGAAGTCATCATTTTCAGTCAAAAATCAGTTCGGCAAAATGGCGGACCTCGTAACCTTCGTATTAAACGAACAGCATTTAATCGCAGATTTGAAATCGGAGTTACCGGTTGTGTGCATTGCTCTGTTTCCGCAGATAAACCTACGTTCAGTCGATTTGCTAACGCTGAATAAAAGTTCTTTTTGTGCACTTTTTTCTAATTATTCGCTTCCGTTTGACACGAATCAAATTTGGGGCTGGGTTGTAGATTGGCGGCAGAGAAATGTAATTATTTTTCATCTAGTTTTTATTACCTCACGCCTCTATATGCTATTTCAATTGATTTCCTTCAAAATTGCTTGCTGGGGAAAGACAGCTTCCAGATTCCACTGGACGTGATCAGGCCATGAAAGAAACAGCAGAAAATAGGAAATCCAGTCGAAGTAAGTTTTTTTTCTTTTTCCCCTGTATAACGTAAAAAGTTCAATGTTTTATTTTAACAGGATGTCCATTCGTATAACCATGAAATTCAAGCAGGTCATCCTTTCGCCAAAGATGACAGCAGCAGCCAAGTAAACAAAATAAATAAACCTATGCTGTAAATCCGATTTTCATACAATAAAAAAAAATGATTAAATATTCTACCAACAAGGACATCTTAATTTATCAAACTTTGTCCATTATTTAAAAGGTGAATAAATATTGATAAATTAATGATTTTTGTGATAAAAACATTTACATTTAAACTGTGAGATCATGTTTATGAAATTCACAACAAGTTTGCAATGAAATTCATAACTAAGCATTATGATATTCATTAGTAAATGCTTATGTCATTCATAACACCTGATTATGATTTTCATACGGCAACTAATAAAAATCTTAAGTATAATTATCTACACATTCCCCTTCCCAATCATAAGTTAAACTAATGATTTTCATAACAGATTCTTTTGTCGCAAATTCATAGGCGATTCTTATAGAATTCTTAAGTTCTTTTGCCTCAGTGTAGTTCCCTTCCTCCTCAAAGCAAATATTTTTCTCACAGGAATGTTGTCATATTTTGAAATAGACTTTCGAAAGCTTTTGAAACTCCAAGGTTGGACACTGTTGAATTGTATAGACTGTCCCAGAAAATAAGGGTACACTTTTCGAACGCTGCCATTTGAACATACATTGTTCTTCGGGTAGTCTATCGGCTTCATCTCATTGTTTACACGCAAACGTCAAACCAAACACAACTCACAGCAGTTCCGTTGAAAAACGCCGTGCACAAGTGGAGCACTTTTCCAGGATTAGCACTTAGAAAGTTGACGAAACTGGAAAACGTTGGAGTGACAGCGGTGCGTATTGCGTTCCGGAAATTTGGGGAGGAGTATTTCCTTGCGGATCTGCCACGAAGTGGTCGAAAAAATGGAGCTTCGAACCTCAAATTGTACCACAAAATCGGATGAGCTTTGCCTACAGCATAAGGGGTCTCATTTCGCAATTTGGCCAAAAAGCTGAACACCTCGAAGTACAGCGTTCAACGAGCCAAAGAGAGATTGAAGCTGAAGACGTTCAAGAAGCAGAAGCAGCTAAAAAGAAGTCCTATACAAGCAGCCAGCATGAAATCAAGGGCGTGGAAACTGTATGACACAGTTTTCGCAATGAATAAGTAATGCATCATGATGGACGCCGAAACGTATTCGAAGTATAAAGCCGTGCCGGGACCGCAATATTACACTATTCGTAAAGATGATGATTTTGACAAGTCCACCTCAGTTTTCACTGAAAAGTTGAGCAAAAAGGCGATGATCTGGCAGGCAATTTGTTCTTGCGGTAAATTTACGAAGCCGTACATCGTAAATGATGCAATGAATGCAGATATTTACGCCAACCAATGCTTAAAAAATACCTGTTGCCGCTGATTCTTCAACATGACAATCCTGCAATATTCTGGCCCGACCTTGCTTTGTATCATGGTTAAGTTTATCCGAAATTTCGGAGGTGGAACACTTATAGTTTGGGCCACTTTTTCAAGACATGGAAAGATTCCTATTTGCACCGTTTCGACCAGGATGAATTCGCAAAGCCGCGTAGAATTGCTAGAGCCGTGTTGATTATTTTTACTGAAGACATCATGCCAGGAAACTTAATGTTTCAGCAGGATAATGCGGCAAGTCATGTCAGCAAGAGATCTTTGCAATGGCTTTCGGATCGAGGGATCGAAATCCCTTCGAAAACTTATGAGGCATCCTGAAACGGCTTCTTTACAAAGTAGCAAGACAGTTCGAAACAAGTCTAGAACTCAATTTCGTCTAAAACGCTACACAATCTCGTGGACTCCATGCCAAATAGAACTTTTGAAGAACGAAGAACGGAAAGCAAACCAAATATTAACCAATGTAGTTCGTTGATTTATTGGCAAAGTGATTGATTCACATAATAAAGTGCGTTTGAACGAATTTTCCATCATAAAGGGTGATACGGTCAAAATTTGGTCAAGGGAAAACGCGTGTAAATCGGTGAAATCGTTTATTTAAAAAATCAAATTAAATTTCTTTTTCAAGTTCAATTAGTATAAAATTCAGGAAAAATATTCAGTTAGGCTTCCGCTTTTCCAAATCCGAATTGCCGGGCCTTACGCTTGACCCCTGCCATCAGATTTTGTACAGCCACCTTGTCCACCTTCTTCGCCGCAGAAAGCCCGTTTGCCTTGAACTGCTGCTCGTCCTTAGCAGTTTTTTTGGTCTTCTTTAGGTTCCGCTTGACAATAGCCCAGTATTTCTCAATTGGGCGGAGCTCTGGCGTGTTGGGAGGGTTCTTGTCCTTGGGAACCACCTGCACGTTGTTGGCGGCGTACCACTCCATGGCCTTTTTACCGTAATGGCAAGATGCCAAATCCGGCCAAAACAGTACGAAACAACCGTGTTTCTTCAGAAAAGGCAGCAGACGTTTATTCAAACACTCTTTCACGTAAATTTCTTGGTTGACAGTCCCGGAAGCTATGAAAATGCTGCTTTTCAAGCCACAGGTACAGATGGCTTGCCAAACCAGATATTTCTTTGCGAACTTTGACAGTTTCGTGTGCTTGAAAATATCTGCTACCTTTCCCCTTCCTTTTGCCGTATAAAACTCCTGTCCCGGAAGCTGCTTGTAGTCGGCTTTGACGTAGGTTTCGTCGTCCATTACCACGCAGTCAAACTTCGTCAGCATCGTCGTGTACAGCCTCCGGGATCGCGTTTTGGCCGTCGTATATTGTTTATCATCGCGATTTGGAGTCACTACCTTCTTGTAAGTCGATATTCTGGCTCGTTTTTTGGCTCGATGCACGGTTGTAGACGATACACCCAGCTTATTTGCGGCATCTCGGAGAGATAGGTTAGGGTTTCGCTTGAAACTACCGGCAACTTTCTTTGTCGTCTCAGCGGCTTCCGGTTTTCGATTTCCCCCCGATCCAGACTTCCTGGCTGTCGAAAAACGTTCCCCAAACACTTTAATTACATTTGTAAAGGTTGATTTGGCAACTTTTAGCGATTTTGCCAACTTTGCGTGCGAGTAGCTCGGATTTTCGCGATGCGCGAGCAAAATTTTGATACGCTGCTCTTCTTGCTTGGACGGCATTTTGACAACTGAAGAGTGAATTCCAAAATCAAAATAGGAGCAACATTCTCACACACACACCTTCAAAATGAGGGGTGTTCAGGTTTTTTAAATGCAAAATTGAAAGAAATACGTCAAGTTGATATTGACCAAATTTTGACCGTATCGCCCTTTAAATCATAATTTTGGTCCTCAATTTTGCAAAGGTTATTCCACTGTTATTCCAAGAATGTTTAATATGAAACAACTTTGAACAATTTGTGAATGAACGATTAAAATTCGTTCAAAAACGTTTGAGCGTTTGAACGAACTTTCTTTACTGATAAAATACGTGACATCCAAACCGACTTCCAGATTTGCACATTTAAAATTTCGGAACCAGGCACGTAGTTAGTATTATTTGAAAATAGGTCCTTTTCAATATAAAATTATCCGTACGATTTTCATACGATCGGAACTATGAACCACAAAGCAAGAGTCCAAGACTCATTCCATACGAAATCGTATGAAATGAATATTGTTGCATTGGTCCAGAAAAACATGCCTCATATACACTTTCAATCGACATCACTTATCAAGCGTGTGTAGTCCCGTGGGAAAGTGGCTCGCCTCTGGATCCCGAGGCTCATGGTTCGAATCCCGATTGCAACTTTTTTTTTCTGTGAGGAAAATTTTAATACACAGAAAAAAATAATGAATTTTAACAAGCACGTAAAATTTCCCCTCGTTTAATTCCAAGCCAAAGGAGGCGTAAACAACGAAATTGTTTGCAATCTTTCATGCGCCATACAACAATGTTTGCATTTTTTTCGTAAAAAAGGGTAGATTTAGGCGTTATCTGGCTAAAATTTACATGAAATATCCCATTATTTTCTGCCAAATCTAGCATTCCCTTTATGTGCATTAGAAAAGGTAGAAAATTCAATGTTTCTTTTTATCTGTGTACGATCGTTCTATGAACTTCTTTCCATTAAAGAATCGTATGAAATTTGCAATAATATCTTGTGGCAAATTTCCATACGATATTCGAATGAATTCCTCTCGATTTGTTCGCTCAGTGTATTATCAGATAGATCTCACCAAAGGCCACCTCCGGAATAACACCAGCTTGTGCAGTCGTAAAAACGGAAAGCTCTCGATGCTGATTCGTAATTAATTCCATGAACTCGCGACGGAATCAATGCAATGGAAACGGAGCTCGAGGTGAGTCAAATTTTGTGCAACCCTCGTACGCGTCTATGCGTGTTAGCTTCGTTCGTTGCTTTTGACCAGTAAATGACTATTTTCACCATTGCGCTGGTTTTCTTAGGCTGTGTACCAATTCGAGAATTTTATTTTAATTTGACTTAAACTTGACAGATGGAAAATAGTCGATTAATCGATTAAAATCCCTTTGTTATCGAACGACAAACTGTCGATAAGTCGACTGTAAAAATAGAGTTGCCGTCTGTCTGAAATAAGTCAGCTCCGGTAGCAGACTTAATCGATTATTTTCCATCTGTCAAGTTTAAGTGAAAATTAAAACTAATTCGCGAATTGGAACACAGCCTTAGTATTCTAATTTTTCACTTCACACTTCCAAAAATCAAAATTCCCCGCTATGGGGCGAATCTAATCGAACTTCAAAACAGTTTCTTTTTTTTTTTTAGTAGAACAACAACAGACAACAAAAATCATCAATTCACTTGCGAAAAAGCGGAAAAAATGAAATTTCTTCTGACTATCGACCGGAAATGCACCGACTATTCCACACCAGTGAGCAAATCCCTTTCAGGCGAACTTTGATACACTTAAAACTACAATTTCGGTCGAAAACACTATAATTTCTCAGTTTTAAAAACATTTTAACTTTGGCTCTTTGGCGGAGAAAAAAAAGTGTCTTCTTCGCTCAAAAGCACAGCCTACTCCCAATTTTTTTAAAATTAAATTGAGAGCAAAATAAACGAAGAGTTTAAACTTACTATATTTGACAGGTCGAGCGATGTTTTCCCCCTTTTCAATGTAAAGTTCACATCTCAAATTTTGTTATAGTAAAAAAAAACAAACTCATTCAAACCCACCTCATCTCGTCAGCAGCCCCTGAAGCAATGCATCTCAAGCCATCCTCGCCAAAGCGCCGGGATAATCATCATCGAACGCGAACCACACGTCACAAAGTAGGTACGCGCCGCATTCAATTGGAAACAACAGATTTATTTGCTATTAATACGCCCGCAGGCTTCCACCATCTTCGGAAGAAAAATTACAAACCATTTTTCGTTTCGTCCCGACGACGATTCCATTTCACCACCGCCGCGCGTGATTTGTGGCGGACGAGCGAGGGTTCCTTCGATTGAATTGAATTTTCCCGTCGCCAAAGGCTAAATAACATCTTTGCTCCTCGCCATCGCCGCGCGGTCGCCATTGATTGATGTTTGCACACGTGCCGGGCGATCCCGGCGGCAGCGGCGCTAGGGCTCTCATTTAATTAACAAATCGTTAAAAAACATTTTCGCGACCCTTAGGTGGTACCTGCCGCCCGCTGGAGGTGAAATTGTGTAATTACTCAGCAATTGACAAGCCGGGTGCGTAGAGAGGGGACGAGTCGGCAACGATCTGCTTCGGTGGATCCTTACTGGCAGTCCAAGTAGGCGCATCATTTGGTGAGTTTAATGAGACGCGTCCGAGGCGTTCGAAGGTGGTCCGAACCGGAATCCCCGTGCGCGGCTGTCAACATTTTCGACGAACTGTCAGTCATTTAGTCAGCCCGCCAGGTTGATCCGCGATTGGTTCGGAGGGAGGATGGAGCGGATGGTGATATGTATTTATATAAATTGTAAATTTTTGAAACGCAATGATCATTTGGAATTGACAGTTCATTAAGTTTTATCGTAGGTTTCCGTTTTTCGCGTTCGGGTGAGGAAGGGATGGGCATGGTGAAAGTGCACTACTCGGGTATAAATTGCAGAAATTGTGATTATTACTAAATTATTTTTATTGCCAACCGCCCCCTGATGGTGACGGCAGTTCGGCGGTCATCACCTGCAGCGGGACCGGGCCAACCGACGGGCTGTCAGTATTTATTCAAAATTTGCAAATTTAGAGAAAACGAGGTGCGAGAACGTGCTCTCGACATTAATAATGGGCTTAGGAGCAGGCAATCAGGAGTTTTAATTATAGCGATGATGAAATAATTTAGATTTTTGTAATAATTAAAACTGATTTCGGCGCTGGCCTCCGTCGACTGCAGTTGCAGCAGCTGGTAATGGCTCGTATCGAATGTCGGTTGCAATTAAACGCCCCGCTTGAGTGCGAACACTCCGCCCCGCCCCTCAACCCTTTCGATCTTGGACTTGCCTAGGATTAGAGCGACAGTAGGTGGCGCTTCACTTTAATTAGCGCCCCAAAAAGGGGGACACCGGAGTGGCAATAACACATCGGAATTCTTCGAATCACGCACCGCACATTCCAGAGAATTGCTTGAGAAAGCCGCGTTCGGCTGAGTTATGGTAATTGGGAGGATTTGGTTGAATTTATTCGCCCCGAGGGGTGATATTCGCGAAAACGAGAACAATAAGCGCTCCGAAGGCGGCGGAAATCCTCCACCTGTCATCCAAGAAAAATTATGACATACCACCGAGCAGAAAAAAAAATCTCATAAATTTCTTATTGACAACGAAGCTCCGCAGGATTTCCTTCGGATCACACCACACATTTCGTCCACCTCTCCCCGGCACATGGGCCAAAACAAGAACCGAATTAAATTTCTCCTCATTTCTATTTATCATATTTATCCACTTTCTTTGATATTGCCTGCCCGAGCGTCTCTCGCACCGGGGGATAGGAATGGGAATATTATTATTAATCTTGTACCGAGCAGGCTGTTTATTACCTCGAACTTTGTCACCCCCTTCCCCGAGGCGGGAAAATCCAAATGCACCTTTCACCCGGAAAATACCTTCAATGCGTACTCGCAGTGAGCTCGGCACATATATGCTAATATTCGCCTTTCATCGGCAATAAAATTCTCGGAAATTTCGGAAAGTGTCTCAGCCCCGATCTAATAAAGCGAGACCGGAGCGGAACGCGGATACGCGGGAAGTTATAAATATCGCGGGATACACGTTATTTATTTTGTTCTTCGGCTTTGCGGGCGCTCCGTGGGTTTGGCTTTGATTGAGGGGTAGGAATGTCACCCTCCTGCACACGCAAAAATTGATGAAATTGACGAAGCCTTCCTCCGGTACACGGGAAGCAGAAAGGAAGATGAAATATTCTCAATATTTATATTAATGCCCCTGACGAGCGTGGGTGGTGATCTTTCGGAGGGAGGACGTTTATTTGATTTTTCATGTTGTGCTCTAACGTTTATTGAAATGTAAACAACGGCCTCCTGGCCGAAGAGCAGGCCTTGCCCTAATCAATGATAAATGTCAGGTAATCAATTATCATTAGAGAGGCATTCGGTTTTCCCTGTGATCTGCCACGACGGTGAAAAAGCGTGGATTCTGATTTATGGAGTGTGCCAATGGCGCTAGTGTACGTCATATTTCAGCCGTGTTCTGATCCCTGTTTTGACAGGTGAGGGGAACGGCACTCGTCAGTCGTTCGGTCGTTCGTTGACACGATCGCGATTTCGATTTTAATTAGTGCGAATATTTGCCGCTTTTGCCGCGGTGCTGCGTGTAAATCCCCAACCAAGGACTGATTTCATCGAAATGTTATTAACCCAACGCACACACGGTGGCGGTGAAACGAAAATCGGAAAATTCATATCGAAATTCACGACGAACCAACGCACGGATCGTTTCACAGGGAAAGAAAACAGACAAAATCGAATTTATAAATGCATGTCGGGAATAATTAATTCGACTGCGAAGAGTCGTGGTGACTCTTCGACGTGGCTGTCATCTGCCGTGAAGGAGCGGCTGCCAGACGCGATCCGATCGGTTCATCTCAGCAGCACAAAGAGCTGGAAAGAAGATGAGCCGACACGAAATTGACATCGAAACGCAAATGTGACAATATATTTATAATATTATTTTTATTGAAATGTGCGTATCGAGAGAGTAGAACTTAATAGACCGGTTTTATGTCCCTGCGGGACGAGTGCACTTGCTTGTTTGGCCCGAGATTTACGTCTAGAAGAAAGTGGTCTCCGTCGTCGTTGCACGGTTTGAACAACAATCGCAGCCCCAGATAGAGACAGATTCTTGCTACTTAGCCAAATTATTTTCGATCTTTTATGTGACCCCGCTGCCCCGGCCCTTCCTCGTATCCATCCCGTGTGTGTTCCGTCCGAGGGGCAAGACAAATCAAATGTCACTCCCCTTAGAGCGTCACCCGCCGCCATATATTGGCATTAGTAAGCAGTCCTCCGAAGAGTACCAAGAACACGCCATTACATTGAAGCCTATTATAAATTTTGTATCAATGTTATAAATAAACTATTTTCTCTCGTTCGCGAAAAACGTGGCGCGCGGGGCGCAAATGTCACACGAGACGCAGGAGGCGGCGACGACCGGGAGCGTTCGGCGACGTGCGATAAAAGTATTTACAATGGAATGTTTTCTTCTGACACTTGGAAGCGTTTTTGCACGCGTGTGTGTGTGTGTGTGTGTGGAAGAGAGTCTGAGCTTTAGCAGTGGCAAACAAGATCAAAGATTAAAAATCTGTCCTTTCACATTATTGCTGTTAATTAAAATGAGTTACATTTTCTTTTCTCGTTGCAGTTTGAACGAGGAGTGCATTTTGGTCGAGGAGTGAAATGTTGCTTGTTTTGGTTTGCCGTCACCGCCTTCAGCACGAGAGCGCTCGCGAGGTGGATCGTAGCTTTTTGCCATGATGGGTGATGCACTTTTTCCCCGAGTGGATCTCCACGGACTGCTGTTGTCGTGTGCCCAGGAGGTTTTGGAGTTGTGATGGAATTGGATGGCTTTGGATCGATTAATTGGGCAATATTGAGGCGGAGTTCGAATGTCCGAGATTGCAGGTGGAGCTTGGGGAGTGTACTTTAGTGTGGTTTCGATCCCAGAATTCGATTGTAGAATGTGGAAATGTTGAAATTTTAATATTGGATTAATTTGTGTAACTGATGACTTATTTCTGTTGACAGTGCATTTGTTTATATTTACTTTCTAGTGCTGCGCCAGAACATCGGAATGGTTTTATGTCTAATTTGTGTAAGTGAACGCCAAAGAAGTGATTACGAGTTTGCTGCTCGCTCAGAAGAAGCCGAAGGAGATGGCCAAGGTGGTAGGATGTCATTTGGCCACAGTTTATCGCATCAAAAAGTCTCTACAGGATGGTCTCATGCAGTGGAAGCCGGGAGGTGTAGGGCCAAACGTGACCAACTCGGTTCCAAGGAAGCCAACATTTCTGAAAACTTATCACGAGATTCTCGACTTTCACGACGAAAGAAATTTCGGGTGTTTTAGGATTTCTTCCAAACAGATGAGAGTCTAATCTTATTTGAACGTGACACTTGAAAGACAAGTTCATGAAGGCTCAAAGCGTTTCTGATGGAAAGGGTTCCCGAGTTATTCGAGTAGATTTTCCAATGTTCGTTTTTCGGATGAGATATCGGAAGAGATTTCTGAAAGCGCGAGCATTAGAGGATAGTTCTAGAAAATTTTAACGTATTTCGGTCACTCCTGAAAAATATGATAAGGTGCCAGAAGATGTCAAACGTTCCAAAATGCCATTATTCAAAACGTGGGATCCATGGACTCTAATAAGAAAGAGCTTAAGACAATTTATATGATCTTCAATTCGTTCTTGATAGATAAGGGTGTTACACAATTTTACGGGGTAGCCCGTATGGCCCAAGGTCGTTTGGCATAAATTCATTTGGCATAACAATAACTTTAGCTAAGTGGTCATTTGGCATAATGCCGTTTGGCACAATGACCATTTGGAATAACACTCTTGAAATCATATAGAATCCAAGTGGTCATTTAGCATAATGCCGTTTGGCATAATATTATTGGTATAGTTTTTATCCATTGTAATATTCCCTTCTTTTTAAATGAGTTGTTCTTCCAAATACGGCATTCATGTTTCAGGGATAAAATTGAAATTTGAAAATCAAATGTTTTCGTCTCTGATGTTGTGTACTTTCAGTGAATTTTTGGATTGACTGAAAGTATGTATTGCTTCATTATGTTTGGCATAATTCATTCGAACCGACTAGAACGTCAGTGTCACAAATAATCCAATATGGGAAGTATTGTAATCTCTTCTTTATTAATTAAGCTGTTCTTGAAAATTTTGTTAAATTATTTTACAATCTATGATATTAAACTAAATAATTTATTTTTCTCTAAAATTTAAAATTATGTGCCAAAACCATAATGCCAAATGAAATTGGTTAATTGCTTAGAAATTAATCTCATTTTCTGGTATTTATGCCAAACTGTCATTATGCCAAATGTTTCTGATGAAACGTTCTATTCCGTGTCGGGTATTTTCGTCACTGCGACCAATTTTTAGATCTATTGTGACATATCCCCTTTTTGTTGTTGCTTTAGTTATTTTCAGCATGACGCATCACTATTGATAGAAGTGATCGTCAAAGTCTGACCTAAAGCATTGTCCCAGGACGGTATAACGCTCCGAATAAAGTGTACTACCGTACTGGGATTTGTTCTCCAAATCTCAAGGGGTTCTAGTAGCCCTTTGTTAAAGAACTTCAGCCTATTATTGAAAATTGCCGGGCAGTGGCATAACAAGTGTTCCGAGTCTTCTCTATCCATGTTACAGAATCGACATGAATCATCTTTAAGTTTTCCTATCAGCTTTAAGTGATAACGGCTCGGACAGTGACCGGTTATAAGGCCTGTATATATTGTTAGATCTTTTTTGGTAAGATCTAGTAACTTGCGAGTCATTGAAATGTTTGGAGTAATGAACCGCTTTGATTGCCTAGCTTTGAAAGTGTTGTGCCAGTTTGTCTCCACTTTCAAGCATTCCCAGGCTTTCATCTCCATTCTAAGAGAAGAAGCAGATACACCACAAAAGGGTTCAGGTCCTACAAACTGATGAGACGATCCGAGTCTTGCTAGTTCATCGGCTTTCTCGTTTCCATCAATTCCAGAATGACCAGGAACCCAGTACAAATTGACTTGATTACGACAAGACAATTTCCGAAGTGATTGAACACATTCCCAAACATGTTTGGTCGTGCATATTGCTGACTTTAAAGCATTCAGAGCTGCTTGACTATCCGAAAAAAATGCATACATTTGAATATCTATAGTTTCTGCGTAAGCATATAGCAGAACATTCCAGAATTGCTTGAATTTCAGCTTGGAATACAGTTGGCCACTTTCCCATTGGGATTGAAAGGAAAATCCCTGGGCCAGTTACCCCAGCTCCCACTTGATTGTTCATTTTCGAACCGTCTGTATAGAAAACAATCGATCCTTGGCGGAGGTTTGGGCCACCTCTTGCCCACGAATCACGCCCAGGATCAATAACTTGATATGAACGATCAAAGTTGTATTTTTTTCCCATCCAATCTTCGTTGTTCATAACTAAAGGATTAAATTTTACAATTTTTAGAATGCTAAGATGTCCTATTAGATCACCTTCTAAAAGGTTCGCAAACCTTCTGATCCTTAGAGCGCTCTTTTCAGCCTTTAACTGTATGAATTGATGCAATGGCAACATAAAAAGTCTCTCAACTTATTGATCTTAATGTACTTCCACAGTTATTAATTGGGAGCTTTCGATGCCAGTTAGCATTTTTGCATTGGTATGGTTGTGTGGCAAGTAAAATCATACTCTATGCCCAGGGAGTCGAGAAATTTTCCTCAACGAAAAATTCCTATACCAGACCGGGAATTGAACCCAGCCACCGCCAGCATGCTGTTGTTTTGCACCTGCGGCTTTGCCAACTAATGTTAGGGAGATCCTGACGGTTCGCATAGAAAACGTGCAACCTTCGTAAAATATTCTGGAATTTCATGAGCCAAGCTTGCCTCATTTGAGGACGTTCTAAACTGCCAATATCAGCGGTGCAATGAGAAGTACACCAACGAAGGCATCCAGTGCCTTCGTTGGTGTACTTCTAACTGCACCGCTAATTGAACAAGTTGCTAGTCTTTGAAGCTTTTCTAACCTTCTTTGTGCAACAGTTTCTTTTGTTTTTGGCCACCAGACCAATGAAGCATAGGTAATCTTGGGTCTCACAATTGCCGAATAAATCCAATGGATCATTTTTGGCCTTAGTCCCCATTGCTTACCAAATGTTCTTTTGGCTATCCATAGAGCATTTGTCGATCTGTTGATTGTCTGCTCTAAATGAAAGTTCCAATTTAGTTTGCTGTCAAGAAATACTCCAAGGTATTTGACTGTATTTGAAAGTACCAAATGTGTGCCTCTCAACCTTATGTTCTCAATACAGTATTTTCTCTTCTTTGTAAATGGCACAATAGTAGTTTTGGAAGGGTTTATGTTCAAGCCTTCCTTATCACACCACGAAGAGACATAATTTAAAGCACTTTGCATTCTGTTTGCAATGATACAGTCGTATTTACCGCGTACTATTAAGACTATATCATCTGCGAAGCCAACTACTTCAAACCCTAGGGTTTTCAGATTTTTAAGGAGATCATCAACTATTATAGACCACAATAAAGGTGATAATACGCCTCCTTGTGGACACCCTTTTACAGCTCTAATACTGATGGATGAGCTTCCGAGGTTTGCTGATATTTGTCTATTTGATAACATCTCGTTAATCCAATCGACAATACATTTGTCGAAACCAAGTTTCATCATTGCTTTAACCATTGAACTATGAGATGAATTATCAAATGCTCCTTCAATGTCTAGGAACGCAGCTAGTGAGATTTCCTTAGCTTGAAAAGATTTTTCTAGTTTAGTAACAACCGCATGCAACGCTGTTACCGATGATTTACCTTCCTGATAAGCAAATTGATGTTTACTCAGAGGAGTTTTAAGTAAATATGTTGACTTTATGTATTCATCAATAATCAATGATGAAACGTTAGTTTACAGATTATCAATCCAAATAATCTTTCTCAAATGGTTTGGTTGCAATACAAAAAGACCTTTATAGCAATTGAATTTTGAATGTATATGTTATGTCAAATTATAATTATGCCCACTGAACCTGAAGCAGCTTTAATTTTGCGATATTAATGTCAAATGACCGGAATATTTTTCTTTTTTCTTTTTTTATGCCAAATGGTCCTTATGCCAAACGGCCTTTATGCCAAATGACCATTGATTATTCAAAATTTTATGCCAAATGACAGTATGCCAAACGACTTTATGCCAAACGACCTTATGCCAAACGACTTTATGCCATATGGGGTAGCCCCCAATTTTACGACGTATTTCATTACAGCTAACTTCAATGGGATGTTTTCCGGGTTTCAAAAAAAAAAAAGGTGATCAAGAATTTTGAATGATGCCAAGTGACGAAGTTTTCAAATAAATTTCAGTAAGTTTCGAACGATGGAAAGGAGGGCTTTCAAAAAGTAGGAAATTACGACGCAGATGCTTTCGAACAATGTTGAGAGACATCCATAAATTTTTGATCACGAAGTTCTTGGAAATCCGAGAAGATTTCAGAGGTTCCTGATCGAATATACTCCAGATAATTTCATGGAGAGGTTGACATAATATTTAAAAGACTCAAGAGGTTTGCAGAAGATTCCGGCCCAGCAACTTCCAATTTTTTTCGATGACGACTTTAGATGATATTGGCAGTTTAGAACGTCCTCAAATGAGGCAAGCTTGGCTCATGAAATTCCAGAATATTTTATGAAGGTTGCACGCTTTCTATGGGAACCGTCAGGATCTCCCTAACATCAGTTGGCAAAGCCGCAGGTGCAAAACAACAGCATGCTGGCGGTGGCTGGGTTCAATTCCCGGTCTGGTATAGGTATTTTTCGTTGAGGAAAATTTCTCGACTCCCTGGGCATAGAGTATGATTTTACTTGCCACACAACCATACCAATGCAAAAATGCTAACTGGCATCGAAAGCTCCCAATTAATAACTGTGGAAGTAAAGGGTGATACGGTCAAAATTTGGTCAAGGGAAAACGGGGTAAATGGGTGAAAATCTTTTTTTATAAAATTTAATTTAATTTCTTTTTATAATTTTAATTGTTTAAAATTGGGAAAAATTTTCCTCTGGCCCTCCTTTTTTCCCTTACGCTTGACCCCTGCCATCAGATTTTGTACAGCCACCTTGTCCACCTTCTTCGCCGCGAAAGCCAGTTTGCCTTGAACTGCTGCTCGTCCTTAGAGTTTTTTTGGTCTTCTTTAGGTTCCGCTTGACAATAGCCCAGTATTTCTCAATTGGGCGGAGCTCTGGCGTGTTGGGAAGGTTCTTGTCCTTGGGAACCACCTGCACGTTGTTGGGGCGTACCACTCCAGGCCTTTTACCGAAGGGAAGAGCCAAATCGGGGAAAAAGGAGGGAAAACCGTGTGTCTCAGGAAAGGCGGCAGAGTTTATTCAAACATTCTTTCACGTAAATTTCTGGGGGGAGCCCGGAGGGGAAAAAAGGCCGTTTAGGCGCAGGGGGGGGGGGGGCAAAACAGAAATTTTTTTGGGGATTGGGGGGGGGGGGGGGAAAAATTGCCCCCCCCCCCCCCTCGGGGAGAACGGGGCGGGGGGGGGGGGGGGGGGGGGGGGGGTCGGCCCGCAGCGAAGCACGCAGCACCGGGCGCGCCCCCCGGGGCGGGGGGGGGGGGTGTTGGTTTTTGTGGGGGGGGGGAGAGTTGTGGGGGGGGGGCGGGGGGGGGGGGGGGGGGGGGGGGGAGCGCGGGTGGGGGGGGGGGGGGAGGGGGGGGGGGGGGGGCGACGCACGTCCCTGTGTCTGCGGGGGGGGGCGGGGGGCCGCCCCGGAGGGGGACCGACCCCTAAATATATTTTTATGGTGGGGGGGTGGGTGGCGTTTGGGGAGGGGGGGGGGGGGGGGGGGGGGGGGGGGGAAGGTGTAGATACTGGGCGGGTGCTTGGGGGGGGGGAGAGTGAAGGGGAAAGGAAAATCAAAAAGGGAAAAAGGATACACACACAACATAAAATGAGGAGTGTGGGGGGTTTATATTTTAAAATTGAAAAAAAAGAGAAAAATTGTTAGAATTTTGTACATTAAGATCAATTAGTTGAGAGTAAGCAACAAGCTAATTGTGAAAGCAATAAGCTTGAAACGCAGAGAAAGATGCCGGAGTTTGCAGTATTTTCCTGTAGTACCCCAGTTATTTTTTTTAAGAAGGAGGTGCCAGAATCTTGACGTGAAAGTCCAACTTAATCCAGAAGAGATTTTGACTATTCCCGGCCGAGGTTTCGACAAGGCGATTAAAAAAGGAGCTTAACCGCGATTTTAAAAATAGGCGGAAGAGTTATTACCTGGTGTTGATAATATTACTGATGTTTCAGTTCAGGAAAGCATTTGTAAATCCCTGGAAGATACCCGTGTTTTTCGACTGATCAGAAAGTCCCAATCTATCATTCTTCAGGGAGTAGTGTTGCCGAATGGTTTGCGCAAAAATTTGGTTGTTCTTGATGGAAGGAACCATACAACAAAGAATGGTTCAGATTATTGTAAAGTGACATCACATAACTAAGAAACTTCTGAAAGGATGATAAGATTTCCTAGACTCTTTCCTTTCTTCTCAAAAATGTTTGAAACATTCCCAAAATCGGGAAATTTGTCATTTGAAGGAGTCGCTTGATGCTATCCATTTCTATGCAAGGATCTTAAAGTGGTTTCAAGGAAACGTCAAACATTCCAGTCGGAGAAACTTTAGGCTTTCCGGTTCTCAGGGTTAACGATGAAACTATTTCGTGAAGATTTCAGACACTCCGGACTCAGGAGTTTCAAAATCAATTTTTTTTTTGAAATGTCTTGGAGATTAAGGACGTGTGCTGTTTCAGTCGACGGAAACAGCCCAAATGTATTGAAGTAAA
The DNA here is from genome assembly GCA_024533555.2 of Aedes koreicus. Classification (NCBI taxonomy): domain Eukaryota; kingdom Metazoa; phylum Arthropoda; class Insecta; order Diptera; family Culicidae; genus Aedes; species Aedes koreicus. Next base: position 231,776 of record JAHHFK020001018.1, read on the forward strand.
GAGGTTTCACATTTTTGAGAATGTTGTGGAATTTTCAAGCGATGGAGACTTCAGATGATTTAAATGAGATCTTAGTCATCTAGATTGACACTGACATACGAAGAGGATATTCCGGACAATCTGGAGATTTAAACTGAACTAAATTAAGATAAATGTTAAAGATAAACCAAACAGGATATGCATTGAAAATTAGCTGCTCATTTTTATGACCATAAACTTCACTGACAGGAATTCTCACTCACCCTGTAGAGATAATTTTAAGAAGATTTAGGAAATTCCTGATGGAAAAGGTTTGAAACTAATTCAAGGAGACCTTCCAGTTGATTCTGAGCCCAGGTGATCACGACTGAGAAGCTTCCGGACAAATTCTGTTCTATGAAACCTTGAAATTTCTGAATTTCCAAAACATTTTTAATGAAAAAGATTTTGAACTTTCGCATTGAGTCACAGGAACACAGGAGGAATGAAAACCAAATCGAAAAATATATGGATGAAAGAAGTTTGGAATTTTAGACTTTTCTAACATACGAAACAACAGAAAATTCAGGGGATATTTCCATCGACCAATTAAAGTAAACGCTCCATTCAGATTAGGAAGATCTGAGGAATTGCTAGGAGTTTCAGACTTTTTTTAGAAAGATCCAATTCTTTTTTGACGAACTAAATTTTATTCTTCCGAATAATTTTAAGAAGATTATGGAAATTCCATACAGATTTTAGATCATCTTCATGTTTCTACTTTTGTAAGACGAGTGTCCAATATGAAGCCTGATGTAGTGAATTTTATGTAATTTATATTACTTTAATATTTTCGTAATGCATTATTGATTTTCGATCAATAATTTGAATTTAAGCTTCAAGTCGGTGGCGGAGTTTTTCCAAGAAAATTTTAACAAGTTCGCAAGGTTGCCAACGTTAGGTTTCAGACTATTATCAACATTCGATCGTGTCTGATGGAGAAGATTTTACATTGTATCATAAACTTTGGAGGCTTTTCCAACACATCCAAATCTGACGGAGATCTCCGTCGTTTTAATTGAAAACGTTATCGAACCATTAGCAGGAACTTTAAACAGTTTTCTTGGAGGAGACCTAATGCAATCCCTAGGAAAAAGGTTCTACAATAACATTGACGAAACTCCAAAATGTTGAAGTTAGGATTTTAAGTTGTTCAGGCCACATGACAAACTGTAAGTCGATCTTCGACAAATTAGACACGAGTGCGCCAGTGAAGGTTGTTCTGGCCGACGGATCAGAGACGATGTCCGTTGGAATCTGAGAAGACACAGTGAAATATGTGAACGACCAATATAGTTTGGCGGATATTCCGTTCAAAGACGACTCATATCGCTGAGAAAGCTCGTGAAGAGAGGACTAAACGTGGAATTCAGTCGTTCGAAACGGGAAACTTTGTCTGCGCAAGGCAAAGCAGTGGCTCTGGCGGAACCGCGAGAAAATTTGTTCGCGTTGAAAGTTGCAGAGGAAGCTCGGCTGGGCAAGGAGGCACCGTCGGCTCGGTCATCGAGATCCGGCGTCGTTGGATGAGATCCGGAGGACGGAGCTTTCCGAGGACTTCTAGGTTCATGATTGCGGGATTTGGCAGGTTTGTCAACCATGCTTTGACGTAAGAATACTTCAGTTGGGCATAAAGATGAATTAATGTACCGGGAACGGGACGGAAACATACGGAGTTGGGTACAGGCGACTCGTGAGGTAGTAAGTGCTCTCAAGGACGTGGAGCAAAACAGGTAATTGTTACCCATTGTATCTATATTAATAAAATCTATTTTTAATAGGTTTGCGTCGATCATCGGTTGTCGGTTGAACCGGTTGCGTCGATACTTTGTTCCGCAATATTTTGTTATCGGGCGTAGTGTTTTGTCTATTGTTCGTTGCGCGAGTGATCGAGTGAGCATCAGGAGTCGTGGTTCGCCGGGTAAGATCGGTCGGTAGTGAGGTACATAATTAATTGTGATCCAAATTATTCGGTCGCCATGCTCGACGGGCCATCCTATCTTGGAACAAATAGACCACTGTCCCATTTTGTAAGAAACTCCAGCGGCATCCGTACTGTTGGTGTAGATCGCTCCAAGTTGGCTCTCAAGCGTTGAGATGAATTACCTTGTTTTCCCAATGAAAAACCACAATCACACTTTGTGAGTGGCCCCAATAGCATCCTTACTGTTGGTTTAAATCGGTTCAAATCGGAAATTGGTACTAATTACACTTGACAGCTTATCGTTAATCAAAACGAACCCCGCTGCCACCCAATCCTGTTATCCAAAATCCCAGTGATTTCTCGTGGAAGTGCAGTGGATTCCGCGGCTTCCAATAAAGCGAGTATCACGTCAACATATTCCTACCCATTCCCTACTTGACCTGCATTCGGGCGAGGCCGGCGCCGGTATTGCCTTAGATTGGGATCACCAGTTTTTACACATTGAAGATGTATGTTAGTCCCAAGCATCATCTGTTGGTTCTCTGTGTAATAACAGCTGATCTGGCAACAACGGAGTAGCAACCTCGGGCGGTCAATCATGCTCATGCTCATGCTCATGTATATTACAGAAACGAGTAGGTAGATTGAATTTAGGGTCAGCTGAAGCTTGTTTTACTTGTTGGTAATTTCCTAGGTCTATATGGGCTTCATGATAGAGTCATCAGAAGCTTCGAAGACAAAGTAAATTCAGCAGCAATAAATCCAATCAAGTTTTAATAACAGTTGATTTTTGAAATACCAAGAAGAGGTTTCCACCTCTTGGAAAATTTCTTCATTCAATATGGTTAAATAACAGAAATGGCCCTATATGGTTGCACCTGGAGATCGACCAACCTCACATGAAACAACTTCTTACTAATTTGATTTTTAAATCATTGCCATCACTCTAATCCAGGATCCAAGAAAAAAATCCCCTCAAAATCAACCTGTCCTATCAAACTCCTCAACGTGACAGTTCTAATCAGAGCACCCTCATTGGTCTTATCGGCTTTTCAACCACCACGACCGATCAATTAGCACTTGGAGAACGGTCCGATTCCGTTACCGAGTGCCATTAGCTCCTGCCACGAGGAACGCGAACCGGACCGCGTATATTACACCTCCCCAACCCGCACCCAATCCCTCTTCAGTGCAGTGTATTTAAATATGAAAACAACCACCTTCGCCGGCCAACAACCAGCGCACCGTTACGACGGCCAAGTGATGAACAGGCGGCAACTGTTTGTCTGGCTTTGTCTCCTTCGGGTTGGCTTGGTGTGGTGCAAGCCAGGGTCTGAAAGTCAGAATGAATAAATAAACAGCAGTAGCAGCAGCAACAACAAATAAAACAATAATCGCGTGCTAGCCAACGATGAGCTGGTGACCAGGGCCATTATGAATCGCAGATGGCCTTGGTTCGTCAACTTGTTTGGCGAAAAGATTCCTCCGATCTAGAGTGACCGTCCGCAGCCAGTCTTTGACAAAGTGGGGGCGGTTTATCGAAAATCGTCCACAAGATGGCGCCACCGGCCGCCTAATTGGGCTATTGTTTATTTTGACATGTGGCGTGCGGTAATTTGATGGAATGATTAATACTGCGGGGACACGACGCTGGGTCTTGTTTTGTTTTTTTTTCCTGTTCGTGCTGTCCAACCGGGGGGCGAGGGATAGGACTCTTTGATTATTGATATTCTCGATGGCTCTTCCAGTCAGTGGCGTTCGCGGGTTCAGAAAGCAAATAATAATCGCAGCGCGATTTAATTTTATGCCATCGCCGTACACTGACTGCTGCAGTACCATAAAGCATAATTACAACCGGCGAAAGAAACGATAGCCGATTGGTCATAAATCATAACCACCGTGGGTGGGGAGGGCAAAATGGTTCTGGCTGCCGTAAATAAATTGGGAATAATGAGCACACTAAACAAATTAATAACTATTTCACTCTCTTTCTCTCTCTCTAGCAGTGGAAAGCTCCTGGGACCGTGTGTTCTTCGATACGGACATGTGAGACAGCTCCCGAGGACCTCGATTCGTTCCGTTCGGGGGCGTGGTGTTTGTTGCCGGCAGAAAGCATTTATTAATGCATGCAAATTGTTTGCTAAAAAACTATACCCACCACTTCCTTTCCTCGAAGCAGTAAATTAAGTATTATTGCACATTTATGAAAATTATTTATTACATCTGTTGGCGACTCAGCATGGGTTCGCGGACGGATCAAGTTTCCCTCAAGTTTTTGTCGTGGAAAATTAATTTATTAACAAGTGTACCCGTTTCTTGGTGGGGCGAGGGCGAATCGAACCCCGTCACGCATTTCTTCCGGAAGAGAAGATGGAACAGTGCATTTTCTTCCGTCATTCTGAACGCACAGCGGAAGCCCTGTAGAATATAGTTTCCCTTCAATCAGTGTGCCATCGTTTTCCGATCCAGTTGCACTTTTCCGGTTGTTGGAGCGCTTAATGAAAAATTGCAGGTGCGCTACGGCCGCCGACCGCCGGCCATTTTGTTTCTCGGGGGGCAAACTTTTAATTAGAGCTCCCTCAAGAAAAGGAAGTCTTAGCAAGCGGTGTCGTCATTGCCATCGGTGCCGTTTCGCAACCGGGCTGCTAGATTAAATAAAGGTTCGACCCATTGCAGCTGTCAGTTCGCAAAGATCATCTCCCCCTCGCTCCCCGCGGTTCACAAAATAACTACACATTAGCGCTGATCTTTAATCTAATTAATACATTCTTCGCGCAGTCAACTATGTGACTACAATCCGTACAAGACGGTTTATTCGGTTCGTTCGGAGATCGGTTCTAAAATTAAGCTCCCCCAAGGAGGTTCCCAGCCATTTGTTTTTGTTGCGGGACGCAAGAAAGAGACGGCACGGGCGCGTGTCGTAAATAATGTCATCCGAACAAACAAACTCGCTGATGGACCTGCTGCTTCTTCGCGCGAATCGCGGGAATCAAACGATTTGCTATGCTCTTCTGGTTGGTTGTGCCGATGTGCCGGGAGATCGCGGCCAAACCAAACACGACGCCCATTGGTCACCGATAATTTAATCACACCAACGGCAACAACGGCCTGCGGTATGTGATTTTGCAACAATTTAGTAGCGCGGCCCCGGGTAGGTAAATGTCACTTTGACATTTGTTGTCTTTCGACTGTGCCAAGCCGAGAAACTAATTGGGGCGAAATCGTGATTCCAAATTCAGTTCTTAACCCAGAAAAGAAGTTTGCGCTAGTTTTCTTCCCGTTTTTAGGAACCGGAAACGAGTTCGACAGTATTTAAAATAAATACTCATGTTTAATGGTAGTTTCGGGCGGAACGAGGCAAGTTTCAAAGTCATTCGAGTTCGAAACAAAAATCAATTCTCTTCCGGTTCGTGTCCCGGCAATGGACGCGCGGCGAGGGTGGCATAATCGATTACCCAATTTCGCTGCTTGAGGCCGCCTCCAGATTTGCCTTTGGCAGGTTTTTATATGGCAGCCGAGATTTATTAACCCGGTAAGCAAAACAACAAATCGAAACAATCATACTTCAGCCACGTTTGCTTTGATGTCGCTGGCGAGGAGGGGTAGGACACTGCAATAACTGGGTAATAACACAATCTTCAATTAAAACGAGACGTCGTCGACGTATGTGACAAACTTCAAACGGGACGTCGCGGACCTTGGGCTTTAAACGCTTTATTATTTTCGGTTTGATTTAGGCTAATGTCCGCGGCATCGTGACAATATAAAAATCATCATCACTGTCCAACGGTGGTCGTATATTTTGCGTGGTGTCCGGAGTTGTCTCGAATTGGGAGCATCGAACGCGGAAAAGTGTGTATGCGGAGGTCATTGGGACGCCTACGCGGCTTCCAGCATCAACCGCCGCGGAGGTGGTGGAAATCACTTTCATTTTCATTATTTACTATTATTAAAACTGTTCTGGCTATGATCGTTCAGTTTTATGAATATGCACCGGGATGACAGTAACAATAAGAAAATCAGTTGTTCAACGAGCGGCCATCTTTGAACTCGGAAGAATGATGATGGTTTGCTGCGCCGCGCAACAAAGAAAAAGGTTATGAGTAATTGGTCATAATTCGAGAGCCCTCCGGGGAGGAGGGAAGGAATATGCTTTTATTTTGCTTCTTTTTTTCCGCACCAGAACCGGTTCCATTGAAGGGGAAACAAATGCGAAATGATTAATCAAAAAATCGAGAGTGAGGAGCCAACCAAAGAGCGGGCAGACTAATGTCGAATGTGTAACCACGGGGCATGGGTTTAATAAAAATCAAATAAATTCAATTTTGACGGAGGGGGGGGGGGGGGGTGCTGGCAGCAAATTTTCATTGAACTTGAAAATTGTTTGATCGTTTTGGAGGCTTCTCTTTAGCTGAAAAATTATAATTTTTTTTACCATCATGAGGTAGGCGAAAATCAAAGAGCAATCGATGGGCCCTCGCGCCCGGTTCCCAAATTGAGGGATAGGATACCGGATGATTTATTATCGTGCAATTAACTCCTGGACTGGAGCCAGACTAAACGGTTCAACCTCTTCCCCTTCAACCGTCTGTTTCGAGAGAAGCGGATGCGACGAGTGATGTCTTCATGCTGGAGAAGGTTAAATGCCAAAGTGACCATCCGCCCGCACCACGTACGATGAAGCGGGGGATAGGAAACATCATCGTCATTATGAAAATGACACTGGAAAGTGCTCTCCAGTAACCTTGACTCCCCGTGTTTTTGGAAAGGAACGATCCTAAAAGGGAGCAACTTTTTAAACTGCTCCCGTTCGGAGTGTGGGGCATTGACCTTCCTGTGTCGGACCAACTTTCTGGTGTACATCTTTATCTGCCTCCGAGTCGGCAATGGGACTTTCTGGAGACGATAGTTTGTAACCAGCCCGGTCCAGCTTGAATGTGGATTTAAGGACGGGGATGATGCCGAGAGGTCGAATGGTTTAACCCACTATCGTAAATCGTTTCACCGGTGGTTTGATGCTGCTGTTCGAAGGATAGCTACCGTCCTGTAATTACACCTCCTTCCAACTGTTCTGTTGGCCGGAAAAATTATCGAACGCAATTAATTTTGAATTATCGGAAGATAAATTCCCAACTTTTTCAAGGGCCAATCCCGGCTTAAGAGGTTGAACTATTACTGCAATTAACGACCGAAACGGTCACCATTAAATACGAATGGGTTTTCCGGGACTGTCAAATTGATCGATAAATCTAACTCTCCACACTCGGGGAGAGTTTACATTTTTCTACCATCGACCATGCCTAATCGGATTAAGCTAGTTGGACAGATGGTTGCCTTTCCAGTGCAAAATGGCGACGGATGATGGCCGCCGTCGGTCGGCGCTGCGAGATAAATGACGGAATCATGCAATTATTATGTGATCTTGTCATGTCGTTTCCATTTCCCTCGCTCTTCGCTTTATCTCGCTTTCGTCCCATTCATAGATCGTTTTACCTCAATCAAAAGCTCGCCACATAATGGCAGCGTGAGGTAGAGAAGAAAGACGAAGAAGAAAAAAAAGACCGTTCCAAGACGGAGGACAGGGGAAAAATTTAAATAAATGACATTTCACTAGCTGGCAGCACTGGTTAATACGCTTGGGAATAGCTGCGCTCATTCAAACCAGTTGGCAGCTATTGTTCTGCTGTCATTCGATTGAACATCGGTCGTGTCGCGGTGGTGGTGGTGGTAGCCATGGCAACAGAGTAGCAACAGCATATTGTGCCGCCTGATGCATCCAACTGCGATGGGATGGACACGGCGAAAAAGAAACGAGAGACAATGGGCTGACGGGAAGAAATGACGAGAGAAGGTGAACTGTAATGATAGTAATCTGATTATGAAAATTTTCCTCGTTTTTCTTTCGGTTTTGAAGTTCTGCTGCCAGCGCGCTGACTGGCTATCATGATGAACTGGTTTCGCCGGTTATTTTTGCATCAATTTAGAGTAAATTTGCGCTGAAGATTTTCCTAGTGATTGTTTGACTTGCAAGCGCTTTCACATATCAAGTGCCCCCCGTTTGTAATGAAGATTTTCGATCTCTCGGGGCACAGCGCAAAAGTTATTAAAAAGTTTTTAATATCTTCGACTGTGACTGTCACACAAAGCGATTGCTGATGAGCTGACAATGTGAACGCTTCTAGCCATATATCGTGGGGCGATAGATGGGGGGGGTGGGAAACAGCAAATGTCAGATTCATTCCTTGCGCGTCTTCAGGGGGGGGTAAGGGGAGTTTTTGTGATTCTTTTCGCCGTCATTAAAATTCTGATACATTCGCATTAATTTTCTGCTTCTGAAAGCTTAAGACCTCCTCCAACTCCGATTCAATGGGAAATGGGAGCGAGGTAGACGCACTGTACGGAGAGAATAAAAATATTTACTAATCATTAAACGACTCGTTAGAGCTCCCGTCGAATCAGCCCTTTTCTTGTCACGAACGAGGGGTTGGACACCCACATGGGAGGGGAACCGTCTTAAACGATTCATTTGGTAGGCAGTGGAAGCGGGGGGTGATTCGTAATTTTTCCGCAAAATTCAACCCTTTTCTTCCCGGCTGAGGGAAGTAATTAGATTCTCCCATTCGAACTGTGGCAGTTTTTTTTTAATGGTTTTCATTCCACAGGGGTGGATGCGAGTATGCAAACACATACACACGTCAATTAATTGATGGCCTGCGCGGAGGGAGCAGGTAAAGACGCGAAGCAAAAGTTTTTAATCTTGCAGCGATCCAAAACCGGCGTGAAATCAGCTTTTTCCGAAATTCTGGTATCGTTCCCGTGAAGAAGTTGAGCTCATTTTCATATGTAAACACGAGGGTGGGGATCGTCTCGAAGGAAAATGTTTGAGTTTTTATTTCGAACTCGTTTCTTTTCGGGGGGATAGGAAACAAGTTTAATGAGCGGATTAGGGGTAATCGATTTTTTGCGCCCGGAAAAAGTTGCCGAAGAGAAGGAATTCGGGACCGTCTTGATTGCGCTATAAATTGCCTTTATCTATAATTTATTCAAGACAATAATTATCGCTCCACGAGCGAAGACTAGACAGTGATGAGTAGAGCAGCAGCAGCAACAGCACATGTGAATTTGCGGTTCCTTCCTTTGTTTTCCGTGAATAATAGAAGAGTTTGATTGTAGTCTATGTTCAACACAAAAGGATACAGCCTTTCCCTCCCCCTCTATCCCGATTCCCGTTTTATCGGAAGAAGGTGTGAAAATAAGGTTGGGATTCTTGTTCTGATTAATTTGACAGCTCCATCCCGACGGCTGTCATTCCTGGGACGTCATTTAATCGGACCCGTTCGAGCGGCTATTAATCATTCGAACCGAAAGCAAGAAGGAGTAATCGTTCAAATCGGAAATCCGATCAAAGCAACCGTTCAATAATTACCCACGCAAATAACAATGGTTGCGTTCGCGGTGGATGAAAAAAAAAAGTGACATTTACAATAGGTTGCGGCAACGGTGACAGTGGAGGGGGCTGCCACTTGTTTTCAAACAGTTATTATTGTTGTTTCGCCCTCTCTTTGAAAACGACAACGACGACGATGATGATGATGATGGACCCAACGACGTGGAACCGATTTTTATGATTAATCAAAGACTTCTCTCCATCGGGTTGACTCGGTTGCCTGGATTGACGTTCCTGCCTGGCAGTTGAGCCGCGCTGCGTTGGCGTGGGAAGAGTTACCGGGGCGCGTAGGAAAACAATGAAATTTTAATTATGAATCAATAGCTCTTCCGGTTCGGTTGGCAGTCGAGATTTCTATGTTCTGTGCTTGAGTTTTTTTCTTCATCGGGCAAAAATATGATTGCCCTTTCAAGTTGTGCACGGAACGAGCGCATTCCGCACATACAAAAGTCAAGTGAAGAGCATTTTTGATTCTTTTGAGCAGTGGGATCAAAGTCGTAGAAGCACTTCCGAGTGGATCGCCTTTTTTTTTGGTTCTCCTTTCGAGGTTATGCGATGCAGCAGGTTCTGAAGCTCTTCACTCATTAGTCTCTGTTTCTGTTGCTGAGCGCAGCATCCGGGGGGAAAATCTGCCAATTTGGTAAATTTTTGATATTAATCTTTCGACGGAGAGTCGGAGCAGCGCATCCAATGGCACTGCCGTTCTGCCGGTGCAATTGAAGGTTCTTCGATGAAAGATAAATACCAGAAACCCTTTACTCCCGGCAAGTGAGTCAGTTTCTCAAACCGAAAAAAAAAACTGCAACGTTCTTGAGCAAAAATCTGTTTGAATAGCATCGAAATGCTGCCGTTTCAGATTGTTGTCTGGAAGGAAGACGCCCGTGTGTGTGTGTGTGTGGAGGGGGTAGGAAAAGCTACTTTGTAGTGAGATGCCCCTCAAACCATCATGGCGGCGCGGATCGTCTTCTTTGCCAAGCGAGCGAGCGAGACAGACTGAGAGCGAGAGAGAGATCGGGAAACTTTTTTAATAAAATATTATTTATGCTTCCGAGCGCGCATTTTCAACTTTCAGAGGATGAGAGATGCAATCACCCAACCCCCCGGGAAGATTTACCGGCCGAGAAGGGGACGAGGGGCGTATCATTGAGCTTCGAATATTAAAATCGTCTTTCGGAATAGTTGCCGTAGCAGGCCATGAAAGAGTACAGGTGCCAAGCGAGAAAAATGGTGGATTTTTAATTGCACCCGCTTTTCCAGTTTTGGGAACAATTGTTTCCGAGTGGCGGATGGAAAAAAAAAGAAGAATATTCAGCGACCGTTCCCCGGGGGGCAATCCCTAATGAAGATAATAATAAAAATTATATAATAACAATACTCGGTTGGTTTCCTCGGGGTACGATGACTTGGGCTAATGTCTGTGCTCGGTTTGTTCGGACGAGTTTGTGGCGAGAGGAATGATTGGAAAAACGATGACTTACCTTTTTTCGGGATCAGCGACTTGAGTAGCAGGACGGCATTTTCGTCACAGGCCCAGGCGTGCATCTTTCGGTAGCTGTCTCGGCCCTTTTCGGTGAGTTTATCCCACGGTTTTGGTTTCGAAAGCAGTTCGGATACGGTTCCCTGTGATAGACCGAGGACATACTTGGCAAACAACCGCTGGCCGATGTTGTGTACGGAGAGAAGTTCGCGAACTCGCCGCGAAATGTGCAGCGTGTCCAGGTTCTGATTGGCGTACTTGTCCATGTTGTAGCGGAGCATTTCCTGCAGTTTGGCTTCCATGGGGTCGCCCTTGGGAATGAGCGAATCTCCGAGGCGACCGGCCATCGATCCTGGAGGCAGTTGAAGGTCTTCAGCGAACCGGAAGTGGCCTCGTTCTTGGAATTGGAAGGGTAGACCCTGTATCAGACCAGGTCCCGGATGTGACAGCGGTCCGAGGGTATTGTTGTTGTCCTCTAGTGGACTCTTGGACATTCGCATTGGGGTAAAACCTCCTCCGTTCATGTGTTCATCATGGCGTGAGGTGTCCTGCAGGATTGGTGTGCTAGCGCTGGAGGAGTTATCATGATGGGAGCTAGCTTTATCTTGCTCATGCTGGGTAAGATCTGTGGGAGGATGATGATGATGGTTCATTAGTAGCTGTGGATGGTTGCGAGCGGCTGCGGCGGCTGCTGCTGCTGCGGCGGCCGCTGCCAATCCCGGTGGAGGCGGGGGCAGTTCCAGACCACGTCGCCAAGTGCTGGCAATTTCTTCACCCAAAAACGAACCAAACTGTTCAACGTTTGCCAGTGCAGGCGAAAGGAAGGAGTTGAGCTGAGCTAGACTATCGCCACCGGCAAGAGTCGGAGTCAGGGCAGTACTGCCCAAAGGAGACGGCGGCACGATGGTCGGACTCGAAGCCGGCCGACTCGGATCGCAAACGGGGTTGATTTCAGTACTATTGGTGCTACTACAGTTGGTAACATTTTGACTATTATTGTTGATGTTGCAAGTGGTGTTGATAGTGATGTTGCTAGCAGTGCTATCGCTGATGCTATTGGGCGGGTCGTTATTAGCGTTACAAGCGTTACTAGCGTGAGGGGCGATCGTAGCGGTGCTGCAGCTGCTCGTCGCTGGCGACGAAGCCGGCTTCGGCTGACCGCTCGATGGAGATCCTGTAACGAGGCAGATAGGAGAAAGAGCAAGAACAACGGGAACACGTTTAGCAAGTTCTCCACTGTTCCAAAACAGAAAATAACACAAAGTATAGCATCTAAAAAGCGTAGCGTTGGGGGGGAAAGTCTGGAGATCTAGAGACTGTGTAAAACATGTTTATTTTCCCATGAAATCGAACTGAATGGATGAAGGGGAACCGTTGTGGAATAACAATAACAGAAGCTATAAATTTCAATAATTCCATCATCGACGACGACGACGGGACGGGAGCTGAAGATGGTTCGCCCACGTTCATGGCATGCTTGGCGGCATTCGTTCTTCGGAGATGTAATTGGACTTCAACAACTGCCGGAGGAAGACGTGATCGCGCGAGGTGCAGCCGTCTGACAGTTCACAGGTTCGTCAAATTCGCCGCTCCATGCAGCGATAAGAGATTTTTAATTTTGCTTTTAATTAAAAATTACCGCAAATCGAAAACGGACTGCGGCCGGAGGAAATCCGATGAATTTGATTTTTTTTTTCGATTCAGAACTGCGTTCAAAAGTCAGCGTTCAAACAATCATCAGCTCACCGTAAAATTTGATTTTATTATTATTGGAGTTTTTGGTGCAGCGCTGGCAGCAATCGTGATGAGTGAGTGTGATTGTGGAAGCGCGTGGGAGATTTTCTGTGTTTAATTTAAAAAAGTTTTTTTTTTTATTAATGTGAGAATGAAACCGGCACACTGACTGGGCTGAGTTGTGCTGTTAGAGTAGTGTGATGGCTGGGGGCTCTGCGTTCGAAAGGCAAGTGTGAGTGTTTGTGTTTGTTTGTTTGTTTGTTTGGGGCGACGGGTGGGTGGTTAGGGAAAATCTGAAAACTAATAAAAATGATACTCCAGTTTTCGATGTTTCGAGGTGGATGATGAGAATGATGAGTGTGTCGAAAGAGCACGGTGATGGCAAACAACAATGGCTCGAATGGCAAATGAACCAAGAAGGGTGAGGGACAGGGGTGGTAAGAAACTGAAAACGAGGTCAATCGTGCGATTGTCAAACTTTGATGAGACGTCATCACGACTGTCGGTTTGGGTGAGGGGAGTGAATCTAGCGAGTGTAAGCAGGGGAGAACAGTTTGGAGGCAGTTTCTGAGTGAGTGTGGCCGGTTACTAAATGCAACACTGAAAATACACGCGGCGGTGCGCCAGCTGTTTGGGATCGATCTCAAAGTGTGGAAAGATACACGTCATTAACATGTAAACATAATTACGTCTAACGGCGCGAGTTTCCTCCACCGGTGGCGGGCGGCGCTCGGGAGAAATTTATTAGTCGCTGCAGTGCTGCCAACTGTGTCGGACCTCCGACGCAGTTTGTTTACAAGAAGTGCCCGTAAAAAGCAGTCACTTAAACGGTTTGTTTGGAATTTCTCGAATAGTAGGTAATTTGTTATTTGTACAATAAAGCGCGAGTAGATCAATAACTTGCCGATTGGAGACGGCGCTCTCAGAGCAGTAAAAACTAGCGGCGCCGCAGCGTGTGCATTCGAGCTGTTGCATGTTATTTATTGCCGACATTGCTTGTTATCAGCTGTGTAAAATGGTCTGATTGTGATGCATTTTTTTTTTCGTTTTGGAATTGGTTGCTTACCTTCGGAGTTGGACGATTTTATCGCTTCGGTTTGGGCCGCCAGGGCTTTGGTTCGTTCGAGTAGCAGTTCCTGGAACTGCTTCGAGTCGTGCGGTGAACTCAGATCTACCGATCGTAGTATGCTGTGGGAAGAGACAGGGGTGGAATGATTAGGTTTGTATTTCAGATTTCTGACCTACTGCCGTTCGCAAAATCCACTGACACATAAAGCGGGGAGAGCAAAAAAAAATCGGAATTTGACGGATGAAGGGGGAGCGAATTTTATCGCGTACATACGCGATGTTCATTTCCCGAGAGGGGGGAAAAATTCCCCTGAAGGGGTGAGGTTATGTTTGCTTACAGAGAGTTTTGTTTTCAAAGCAATGCGAATGAAAAAAAAAAACATCCCTGCAAGGTAGCTCAATTTTGGGATCACAACCTGCCCGCGAATCACCGGGGGGAGTGAAGTAATGAGATGCAAAAACGTGTCAGCTATAAAAGCGGGATTCCGGTGGCAGGAGGTCCCGCTAGGATTCGATGCTTACTTGTTCTCCTTCTTCAAATCGTCAAAGTCCTGCTGCTTCTCGATGCGGGACTCTAACCGCACGATGTGTTGTCGCTTTTCCTCGAGGCGGTCCTCTAACCGCTGGATCTGCAGGTTGTGCGACTCCTGGATGTTGGCAATGGCCGTCCGTAGGCGGGCCACTTCCTCGAACAGTGCCGATATCTGCGGGACAAGACAAGAGAAGGACAGACGTTGCAGTTATAAGCTTGATTAATTATCGCTGACATACTGTCATATTCTCTAAGCTGGCGCCACAACGAGCGAATTGACAGCTCACATACACCACCGCCCTTGCCTTAGGATTTTCGAAATTAATTAATTTCCCGTCATGTCGTCTTATTGTAAATCTATTAAATAGTTATAAATATAAATCGTTTGTTTATTTGCGACTTTCTTGCGGTCGACGCCGACGACGGAGAGGTCGATTTCCTATCCCCCACTCCCCCATCCACCCCCCAACTGTAGACAACTGTCAAATTGGAATTCAAATCACAGACGGCACTGACTTCTGTGTCCGTGCGTGTGTGTGTGTGTATGCGAGCTTGCTTCGTTCTTCAAGGAGGCAGTCGTCGTCCGTGCAATCGAATGCTAGGAATGCTAAATAAATCTTCACTCTCGCTCGTTCAATGACTGCTGCCGGTAGTTTCCTATCCCCTGGATGGCATGAAAAGCAAAGCATCACTAACAAATTCACCTCCGATTCGATTCTGATCTGTTTCATTAATTTTCCCTACTCCCTTTCTCAACGCAGGGTTCCGCTCCAAGGACGGGGTGGAGGCGATAAATCAAAATTCTAAATACGATACCGCAAATCCTTTCACTCTTCAGTCGCTTCCAGCAAAGGCGAAAATTTCCTTTTAAATCGCTGCTCATTTTCAGACAGTGAATTTTCCAAACTATTCCCGCCCGTAGACTCGTCCCATCCCGGCAGCGCCGGTGCAAGATATATGATGAGAAATTAATATCTCCAATTTTGATCTCGGCAAGTGCTGGGAAATGGGGGAGGGGTAGGAATCTGCTTCCGGAGTACGCACTCCTTCTCCCGTCTTTTGACTCACTTTTCGGTTGAATTCCTTCGAATTGAGGCAAAAACAAAGCAGGCTCAATCAGAAGAAAGTTGTAAAGTATTTCATTCTCGCAACAATTGATCGAGCTGTGGGGGTGGGAAGGAAACTAATTTCGACAATTCCCAAACTCTTCTGCTCGGTTCGGAAATCAGACGGAACATAGAAAACTCATCAAATTTTATTAATAACTTTCGGTCGTCAACCGCCGCAGTGATTCGTGGGCGGAAGAAAATCGATTCGAGCTACGTCGAATTTTTGCGTTTGACAAATGACAATAATGGTAAAAGCGTAAAATTCTGTGGAATTGTTCTTTTTTTTCGGGTCCCTCAAAACGCGAAGGGGAGAACAACAAGCGAAATAATAGTAATCATCGCGAAATAAAAAAATAAATTATACAGCCAGTGAGTATGTGCCGGTGATGGTAGTGGGGGCGAGAAGGGATAGGACACTGACCGCGTGGAGCTAATGACGACCGCAATAATGGCTCCTGCTGCTACTGGTTCTATGTTTGCTGGTTTGACCAAAGTTGAAGAGCAGAGGGGTATAAAGAAAAAGGACATAATTTTTCAATTTCGGCGATCGTTTCGGATTCCTACCCCCTTATTTTGTTGTGTCGAAGCGTGGATGAGGGAACAACGGGATACTTACAATAATGGCTCTCAGGGCAGTGGAATCTCCATATATTCATAAATAGGGTATAGATTTTTTTTTCGGCTGATGCCGGTCCGGCTTTTTTTTTTGAATGTTTGTTCTC
The DNA here is from genome assembly GCA_024533555.2 of Aedes koreicus. Classification (NCBI taxonomy): domain Eukaryota; kingdom Metazoa; phylum Arthropoda; class Insecta; order Diptera; family Culicidae; genus Aedes; species Aedes koreicus. The sequence continues at coordinate 247,804 of JAHHFK020001018.1, forward strand.
GCTAAAATATTTGCGTGCATCGTGGGAAGGGTTCTAAGCCACAAAAGTGGTCTCTACTGAGCGGACAACGGTAGCAGCATATTTTTATTGTTTGAGAGACAAGAAAAAAAAGAGGAGACGGGACTTTTGTTGTGGTTTATTCAGTTGTCGTTGAGCATACATTCAGGCGTTTGATCGTTAAAATCTTGTACGTCGATAATGGAACTTTTCAGGTGTAAAACTGAAGCACCGTATGCAGCGTGGAATTAATCAGGCTAATGACACCGAGTCAAGAGCCGAGGAGTTTCCGCCGCCGTTAATGAGTGTATCAATTTCAATAGATTGATGGCTGAGCATCAAGGGATGGGACTGGAAATTATGACTGCTCGCGTACGTCATTTCCCCGGCTGCCTACTTCGATGAATGGGACAAATCGTTAAAATTCAAGTGGTGGCAAAGTTTCAAGTGCTGTCTCTGCTTTTAATTACGGGCATGGCTTTTTTTTTCCTCTCCATTCTATATCTCCAACGGAGCAGATCGATAGAAGGATATGGGTGCGGGGACCGTCTCTTCCGGCATTCGAACGCAATTACATTACCGAGTTGTAAATATACAAATAAATAATATTTTCAATATTTTTCCCGGCGATGGTCGTCGCGCTCGTTTGACGCTGATGGCGGTGCTCGAGTTCTTCCATCGTCGTCCTTGACTGGAAGGATGAGTGGTTGTCGTTTCGAGTCAAACTCAAGCCGACAGCAGCTTGGGAAGAGGTAACCACGAATTCGAGAATAATGTGATAGATAATCTTGATGATGCTGGCTCTGCTACAGACATCATTGTACTCGCCGGGAAAAGAGCGACCGTACACACGGCGGCTCGGAAAAACAGCACATGAAACAGAAAGTAACGGTCGACTGATTTGAAATGGTAATACTAAGAGGTATATATCATTTTTGGCTCCTCGCTTTTTCGGCAGGAGATGTCCTCACCAGGACAGGACCAGCATCTGTCCAAAAATAAAAAAAAGCATCAAGACTCATCAAGTAATATCTCTCGAAGCCTCTCGGCCCCAACCTCTACGGTGTATATTTATAAAATTTATATCTATTTACATACATCTAGTCGACCGACAGAGGACATGACACCGGAATTGGAACCAAAGCCACACTACGTCGTCGGACGGCCGGACGGACGGACGTACGAAAGCTGCTGAGGGCGAAATCCCTTCAGAAAAAGGATTATTTTTTTTCCATCCTGAGTCTTCTGAAAGAGACGACTCGAAACACATGGCCTCCGCTTGCTTCCCGCGGCTTATGAATTATGGCCAATACTCTCGGACGCGCAAGACACTAGCTTTGGTTGTGTCGTGTCCTAGCCCCCCTCCCCCCACTTCGGCTTCGCATCTCGTCGGTTGATCTGGATTAGAAACCTCAGCGCCACCACGCGTCATATTACGTAACCGTCAGAGTCGTAACCTAAAAGGAATCCTGTGTCCGTTCGTGTATGTGCTTGGTCTTGGGCCAGGGCAATAGTAATGAAAATAAATCGACGCCACATCGGGACTGCTCCGTCCTTTATTTACATTCAGCCCGGATCATAAATTAGTCAATATTTGGTTGGCTCTCTGTCTCTCTGTGAAATTGTCCTCGGTTCGTCGCAGTGACCGTCGCCAGCTCAATGATTAATCAAAAGTTACATCCCGCACGACGGATGCCGAAATGGAGCACATTCATTTGACAAGTAATGAAAAATTGACATTTCGCATGGAGGTTTCGAGCGCTCGCGGAAAAATCACCTTAATCGTAATAAATGGCCTGCCCAGCGGGGAAAATTAGGTGTGGCGTCTCACGAACCTGTCGGTTCGGTTTTGTCCTCATTTGTCATATTCATTGCGCTGCGACGTCTTCTTGTTTTTATTCTGGGTTCGGTGATTTGAGCGCGTGATAAAAATCGATTTTTTTTCGCGGGACTTTCGTCGTTAGCCAGAGTGCCAAAAGTTGCCCAATGTTTGCTCATCGTTAGCCAGTTCGATTGCTTTTAACCTAATAATCTCCAAATATTATCTGAAAACTTACCCACACACTGCTGGTTGGCCCGGACAAGAGGGTGGGAAAGTGGAATGAGTGTAGCCTCCCTTTTTTTTATGCTGGAAATTGTCACAATTTTGCGTTGGATTTAATAAACACGGAAATTTTTTTGGAAATTCTTTCTTATTTAGATGAACTTCACAGGAAAACACACAGGAGGAAAAATCCAATTCAAATGAGAATTTGAAGAATTTCAGAGACTTTTGAAGAAGTCCGGAGGCATTTCCCGAAGAATGTTTTGGAGAACTCCTGGAATCAAGTGAATCTCCGACAGAATTATTTAATAGCGAGCCCATTCGAGAGAAAGCTTCAGAGCGAATTTTCGGAAAGGACATCTAGGAGATCTCGGGAATAACACAAATAAGGAGTTTGAAGAGATTGTCCTGATGGACTCGGAAACAGTTGCTAAAAAGTGGATACGTTTTTTTTTTGAAAAATGTTCGAAACACCTCCCGGTACACTTTCTTTAAATTTTTCGATGAATTTTCATGTTCAAAACGAATATCCGGAATAAGGTGGAAAGAACTTCCAAAAACGCACGAGAAAAGTTTTTTGGAAAAAAGTCTGGAACTGGACATGAAACAAAAAGTTAGACACTCTCGCGTGAACTTTATATCTATGGTTTGAAAAAAAAAAACAGGAGATGTTTGAAAAACACTTTCCAAAGAAGCAATTCTTTGTCAGAGCAATGTCATGATAATTTAGAAGAAACATCCGGAATAAGCTTGAATTAACTTCCAGAAAAGCACGAGAAAAGTTTCTGGAAAAAGTCTGAATTTTGGCATGAACAAAATGCGAGATAATTTCGGAAGAACTTCGTCAGATTTCGGAATAAACAGCTGTAATAGGGTTGGGGGCGACCCCGGTGTAGTGGTTAGCATCCATACCTCTCACGCCAATGTCACGAGTTCGAATCTCACTCCCGGACAAGTTATAAAAATACCCAAAAGGTATTTGAGTGACTACGATGGGAGATGAACCAGCCCAGGGCTGAAAATCTCGATAATCAAGGAATTAACAAGAAAGCTGTAATAGGGTAAAATAAACATCCAGAAAAATCACGAGAAAAGTTTGGAACCTGACATTAAACACAAAGTTAGACACTTAGGGGAAAACTAGATTCCTAAGATTTGAAAACAATTAGGAGAAGTTTGGATAACACTTTCTAGAGAAGCACTTCATTAGAAGTCAAAGAAATTTAATGAGAATTCAGAAGAAACATGCGGAATAAGCTTGAATAAACTTCCAGAAAAGCACGAGAAAAGTTTCTGGAAAAAGTCTGGAACTTGACATGAAACACAAAGTTAGACGCTTAGGGGAAAACTAGATTCCTAAGATTTGAAAAAAATTAGGAGAAGTTTGGATAACACTTTCTAGAGAAGCACTTCATTAGAAGTCAAAGAAATGTAATGAGAATTCAGAAGAAACATGCAGAATAAGCTTGAATAAACTTCCATAAAAGCACGAGAAAAGTTTCTGGAAAAAGTCTGGAACTTGACATGAAACACAAAGTTAGACACTTAGGGGAAAACTAGATTCCTAAGATTTGAAAAAAAATAGGAGAAGTTTGGATAACACTTTCTGGAGAAGCACTTCATTAGAAGTCAAAGAAATTTTATGAGAATTCAGAAGAAACATGCGGAATAAGCTTGAATAAACTTCCATAAAAGCACGAGAAAAGTTTCTGGAAAAAGTCTGGAATTTGACATGAAACACAAAGTTAGACACTTAGGGGAAAACTAGATTCCTAAGATTTGAAAAAAAATAGGAGAAGTTTGGATAACACTTTCTAGAGAAGCACTTCATTAGAAGTCAAAGAAATTTTATGAGAATTCAGAAGAAACATGCGGAATAAGCTTGAATAAACTTCCAGAAAAGCACGATCAAAGTTTGCTGGAAAAAGTCTGGAACTTGATATGAGACACAAAGTTAGACACTTGGGGGAAACTAAATTCCAAAGATTTGAAAACAATTAGGAGAAGTTTGGATAACACTTTCTAGAGAAGCACTTCATTAGAAGTCAAAGAAATTTAATTAGAATTCAGAAGAAACATGCGGAATAAGCTTGAATAAACTTCCATAAAAGCACGATAAAAGTTACTGGAAAAAGTCTGGTACTTGATATGAGACACAAAGTTAGACACTTAGGGGAAAACTAGATTCCTAAGATTTGAAAACAATTAGGAGAAGTTTGGATAACACTTTCTAGAGAAGCACTTCATTAGAAGTCAAAGAAATTTAATTAGAATTCAGAAGAAACATGCGGAATAAGCTTGAATAAACTTCCAGAAAAGCACGAGAAAAGTTTCTGGAAAAAGTCTGGAACTTGACATGAAACACAAAGTTAGACACTTAGGGGAAAACTAGATTCCTAAGATTTGAAAAAAAAAATAGGGGAAGTTTGGATACACTTTCTAGAGAAGCACTTCATTAGAAGTCAAAGGAATTTCATGATGATTCAGAAGAAACATGCGGAATAAGCTTGAATAAACTTCCAGAAAAGCACGAGAAAAGTTTCTGGAAATATCTGGATCTTGGCATGAACAAAATGCGAGATAATTGCGGAAGAACTTCGTAAGATTACAGAATAAAACGCTGTAATAGGGTGGGGGGCGACCACGGCATAGAGGTTAACATCCATACCTCTCACGCCAAAGTCAAGAGCTCGAATCTCAACCCCGCACAAGTTACAAAAATACTCAAAAGGTATTAGAATGACTACGATTGGAGATGAACCAGACCAGGGCTGAAAATCTCGATAATCAAGGACCTAACAAAAAAGCTGCAATAGGGTAAAATAAACATCCAGAAAAATCACGAGAAAAGTTTTGAACTTGACATGATTTGTGTTTCATTAGACACTTACGGGAAAACTAGATTCTTAAGATTTGTAAAAATTGGAGATGTTTGGAAAACACCTTCTAGAGAAGCACTTCATAAGAAGTCAAAGGAATTTCATGATGATTCAGAAGAAACATTCGGAATAAGCTTGAATAAACTTCCAGAAAAGCACGAGAAACGTTTCTGGAAAAAGTCTGGAACTTGATATGATAAAGATGTTACACACTTCGGGAAGAACTTGATTAGATTTAAGAGTCTTTAGGAGAAGTCGTGAAAACACTTTCAAAAGAATCATTTAGTTAGAAGTCAAATTTAAGGTTGAATATTCTAATATGTCTGGAGAAACTTGCAAGAAAAGTCTTGCAAAGCGTCAGAGAAAAAAGTGGGTTGGAAAGTTGCAGAAGATGTTTGGAATAGCAACAACGAGTATTTCGAAGAAACTTTCCTGATGAAGGTAGACGGGTAGATTTCAATGAAAGACAATCTTTGGAAGTAGTTTCGTTCGGAAATATTTACAGAATAAGTTGAAGTGATTTATACAAAATTTGACAGAAATTGCAGGGTAGAGTTAGTCAAAGGTTGAATCAAAAGTAGATTGAATTCATTTCTTTAGAAGCAATTGGATGGAACTTGTTGATTTGGTTAGCTGAAGTGGCTTAAAAATACAAAATTGCTTTCAGATAAATCCTCAGAATTCTCAACATATCACGGGAGTGATTCTAAGATAGCCAAACAATGCGTTTTGAGAAAATCAGATGAACCATCCAGGATAAAACAGAGACTAGCTAAGTTGGTAAAGCGCTTCAAGCAAACTGAGCAACAAAATTTGTTGAATCCTGAAACATGAAGTGTTCATGTTCTTCATTCTTAGCGCTTCAAGCTTATTCGCTTTCACAATTCGCTTATTGCTTGCTCTTAACTTAGTGTTCTAAATGCTCTTCCACAGTTATGAATTGGGAGCTTTCGATGCCAGCATTTTTGCATTAGTATGCTTTTGTGGCAAGTAAAATCATACCCTATGGCCAGGGTGTCGAGAAATTTTCCTTAACGAAAAATTCCTAGCCCAGACCGCGAATCGAACCTAGCCATTGAGTGTCGACTGAGTTAAGGGAGGCCCCTCGGGAGGAGTTCATGTACTGAGGGCAGTTTTGAAGCAAACAAGTCGGGTTAAGTTATCTGCGAAGCAACTCTCAAAAACATTTTAGTTGATTTATAAGATATTTGGCAGAAGTAGGTCAGAGGACTTTTGGAAGAAGTAACCTGCGAAGCTACAGTAGCCAAAAATTATCCGGTAAAACTTCAGAAAGCAGCTGCGTAAACTTTTGGAGGAGATTGAAAGGAACATCTGGAGTGAGGAGAAAGTGTCCAGAAAAGATAAAGTCGGTAGATCGATCGCAGAAAATTTAACAACACTTTCGGCTGAGCTCGGAACATAGAGCTGACAGGACTGCATTTGGATAAGTCTGAACTGCATAACTGGTTTGGATAATCAGTTTCAAAAGCAGCGCTTTTAAAGCTTTTAAAGATGACCACAAGTTGCACTGTATCTGGAGAACCTTCCAAGGAAGATTCCATAAGCTTTAGAGGATACAGGATACAGTAGAAACATTCAGGAGAAGCTTGGAGAAACTTTCCTGGCGAAGTCAAAAACAGTACAAAGACCAATGGTAAATCTTTTAGAACAATATGGATAGATTTAGTTGTAAGGAGAGTGTCTGAAAACAATTTCCAGAGAAAAGGCTTTTGAAAACATCTAAAGAAGTTGAAGAATGATATAAATAATGTTTTCAATAAATTTGATATCAAATCCGTACAAACTTCAACTGTTAGTCGGAAAAATCTCCGGTTTGGAGATTGTCCGTATGGTAGACTGATCTCCAAGATTTATCGGGAATAATCTTCAGAATAAGTTATAAACAGCCAACGCCGGTTATGTAACGGTAAACCTGCCTGCTACCCTGTACCCTGACTGCAGGACCCACCCAAGTGGGTCTGGGTTCAATCCCAGTGAAATTTTTCTGAGGCTAACAAATCTCAGGTCTCGTCTTCCTTCGGAAGTATAGCCGTTGGTTCATGTGTTGATGAGTGTGATATGTAGGGTGGAGGTACCTACCTCTCCCTAGTAGCACACTTGTTGCCACTCAGTTGAGATAACATAAATATGACTTGCTAAGTCATATGCACATCGTCGGATATTATCAAATAATTTCTTAGTAGAGCCAAACAAAGCTATCGAGCGAGATTTGTAAAAATTTCCGAGTGAATTAAGAGCGGAAAATTTCCAGAACAACCGAAAAAAAAAAGTGTAACGTATCAGCAAAAGATCTTAGGGAATCATGCAAGAGTTCTGAATGGAGAGGCTTACGAAGCCTTTGAGGGAGATTCGGAAAGAATTCCCGGGAGAAATCGAAAGAAACTTCCGGAAGAACATGGATTAAAAACTTCCAGCAGAAGCTAGAGCAAATCAAGCCGAACAATGCATTAGGTCCTAAGTAACATTGGGAGACTCTCTTCGTCGACTTTCTCTTTGCGTTCCTACGGCTATTTAAAAACATGTTCAAGTGTTTTCAACACACAGTACGGTAATATAAAAAGTAATTAAGAATTCAATACGTCAAAAACATCAGCAAATCGTTTAGTTGACAAACTATTAACGAAAGAGAAAGTCGACGAAGAGAATCTCTCAATGTTACTTAGGACCTAATGCATTGCTCAGCTTGAAATGTCTAGAACGCGTTTATAGGAGCCTTTGAGAAATTCCACAAATGTTCTGTATGGAAAATCAAACGAGTCTTTGATAAAAGATTCGGATGAAACTGCCAGCAGAAACTGAAGAACCCAAAAACTTCCAAAAGAATTTAGACTAAAACAAAACTTCCGGAAAAAGCTAGATAAAATATAGCAAGAGTTCCGTAAGGAAATCTGGAGAAACGTCCTGAGAATGACAAAACTAACTTCCAGGGTGTACCGGAAATTTGGAAATCTGGAGAAACTTCCAGAGATAACTTCCTGGGTACACCTCCAGACTCTGAGGCATCTCACAAAAGTTCCGGTTGGGTGAAGAGATTTCTCAAAAAAGTGAAACCTATTTTCAAGAAGAATCTGCCGAATTTTGGCGAGCTGTTATGAAATAAGGTAAAACATTCCTAAAATTTTGGAACTAACTTCCTAGGAACACCCCCAGAAACTTAAAAGGGGAGACTTCGAAAGGATTTCAAACAAAGAAGTAAATCCCACCGGAGTTTTCTGAAATTTCAGGATAAATCCAACTGCGGTTCTCTAGCAAAATTGAAAAGAAATTCCCGGAAGAGGTTGGAAGAAGCTCGAGGAAAGTTTTGAAACGAATTTATCAAAGCTTCTGAGGTAAAATACAAGTGTTTCGAAGAAATCAGAAAAACTTTTGGTTTACTTTTCCAGACTTAATTGCGAAAACAAAGCTTCCATCAGAAGATGAAAGAGATTTCGAGAAGAATCTCAGTCTAAACGCGTGGCAAAAAGTCTTTGAGGAACCATCGCATCGCCAGAAATATCCCTAAAATTTTAAAATACGTCTACTGCTTACTTTGTAGAGGAGGAATTTGAGAAAAAAAAATTTAAAATTTGAATGAATCATCTAGAGGAATTCGGAAGGCTTCGCAGCACAATTCAAATAGAAAGGACAATTGTAACCAAAAAAGGTGGGGAGAAGCTCTCATGTTTTATATTTATTGTGAATATATTTAAGATAACATGCAGCTCTCGATGGAAATAATTCTCAGATCTGTTTTGGAACTGTCAGATCTGTTTTGGTTTGCCAAAAAAAATTCTGATAAAGCGATCAAATCTTTGAACTTTTACTCAGCTGCCTGAAAAAAAAATTCCAAAACCATCCTAGTATCTTGAAAAGTGGGATTTCTTGCGAAAGCGTTGTTTGTTCCAATTGAGCTAAAGCGAGGTTAAGCATCGTAGTTTCTGGGGGCGACCCCGGCGTAGAGGATAACATCCATACCTCTGACGCCAAAGTCACTAGTTCGAATCTCACCTCCGGACAAATTACGAAAATACCCAAAAGGTACGGCGGGAGATGAACCAGTCCAGGGGTAAAAATCTCGATAATCAAGGAACTAAAAAATTGTAGTTTCTAAAACTGTAATTGATAATAACTTTCTGGCTATTTTTTTAAACTGTATGGAATTGGTCAGTATCGTCATTATCAACGATTTTCTGCTCTTCTTATCACCGATTACTTTACATAGACAGCTCACCAAACCATTTTTCACATGCGCCATCTACGACGTTTAACCTCACTTTTGCGTTACCTGGATTTTTCAATATTAGGAACTGATAAAACTATTTGATAAACTATTCCTGCGGAATAAAGCCAAGGCTTGAGATTTCATTTCCAACTGTACTAGCAATGTTATGTAGACTCTATTATTGATTGAGGCATTCTTTTAAAGAATATCATTTTGACAGTTCCATTCCAAAACAGTGTTGCTAGTTACATTGAATTCAATCTCATTGACTTACAAATACGCAAAAATCAATATGAAAAAATCGCTGGAATTTTCGTTTCCGTGCAGCATCAAAACACGCCATCATCATCCTTCGACCATCATCGGGATTGCCTCCATCGAATCGAGAAAACATGAAATTTATGTTACATTTTCATATCTTTCCCTTTTTTTTTGTTTTCATTTCAAATCCGAAGCGTATCCATTTCGAATCGCACCGCTCGGATTCGAGGCGCGAGGGTGAGTATCATAATCCAAACATCGCGTAAAATCCGGTCCACGGAATGGGAAAGGGAATACAGATCGACCGACATGATTTGAATAAAGATAAAACAAGAAAACCTTTCAGCCGGCAGCCAGGATACGATACGTCGGGAACAGGGTGGGATGTTCACACCGCTGGAAATCGCTTTTTTATGAGCGACAACACAAGGATCCGGAAGTGGGCGAATGGACTTCCTTCGTCGCCGACGCCGCCGAGATGGATCAAACTCCCGGTAAGTAATTCCGTCAATTCGTCAATGTGTTGAGACGAACAAAAAAAAACGCAACTGGCAATTGAAGGGACAGTTCTCCGATGTAATCCTTTCTGACGGCAGCGTTAAATTTTCGGCGAGAGTGAAAGACGAGGATGAGCGAAACGCGATACGGGGAATATATATCATTTTTTTTTGGAACGGAAAACAAAAAAGAACACATGCAAACAGGACCTTTTCCGAAGTACGATGTGGAGCTGCAACCAAAAAAAAAAAGAGTTGAAAATATATAAGTAATAATCATTAGAAAGGGAACCCTGAGAGAGCCAATGACAACCGTCCGAACGAAGCGTGTTTCTTTTGTGTTCGGAAAAAAAGGCAGAGTGGAGGGACCCTTTTTCGTTGTTTTCCGAGGACCGAGTAAAGTACATTCGCGGGATGTTTTTACATCGCTCTTGTAACGTTATAAAGCATAAATTTATGCTCGTATGGAAAAAGGACCGATATGAGAAGGGTTCTCCCCACGATATGCAACACGCTCCACTCCTGATGAGGAGGGATACCCCCCCCCCCTCCTACTCCCTTCAGCACTGAATGCGTACGCGGCTGGAGATAATATCTTAGATCCGTCATTGTGTCATATCAAGATCGGTGAAAAATTGCCTCCCACCCCCTTTCCATTAGCGAAAATGCTGCTTTGTGGCTTTCTGTGTGTCTGTTGATGATGCTGCGTCGTCGCCCGTCCTCGGAGAAGGACTCATTATTGAAATGCATTTCCGTAATGGATTTATAGACATCGGTGAATGAAAATAGATAATAGCGATTTTTCTTGTTGTCTTCGGGCGAAGCGCTCAAAAGGGATCCGTTAAGTGATATGAAAATTATTCTCTCCCGGAAGCCAGAGTAGGCGACGACGACGACGACGACGACCGAAAAACAACGACAGCAGTCGTAGATAAGGGTGATTAAAAGGGGTGTAATGGACAAAGTAAGCCATGTTTTCGGTTGCCACGGGGGAAGTTGGGTGGGTGGAAAAATTTATTCGGGGTTCAATGCGCCAGTAGTGGAACGACCAACTATAAATCATAATCAAATTAGACTAAATTTTGTGAAAAATAGGTACCCCTCAATTAGGACCGGAAGCCGTAGTCACAGGCTGTAAGTCATTTTAAAAGTCAGGTTTTCAACTTTCCCGATGCTTATCTGCATGAACGTGTAGAACCCGATTCACGTTGATAATTTCCTAGCAACGCTGTTCTTGAAAATCCCATTGCCCAAACGAGTGAAATGTCGTAAAAATCAAATGAAGCAAATGAGCGAAAAAATCTCCGCCATAAATTTGTGCGGCTGAATTTAATTAGCCTTCTCTCCCCAGAGCAAATCACTGCAGTCATTCTTCCCGTCTCGTTCGTTTAATTTACCATTAAAATACTCTCTCCTTCGAGAGTGTCCTGGGAGGGCAATTCGAGACCTGCAATGAAGTGTCCCCACCGAGACATTTCTGATCCCCTGCCTCGAACCACTTTCGATAATAATCTCTAATCCAATAATCATTATCCTGCGAAATTGGACTTCTGCTCAAGGATATAAACTTCCTTCGGTCACGCTTCTGGACCACCGGAACGGTCTATCCCCCCCTACAGATGTATAAATTTCCTCTGATCTGAGTCGATTTAAAAAATCGCTCATGCTTGACATTGAGATCTGCTTCTTTTTTTTTCGTTCTTTCCTCCGCATCTTCGGGTCCATCGTTCGCCTTAAAAAATAAAGATTGGCTACTTAATTCACCATCAAAGCTATTCAATTAATTCCCCCCCAACCCCCGTTCGTGTCCGTCATTCAATTAGACTTGGGCGACAAACATCCGTCTCACACTCGCGCTTTTCCGGGCTGTAATCCCAATTACCGCGGAAAACCGTCCTCTTCCTTGGCGGCGGTCACCGGCCGGCAATGAGTGCATGATTCAATCGAATTAACTTTTTATCGTCCTCCTGTGAACGCGAGAAAGGATCCTCATTATTTACACTCCTTCGACAACCGACGACGCTTTCTTTCGAGTCTGCACACGAGCAAGAGCCGATCGAATTTCATGCCTTTCGCGCCTGCAAGGTAGGCACAACGGAAGTCACGTCACGACGGCGGGTGGTGTCGTCCTCATCAAAAACCAAGTGAAATGCAAACAGCCACCCACCACCCACTCGACGGAAAGTAGAGAGAACAAAAAAAAAACCCAACCAGGAATCGACCTATCAATTTTCCAAGAACTAGGAGGGGCCACCAACCCCGGAAGGCGAAACAATAATAATGATATTAAGTGTCTTTAATTGTTTAATTTGGGCAGCGAAGCGATGAAATTACGTTGACGGGGCCCGTAAGCGAAAAAAAAAGGAAAAAATCCCCGAAGCTCTATCGCTTTTCAATTAATATTCAAATTTGGACGCGGTGACGCTGCTCGGCGGTGATGGCGAATTTTAACGGGCTGTGACGATCCTGGCGGGATGGGCGGAGGAGAAAGGCGAAGTGAATTGGTTTCGGACGATTGATAATCGGTTTATCGGTAGGGCCGAAGACGTTGTCCTGGAGGTAGAGAGGGAATTGATTTTTTTTTTTTGGGAGTTGATTAAGGGACGCGCCGTTCCGAGCAAGGACGTGAAGTAGTGATTTTTTTTGCACGAGCGTGGGGTGAATGTTGATTGGGATTTTAGGACGAAGATTGTCTGAAGGAAAAGTGAAGAAATTACAGAATCATCTAATCTCAATACTGACTAAATAGAGTCCGGTAATTTTGGAGGAGTTCATGATATTTTGAACAGCAGCATCTCGTTCACATGTGCATGTGATGCACTGCAAGATCTTCCCAAACGATTGCCGAAATGATAATTCAAGACAATTTTCAGCAGGTCAGTGTATAAGGACTGTTCATAAAAGAAAGGTGACACCTGTTTCTCAAAGGAAAATATTTATTTTGGAAAAAAAAAATCATAGGTTTTATATGAAATGAAAACCAACATATGACCGAATTCACGTGAGTTTGAATATTAACTTCTCAGTTCTGGAGAACGCTCGGATTTTTCTCTTGATACCTTCCATTGCACAACTTTCTCCGTAACTTTTCGTAACTGTGTTGCAGACCAAATTTTCTTGACACAGTCAGCTCTGCTTCTCTTCCACCTTTCTCAAGATGCCGCTCAATGATTGCCTAGTATCTTTCGATAGGGCGCAGTTCAAGGCAGTTTGGGGGAATTTGGCATTTTTCGATAAAGTCGACTTTTTCCTTTCTGAGCATCTCCAACGTAGCAGAAGCTTAGTGAGCATATTCTGCACAGTTCCGACGCTGATTTCACGAAATTCATTTATGCGATTTCAAAAGGCGTACCGCTGCCAGCTCCTTTTTTTGGTCCGATGCCCCCTTTTTACGTCCAGATTTCGGTAAATCTAAAAGAAAATGCATTTCTCCAAACTGTTTAACAATTTACTGCACTTCACGCTTTTTCCCAGTTCTCGAAACGACAACTTTTCGGAAAACTATTTGTACAGAAATAATCTGCGAGTTGATAAGCAGATCCGACCCATCGTTCGAAATTTCTCACTTTTTTCGATTTTTCAGGTGTGTAAAGTGCAAAGTAAACAATGAAAATTCTCATTTTTTTCAAACCAAAACCATTGATAAACAGATGTCCACTTTCTTTAATGAACAGTCTTTATTGTATTGTTAGTCCAATGAGAAGCTTCATTAGTGCACTGAGTTTTATTTTATTTAATTTTAAAATTAAGGAGTGTATCGAAAATAAGCTATCCACAAACTTTCTTTCAAATTTTGTTGAAAATCGATATTTTATTCATACAAAAAATTGATCCTTTATTGTACGAGGTTAAACTTGAACATAATGAAGACCGGATGAAATTTAAGTTATTCCTTCACGAATTTTCGAACTTTGGATCGAATGCTCTTCATCAAGTTCTGGACAAGTGTTGCATCGCATTTTTTGGACGCTTGAGCCCAAATTTTTTTGAACTCCTGCATGTTCCCAGCTGCCTTATCAGTCTTCTTGAAGGCCCTCTTCACGATTGCCCAGTAACGTCCGATGGGTCGAAGCTGAGGGCAATTTGGTGGATTGATATTTTTCTCAACGAAATCTATACCCTTTTCCGCAAGCCAATTGAGAGTGGTTTTGGCATAGTGAGCCGACGCTCAATCCGGCCAAAACAGTGGAGGTGTACTATGCTTCTTATATAAAGGCAACAATCTCTTCTGGAGACACTCAGATCGATAGATTTCCGCATTTATAGTTCCGGTAGTGTAAAAAATTGTTGACTTCAAACCACAGGAACATATTGCTTGCCATACCAGTACCTTTCGACCGAATTTCTCCACTTGAATCGACCTGTCCGCATTGCTCACATCCTCCCCAACGACGGCAGTAAAGTATTGTGGACCTGGAAGGGTTTTTGAGTCCTCCTTTACATAGGTCTCATCGTCCATCAAAACGCATGCATCCGGACGCTGCAAAAGACGCGAATACAATTTCCGGGCCCTTGTTGCTGCTCGCTTCTTCTGTTCTGCACTTTGTTTCGAGATTTTCTGCTTCTTGTAGGCCTTCAGGTGGTTTCGCCTCTTGATACGCTGGATCATTCCGACACTTGTTCCTGCTTTTTTGGCCAAATCACGTATTGACATTGATTTGTTCTTCATGATTAGAGATACCACTTTCTGCTCCAGTTTCGGGTTGGAAGAACCGGATTTTCTGGCTCTTCCTGGTAGCTCATCCAAAGAATAGTGTTCCCCAAACTTATTAATGATGGTTTTAACACTCGCATGATGAATTCCAAACCGCTTCGCCAATTTTCGCATAGTAATTCCCTTCTCACTTAGCCATGTGTCCAGAACCTTAATTTTCACTTTCAATACGCGACATTTTGAAAACACAGAATTTGAACCGCACAAACAAGTAAACAAAAGAAAGCTGACAGTCAAACGCACAGCATGCAGTGTTCAGAGCATAAAAAACCATCACAAATACATGCGTACAACGCAAATGTATGTGGATAGCTTATATTCGATACACTCCTTATTATCTACAACTTGGTCAGAGATAATACCATGCGGATAAAATGCGGAAACCACAGGTTTTTTTTAAGGCGGTTCGTGTTTATGGGACACTCTCGAGTCCTTTCGAATCCCAAAGCATGTTACGGCAAGGGGATGGGGTTTCATGTTTGCTGTTTAACATAAAGTTATAAGATGCTCAAGCGGAATTCTTGATTTTACAATGTTTTATAGCATTCGAGAAGTCCAAATGACGATCTTCAGAACCCTCATAAAACCAAAATTGTTTATTGGGATGTCTTTCCGAAGAATGGAGATAGGCACTAGTCAGGCAGCCCGACTTCATCGACGACATTGAGTTCGTAACACGCAACTTTGAGAAAGGTCGCGAAAACAAGAGTTGAACTTGTCATTAAGGTAGCGAAGACAAAATTATGTATGTATGAGGTTCACGAGAAGTACGTGGTACGTGATCCTCTCATCCCGAGTTCATATCAACGGTGATGAAATCTAGGTAGCAGACGAATTCGTGAATCTGTGCTCATTGATGACTACCGACAACGACATCACCAGAAAGAACAAAGACTCATTATGTCTGGAAACCACGCCTGTTTCGACCTCCGAAGAAAATTACGATCGAACCGACAGATTACCGCACTACGAAGTTGACCATCCACCAAACATTAATTCAACCGAAAACTTGCACTATGCTCGTGACAGTTGCAATCAGTTGCGTAGAAAACCTCTCATCATTCACAGTAGAAACAATTAATGATGTTGGAGCCGAGTAATGACGGACAACAGCCAGGTGAATTAATCGACTGGTACAAGTCGAAGAGGTGTACTACGGGAAATGAGATTCTATAAATTGGAAAATGGCCTGCTGATTCTCCGCATACTGCGAGGATGGCGAAGTGCAGCCATTGACTGTGAGCATAGGAGATGACTTCTGTATACAACAGAGAACACCCAGGTTTTAGCCTGTCAGGTAAGACACAGATATTCAAGGACTCTATTTTCGTGTGGAGCTTTGGCGAAAGCTTTCTGCTGTTCACCCGCGCTATTAAATCAACGTTTGAAGTAGATTGTGAGTATAGGGTAGCATCAATCATCTCTTTTTTTGCGTGGATAAGACTTGATAGCTGTCCGAATGGCATTCATCGTAGAACTCTCCTTTCGGAATCCAAACTCTCCATACATTTTGGATCATTTCTTCCTTTTTTCATTTTCGTTTGATGCCGCAGATGATGCCGCAGCAAGGTACCCGACAAAATTCGGAGTAAAACAATCAGAAGTGAGGACAGAAAACTCATATTAAGAACCTGTAAGAGTTAAAGGGCGAAAAAATGGAACAGCTGAATCATTCTGAAGAAACGTGAAAGTCCTACAAGAAACTCAACGCATCCCGCAAAGACCGTGAGCCGAAATGTGTCAGGATAAGGTTTAAGGTATCTTGATCGAAAGATGAAAGCAGCACTACGATGAAACCCTGAATGGCACACGTTAGGACAGCAGAAGAAACGACTTCAACGGAACGGTGGACGAGGGAGATGTGCCAACTACGATAAGCAATGTTAAGGATGCCATCTAACAGCTTAAGAACAACAAGGCAGCTGGGAAGGATAGTATCGAAGTGGAACTTATAAGCTGGCAAATTGTCTGCATCGACTGATAATCCGAATCAGGGTTACAGAACAGCTCCCAGAGGAGCGAAAAGAGGGAGTTACAGGCCCAATATACAAAAGGGTGACAAGTTGGAATATGAGAACTACCGAGCGATCACTATTCTCAACGTGGTCTACGAAATGCTTCCTCAGATCATCTTCCACCATCTATCGCCGCTTGCAAGCAGGTTTTTGGGTGGGCGATCGACAACAGGGCAAACCTTTACATTGCGAAAGATCCTCCAAAAGTGTCGCGAATATCAAGTTCCTACACAGCTCGAAAAAGTAGTGTGAATTTCTGTTCAATATCATGCACATAAATGGAGCGTCACAAAACATAAAATACTACATTATACATCGTGTAATATTTTGGGACATTGCATACATTGCGGATAATATTGTATGCAAACGCTCTTCTTTGTTAGAACTATTTCATGCAAGTTGCTGCTTCGTGAGCAATGAAACAAAATTTTGCATGTTCTGATATTTACATCACAATGAAAATTCAGATTTTCTTTCTGTGTACCTATTCATCGATTTCACGGCCGATACTATTGATCGTGAAGAGCTGTGGAAGATTATGGACGAGAGCGGGTTTCCCGGGAAACAGACTAGACTAATCAAGGAAACGAAGAAGAATCTAGGGTGCGTAATCGGACTCGTTTGAATCACGCAAAGGACTTCGGCGAGGCGATGGTCTGTCCTGCCTCCTGTTCAACATTGCGCTAGAAGGTTTCGCTGACTACGTGAACATTATCGGAAGAACGTTCCGGGCGGTTACGGAGCAGTACACCAGGCGGAAACGTGAAGGGAAAAGGTTGGATTAAGAAGGGTCAATACGTCGAAGACTGAGGATCTGCTGGTAGGAGGAACCAATTTGCGATAGAGCTCGCACAGGCAGAAGTCGACAGGCAGATTATCGACGGAGATGAGTTCGAGGTGGTAGATGAGTTTGTGTACCTTGGATCATTGGTGACGTCGGATAGCAACAGCAGCAGAGAAATCCGGAGACACATTATAACCGGAAGTCGTGATTACTATGGACTCCACGAGTCCCTAACGTTTAGTAAACTTCAACCCCGTACTAAGTGTACCATCTACAAGACACTGATAAGACCGGTAGTTCTCTACGGGCACGAAACGTGGACTATTTTCGAGAAGGACCTCCAAGCACTTGGAGTTTTCGAACGACGTGTGCATAGGACCATCTTTGGCGGTGTATGTGAAAACGGCGTATGGATGAGAAGGATGAACCACGAACGAGCCCAGTATGGCGAACACAGCATCCAGAAATTCTCCAAAGCTGGGAAGGGAACAATGGGCGGAACACGTTGTAAGGATGCCAAACAACAATCTCCCAAAAATCGTGTTTGCTTCGAATTCGGCCAGCACAAGATGAAGGGGAATATGACATCGTTCAAATGGCCGCCTCGGCTTCGCTTGGTGGCATGCATCCGAGAGGTCCAATTTTCCATAATTCTGGCGCACAAATCGGGCTGAATCTCGTTGATGACTAGAGTAATGTTGGATTTACGGGCATGGGTGGTTTGCAGTTTATTGGCATAGACTTGCGACTTAACATTGCCCCCGCGCGAAATAACCATGCCCGGTAATCGCTCATGCAGAATGTCCTGTTGAAACCACATATCGTTCACGTCCATATTGTCCAGTTTAGGCCAGAAGAAGCCAGTGATCATTGACCTGTAGCGCTCTTCGTTTGACGGTGATGGCCTCGCTAGCGTCGTTTTTGAAGAGGTACAGACCTTGCCCTAAATTCGACAATTCTGCATGTTCACATACCCGTTCAGCCTGAAATGGGCCTCGTCGCTGAAGAAGGTTTTTCGGACAAAATCGAGTTCTGTTTCCAACTGCTCCAAAATCCAATCAGCGATCAGACGGCGCTGTCTATGATCGTTAAGCCTGAGCTCCTGGGTCAATAGGGTCTTGTATGAGTCAGGTCTCAACGCAGAATTCGCGAGTGTACGGGTGGTGGTTGAGCTTTCACCGGACCAGTTTCCACGAATTTGTTCACCACATTACGAATAATTCGGAACGTTGCTCGCAAAGAACACTTATTTTGATAAAGCACTTGTATCATTTGCACGCCATAACTCTCCATAGTAATTTGGCAAGATATACTGCATAAATGACAGCTAATTTGACACTTGTAACCTCAAAAAAAAAGGCCGCAATCAACTGTCAAACTCAGGAAATCCCTATTGAAAAACCCTCTTAGACTCTCGTCGCGAACAATTATTGGATTTTTTTTTGAATATTTCGTTATAAATTTTGATTTTAACCCGTGATCAAAACGGTCCACAACTAAGCCACCGACCCCGCTTTTATTGCAAAATTGTCTCAAACATTTCAACAAGCTGTACTTAGAATCCTTAATACACAACCAAATCTGAGCATTGTGGGTCACATGGTCATCCATTTTGCGTTTTTTGAGTGCCACGAAAGGTCCGTTTTCCGCCCCAGTCGGTGGAACTTCTTGCAACGGAAATTTCCCCTGGTGTTCGGTGCGGTCCGTTATCTAGTGTTATGCTTAAGTCTGTGCAGCTTTTGGTGGAAGATGGTGACCATTATCGTGCCCTTCCGTTGGAATTCATTTGTATATACCATCATAATCCTTTTTTTTTGTTGGGGCGTAGAACCACTGCGTCCACTGAGTTGAACTTTTGTGGTAATCATAATCCTTAGAAATATACGCACACAATTCCAAACAAGAGTCTTTCACGGTCCTGAACAATGGTTACTGTAGTTAATCAATCATTTAAGAAATCCACGAGATGCCACTGATATCGGTGAAGATTGGTGGACTTTAGGAACATGAAACAATATGAAAAAAGTTTTGAAAATCTAAGGGTTTTAATAAGATTTGGAATACTTTTTGAATCTGAAATGGATAGAATATTTTGATAAACGAGTTTAGGAGAAAAATTCTCAGAAAATAAGTGAAGAGTAGGAACATAATTTCCACCTACAGTCGTGCTCTGTAGCTGCTTTAAAACCGTACAACTCCACTGAAAAGATGGACGACAACTTCAACAAAATTACAGAACTCAGGAAAAATCAGCAATCAGCTCAGAACGCTTCCATCACTTTCAATTTATCATTCGGAATAATATTATTCCACCCAAGTCCCACACCGACCGTCCCGAAAAATCAGGAATAGTTTTCCAACCTTTCGAAAGGCAAATGAGACAACCAACCCCCAGCATCGAGAAAGCTAAATGTGGTTTGATTTTCCCGTCTTTCCTGCTTCGCTCGAAACCGACGGTCAGTCAATGAAATAGACTAACGTTGTCCCTCCCATCCCCCACCAATTTCCACATCCACCCCTGGACCGACTCCTGATTTATAATATTTAATAATAGTAAAATAAATATCCAAAATGCACAAAGCGACACACTCACACTTAAAGTCCGGAGGATTGCTCTTTTGGTTTCGAGACTCCTGTCTCCTCCGCAAAAAAGGATATCTCGACGAGTCGGAGCGCTGGAATGAGCAATCGAGGAAAAATGTCACCCCTTCTGATGTCGATTCAATGTCGTCGTCGTCGTTGTCATCTTCATCTCCGGAAAAAGTGACTAGTTGTGTCTGACCGTTTTGATACTGAGTGGTGGGGTGGAGGGAGGGTGAAGAGGGCGTTCATAATCAAAGTTGATTTTTGGAATACAAATTTTTCGGAATTTTGATTAAAAATATCTAGCCGCTGTGGGACTGGGTCCTCGAGGGTTCGGATACCGATGAGTGATGATAGTTGTTGAGTGTAAGTCTGGAAAAATGCTCTCTCGATAGTGAAGGATGGGCGCCAAAATTTTATGAATGCAAAATGAATATCCTTCCGCCTGTCTGTCGAGCCGTGAGGGGGGAGGAAAGAGGTGAGGTGTAAAAATATCTTCGAGCCAAGTTTGAAAACGAATAAAATTATCCCAGCTGCCGCGCTGCGTTTCATCGCCGGCATAACACAATGTGAGGTAATTAATGCAATTACGGGTCGGAAAGTTCTTCTACCTTTGCGCGACTGCAACAAGAACAGGAACCGAGACAAGTGTGAGACTGAATTTGATTTTAATAAATTTTTGCTGCCACTTTTTTCCGCCCGTCGTGGCTTTTCCAGGTGACGTTTTCCTGACGTCGAGTGACTACTCGAGCATAAATAGGAATTTTGATGGAGAAGCGGGTGTCTTCTTCAAAGCCACTCTACATGCCAAGATAATTCCCCACCTAATCTGCAACAAACTTTCAATCAACCTCGGAATGGAATCGAACTCACCTAAGCTATTCATTAAACATTCATAAAATTTCATCGTTACAATTCCTCGCCTTCAACACCTCGTCACGGTCGTCGTCTCGTTGACTCACAGACACTTGAGATTAGGCAGGCAGCCCTTTTCATCAGCCATTCAATCGAATTCAATAAATTAATTCAAGAGTATGTGATGTATCTGTTATAATTTATTAATAGAATTATTAAGTGACTCGAGCTCTCGAACGCCAGCAGCCTCTTATTGCTTAGCAGCAGCGGTCTGACTTTCCCCCACCACCATCTTCACAGTTCGTTCCCAAGATAAGATTGGGAATGTGTGTAATTTCTCACTCAAAGCGGCTCCCCATCTCCCACCGAGCCATGCATTGAATTTATTGAAAGCCAGGAAATACTTCCGCCCGGTCGAGTTCGAGTTTTCGGGATCCACATGTACAGAGCAGAGAGCAGTCTTCCGAAAATCGAATCGAATCCGACTGGAAGACGTCGTCGTCGACGTCGTCACCATCAGCTCGCTTTCTTGGGGGTTTTTGACTTAGTTCGGAATAGTCAAAGATAACACACAATAAAATTGAATATTAATTGAATGATAAATAATATTCCAATTGCTGCAGTAGCGTTTGGCCGGAATTTGAATTTCAATACCGTTCGCCGAGGGTGGGGGGAGGGGGAGGTGAGGAAAACTGACTCTACTTCAGTGTGTTTGAATTGAAATGAATTACTAAACCAATTTTATGAAATATATGCAACTGTGGATGGCTTTCTGTGTGTTTCGCAAAAGACGAACTCCAACCGATGATGGGCGGTGGGTGGTTGGGTGTGTGTGTGTCTGTGTTTGCATCAACAGAAGATGAGCGATTCCCATTCATACAGCGCTCAGCTCGCCAAGCTGCCTATAGAATTGAATACTAAATTGATCGTTTCCTTATTTCGATAACTTGTTATATATTATTACACATATAAGTTATGAGTAACAGCAGTGCCACACAGTTAGCAGAAGCTCGCTGCGTTTCATAGAGTCGTCTACTGTTGAATCACTACGAGCTGGATGGGGGAGCGGAGGGTCCTCGTCGCATCATCATCATCGTCGTCGTCGTCGTCGTTGTGATCTCGATGGTGATGTACAGTAACAGTAGATTGAGGCTGCTGCACACGTTTGGAGGAGATTATCATTCAGCTTGAATTGGTTCAGTACACATACGCTCACACACTTGGTGGTGGGAAAATGCATTTATGTAAATTCAATGCTCCCTCCCCCTCCGAGGTAGGTAGAGCTGATGTTGATGGCATTGTTTGGTGGCCTGCATTGGTGGGGTGATACAAGAGTTGCCACTGGAGTTCGAGGGAATATTCAATCGAATACAATCCGAACGAGCGATTACTGGTTGGGTTTTTCTCGAAACGCATTCAGCGACAATTAGTGATTGGTGAGGCTATTGACAGTCTAATGAACAAATGCGCTTCTTTTAAGGCTTCTGACGGTTCTTCGGTTCTGTTCAGTAATTTCTACAATATTATAGAGACACTTTCTCAGGCTTCGATTTTTGTAAAATATTCCGGGTTAAATTTGCAAAATGCGCTTCCACTGTGTCTCACAATAGGTGTCACCTTTTTTCAGTTTTGGTTTATTTCAGCTGGGTAATCTTAACAGCGGAATTGGATATACCCGTTTTGAGTGTATTCTTTTGACAGCTTATCGATGAAGATAAATAAGCGATTCCGTTTGTTTATATTTATCAGTTACCATGGAAGCCTTACGGGAGCAAGTTTTAAAATTACATTTGCAAATGCTAAGACCAGGTTGCAGAAATTCAATAGCCTTAAGCAATTCGGAGTTCGGAAACGGTTCAAGGAAACTTGAAATGTCCATATTCATCACAAAGGAGGTGCCAAACGAACTGCCAGAACGAAGAAAAAGATCAAATGTGTGAGGGAGCGAATAAGACGTAATCCGGCCGTAAATTGAGCACACGACTTCAAATGTCCCCTGCTCCATACATGATCTGGAATACAAGCCGTACAAGAAACAAAGGGTTCACGGGTTGTCGGAGTGTCAAAAGCAAGCCAGGGTTTGTTCTTTTGGTTCGGCACGGTGACTGCGAGATTTTATTTTCGGATGAAAAGCTCTTCCTCCTTCAGGACAGTCATAATCAACCAAATGATCGTGTGTATGGCAAAAGTCTTGCCAATATTCCAAGAGATAAACTAGCTGTAGAACGCTATCAGAATGTAATGGAAATCATGGCATGAGGCGCCGTTTCACAAAAAGGAAAACATCCTCTTCTTTTCATAGAACCTAACGTTAAAATCAACACTGAACATTACATCGAGCAGGTACTGAAGAACCATCGGCTTCCTCATGCTTCAACGCTGTATGGGAACACACCATATTGTTTCCAACAGGACTCAGCTCCAGCTCCCAAGGCAAAGAAGGCTCAAGCGTGGTGCGCGGGAAATTTGCCCGATTTCATCACAAGCGAAGAATGGCCTGCATCTTACCGCAATATCAACCCACTTGACTACTTTGTTTGGGGTTATATGCTTCAACATTTTGGGCCCTACGGAATTGCTTACATCTTCGATCGATTCAAGAAATATTTGGTTGATATTTGGGACCAAATTCCTCATGAAATCGTGCGTGCCAGCTGCGATGGGTTTACAAAGCGTTTGCGCAGAGTTATTAATGGAAAGGGCGAGAGATGCGAATTAAATTAATATGGGTTATTTCTGTAATATGTATCTTTCAAATGAAAAATATATGCTATATGGTTGATTTGTTTAGCTATAATCCAATTTTGTTTTAGTGACACCTATTGTGAGACACTGTAAAGTCTAACATCATAAAGATAGCAATTCGAAAACTTATTTTGATATCAACATCAAATTGAAATCAAAATTTGATTTCACTTCACAATTTTTAAATTAGGTACCAAATTTAGTTTTTCATCTTGCTTTAATTACCGTACAAAAATAGGTTTGCATTCATTGTCTTGACAGAACCTCAAGTAGAATACTCATTTTACTATCAACAGGCAAACATGTACAGCTAATTGACTTTTCAATTTTCTCTCACTGATCAGTTTCAAATTTGTTGTCCCAGGAATAAACTTTTGCTATCAATTATGATCTTTTAACCGTTAAAACGACAGCAACCTGAGCAATAATTATCGGCAACATCACATTATATAGTTTTCTATTTGAACTCAAACTCTACTCGGGTTGCCATTGTTCTCAATCATCGGATGATATCAATTCTTCAGTTCAAACAGCAAAGATATCCCAAGTAACCATGAGGGTTCTATGTGGCATGATTTAGACTTGTAAATGATTTTAAAGCTATATCCATTCAGAACCGGAATAGATAATTATCTGTATCTCGGTAACGGATTGACGTACAAATAAGTCTTAATACATCAAAACTAAGGTAAGTCACTGTACTTTAAGGAAAAAATATCAATACAAATAATTTCTCTTCGTTTCTAATGAAAATTCGCACTTTCTTCTTTATTCCTCCCATCAAACGCTGCACACCTCCGGAGTCAACTTCCTTGGCACATTTGTTCCACATTTTGGTCATCTGAGTCGCGTCCCGAGTCGTTTTTCCACTTTTTTTTTAAGCTTCCGCTTCATTATTGCCCAAAATCTCTCGATGGGCCGGAACAGCGGGCAGTTGGGTGGATTTATGTTTTTATCGATGAAATCTACGTTATTATCGCGGTACCACTGGATGACTTTCCGGCTGTAGTGGCAACTCGCCAAATCTGGCCACAACTTCACGGGACCTTTATGGGCTTTAATGAAAGATAGTTCGCTGTTTTTGAGGCATTCTTCCTAGTACAGCTTCGAGTCCATCGTCTTATTCGTCACGAACACTTTGGTCTTTGCTCCGCAGCTGCATATCCCTTGCCAAATCATCAGTTTTTTGGCAAATTTATCCATAAAAGCAAACTTAAACTTCCCAGGAACATCTCAGGCATCCTTGGTACTTCGTCAAAACCTGCTGGTACAATTTCCGAGCTCGAGTTTTGGTGACGAAACTTTGCTTCAACGTTCTGTTTGGTTGCTTGCTGGCTCGATGTCATGCTCGCAAACGAATTCTTCGAACGGTACTGCGAGCAGCAGCGTATTTTTGTGCGATTTCATTATCTGATAGTCCAGGGTTTGCTCTGACGGTTCTCAGCACCTTCTGGTTCAGCTTGCGGTCATATGTTCCACTACGACGCTTACCTTGAGGCACTCGATCCACGCTCTTTCGCTCCCTGAAACGTTTGAGCACATCATGCACGGTTGATTTGGCGATTTTCAACGTTTTGGCGATTTTTATTGCGGGCCACGTTGGATTATCAACGAGGGTGTCCAGATTTTTTTCGCTCCTCTCGGCTTCCATCTGGAATCATTTTTGACTCACTGCACGAAACACCGTGAAATTTATAACACAGAAAGTGGGCGCCTAGCCTAGGTCACTTTCCGTGCCGCTGCAACACAATAAGTGATTCCAGATTCTAACTGGACAGAACTTTATACACCTATGACATTCGCAATGTTTTTAGCGGTTCGATCTACGAAAATACGATAGTGAAAAAAGATAAAGATTCCTACTGGAGACCTTATCTGGGTCTGGGGAGGTGTAATGATTTTCAAACCAAGTTAATTACGACTGCCAGCAGGCAAATGGTGAGAAATATTGAAATCAGATTAAAAAGCGAACCGTATTTTTTACCATTCTCCCCTAGAAAGGAAAAGAGTAGATTCCTCAAGAAACTCGTTCTGGACCAAACAGCGTATTCCTTGATTATAGAAATTCCTCAAATAGCGCCGTAAAGTGCGATATTGCGAGACGTATCCGCGTACATAAAATACGTACACAAATTGAAAGAAACATTAAATTTTCTGTGTTATCCAATGTACATAAAAGAAATGCTAGATTTGGCATACATTAATGAAACACTTCATGTAAAATTAAGCCGTATATCGGTGGAATCAGGTCTGTAATATGAAAGTCCGCAAAGAATGTTGTATGCTGTATGAAATTTAGCAAACAATTACATTGTTTACGCTAGCTTTGGCTTGCAATTAAGCGAGGGGAAATGTTACACGCCTGTTAAAATTAATTATTTTTGTCTGTGTAGTAATTTTCAAAACATGGTTTATCTTTAAATCCTGACCAAACGGATAATTTCAGTCTTCGACAAACTTGTTTCACAGGTCAGGGTCTTTTGATGTCAAGCAGAACATTTTGAATTCTGCTCAGAAAACGTACCCTTTTCGGGAGCCAGAAATAATTTTGCCAAGCATTTTAAAGTTCAGAAGTGATCATTACTAGCTGAGGATTATATGCAAATCATAATCAGGCTGTGAAAGTTTTTAGTATTCTAAGTGTGAAAGTATTTGGTACTCTAAAGGAAAGTGGGTTATAATTTTTAGTAAACCCTACCCGTGAGTTCAATTCAACCATGTTTAGATTTGTTCTGGATTTCGGGTTGTTTTTTTTTTATAGAGTTTTGATGGAACTAAACTTAGAATCCTTAGTCACTTTTACTCATGACTATCTGAAAATACTGCACAGGATACAATGCTACTTGAATTTTTTTAATGTTTGTTGAACGTTTGAAAAATTTGATGTGCTGCTAATTGGTAGCAAACGCATTAGTGTAGATGTCAAACGGCATGATTTAAAATCAAAAAACTCTTACACCGACATCAGAATGCAGAACCACAAGAAACACTAAGTGATCGTTTTAGGATTTAAAATAAGGTTTAAACTTGAAAAGCTATGAATATACCAGATTTAGACTACGTAGACTACGTCTTAGGGCAAGGATAGGATGGCAAATGAAAATCTGAAAATAGCGACTGTCACTAAATATTGTTACAAATTAAACGCTAATGACTCAATTAAAGCTCGATAGATTTTCAAGATGCTCAGATTAAATGATTGGAAATTTTGCCGCGTATAAAATCAATTATCAAAAATTATAATTTATAACAGTTATAATTTCGTTTTGCAGACAAAATTCACTAAATGCACAGTATTGTCCTATCACAGATTTCAAATGCGAGTAAGGGAAGTCTCAAATGCAGCAGGCGGCGACAAGTAACCTGGAGAGTGCACACCGCGAGCAACCGTTGGCTTAGTAGGCTTTGGCTAGCAAACCATTGACTAGGGAGCCATTGGTTAGGCAATTGTGTGCTTGGCAGTCGGTTAAATGCCAGTGGTGTATTTGTAAACAGACGGTGGGCGCAACCACAAGGAGCGAAATAAGGTGCTTATGTGTGGTCTAGTTCAAATGAGGACCATTTAAAATCCGTTCTTTTCAGGACGACCGATTCAAATTTCCCAGCTTAACAGTTTGATTGGAATTTAATTATCATTCCGTTTCAAATTCTTGTTAATTGGCAGCCAGCGGTGACTAAAATAGTTTTAGTTTTCCCTTCGTCACATACCTTAAACCTTGTGTACAATTTCGGCTCGAAAATTTAAACGGTCTCTATATTATTCCGAAGCGCAACTATCGAGCAGGCGTTCGACAAGAGTAGCCTGCCGAAAATATTTTTTTATTACAGCTACCGTCACGAAAACTTGAAATAATGGACGCTAATAACACAATCGTTTCTTGATTAATTTTTTAGATTTTTGCTCTAATCAATTCAGAGGTTTTTACGAATTAAATTTTTATATGCTCAGGTATGTAAAATTTTACAAACAAAAGGTGAATATATTTTGTGCACAAATTCATCCATCGGTGTTGGAAAATTTTCAAGAACGTTGCGTTCCGGCAAGCATAAAGAAATTCCCTATTACGGACAACATTTTGGTTTTCGAACATGGTATTTCAAATTATCATTCTCTGTACATTCCAATCAGTACTGTTACGCTATGGATACACTTCTCGAGTAAGTCATGATTCGGGCCTAAGAGCCGTTTGTAAACAATTACTTTAAACGTTGATCGCTCACAAATCACGAGAATCCCACTATATACAGCTACTCCATATGGTAGAACTAACATTCTTCTACCAAATGCTGTTTTCATTTCACGAGAGTGATTTAAGATTCAAGAGAAATCGACATTTAAAGTCATCGTTTACAAATGGCTTTTAGGCCCTTAACATGAATTACTCGAGAGTTGTTCTGTTGTGTTATCGAAACGCCATGGATACACTTTTACTTCTAGGAAGAAATAAGTTTTGATAAACAGTGTGAAAGTGAGAATTAGTGTAATGCCTTATCATTTTGATGCCATGTCATAACTTATAATTGTGAAAATTGATGACTCCAATCGATTTTTTCGACGCTCATTCGATCACTCGCGCTACCGAACAATAGATAGCCGAAACAGTATATTATGCGCTATGCCCGATTACAAAAGGTTGTCTAGCAAAGCATCGACACCATGGTGAAACTGCAAATATGGTGATAGAGAAACATGTTGCAAAAAAAAAAATAGCACCGTTCTTCAATATTAGGTACCCAATGTTTGTATGTTTGGCGCTAAAAAAGAGAATATTTTCATCGACATTATAAGCGGAAATATTCCCTCTTTTCAATGCAAACGTTAAATTTTGAACAAAATCTTTGGATTCAGAGCAAATTGATAACATTTGAGAGAAATCTTATCGAATGTTAGATTTTATTGGCAACATTTAAAATATTATATTCTTGAGCTTGAATAAACAATCAACTGTTTCATCACGTAATTTAAAATATCACTCATAACTCGTTGAGGATAAAAATGAATTTCGCGATAAAAAGTAATAAGAAACATCGAAGATGTAGAGTTAAGAAATGGTCTGACGGTAATCTGTGGTAAACACACAGTAAGATTGTCATATCTGATACTAACACAGATAACCAGAAGTTGTATCAGATTGTGTCTTATATTACAACAATTCAAGTCAATATCGCATTTAATTGTGACCTTTATCATATTATGCTTAAATTAAATCGTGGAGAGTGCAAATTTTCGACTAATTTATGATTGCATCGCAAGACTTTTCAAATCGAATTTCAAATCAATTTGTTTTGAAAAGAAAAGGAAGAAATTTGCACGTATCGTACATCCGCTTTTACACGTATAAGTCATATTTTAGATTTCTATACGATGTGTTTGCTGACAGATATGGTTATATATTACGAACACGACTTTTATTATTGTGCATTTTAGTTGTCTGGGAAAATAGACTGCGCTATTAAACATCTATCGTGTTCGGACCTGATAGAAAATATGTTATAATTTGTGACAGTACTTGGCCATTGCGTTTATAAATTAAAACAGAATCAACAACTATAAATTGAGCATGTGACGAGTTAACGCTCGTGAAACGTTACTTTTCAACAAAGCTTTTCTGTGGCCTTTTTTTCCAATGATACAAAATACCCATATTGATTAATGTTTTACGCAGAAACCAAAGGACTTTTGGGTTACTATATTAACAATTAAATATAACAAGCATTATTCTAATGTTATCTAACGTCAACCATGCGATGGACAACGGTGCTTGTGAATAACTCCTCTTTTATATTAATTTAAATTATATATTGCAGACTAACTTCTGATTGCAATCATTTTGAATAACCTATAGAAGTTCAGAAATGTTTTAGTGGTATCTTATAGATAACACAACATTGTTAAGACAAACTTAAGATTTGTATTTACCACATGTCCATAAGATCGATCTCATAAAAATCATGCCTCAGTGTACTACGATCACCAAAAACTAGGTGGTTTGATCATATTACATTATCCCTGCAAGTATGTTTATAGTTGTACATCGTCCTCTGCATGTTTCTATTTTCGTTATATTGGTGCCTACTGTGAGAACAGATTTTAATCTGTAGTGGCTGTTGTGTTCATTTTTATTGGTTCATTGTTATCACTTTATCGCAATGTAAAATTGCGAGTGGCCGCAAAGGCAGCTTTTCAAATAAATTCTTTGCAGCATTTCAAAATAAAAAAATTGGGACACTTCCTTACGATTCTTAAAGAGAATCAAGGTAATTTTTTTTTAAACGGGAAACATTTGTTCACTAACAATAATGTCCTATAGCGTGCTTAACGAGCTTAGAAATAATTAGTATCACATCATCGACATTATCAAGAACTCGACTTTGAAGAAGTCTGTAAGTTGCTGATGAAATATGTAGGCCTGTCTGTCAAAGGATAAGCTTTTTCTGGTGGAATCTAAAGGAATTTACTCGCACCTACTAGTGATAGTTTGCAAAAGTGTTTCAATTTTAAATTTTTAATATTTTAAATTTTTTTGAAGTGTCAATTTAAATTCTCCTAGTTTTTCAATCACCCAATTCTTCAAGTGAGACACACATTTTATCAGATTCTGCAATTCACGAAACACCACTGGTACTTAGGAAACAGTCCAAATCGATTATTTTTCAAAGCTTTCAAGCGCAAATTGACGTGACTATGTTCTATACTGATTTATATTGCTGAAAGAACTGATAGGCAGTCAAATTTCCAATGTTGTAAGAATTTCAAAATGATCACGTTTCACTTCAATTTTCAGCTGCATCAAACAGCTTTTAATGCAGTACAAACATCCAGAAATTTCCATTTCTTTCACAAAACCAAGTCTGACAATAACAGCAGAACTTTTTCTTCGCTGTATTTCTTCCACAAGCGTCACTCAAATTTTCCATCACTTTTCACTAACCACGGAGATTCTTTTCCATCGATCAAATCGCCCATGAGGATCCATCACTCAAAGAAAAAAAATACTTCCCCCCTTTTTCCGAACCGCTAATCCCGCAGCTATTTGAGTATCACCACTAATGATCCGAAAACCCTTTTTCCCATTCCAGTACAATGAAAAAAATGGCATTCAAATGAAAAATTGAATTCAAAGACATCCTCAGTATGGTACAGTTGAAGAGTAGAAACAAAAACAAAAAAAAAACTCACTCCAACCGGATGTCATAAATTATTGCACCGAACCGAATTCACTTTTAAGAGACACATCAGTTGCTTGCCGAGAGGCACACATCGAAGCAAACCGAGAGAAATGCATATAAATCCAATAATAATGACAAAAACCGATCTACTCTCATCGCAGCAACAGCAGCAGCAGCAGCAAAAAAAAAGTGCCTCATTTAAGAACCAGAACCCGGGCCAGAAAAAGGGTTTACTGTGGTGGAAAAATCAGGGCTTGGAAGTGACATGAACGAAGGAGCAACGAACCAAACCAGCACAGCCCGACTGGTGAAGGAAAAATGCGTAATGACAGAGGCCCGAGCCTGCCCGGTCTGCCAAAACGGAAAAATGAATTATTGTTGTGAGTATATGCATTTGCTTCGACTTGTTCCTCTGCTTTTTGTTATGGTTTATAAATAAATACAAGTTGGGAATTTCTTGATACAGTTTTTTCCTCGATCCAATTGCATTATTTTTTTTGTTTTGTTTAGTTTGTTACCGAAGAGAGGGGCAGAGGGGGGCAAACAAATTCGCATCAAGTGCAGCATAATTCAGCGTAACTGCAGCAGCACAACTCAACTGCCTCCAATGCGTTGGAAGGGTAATTGATTTATGTGCAGTTTTAAAGTAACATAAATTATTTTCCTAAACAAGCCGGAGTTCGGTTGGTACGTGTGTCTGTCACATTTGCTTCCAGGAATCCGTACCTCCATGTCAAGCTTGTGGTCCCCCTCCTGCACTGGAGCAGCTTCTTGGCGAAAAAATATCATTCGCCAGCCGCGATATCACTTCACTCTGTGTGCGATCGTTGTTGTTCTTCGTCGTCGTCTTCACAGCGGATCACCTTCGTCTTCTTTGCATCGAAACACTTATCAAAACACTCGCTCGCTTGTTAGCTCGCTCGTTTGCTCACTCACTGCTCACACTGGATATCGAACGAACGAACGAACGACCGACAGCGACACGACACGACCCGCGTGTACGATTGCACTTGTTTTCAGCTTTCCTTCACTTCTTTGAACTTCGTCTGGGAGTGAACCTCCGAAGACATCACACTTCACAAACTGGCCGGCAAATGTAGCTCGGAGCCACTACTCTTCTCAATGGATCGAACCGGGAGAAGCGTGATCGCAGTAGGCGCAACCACTATCGTTACTGAGGAGCGGTGTTTATCTTCGGTGCGTCAGAACCCTCCTTTCTGTCCGCTGCTGCTGCCGTTGTTTATTGTGTTGCGTCTCTATACACACTCCGGCTGTGTGACACTGTCGATGTATGGAATGAAATAGAATGAACGGGCAAAAGACGGAGCGCGAGAGAGATAGGAAGTGAGCGAACCGGCGGGAAGGCGCGGTGTGCGCTGGTGCGCGGACGCACGCACACACGAGAGGGTCGTAAAGTTTGAATCGGAGTATGAGAGAGATCGAATCAAATGGGATGATTAATGAAGGAATAACGATGAGGGGATTGATTGCGGTGGTATTGGTTGGTGAGTGGTGGCGGTGCGGTGAGTGATTGAGTTGCGCTGAGTGCGAGTGCGGAACTCACTCTCCGAGCGTTTCGTGAGTTGCTTACTTAGATCGCGAGTGAGATCAAACCTGTTCGATAAACGAAGACGCTCGTCCCTTTTTTTGTTTTTTGTTTGATCCGCCGTTTTCTTGGGAAGTCATTCGCTCTACGCTGTCGATGGATCGTAAAACCGGACCTGAACGGGATCGAGACGAATCAAAGATTGAGAGAAAGTAATAAAAGTGGTGGTAGCGGCTAGAATCAAAATGGAGTTTTGGAGGTTGCCCGGTTGGCGTTCCGGGAAGCCGAGATCGTTAAGCAAGCCGGGAGGTTCTGACTGGCAGCAGCAGAGGCTTCTTGGAAATTGGAGCGTTCCAGCGAATGCAGGTTGGTCGCTTCCCGAAGACGACGATAGTCCGGGTGTTGACATCGGTGTTTTCCAGTGTGAGTGTTTTTATTTTCCTATTTGTTTTTATTGAAAGGTGAAGAGGTGAGTACCCATAAAATGGTCGAGGGGATTGATACTGAAACCATATTTTCCTGGTAATGAAACCCGTAAATCAAAGTCAATTCGAGAAATAATTAAACTTTTTCTTTCGAGTCCGCCTGACGACCGCCATTAAAATTTGTTTAAACCACATCGCTCTCGGGCGGCGGCGCACGAATGTGTGTTTGTGTAGAACTTGTCACCGGCGAGCTAACGAGATGGGATATAAATTAATAAAGATCTCTTACGGCGTCAGTTGATTAACGCTGACAAACAGAAATCGCCATATTAATGGACAAAAATCGTGACAAGAGCGCGGTGGACGATAAAATTTGTCATTTGAGAAACAATTACTCGAGAGAACTTATCTAGGAAAGGAGGAAACAAAAAACAGTTCGGTTATTTCAATGTCATTGCTCTCCGGTACAATTTCCAGATAAAGAGAAAAAAGAAACGAGCATCAGCTTAAATGACGATTGCATAACTCTGACGGATGGATCGGGCTCGATTTCACACGGAGGATCATCGCGCTGTGCGGTTTCTTGGAAACTTGTTAACATGGCAACCAAGTACCACCGGGTGTGTGTGTGTTCGTGTGCGTGTACATATGTTTGTATGCGCACGGCCTGCTTATGGCTAATTAAAATTATTACTAGACACATTATCGCATGTTTTGCACAATGATCACCGCGATGATGGCGGAGGAAACTTTTGCCAATCGTCATGACTTCAAGGTATTGCGGCAGCAACAACCTGGCGAAGAGTGTGAGTTGACAGATCACGGTAATTTAATAAGTGAATCGTTAAAAGTAAATTAAATCCACTCGAAATGACCGTTGTAAATGGTCGCTCTGCTGTTGCCGTGGCAATAAAAGGTGTTATTTTGTTTTCGTCATTGGTAAGAAGCGATTCAGTTTAAGGATCGATTCTGAGTTGGAATGAAGAGGAAAAGTTTTCCTGCCCGTGCATGGATTTCTATAATTTATTTTATAATTGATATGCAAATCCCGAAACCACGACGCCGTTCTCGCCGGAAGTCACTGGTTGGGAAACAATCGCGAGTCGGGCGCTTTCGTTGGAAAAGTAATTTTCAATTCAATCGGGATTGGTCTCCCCAACATCATCAGTAACAGCTTCTTCTGTTTTCCGCAAACCGAATCGCTTCGGCTCCGAGGAGCACATTTAATTTTCTAATGAAAAATATAAACAAAAATATGTATGGATTTTCCGCTGCTTGGCAGAAAGGATCGTGGTTTTTCAATCCTTCCTCAGTGTTCCCCCCTCCCCCCGTTCCTCCGTTCCGTGCTCGGATTCTATAGATATCGAATGAGAAATCTACATATCTATGGATCTCGGGGATGCTGGGAGTGGGAGCGTCGTTTCCGCACTTCACAATCAGAGACAGAGCTGCTACTCCAGGCACGTCGTTGTGTTCATTTTTATGAAATGCGGTTTGTGGAAGCCCGATTAAAAATATGGGTTAGGAATGTGTTCGTACTTGAGATAGGATATTCCAACAAATGAATGATTCACGCTGGATGGAATCAGTTCGGAGCTCTTCGAACCATGTTGTTTCATTTGGAGCGATTCGTAATTCAAAAGCAAATGAGTGAAATCATCAAATGGATTCACAATTCTGTTCGGGCCATCGTTCATATATTTATTATATAAAATAATCAAACGACACACAGGAGAGGCACTCGAGTGAGGGGGTTTGAAATTGGAAATAATACCATATCCAGCGATCACAAATGGAAAAAAGCAGCTTCCAGCTAAAACAATGGGTAATATACAAATGAGAAAACCCGACCGGGAACCGAAGTGGTGCGGGTGCAGAAAATATGACAAACAATCAAATACACAAAATTCAAGCTTTGTCATTTCATCCCTCGAAGGACTTCCTGTGCTCCTCTCGCCAGAGATGAGAAACGAACGCGTGGTTCGATTTTTAATCATTTTCCTTTTCGCTTCTTTTAGTCTTTGCGAGATGTATGTGAACCGGCGACGCCAGAGGCACATCCATCGCATGTGTCAGCATTAAAAGCGGAGGGTTATTATTCCCGAAATTCAAATGAAAAATCAAACCCCAACCCTTTTCCTCCGCAGCGACGATGACGACGATGAACGAGCAAAAGGGTTAATTTGTGGGGTTGTTCGAGAAAAAATCGACAGCGCCGATCTGAAGAAAGGAAAAACCTTCGACGCTCACACATGCAAACGTAGGAACGAACGCACGCATCAAAAGTCGTAATTCGAAATAATAAACATAAAAAGTCACTCACTCATTTCAATAATATCATCCCTTTTCCCATTGAACCCTTTTGCTCGCCAGGCATCATCGTACGGATACGCCGCATGTGAGTCAGCTTCTCCTAATGCCCGAAACCGTAACGGAACGGAACGGCAGCGACGGTCTTTATCTTATCCAAGCCACCCCACTTGGCCCAATTAATAACAGAAATTTGAATATATAATTCATGTCAGCCAAAAATTGATGGAAAATTCGGCTGATGGGAGTGAATTTTTCCGGGAAACCCTTTTTCCCTTTCATCATGTGTAAACCGACATATCGTGCGTTTCGCTTCACTGGCTGACTGACTGGCTCCTGGACTGGAAATTTGCTGAAGTATGTGGGATTTTCGTTCGGCATTACTCACTCACTCTCTCCATGGTTGTTCCATCAAAGCCATCACATCGATCACAGAACCCGAAAACAAAAAAAAAAGCTACGGGCGACCCATGTTCCTCTACGGTTGACAACAGAGATGACTCGGTTGAGGAAACTCTTCATTCCGGTTGTTGTTGAAGTGACAGAGTTTTCGACTTGTTCGACGGAATTTACATTTTGAGTCAATCGATTTTGATGTCTGTGTTCGTGATAGTTAGCTCAAATATCATCTTTCATCAAACATCGTCCATGTAACGTTGATAATTGTCACTTCAATTCACCCTTCCTCGTTCCGGATAGATGCTGTGGATGGATCTATATGAATCGATCCGGCACGACCGAGTTCATCAGGTCCCCGGCAGTGTGGCAGGGCAAGCGGTGACATCTTCTGGTAGCTGTTGTTTTGTGTACAACGTTTTGTATTGGCGACGACGACGATGACGACGATGATGGCACAAAGACACAGCACAGTTGTGCACACAGAAGTGAAGCGATCCTTGTCGCACACGTCGTCCTTTAAGCCTTTCCTCCACTTCTTCAGCTGCCAGTTTCCAGCTCGGTGAGCAGCAACCGGCTCCACTCTAGCATTAATTTAGGATTTAGATTTATAATTCCTTTCCTCGCTCGGGACTGTCATCCAAATGAAGAGGGCATCCTGCTCCTCCTCCCCCCTCCAACCCCCCTTTTCCACTCCAACAATCACTCACAGAGCACAGGATGATGATGGAATATATTGGTAAATTTGGAAATTTTTCATTTTTCCAAAGGCAAAAGATGATGCGGGTCCCGCTGCCGAAGGTTGCTGTGTGTATTTGTGTATTTATCGACGACATCGTCCTCGTCCCATCAGCCGCCGCATCCCGTCGGAAAAGATGTATCTCTTTCCATTGTTGTGTATTTATTTGCGCCATTCTATTCCACCGCTTTGCTGTGAAGCTGATTTTTCGGCAGAAGAGTTGAAGCACTTGAAGAAGCATGTTTCCCTCCCGACGACTTTGGAATGAAAAGGACTTAATTATGTCTCTGCTGCAGCCGGAGTCGAGCGCCGGCGTGTATTTGTGTTTTGTTAGTGCCATTGCTCGCTCTCTCTCTCTGTCTTTCTGTGTGCAGCAGCACATGTATGTGGAATGGGATTAAGGAACGTAAATTAAATATTATATACATCAAACTGAAGCAGCAGCAGCAGCAGTTGAAACAGAACAGAATGGAAAATTTTAAAAAGCTGATCGCCGAAAAAGGGGTGAACCACCTCCCACCACCCGGGCCCGATAAATTTGCATCTCGTCGTGTCGTCCCGGTGGAATTTCCCGAAAAACACGGGAGAAGGAAAACTGGCTGAACACCACCATCATCAGAAATCAATGACATCGGGATTAATGCTTTGCTTTTATCTCACAACCGAGCAGAGCTAACCCCTTTCACAAAAAGGCAGCTGGTCTGAGTTAGAGAACAGCAGCAAGGATCTTTCTCTCATCCTTTCGGCAAACAGACACGCAGCGACATAAATTTCCCCCTGTCCCCTCAGCACGATCCCAAAAATATTCGAATCAAGGAAAAAGATAATTTTCAAGCAAATATAGAATTTATAATTAGCTTTCTGCTAACCCCCGCCCCTTCGCCCACCAGCCGTTGAACAGCAACGCCGTTCAAATCGATGGAGCTTGGAAACTTTCTGTGTTCCGGAGTAATTATATTGATTAAATATTGGAAAATGTTTTTGATGTCGTCCTCGTCCTCGTTTTTCGATGAGCAGCGAAAGACTGACAGACAAAAACGACGGAGGACAAGTTAGGGGGCGGGGTAGATCACAGGATAAAAGTTTGCTGGCTTTTGATTGATGGATTATTGGCAAAAGTTGGGCGATTTGATGTCGATGAGCCTCGGGGGGTAATTCCTGGCCCACTTTGATCGACAGGTCGGATGGTTAATGGGCTTTAACTCGTTTGATCAGAAATCTTCGGAGGTCATTGCAAGACAGGTCAACACAATCAAAGGAGGCTTTCCATTCAAAGTGCAAGCACAACAAATTCCTAGACGTGTCATCCGAAAAACGCCGAAGGTGACGACTGTAATTTATGACAGTAACACTTCCACCGCTCTCACCGCACCTCTTCCTATCTAGGTGGTAAGTTCGAAACAGCAAATTCCTCACCCGTGCAGTGAATGAGAGGCAGAGCCTTATCAACCCACAGACATCTTCGTTGACGAAAGGCATGACGACGACGAAGTCGGCAGTGTTGCCTTAAGACCTACTTTTTATCCCCGGCTTAATCCCATCGATTGCAACGGCAGCTTCAGCCTTATCTAGCTTCGTCTTACAGCACAACCGGGAAACAATAGCAAGAAGTTGATGGTGGTAACGATGCTCGAAGCGGAAGAAAAACTCCCGAAAAACACGAGAATTAAATGTAGCGAATGATTGGATAATTTGATTGGAATTATTTATGTACGGAGTCGAGCGAGTAGGATTCGTCCCCACTCCCTCGAGGGAGTCCCACGAACGGCAGCAGTGCGAGGGAAGTCTTCATTTGTCTTGGTTCGGAAAAATTTTGGAGACACTGCGCTCGGAACGCACCACTCGGAGCCGCTCGGAACTGATACAATGAATAATTACGAAAAGGATATTAATTTGATTTATATCTTACGTCATGTTTCATTAAACACTTCAGCAGCAACAGCACCAGCGGAGCCAGAGAGAGAGAGAGAGAGAGAGAGAGAGAGAGAGAGAGAGAGAGAGAGAGAGAGAGAGAGAGAGAGCGCCAACAAGGGTGGCAAATCGTCCAGGCGACCGAGCGCAGAGCGGGATTTGTTTCCTATTTTTTCCTTGAAATTACAATTGAATTAATTTTTGCGTACTGACTGCCGTAGTGGAGCGACATTGTTGCCGACTGTTGGCAAGAAAATAGCGGTACATAGTGTTCGAATAGTTTACCAACAGCTCCAACAGCTGGGACTGGGAAATTCAATTCCTTCTCCGATGGATGGATGGATGGTGGAGCTGCAGATGGAGGGGGGAGGGGGTTTGCGTGGATTAAAATTTCTAAACTGATGCAAGTTGCCTCTGACTGATACCCATCCGCGTGAGTGGAGAATGTGTCGCGGAAGCTTTTGGAGCTTCGAAGCATTACTTCAGCAGAGCTGACTTGGGATGATGGTGTTTCTTTCGACCGTGACTCGAAGTGACTCCACTGCTGGTGGGGATTGG
The DNA here is from genome assembly GCA_024533555.2 of Aedes koreicus. NCBI lineage: Eukaryota > Metazoa > Arthropoda > Insecta > Diptera > Culicidae > Aedes > Aedes koreicus. The sequence goes on from JAHHFK020001018.1 coordinate 286,455, forward strand.
GGAACAGATGACGGGAGATTGGATGAGCTTAGGTAATTTGTGGAGGATGAAATTTTGAATTCAAATGTACGAAGTAGGACTATTGTGGTGAGAAAGATCGATATGTTGCTATGAAATGTCAGAATTTACACCGAGACGGTGAAGAATATTGAATTAAAGACTGTACTAGAAAAAAAAATGAGACACAATGATAAGCTTGTAACTTTTTAGTGTGTGGTTGAAATTTTGACTGAAAGAGTGCAATGTTTAAGTTGGCGAAATTTCATCACTATCTGTCAAGCGGTTATCGAGATGGCATCGGAACGAGAGCATGAAAAATCCGACTGCTATGGATCGGAAAACACCTAAGATTCCATCATTCGACGCTGTCCCGGGGGGGTGATTATGTTATTCAAAGGGACCTAAACGACCCGGTCTGCGGTCCGACAGCGGCAGAAAACCGAAGACAGCTGATCCGGTGAAGGCAAGAAAGGTGTCAAAATTGTTCAATCGTCGACCAAACCATTCGATCCGCGATGTGGCGAAGAAGGCAGAGGTTTCCATCTGGTTTGTCAAAAAAAAAAAAAAAAAAAAAAAAACGATGATACGTTCCGGTTTCCACGTCTACAAGGTTAGGAAGGTACCATACCGAAACGACAAACAAAACACGGTAGCCAAAACCCGCGCTACGAAGCTGTACCGAGAGTGATTGACGAAACCGGGATACCGTCGTGATGGACGACGAGACTTACATCAAGGCGGACACAAAGCAATTGCCGTGCAGGAGTTGCCTCATCACGGTTGGCCGTTCCTGAGAAGGTAAGGAAGAAGAAGGTGGACAAATTCGTCAAACAAGTTCTTAATTAGGCAGATGGCGGGGGTGTGCAGCGATGAGCCAGCCCTATACCACGACGGGTACTATGAATGGGCAAATCTATCGAGACGAGTGCCTCCAGAAGCGCATGCTGCTCTTCCTGCGGTCTCACGAAGGGGTGAGACGCTATTTTGGCCAGATTTGGCGGGAATTTCGTCCGTTTGAGAAGCGTTTGGGCCATCATGAATGCCAAGTTTCGTAAAACACCTTAAGTATTCGAGAACAGTGGGTAAAAGTATCGTAAGAAGTCGGTCCCTCTATTGCCCTAGACCTTATGAGTGGTGTAAAGGGCAAAGTGCGGGCATTCGGCCATGGAGGGGAGATTCAATAATCCTATGAAATAAAACGTACAAAAAAATGTTGGAGTTCCCTGAAAGGTTGTTGTAAATCCGACTAAAAATGAATTGTTGGCAAAAAATTTTATGTGTCTAATTTTTTTTCGAGTGCAGGCTTTGCAGTGAAAACACGGGATTTTGTTGTTGATTGATGCTTCAATGCGTTACATCTATTCCACAGCAATACCAATAAACAATAACTGTTAAGATAATATCGTTAAAAACTGGTTTAATTTCATTATACGGTCTATTCAGACGTTTTACCTTCCATATTTTTGCTGATATCGGGAAATTTCAATCATTTTTAAACAGTGCGTCTTTTCTTCAAAACAGTAATGATCGAAATGACGCGAAGCTGTTATTATTGTCCTTTCCTGTTGAAAAAACTTCAACATCCTCTAGAATTGAGCTTTACACCTCATTCCGATCGGAAATTATGGTTTCGTGATATAAAGTAATGAAATATCGAACAAAAATCCAGGCGCCACTCAGAAAAGAAAAAGCTCCAACAAGTTTGAATGTAAGAACGAAAGCAATGACGTCAATATAAGGTCTGACCCAGTTGCCGCAACAATATTAGTGAAATTAGTCCCGCATGACACTAATACCACCGCGCTACTTACGCAGGCTACACAAACGCTCATAAATTTTTATATTTGATTCGTTCGCTCCGTGACTGTTTATTTTATGCAAAAAAAAGCGTGGCGTGTTCAAATACAAAATCAGGAAATACAAAAATACAAAGAAAAGTGCCCGCCGCGGAAAGTGGTTGAGAGATTTTGTGCTTTTTTTTTTTTTTTTTAACTCTTTATTTGTTCCAAATTTATTCATATTTACATTTCATGTTAATCTAGGTGCTCCAGCTACTACCGTAACGTATCAACCTTAATTGTTAAAATATGTATCTAATTTTGTTTACATTGTTCATGCCTTAGCAGTTCAGTATTTTAAACAGGTTTTTATTCCTGCGTGTCAGTATAACAATAATAATCTTAAAACTAAAAACAAACTAAAATTAATCTTAACTAAGCATAAAGGGAATTAATCATTGCAATAGAAGATTGCAACGATTTTTGTCTGAAATTATTAATTATTTTGTTGGACATTTGTTCTAAAGTCTCAACATTCGAAATTCTATGTACTTCGTTAGTACTGTACCAAGAAGGCAGCTTCAAAATCATCTTCAGAACTTTGTTCTGAATCCTTTGAAGTATTTTTTTCCTGGTAGCACAACAACTAGACCATATTGGAACAGCATAAAGCATGGCCGGTCTAAAAATTTGTTTAAATATCAGTAGTTTGTTCTTCAGACATAGTTTGGATTTTCTGTTTATAAGAGGATATAAACATTTTATATATTTGTTACATTTGGCTTGAATGCCTTCAATGTGATTTTTAAAATTTAATTTTTGATCAAGTAATAGACCAAGGTATTTCACTTCGCTTGACCAGGAAATTGGAACACCGCTCATAGTAACGATGTGACTACTACTAGGTTTCAAAAAAGAAGCTCTAGGTTTATGTGGGAATATTATTAGTTGAGTTTTGGAAGCGTTGGGAGAAATCTTCCATTTCTGTAAATAAGAAGAGAAAATGTCCAAGCTTTTCCGCGGTCTCCTGCAAACGCACGGAAAACTTCTTCCCTTGGGCGAAGGTCCTAGGCAACCAGGAAATACTGATAGCCGACAAGCAGGTGAGAAAGTAGGGGAGGCGGAAATTAAATGGTATCAAATAGTACAAGAATGCTACCCTGAGGAACTCCAGCTCTAACAGGCAGTCGATCAGATTTGGAATTCTGATAATTTACCTGCAGAGTTCTGTCAGTTAAATAATTTTGAATTAATTTTATAATATAGAGCGGAAAATTAAAGTTTTTCAATTTAGCAATCAAACCTTCATGCCAAACACTGTCGAATGCTTTTTCTATGTCTAGAAGAGCAACTCCAGTTGAGCAGCCTTCAGATCTGTTTGAACGAATTAGAGATTTTGTGCTTTGAAAGACCAGTCTGCTTCACTATATTATTCTTCCCGGCTTTTCAAGCAGGAGGATTTCGAAAAATGATTCCGGTACCGATATTCGGCGTATTTTATCTCGAGAAGAAAAGCAGTGTTTTGAAAGCAATTGAGAATACAGTCAACTAAAGCTGTTCACGATAGCGAACGTCGAAATCGAAAGGTAAATTAATACTCTTAAAATCCTTCAAAGCATCTTAACATTTCCTTCACACATACTCTGTATACTACAATTATGTAGAGGAATCCCGGACAGTTTTGCAATAGTTAGCAACTAACCCTAGGCCGCACACCATAAGGGAATATCCATTACCCGCGTGGAAAGGTGTTGAGTGATTTTAGACCCCCTTCCCCTGAGAGGACCATTATCCATATAAAATTGAGAAATTGGCATTAAGCGTGGACATTTGTCAGACCCCCCTCCCCCTTGACTGTCCAGTGTGGACAGTCCCCAATAGGAACATTGGTATAAATAACCCATGTGTATATGCACTGAATTAAACAATAAAATACACGACATGAGAAAATATGATGAAAGTAAATACTAACGGAGGAAAGTTTTTGAAACCCCTGAATACATATGAAGTTATTGTTTAAAAAATGATCTTGTTTGAAATTCGGTCCCAACTTCACTCTCATGAAGGTGCCTTTGGTGTCGTTGAACGGAAGGTGTTGAGTACGATCTACGGTGGAGTGCAGATGGCAGACGGAACGTGGAGGAGACGAAAGAACCACGAATTGCATGGGACTCCTAGCAACTCCCATACAATTCATGGTCTTACGCACCGCTAAAATTCAGTTGACTTCGATGGGCTGGGCATGTCGTAAGAATGTCGGACGAAAGCCCAGTTAAAATGATTCTTGAAAATGAACCGACGGGCACAAGAAGATTAGGCGCGCAACGAGCAAGGTGGACCGATCTAGTAGAAGGGTGACCTGCGGACCTTTCGCAGACTGCGAGGCTGGTGAGGTGCAGCTATGGACCGAATAGTATGGAGACTGATTGGGAAGGTAAGTAGTTAAATCGATTTATCATCTATACTCGCCCATAGAAAGTTGAATAGTGTTACGTCATCACTCGTCAGTTGAGCAATGTTTACATAATTTTTGCTTCCCATGCAAGAAAGCAGTGCGTTGGGCCAGACCTTAACTAGACGTCATTGAGGCTCCGGATTTGAAACTAACGTTTTTTGCTTTTTCTGCAGCTAACTTGCTCGCGTTATGCAATTTTGAAAATAAAGATAGCACAGAACAAGTGGAAAGATTTTCCAGACTTGCATTTAGACTCCGAAGGCTTTTCTAATATGTTCAGGTTGAAGAACTATATCTCGGATGCAATGTTGGGATTGATACAAGTGAATCGGTGGACCAAATTCGGCACGCAATGTTTATGGTTTTTGGGATTTCTGCCGTCAAAAATGCAAAGATGGCGAGGCAAATCTGGCATTATAGCAACCCTTTGTACACTCTATCAACTATCTTGTTATGTTTCAATTATTAGGCGCTAAGCTGTGCGAATGCAAAAATATAAGACAAAAAATCAAACTGAACTGAGTGTGTCAACATTGGTGAGATCCGTCTGATTGCAATAAAAATGATAAATATAACTATTTGGCTAGTTGGTGGGGCAATATCACAGGTTCAAAAATCTTCCCACTTTGAAATCTTAAAAAAAAATTGAATGCCTCATATTTCTAACGCAAATTTGATAAAAGCCATTTGAATTTTATCATTCAGAATGGATTATTCTGATGTCTTGCAATCCATATTTTCGTTGATACCGTAGCTAGAACCCGGACATGCCGACTTTGGACAACTTCCATGACCAAAATTTTACAAGGCAAAGGCTCAAGGAGGTGTTCTTGTCAGATTCAAATTTGTTTTTGTTTTTGCGGATAAGCTTGCTCGCAAATAGGTATATGATCTGGCAGGGAGAAAATCACCAAAACCGTTGTGCTCCACTTGCAATAACTAGTATTGTGTGTGGTTGTTATGAATTTTGAGACGAAATGAGTTTTCGGCGTTCTGAGTATGCGTGTGTGAACATTAAGGTGACAATGAAAATTACAATTTCGAATTTTAAAAATCGACATTTAAATACTCTGATATATGACCCTATGGAAAATTTGCGCTCAATCGGACATAGTTTAGCGATGCCTCCAATGGAACAAAGTTTTGGCATTTTTACTCATGAAAATTTTTCCAAATCTTTTTTGCAAACGAAAAATCTAGTATCGGAATTTGTTTTCCGCTTTTTAATTACTTCAAAATGCATGAAACTTCGAGATCTGATTAATTTTTTTTTTTAAACTATTTGTTCTCTTATTTACTTTTGGGACTTTTCTCAAAAAATGTTTCAATCGATTTTCAAAAACGGACATTGCGCAAATGTTTCATTGGCTCAAAATATGTCCCAATGCCAACGTTGAGCTCTATTTGACATTGGATGGCTCAGGAATTTTGTGGATCTATGAATACTTTCGAGTTTAGATTAATGAAGAGAGCAATTGATAAAATTCCTAGGGATTGTTCATTATAGTGTTTTAATTCCTGATATATCACTCTAAACAGCATCTTATAATTTGTGTGTGATGGGGGTTTAAAGGAAAGGAGAAGAGAGGGAGAGGGGGGGGAAAGGGGGGGGGGGGGGAGGGGGGGGGGGGGGGGTGCAGTTCCAAATCGTGACGAATGGCGAAAGACGGTGGGAAAGTTACGGGCCCGGAGACTTCATACCCAGATGGTGACGAAGCCTCATTGTCTCATCATGGATGAGTAGACTTACGCCATACGGATTTCCGGCAGCTTCCGGGGCTTCTGTTCTTCACCGCCAAGCTTAATTTTGATGTTCCGGAGGAATTAAGGATGTGGAAACTTCCAAAGTTTGCCAAGAAATACATGATTTAGCAAGCAATCTGCTCATGTGGCAAACGGAGTGCACCGTTCGTGACTACCGGAACTGTAAACTGTAAAGCGTCTGCTTCCTCAGTTAAGCAACAAGAGGGCCGCACGATCTTCTGGCCGGATCTAGCTTCGTGCCACTATTCAAATGTTGTCCTGGAGTGGTACGAAGCCAACGTGGTCACTTTCGTACCCAGGGACATGGACCACCGCCTACCCCCTCCCAACGCACCGGAATTAAGGCATATCGAAAAATACTGGGCTATTATGAAGCCGGCACTCCGAAAGCATCCCAAGGATGCTCAAATCTGAGGAAGACATACAGAAAAAGTGGGTCTCCGTACAGAAGAAGCTGCAGCCAGATGTTGCATAGAACCTAATGAGTGAAGTTAAGGTAAGTGCGAGCGTACGGTTATGTTTGAAGTTTGAAAAGGATCGGTTAACTAGGTAATTTTCTACAGCGTTTTGTCCGTGATGCAATTTGATGGGGGACACCCTTTAATGTTGGGTCCTTCCTTAGCTCAGTCGGTAAAGGCGGCGCAAAAAACAAAGGGGGGGGGGTGGTGGGGAAATTCTCCGCGGGGGGGGGGGGGGGTGGTGCTGCCACGCATAATAATGAAAGACGGCGGCGTGTTTAATGTGGGGGGAGTGGAACGAGGGAAAGAACAAGGAGGGGCGAGTGGGGGAGGAAGAAAAATCCTTTAATGTTGCAAAATGCTTTCTTCATTAAACAAATGTTCTCTAACTTCACTAGTTTTCGAGTTAAACAGGTTATCTGACAGTGAAGGCGGATATTTTTGTAAAGAATAAATAGTCAAGCAGAGAAGAAAACCTATAAATTGATGAAGAAAGCAAAGAAGTTGGTGATTGAAAAAAGTGGCAATACTTGCTGTAACATTAATTCTTTTATGGAATGGTCTCACCAAGTTCAGCTATTTGATATAAATAAACTAATTGAAGAAAAATGTCTTAAGATAAGCATAGTGAAATTCCAAAAATACATATTGATATTGAATAGTACAACCTGAAAGTCTCGTTAACGTTTAAATCATTCAGTCAATTTACCTTAAATAGCGACAACAACATGTTTGTAAGAAATCATTGAAATTTACAAAATTTATTTAATTCTGTGTACCTTTCTGGTTTTGTTGGTCGGTAATTATCACCATCCGGACGTATCCATTGATTAATGATAACTTAGTCTTACGTATCAATCAAATCATGATTGAAAATTACCTGCAAATAGAGAAAAGAAACATGTTATAAACGAAATGTAGCACTGTTTTGTTGAACAAATAATTTTTAGATAATGTTGTTTCAAGGATTTAATTAAAACGCTTAGATGACTCAGCATGGATTTTTCGTTGGGTTAGTGTTAACTTGATCACTACCAACAACGTTATCATTTTATTATATTTCCCGCCTTCTACCATATTCCAATAGCTCTTCCACGAAGCTTCACAACTAAAGGCCAGTTCATAAAAGTCGTAGGTTATTTGTCCTCGGACTATTGTTTAAGACTTCATCGCCTAATCTTCGAAACGGAAGCAAACACGTGTTCTAAATTTACTTCGTTTCCTGCGTTTATTTTTACAACTATCCGTTATTTCTTTCAGAAGATTGAAAATTGCAAAAAAAGATTGTACTTAAAAAAATGCAACACTTTCTTTTGTGTATAACTTTTTAATGCATGGGTAAAATTTGATGATATTTGATGATGATGATGATGATGTAATACTAAGATCTATTGCAGCAAGGTAACTTTCCATAGCAGTGGAATAATCTGAAAAACGATTTGATCAGGATTCTATTATTGTTTGTGATCATCAAGCTCCTGTATGAAGGGCCAAAAACGTTTGGGCGGGCCCGTAAGCAGAGACACTTACGCGAAACCCGCGAATATAGGGAAGAGAATCTCCTTCCAAAAGCAAGTTCACACTCACAGCACTAGAATCGAGCCCTCGATTGACAGAATAAACCCAATAGATGGGGTCGAAGAGCCCGCCCTCGTTATACGAAATGTTAACAATAGGGAGGAGGCAGTCCCATGCTGCCTATCCAAATCATTTTACTTGGGTGCCCTGATGGTCCCTCCCTTTCCCCGTTATATGTTATTTAATATATAATATATTTTGTACACAACAATTTAAGATACCATTATAGACAAAAATGCTAATTTATTCAAATTTCAAACTTGAATGGATTGTTACTGAAAAATAAATAAAAGTTAGATATGTATCAATATCCTACTAGTCCTGGGAAAGCTGAAAACAGAATAGATCATTCGAAATATAAAAGATAAAATTTCAATACAAGATATTATTTTATAAGACACTGTAATATTTGTAATATTTTTCTTTATACTGTTCTAGCAACATTTCAAAGATAGCAATTGGAGAGTCCGGTTGGATAATTTCTGAAAGAAATGGCTTATCTTACCATAATACCACAAACATAACATTAAAATATAATCCTACATTACGTATAAGCACATGCCAGCCTTTTATGAATATAATAGTTGAAGTTCAGAAGTGCAATTTTAAATAAAATGGTATGCTGAAATGCTGAGATACAAATTCCGCCTTTGATGCCTGGCATGTTGCTCCAGGCTCTTACATAGTTTTGGAATGCAAAGATGATTCCAAAGCGTGCTGAAATTATTAATAAAATGAGAATAGAAAATATACAATATGATTTAAAGGTACAAGATCTTCTCCCATACAAATGAAACACATATTTCTGCATAACTCGAGAATTAATCAAGCAAAGGAAACCAAATTTAGCATGTGAGAGTTTTTAGAGGCAAGAAATGTTTTTATGGTGGTTTGATACCCCTCCCCTCTCTGAAAAGAGAGGCTCCCATACAAATGAAACATAAGTTTCTGTATAACTCAAGAACTAATCGATAAAATGGAACCAAATTTTACATGTGGAGTTTTCTGGAAGCAAGAAATGTTCCTATGGTGGTTCGAGACCCCTTCTCTCTCTGTTGGGGGGGGGGGGGGGGGGTGTTCTCCCATACAAATGAAACACAAATATAAACCAAATATGAGAATTATCCCTACTGTAATGAAAATTTGTATGCAGGAGTTTTTGGGGCCAGAGAAGGTTCTTATGATGGTTCGATACTCCTCCCCCGTTTGGAAAAGAGGGGGGTCCCATACAAATGAAACACAAATTTCTGCATAACTAGAGAACTGATCAAGCAAATGGAACCAAATATGAGATCTGGAGTTTTTTGGAGGCACAATTTTTTTCTATGGTGGATCGAGATCGCTCCCTCCTCTGAAAGGGGGTGAGCTCTTATACAAATGAAACAAAAATTTGAACCGTTCGGCGTGAAAATTTGTATGCAGAAGTTTTTGGGGGCAGGGAAAAGTTCTTATGATGGTTCGATACCCCTCCTCTCAAGAAGGGGGTACCATACAAATGAAACACAAATTTCTGCATAACTCGAGAGTAAATCAAGAAAATGGAACCAAATTTGGCATGTGGGGATTTTTGGAGGCATGATTTTTTTCTATGGTAGTTCGAGACCCCTCCCTCCCTCTTCTGGAAGGGGGTGGGCTCTCTTACAAATGAAACAAAAATTGAACCGTTCGGCGTGAAAATTTGTATGCAGGGGTTTTTAGGGCCAGAAAAGGTTATTATGATGGTTGGAGACCCCTCTCCCCTCTGGAAGGGGGAGCTCCCACACAAATTAAATACAAATTTTTGCATAACTCGAGAGCAAATCACGAAAAAGGAATTTGGCATATGAGGTTTTTTGGAGGCAGGATTTTTTTCTATGGTAGCTCGAGACCCCTCCTCCCTGTCATACAAATGAAACAGAAATTAAACCGATCGGCGTGAAACTTTGTGTGCAGGGTTTTTTTTGGGCCGAAGAGGCTTCTTATGATAGTTTGAGAAGACCCTCCCCCCTCTGTGGGGACGAGGGCTCTCATACAAATGAAACACAAATTGAATCGATCAAGTACTACATTATGCACAAGAAGTTAATCTAAGGTTATGCAAGAGAAAATTACGTTAAAAGTCACAGGAAACTGCGTAGTTTGAAGATAAAAAATTTGTATATGAATTGCTTCTACGTAGAAAGAAAAACCACGGTAGTGTCTATTAATCCGAGGGTTAAATTGAAAACACACACACACCTGCCTTTTTTTGCAGAAAATAATTTCGTTATTTGTATTTAAATATTGCAAAAGAACTCAAAAGACCTGTATGAATTTATGGTAGTTTTCTCGAAAATGCAGTAGTTAATACGGAAGTTATTGTGGATTGCCATAGTAGTTTTGAAAGACGACAGCGTAGGCATAGACAGCCAAAATAGTAGGAACTACCGCACTTTTTCTTCCTGCCTTAATTCGAGTTTGTTCAATCAAAGTTGCTTAACATTTTCTCATCTACAACTGTGCCGAAGAATATATGCCTTTATTTTTGCAATTAAAAAAGTTAGATTTTCGATTTCTCTGAAAACAAGGACCACACTAGTTTTCATTCATACCAAAAGAAGGGCAACTTTGAAACAACTTTGCCCCAAAACTTCCAACTTAGGCTGAAAACGTATCTTTCCAGCTAAATTCGCATTCTGCGCCACTGTGCAATGTATGCAAAATTTCAGCTGAAATTTACCGAGCTCATAACGAGCTGCAGAGCAGTACCAAATATTAGTTTGCACCATTCGTTAAGTCTTGGACTATAATTAGATCCAGGTCGACAGTGTTTCAAATTTATTGTACAAAACTCAGCATGTAAACCACGTGTTAAACTATACCAAATACAATTCGTTTAGTCCAGAAAATACAAGATTAGTATAGGATCTGGAATCACCAACTCCAGCCGAATAAAATCCACCCGCAACCTGTTTACGGAATCAAGACATCACTGAATCACACGATTGTTGACTTCACATACCGGGCCATGACTGACAATCGTTAACCCATCCAAGTAGGCAAACACCACGTTTGTGTACTTTGCCAAGCTAGGTTGCTGCGACCGTTATGATTGTTATTGCCGGTTCGTCTCCGCCATTCGGAGACGAACAATATCTGCAATATCAGTCGGATGATTTATCACAATTTATGACGAGAGCCTCCTCCACATCGTTGCACTGGCTGTTGTTGTTGTTGTTGTTGTTGTTGTTGTTGTTGCTGCTCTGATGATAATTCCAGAGGCAGAAAACTGGACCTTGGAGGACTCGCGCGAGGGGGAGTGGTCGCAACAATTACCGTCCACGCCTGCTCTCCCTCCTGGCCATTCAAACAAGATAAACTCATTCCTCAATAAAGAAATAAATTTTCTGTCATCGCACTCGTCTCCAATGTCGCAACGTCGACGACGACGATTCGGATCCACAAAGCCAAAGTCAGATTTAAATATATCAATGTCGACTGGAGCTCGTCCTGCCCGGCCGTGCCCTGCCCAGCTCTTCGATTAGTTCGCTGGAATTACGACTCCGAACACGACAGGACAAAAAACGGAAAGAAAACGTTCGTACCGGCCAAAATTTAACTGTCTCAAAAATATGGATGGAAAAGTTTTGCCTTGTGCTAATTACCATTCTCTGCATGTCACCCGCTTCATCCTTTGAGCGAGTAGAGAAAAAAGAAGAAAAAAAAAACACACGGACCTAAAACAAGCCGGGCAAAACTTTTCCGTTCACCGGGCGCTGAAATTTTTGCCGATTTTCCCCTCATTTTCCGGCTGGTCTGACAACGGCAACGTCTCCGTCATCGTTCTCGTCTACGTTGGCAAACATCGCAGCTGGAGTGACAGTCACTATTAGTCAATCGAACAGATGCTTTTATGATTTTATGAATTTATGATTGATAATTCGTTTCGAATTCGTTTTGCTTTAACCTTTTTTTTTCTTTCTTTTTTTTTTGCGCCGATGAATCGTGCAGGAAGACCGCGCTTTGATTTCGTTTATCGAGCAAACATCGATAAATTGCAGCGCTTCACTGTTTATTGCTTTCCAAACAGTCACCGACTGGCGCCATCATCGCTCCGCAGTAAGGCAAGACAGAGGATAAACAGCGACAATTAGTCGATTATTAGCTCGTTACAGCACTTGGAGTTGACGACGATGAAGTCTTCGTCCCGCCGTGTGGTGAGGTGAGCTTTTTATCGCCAATCACAGCTGGATTTAGTAGGTATGCCAAAGAGGCGACACCAATTTTCTTATCACCTCCTATGAGGCCTACCTTGGTCGGTCGAGGGCCGCTCGGAAGTGGCAGCAGGCGGTGGTTGACGGTGGGCTGGACTGTTTCTGATTTATTGTTTGTTAATTTGTAACTCATCTCTGTCACGGGCAGAGAGCGCGAGTACATCCTCCCCCGTTCTTCAAGTGTCAGCCGAAGTGGGATTGGTTCGAATCTTGCGGCCGAGAGGGACCGACGTTGATAAGATGTGTTGATGACAAATGCGCAATCACTACCTACATACGACCCATTAGAGTGGGGGGAAAAAATAGGCTCATGTGACGGTGTGACAATTATGAAACAATAAATTAATACCGCATGATCGGGCGCGACGAGACAGGCGTTGATTGCTGCCTGGTATTAATTTATGACAGTTGCACAAATAGACGGGCAAGGCACAAACAGACATTCCACATTCTACAGGTTGCGGTTTAAGTGGTCGTCTCATCCCAATCAGTTGAGGGTACTATGGATTTGGCACGTTGGACGCTTCATACTCCGTCCCGCCGAATCGCTTCCGGCGATCATCCGGGACGGTTCGTACGATGACCTGACTGAGAAGAAAAAGCACCACCATTCACAGCAAGAAAACTGCCAGACAGCTTTACAACCCTTTCGCAGGTGCTCTTTGATCGGGCAGTCGATGACCATTAAAAAAAAAGCATTCTTTCTTAGTCAACCGGAACAATCAGAACGGCTAGTGGAAGATCGCTGCACTCCCGGGAACATGATCATTACCGGCGATTCTTTTTCCATCCGATCAATAAAAATCCTATTAATCTATAACCGTCGGAGCGAGGAGGAGATCGCAAAAAAAAAGTGGAAGATCTGAAACACAAGGGAGCAGACCCATTAAAAGGGAGTTTCGCTACTTAAAGTTTTATTTATTTACAGTGTACTCATGTGTAAAGCCCCGTGGTACACATTCGAGACGGGTATCGTTCGGTTCGATTAATTACAACCGATGGAATGCTTCTCTCCCACTCCGATGCGATCCGAATTCAGCCCAGTAAAATTGAAGAAATTAATTTATGCGTGTAATAAATTCATACCATTCTCGCTACGAGCCGATGGCAGCAGTAGATTTTACGCACCGCAATCCGAGGGCTGCACCACGCCACCAGCGGACATCAGTTCTCGGAACAACAGCATTCCGGAGGTTCTCGAACTTACTGGGCCGGCGGTTAATTATACCGAAATTCATCGGATTAAATGAATTGTGAAGCTCAAATCGAAGCTTTCGATTGCAACTCGCAGGAATCTCTCACTCGGAAGCTCTGCGAAGCATGACTTCACTTTTGATCGCGCAAGTGCCGGACCAACCGGTCGGGATCGAGATCGATAGGGTGCCCTCGAAATAAAGAAAAAAAAAGCAAGTGCAGCTCCCAACCGTGCCAGGGGGGTCTGTCCCGATGATCTATCTATCGGAGAGCGTAGCCAGTCGGCTGAATCGAAATAAAACGATCATCATCAGTCAGCACAGGCTGATCATCATCAACGTGATCATTCGAACATAATGCTCGCAGGTAATGGGGCTTCGCTCCCTGCTGCTGCTTAGTTTGGTTATTTTTTGTTTAGCTTCGCCGTAAAAGATAATTTATGCGCACTATCGAATGAAATTTAATTCTGATCGTGCGGTTGCCCACACACACAGACACACATACTGATCGAGCAGTGCAGAACTGATGGACGGACTGACGAGTACCTGTCACACAATAGCTGCTGCACTTCTGAGTAGCCCCCGACTTCCGATCATGCATTGGGAGGGTTGGCGCGAGGAAGGGAAGGAGCGGGACCAATTTGGTGTGCTCCGTAATAAAAACACATCCGACATGGTTCGTCAACTCATCTAAATGAGAATAATATGCGCTGGAGCGGTGTTCCCTTACGGCGGCATCGTCGTCATCGTAGGCATTGATCGTTGCAGCAGATCATCGCAGCAAATGGCTTTCAACGAACGTTTTGTGAAAGTTCTGAAAGAGCAGTTTTCTCCGGACTGAAGGGTCGCAATGCGGTTTGTCATTGTCAACCGAACTTTGTGTACACCTGAATGATGATTACCCACATGTTGCTATTCCTGGTGCTTGATCCTACATGGTTTATATGATTCAATATTTTTGGCAAATCTGGTTACTCGAACTCATATTACATGGCTCTCTAATACAACTAGGAACTTTGCAAAATCCCCTCCAAACTCCGAGCATAATTTTCGAGATATTAATGACCCGTTCAATTCTGACACGGCTCGAATTTGGGATATCTCCATATCTCCGGAACTTTGCGACCGATTTCAAAACAATTCGTAAGGGTTATTGAGAATATCATTCATTTATTATGTACCTTCCATAATGTGGTTGATCGAGAAATACGAAGTAGTTGCCAGACTCTGTGTTATTCGAAACTTCTTCCGACCACATTTCCGGAGACAGTTGATTGTATCAAAGCAATTCATAAGAGATGAATTCAATTCGATTAAATGGTTGCCGAGAAATACGACCTTGTTTGCGGAACCTCTCCATCATCTTCTTCTATCCTTATTTAGATGGATTTCAGTTTTAAGCAGGTTATCCAACGGAGGGAGATACGTCTGTTCTGGATATCGCACACATTAAGACGTGAGCCGGGACCAACTCCCCTTCCGAAGAAAGTGATTTTTTACGACCTACCCGGTGACGATTACGACCTACCTGAGATTGAACTTAGGCACCCCGCGGAGTAGTAAAGGGCGAACACGAAATTATTGCGAGACATTCAACAGGGCATAACTTTTTTACCATTGGGTAAAAATCAACCAAATTTTGCACACTTTCTCATTGATGTGTATTGTTTACATGCTGTCAAACTCGAAGTCGTGTTTTTCGATTCAACGAAAATGGAGGTGAACCAACGCGAGTCGAGAGAACAAATTCTTTCCAAACACCTACGACAAGATGCTGACAAAATATGGCTGCTGTGTAATGGACGACGAAACGTATATAAAAGCCGATTTTAAGCAAATTCCGGGGTTGGAGTTTTTCACCGGCAAGAGCAAGTTCTATGTGGACGACAAATTTAAGAAGAAGAAAATGTCGAAGTTCGCCTCCAAATATCTCATTTGGCAGATGGCTCTTGCGGACTGAGGAGTGAGCCTTTCGTGACAAAGGGCACAGTAAATGGCGAGATCTACAAATCTGAGTGCCTCGAGAAGCGCCTTTTGCCGTTCTTGCAGCAGCACGACGAGATTTGGCATCATGCCACTATTCTAAAAGTGTCCTGGAGTGGTATGAGGCTAATTCTGTCCATTTTGTTTCAAAGGACATGAATCCGCAGTACTGGGCAATGATGAAGCGGGAACTTCGAAAGACCAAGAAGACAGTCAAAGACGAGAAGGACATGTTAAGAAAATGAAAAAAAAAACTGAGAAACTGGTACCGGATGACACTGCAAAGACTTTGATGGAGGGCATCAAGCGAAAATGCGTTCAATTTTACACTCAAAGCTCCATCGATTAACTTTTCTTTTGATTTTTGAAGTAAATATATCTATAAAACTACCCTAAAAATTGGCATGACATTTTCGGTGTCGCAATAATTTCGTGTTCGCCCTTTAGTAGCGGTTACCACTACACCAACGACGCCGGACATCTCTCTTATTTTGGAACATCTGGTTAACGGATTCAAAAAATTATAAGGGATAAAGCGATGGGGTCTACGCAAAGATGAGGTAGCTATGTTTATGAAGTTATTTTTAAAGAGCCTGCTTCAGCACCCGGTAGATGTTGGCCATCGTTGCGCTATGAACGGTGCGAACTGCCTTAAACACGCATAAAAATCGAGATGAAACTGAGATTTCCGACAGAAACACAGAAAGACGTAGAATGATGACGATGTGTGTTCTTTTAGGAGGGGCCTTAACCTATTGGTCATTTGCTCCTTAAAATGACAATGTGAGTGTCACTCTTCTCGTTTTATGCCCTATACGACGACAATGCACAGTCGTAGAACATACACACATATACCCAAACCGGTTAGTCTATGACTCTGCCACCCGTGTTGTGAAACAACCGTTCAGATGCATGTGATTGGTTGATTCTTGTATTGATGGAGCTTCACTTTTATTAATTTTTCAATTGTAAAATGTTTAAAATCAATAGTTTGCAATATAAGAATTGACGCGTAGTGAATGTTTCGATTGATTGGTGCAAAAATTTTGGGTATCGATCGTGATATAACTGAGTTATTAACGTTCAAAATCTAACCATATTTCGTGACGCTTCATCTTTTCGCACTCGGAACGTGTAACCAAGTATTTAAAACACAGACCTAGTCCTACGTCAAAAGTGTACAAAACCATTCTTTGGAATCAAAATTTCTTTCATTTTACGTAAAATATTTCGTTTCGTTGTTTAGCGTTCCAACACTCCCAAGAGAACCCGTGATGATGAAGCCGCAGCATCCGATCAACCCACTAAAATTCTCCGAGGATCCGGTCCGTCAACAGCCAACGTACCATCAGTTCGTGTTGATAGACCCATTGACAAATTCTGGGTTTATCTCACAAGAATTTCTCCCGACGTGTCTGAGGCAGACATCGAAAAACTGGCCAAGGACTGTTTGAATGTGGATGAAGCCGTTGTAAAACCGCTCATACCGAAAGGTCGCCCATTGTCGTCACTGACATTCATCTCGTTTAAGGTAGGAGTCAGTGTCGAAATGAACTCGAGAGCTATGGATCCTTTGTCCTGGTCGCAAGGAATCGAGTTCCGGGAGTTCATCGAGGATAACACGAGATCGATGATTTTTTGGAAAACCAACAACCAGCACATCGAGCTAGCCGTGTTAGCTCCAGAACCTTCTCCCGTTCGTCCTTTCACCTCTACACCACCCACCGCATACTACCGGAACGTCCGTCGGCTGAGAACTAAAACGAACACACTGCTCCTCTCTCTGCTGGTTTCGATATTGTTGTTCTTACACAAACGTGATTGCACACCGAAATTCCCTCCGCAGAGTTAGCGTGTAACTACGTTAGTTATCGATGCGACCGCAATGCTTCTACCAGCAATCTGCAAAGAGGTGGTGGCGTGCTGATTGCTGTAAAATTGGAGCTGAACTGCAAGGCCGTACAACTAGTGGATTGTGATAGTCTGGAACAAACGGCTGTTCGAGTTGTTCTTCCGCAATTTTCCGTATTCGTTTGCTGCATTTATCTTCGACCATACCAACCAGATTCAAAATCAAGCCGACCCCCGTGATGTAATCGTATGCTTCGGAGACTACAATCCACCAAATTTAATCTGGCGATTTTATGAAGAGATTTTGGGATACTTGCCAAATAATATGTCAACGGAACAGGAGCTTGCCTAATTGAGTCTATGTTGTCAGCCGGCCCCTAACAGGTAAATCATCTTCTGATCTACTTGACTTGGTATTCGTAAGTGATCCATGTATCATAGGTCTTTTCGAGGCTTCAACTGCTCTTCTTAAGATTGACGCTCACCATAAGCCATTTGTTTTAACTGTGGACGCCCGCTCAGCATTAGAGTTCCAGTTGTGAGGCCACCAAATAACGAATTATATACCGCTGGCATCGGTTGATGAAGACCTGCTGCTTTCGAGTGTTCTCCACTGATACACACCACATCTCGCTGACGTATAACAACACCGATTTTACGTTTGAATTGCAAATTCGAATTCTGGTGTGTTGGCTTATTTGGTTTGATCTCCATACATTTCGTAGACACGCAAAAGCAGACATAGCCTTCATGATTCGTGCACCTAGGTCGTTCTTGGTTCCACCGTCTGACACTATCTGGCTGCCAAGAAATTAAAACATTATCGACTATCTCTACTGATAGCCGCGCTACCGAAAAGTTGGAAGGGTTGTTCGTGTTGACATCCAACGATTTAGTCTGGTTGTCATGGGGCCAGACTCAACGCACAGGAGCTTTCGGCGACGTAGTTGAGCTTACTTTGCATACCAGAGCGCCGTTGCGCTAACAGAGCCACGTCATCAGCGAAATCAAAGTCGTTGAGGTGCTCCATAGTGATAGGCTATCAAAGCAGCCTACGGTTCGGTATACGGTAGGGCCGGACTAGACTCCGTTTTGCCGAACTCTGTACGTGAAAGCGTCGTACTGCGCCTCGATCAGGTTAACAACTTTGTTCGGGACTCCTTTGCGTGATTGAGTCTATCTCGAACCACTCATTTACATCTATGTTATCGGCGATAATACACTTGCACGGGTGGACTCTGTACGGGATCTCGAAGTCATTTTGTACAAGGAGCTTGCATTCAAGAAACACTAAGAGGAAAGCATCAAGAAAGCGCGCTGTCAACTAGGTTTCGTATCCAAGATTAGAGAAGAGTTCCGTGATCTGTTTACGCTAAAATCCTTGTATGATTAATTGGTTCGACTCATCTTGGAAACGCCATCTTTCGTGTGGGACCCGTAACAGTTTTCGACCGAATTAAAAGTATACAACGGAAGTTCATTAGATTTGTCTTCCCCGGAATGACCCATTTAATCTGCCAACATATGACGCCAGATGCCAGATGCTAGTTGCTGGGCATGAATACATTTGAGCACCGTAAAAAACTACAAAAGCTGTGTTCGTCTTTTCGAGAGAAATGCTTGGGAAATTTAGGACCTGGTGGTTAAATGAGGCGATCTGCGGACCCTTCGTAGACTGCGAGGATAGCAAAATGCAGCCATGGACAGAATAGAACGTAGACAGCTTCTGTTTACAGCAGAGGCCACCCTGACCTTGTTAAAGGTTAAATGAGGTAAGTAAAAGTTCCCTTTTCAAAACTTATTACGCCTATTAATGAAATAGCAGTGAAGAGCAAATAGTACTTATTATGCTTCTTTAGTGTCGCTTGAGTCTCTCTACTTAGTACATCTACTTATACAGGTAATAGTTGAGATTCAGCGATGTCAAGACCAATGCATGAATTTGAGGGAGTCGAGAATGGAAGTTGTCTCATAGAAATCTAGAAATCCGGAAAGATCTCCTCGACCCCCCCGGGAATCGATTCAGTCAGCTTGCGACTTGTTTATACCGTATCTCAAACGACAGTCTATATAGATCTAAGGTCATAGGGGCCTGTTCATTGGACTAATTTTTGAAAATCTCAGAACCTCCCTCCCCTCTCGTAGACCTTTCGCCATATATTTATTTTTTGAAATTTTGTATGGAGCGTAGACTTTGGTCAGACAACCCCCCCCCCCCCCCCCGAAAACGTGGTTTATGTATAACCCCTAGAGATTTATCATAAATCAAGCGGAACAACGCATTAGGTCCTAAGTAACAATGAGAGACTCTCTTCGTCGACTATCTCTTTGCGATCCTACGGCTATGTAAAAACATGTTCAAGTATTTTCAACACATAGTACGGCAATATAAAGTGTAATGAAGAATCCAATACGTCAACAGCACCAGCAAATTGTTTAATAGGCAAACTATTAACGAAAGATAAAGTCGACGAAGACAATCTCTCAATGTTACTTAGGACCTAATGCATTGTTCAGCTTGAAATGTTCTCATTAGTTGACGTATTCAAAGTGCCTAAATATTGAACAGAAAACACACGGCTTGCTTAGGGCATTGATGATTGGTGAACATTTTGGTGGCTTACTTGCGAGCCTAAACACCTTTTGGTTGTAGTCAGTTGTTTCACGTAAGTTTCAGATTTCTTTAAAACGTTATTACAACATCATCTAACCATGTCACAACTACAATTCCTTCGCGAATAATCCATCAAATCAAAACACTAACTTGACGTTGGCCAATGGACTGCAAGAAAAAAGTCTCTCTAACTTTCATGGAGCACTCTCGCGTTTTCACTTGTTTCGGAAACGAAAAGATCAAGCGATGGTGGAATCTGATATTCAAGCGTATTTATCTTACATTCAACTTAGATTTAGGCTATTAGTGATGACATTCATAGAAAATTGTTATGAAAACAAAGTAGCCTGTTGGTCGAAACTTAAATGAAGATATTTTCTATAACTTGGAATGAACTCACCAAGTTCTACTCTTTGATGTCATTTTACTGTGTCCCGTTCCGTTCGAAAATCTTGACCGGATATTTGTCGAACGTTTATGAGCTGTGGACACATCAGTTTCAATATTTCATGTGCTTTTTGGAAGAAAAAATTAAATCTCTTGTAATGCTTGCCATATTTGAGTGACATGGTTCACAATGTCTTCTTGGCCTCTGTCGTTTGATTTCAAAATAAAGTAATTAGATTTACTTGAACTAACGTAGACTTTTTGAAGATTGAACTTGTTGAATACGCTGAACATTTGATCACGAAACGCCTGTGCAAGATATGGGCAAGTACCTAGTCTTTAAAAGACTACAGTGTTGACACATTTTCTAGGAAATTCCATATCTTTCTTAAAGACATGTTCACCGTGGAACATGCCTCTAAAATGTAGGGTATGTTTGTTTATGTTAAAGATCATTTTTAGAACACGGAAATGTTTATCCAGCGTATTATTGACAAGCTCATGAGGTTTCAAAAAATAAAAAATGCTGTAATGTTTAGGAGAACGTTACAAACTACGATAATTCCTAGTGAATTCTATGAGAGGGACATTTTGGTGATTTTAAAAATTCATCTGAAACATCAGAGATACATTAGTTAAATTCAATATTTGAAAGCAATTTTCGTGGTTCTGGAAGAATTTCTTTACATCAGTAAAGTTCTGAAAACATCTTTAATCTTGAATGAACTTCAGCGAACACTTGTATGATGTACGAATTCCTGTAAAAATGGAATCTTATGAAGAATTGTTATGGCATTATGTGAAACTCGCAATATTGAGGAATCACCTTCTACCACCTTTAGATATATAAGATGAGTTCTAACTTTTAAAAGGTTTTCAAATTTTGAAAATAGTATTGCAACCTTTATTAAAAACATATCGCAATCTTAATACAATCTTCAACGCAGCTTAGAGGAATTGTGTGAGCTTCGGAAAAGTTATCTGAATTCTTGATAATTCAAATGAAATTTGGTTGTACATTTTCTCGGACTTTCATGAAATTGAACCTTAGGGCAGATTTTGCCATTTCAGAAGCTTCAATGATGTTATAGAACACTGTTATAACATTCACTGAAATAAAGATCGTTAACCATCTCCTGAAAAACAAACAATAGCTGCGTTTTATAAAGTTCTGATTTTTTTTAGATGACATTCATATTTTTAGAAAAGATAAAATATCTGCGATCTTTACACAATCGAAGCATTTCAGAGAAACTGTGTTACCTCCAGAGTTATTCGTTATTACTGCACACAATCCAGCTGGTGGTTCTATTTTACCATAATTAGTGATTCGACCAACTGTGGTATCAAACGGCTTCGATCATCCGACCAAAAGTTGTTCATGAAGCTGAATAGACGTTCAACGATCGCGTTCTGACTTGGAATTGAGAAAAAGTATTGAGCGATCTTCAGAAGTTCCGTACAAGCACTAGAAACAATGGTTTGGAAATACAGTACTGGACAAAATAAAGTACGCACCTTCCATAATTCCAAAATTTGTCATATTATGCAGCAACTATGAAAAATAAAATTTCGATATCTTTGGACGAAAACTACAATTACGTATGTATTTTCGGAATATGGATTGATTTGAGTTTTGAGAGTGATATTTTCAACGAAAAACAAGGTTTATTGGGTGATTGGATTTTATGGACAAAATAGAGTAGGCACTTAACCCTGCCCTTCGGTTCAGAAAGGAGTATGGACGCGTTCTGCCGAGTAGGTCGCGGCAGATTTCATGTGTGAATAGGCTGCCACATCAACGTTCAAAAGTGCCTGAACCAAATGGACAGCTTGTAACGATCACTTGAAGATGCGATGGGTGATCATTGCCCTGGTATTCTCAAATGTAGCACGTAGTAAAACGTTTCTTATCTTCTATGACTAAACGTTATGGAATGGAGTAAACTAGTGGAAACTCATCGGAAATGATCTCTCATATGCATCCGTTGAACCATTCTGAACGGCCGTTGTGAGAATATCACCATGAAAAGCCGTCATGCGCATGTCAGGTTACCAATTTTTAATGCTTCTCTCCTTTCTCCAATTCTCTTCCCTACCCCATAGCCGCGAGCGGTGCCATATGACACATTGTGAGTCTCGATATGCGCTACTGAAGTCAGCTCTTCAAAAGCAGAAACATCGAGACGACCCTACAGCAAAGGGAGGTTGCAATAGTAAGTGGGGAATGGAATATAACCCTAACCAATTTTACCTGCCAAGTTTTCCAACACAAGCTTCAAGGTAATATGATTTCAAAATCAAGGTAAGAAAATCATATTATTTCTCTAAATTTTGCATTATATAACACCATATGCTGGGATAAAGGGATGGACCATCAGAGCACCCGATTGAAGCGATTTGGATAGGAAGAGTGGGACTGCCAACTTCCTGTTGGTAACATTTCGTGAATAAAGGGCGATCTCTTCTCCCCATCTAGTGGGACTTTTTACTAGGCGGGGGCTCGGTTTTGTTGTGGTTTCTGCGAACTTGTTTCTGGAAGCAGATTCTCTTTAGACCCCTGTAGCTCTGGGTTGTGCGTAAATGTATCTGCTTACGGGCCCACAATACGTTTTTGGCCTCTTCATACAGGGACATGATGAAACATTTACCACAATGCACCCTTGATCAAACCGTTTAATTAAAGCAGTCCAGTGCTATAGTCAGTTGCCTTGCTACATTAGATGGTAGTTCACATCATCATCAAAATAGAGTACGCACTAAACAAATTCATGACTTTTATTGCTTATTGCTAACATCAATTCTTAGTATGACCACCTCACGCCTCAATAACGGCTTGCAGGCGTCGTGGCATACTTTCAACGAGATTTCGGATATGTTGAGGGTTTAAGTTCATCCAAGCCTTCTCCAGAGCTTCGAATAGTTTGTCGCGTTTGGTCACGTCTCCTTTGTCAACGTTTTGATCCAGAATAGACCACACATTTTCGATAGGATTCAGACTGGGCTTTGAGTAGGCAGTGGTTTTGAAGGCGGTGTGCTTGGGGTCGTTATCTTGTGGAAAAGTAAACTTGCTCTGCAAACCAGCTTTACGTGCCGACTCCTTCAGATTTCTTTTTAGAATGCTGATGTTAGAGTCGGCAGTAATTATTCCATCTATTTTGACAAGATTTCCAACCCCAGACCACGCAAAGCACCCCCACACCATGATTTTGCCACCGCCGTGCTTCACGGTTTTTGGAACATTTTTATCTGCAAGTTTCTCTCCAGGTTTTATCCAGACTCGTGCCTTCTGTTTACGACCAAAGGCTCGAACTCCAGAGAACTTGTTTCCAGAAGTCTAATGGCTTGTCGATGTACTTTTGGGCAAAGTTGTGACGTTTGATCATGCAGGAGTCAAAATTAGTCTTAAATAAATACTAACAGCAAAACAAACAAACCTGTTAACTTTGCGAATCAAAGGTCGGCGTTGGGCAAAGCTGTTCTTATAACCTGTTTTATGTAGTCTTCTGCGCACAGTTCGATCGGATATGTTCAAGTTAACGTTTTCCTTGATTACACGGCTGGTGATCGACGGATTTTAAGTCAGTTCGCGGTCAATTCGGCGATCATTATTGATTGTTGTATTCCGTTTCCTTCCTCTACCTGCTCTGTCTGCCACACTTCCGAGATCCTCGCACTCCTGCCTCACTTAATTCATATATCCGAGCGATTTCTCTGTTTAAAAGACCCTCTTGATGGTTATTTAACGATGAGTTTGCGGATATCTAGAGACATTTGTTTTTTCCCATCTTATCGGATTGAAACGCATTTGATAAGATACATTAACAACAAACAAGTTTTTTTTACGTTTCTTTGCCGTTCGAGGGGTAGGAAAGCATTCGCACGCTGTTCGCCAAGATGCATAGTTGTGGTTGTAGAAGTGCGTACTTCATTTTGTCCAGCTGAAAATCATGCTGGCATTTTATCAAACTGTTAAAAACCTATATAATATAAAGATGTAATGACGTGCTATAAATTTTATAAATTAAAAATACTACATTTTATTCATATGAACTGTATTGAAATATCTAATGCCGAAAAGTTATGGCGATTTGAATTTAATTACATCAGGTGCGTACTTTATTTTGTCCAGTACTGTATATGATCCACTTGGAAGCTACTTGGAATTTTTTGAAAGCTTCATGATTGTCGTTGGATTCCAAGAATGTTGGTATATTTAACAATTGATTGAATAAAAAAAAAATCTGACTCCATTTGCGGCAGTGTATCCAGCATCAGCCACTAAAATATTTTGAGATCGTGTAAGTGCTCCGCCCATTTATCCACATAGTCAATGCAGTTTTTGTATATTTAAACAAGTTTTTCCGTTTCCCTGCCCTTCGGTTCAGAGAGGAGTATGGGCGCGTTCTGCCAACTTGGGCTGCCACATCAAAGTTTAAGAGTACCTGAACCAAATGGAAGCTTGCAATGATCACTTGAAGATGCGATGGGGGATCAATGTCCTGATATTCGTAAGTGTAGCACGTAGTAAAATGTTTCTTGTCTTCTATAACTAAACGCCATGGAATTGATCGCTGCTCGGACATCCAATGCAGGCTATTTTAATAGCTTTCGGAATCATTAAAACTTATAGCGAATTCTGATTGAACGCAATCAAATCACGAATCAACGGTTTTCCAAAAAAGCAACATACCAAAAAATGTTACTCAAAAATTCTTAACCCTCAAACAATTATTCAACTTTCTCTAAAAATAACTCCATTTCGACTCCTTAATCGTACTAGACTAAATCAATTTCCCAATGTCGATTTACAAGTTCTCCACTTCCCCCACTATCCGCCGTCGAATCAACCCCACAGTCCAACCAATTAATCCATCCAACCGAAAGAATACTCTCTTAATTTGCTAATTGAATTTGACTTCCAGATTAAATTAATTTACACCAATTTGGAACCGGGGAGCAGTCGAAAGAAATTCCCAACACGCTCATCCAAGCCCTCTTGGTCGCAACGCTGACGAACGACGGCTCACGAGAAAATCGATACCACGGACGTACATTTCAGCACTAAAAAATTCCACCGATTGATTGACAAGCTCCCGGACCGGCAAAATAATTACATTGTTTCGAAGGGATTTCGATTCGCAGTTGTCAAACCGCTCGCGCACACATATGCCCGTCAGCCGAGGCAGTCAGCACCAGTCCGTCAGTTCCTGGCGGTGGCCTGGAAAAATCTTTCGATCGCATTTCAAAACAGTCACCGGAAGCCGAAAAGCTGAAGAAAAGTTTGATTTCTTCTAACCCTTTTTAAGGCGCTGCAGGGTGCGTGGATTTGAACCCGTTTTCAAGGCATGCTTAGCGCGAGCACGAGGAATGACACATACTGCCAAAAATTTACATGTGAGTCAAAGTTGGCCATGCGGAGCGGAGAAAAAGTTTTGACAATACGCCACCCTCTGCCCACGGGGAAACGGGTTTGAAGGGGTGGGAGATGGCGGGGTTGGCCTATTGAAAGCTGCACCGAACACAAGAAACATATTGAATGACAGATAGAGGTGGTAAGGTGGTGCTTGATTTCTTCTTGCTGGGTGTAAACGGTTCTTATGAATGATTGCTGTGCGATATGTGTGTATGACATTGACAGCTCCTTGACAGCGCTCTTCCTACCAACCAACTAGCAACGGGGTTGTCAAAGTTGAAAAAAAGTTCGCCCCGTTCCGAGTGCGATGGAATCTTGAAAGCAAAAAAACGCTCGCAATGACAGTGATTTGATACCGTTACGAAACGTAACGGCGCGATGGAATGAGTGTGCCGGTCGATGATATTAAATGAATTAGGTCCCCAAAAATTCAATCACAACGTTTGATTGAAAGACGATGCTGTCCCTCTCGATGCTCGAGGGAGGACGAATTCTGGTTCACGACCAGGATTAGACGATTCAAGATTTGTTTAATCATCTGCACGTTCTCTCCGCCCGGACCGAGAGGCAACATTCGAATGATTACACCCAATAAATGGAAATTGTACCCACTTCTTCCCATTTCTTGAAAATCGTTCAAGTGAAGCCTGATTTCAGCCCCCGGAGCAACTTGTAAACCGGCCCCCGTCTGCGACGGTCTTAATGATGTTTCAGTTGTAATCATCATCGTCCTTCGGCAGGAGCCGTCCTCTCAATCGATTGCGGATTAGCATTGGCCCGGCCTGCTTCGACAACGGAGAAGAAGGCGGCGGGAGGTAAATTTTTAATTGCCACCCACCACACTTCCCCGGCCTACTGCACTCGACGTGGCGACGTCCCGCTACCACATCTGTCAAGAAGACGACCTTTTCCCAGAAACCGGAGCAAAGAGTATACGTAATCGAAAGCAATCAAAATTCGAAATTCGTACTTGCTGTAGGCCACAAGTTTTATCTAGTTTTCCAAACAACCTCCACCGCTCCTCCTCCCGAAACTCTTCCGCCTCTACCGGGGAGTTCGGTTCGGTGTAACAAACTGAATCATCTTCCGGTCCAACGAGCTCGCCGAGTCAAATGTTTAACGATTGTAATTCTATTTATTCACCAATTGCTGGGCCTCGGCAGCGGACGAAAAATTCAAAGAAAATCAATAAATTTAATTAGATTCAATTTTGATAGTTGCTTTCCGTCGGAGGAGGCTACGAACTCTGCGAGTTGCGTGCGAAATGTTTACTTTTTTGCTGGTCTATACCCGGCGTGGCGGTGGGGGGGCGGCGGGGTGGATCATAAAAGCACTAACAGTTTGCGCCGGTCGATTGATGTTTCGTAGTTCTCGTTAATCATTTATGGGTTCGAGTAGTGCCTTCGTCTTTTTTTTTTTGTTTTCGTCTGTGAAATGGCTCCAAAGGGGGTTAATTGAATTTCAATGAAAATTTCCTGACTAAAAGCAGCAATTTGAAGATGATGGGTGGGTTGTTTTTTTTCGGTTTGAGATAGTCGCTGCTAAAAGCAGGTAGCGGATCTTTTGTTGTTGTAACAAGGTTGTAATTGGCTGGTTCAGTGTTGGAAACTCGAGCGAGATTTGATCTAGAATAATCCATGATTGATGTCCGACGGAAGGCGGAAAACGCGGTGAGCTTCGATTTCAATTAATTTGTTGGTCAGTGCTCTTTGTGCTTGGCAACACCATTTGACAGATCGGACAGAAAAAGAAGATCCACCCCCCTCATCGGGGATCGAATCCATTCCGGGTTTCACACAGAAATTCTAGTCGTTCGATATCGTTACTCAGGCAAATTGTGGCGTTTCCAACTATGACATTGTTTGAAAACAAAACAAATTAAAAAAAAAAACCTTATTGAATAACAATGCCAAAACTGCACACAACCCAGCAAGCGGCGGTAATAACAGTGTGTAAGAACCTGAAAACAAAAGCCCGAATCGACATTATGTGAGTGCGGTTTTATCTACCTGTTGTTTCCAATGAATACGGAATGAGCTCCGGTCACACGTGAATTAAAAAAAAACGGAAAAAAAGTTGTCAAAGGGGGCAACTCTACCGTATCGATGAGTCCCCTAGTTGTTCAACGGCGACAGCCACAGTGGCAGCATTGATTGCTGAAAATTATGTATGTGTCAATGTTGCGCTTCCTCTTCTGTTTTGCCACATTCGGTCGATCGTGTTCTGATTTCCACTGGGGCTGTGTGTGACCGCACTTCACTTGCTTGCCGTCCGAACAGGTGCTACGACGAGGGACGCGCGAAATTGAATACCTGTAGCTTCCTCTATTGTCTATAGTTTCCGCACACATTCATTGCCCGTTCGAATCATAACAAAAATAATGAATAGTAAAAAAAAACCCCGACTGGAAAGGATGACGACAGCAACAAGCGATATCGATGTCATTCCACAACACTTTTGACTGTGATTCTTCTTTCACTTGACTGAGCGTCGACTGGAAGGACGTCTCCGGTTACCCTTTTTGATTGGGGATCACAATGGAAGATTCACTCTCTTGGGTAATGCATTGGTAAGGCTCGTAATTGTGTAACATAAACACGTGACGCGAATAGGGGATGGAAGGTGCTGGAGGGTTTCGAACTCACTTCCGATCGATCGCGGATTCAGAGAATCTCCGACAAGAACGTTCGAACTGTTCCGCGCGCTATCAGTAACTAATAACCAATTCTAACAAATTCATTTTTTTCGGCTAGTTAACGCGCGATCGGGTGTGTACTAGTGGAGGAAGGGAGAGAGCGGAAGGCGGGCAGCACATCAATGCGCGGTAACGAAATTCGATTTGCTCCCGATTAGCATGGTGGGACGGCAGGCGGTCAAAATTTTTAAGCCGTGCTGAGATTTTTTTGCAAATTTTTTAAACACTGAATTCGTTCTGTGTACATCGATAAAAGTTGTATAATTTAATATATTTTAAGCAGTTGAAGCTCGTTATGAGTTCAGAATTATTTTAACACATACGGTTTTTTTTTTTTTTTGAATTTTTTTTTTTTTATTACGGGCTGGTAGCGGATTTATGAAAAAATAATAGTGACTTTAGTGACTAAAATAATAAAAATAGTGACCAAATAGTGACTAAAAAGAAATTTCTAAATTTTTGTATTTTTTTAATCTTCTATACATATGTTGTATAAGTACAGTAAAAATGAACAAAGTGAACACCCTTCGTTTGCAAAAATGAGTAATACTGCGGCGCAATGTCACTTTTTAGATTTTCTAGTAAAGAAGCCTATAATCAAGCGACTTTTTTTTCTCCACGACCTCCTGCACTTGGTCTCCAGCTTGTTTTTGAGAAACCTGTTCTTTACACACAGTTGAAAAGCTTTTTATGATGGCCTGTGCTAGAATTACTTCTGAAATATCTTGCTTCTCAGTTCCTTTCTTGAGCCGTTGCCATGTGATGCAGCTTAGCTGTTTTCCCTGCCCTAGTCACTTGAGGGTATTTATGCTCACCTACAGCCGTATTTTAAGTAAAAAAAAACTGGTTCCAATACTCCTTAATTCTGTGCTCTGTACTCGAGGTCAGCACTTCGCATTTTAACAAGTTCCATTCGTCAAGAAGAAGATTATAGTTGACGTGAACCGGAAGTAACTTGGCGATTTTCACTATATACTTGGAGCTTTCACTGGATGCAACGGCTGGTGGGTTGAGGCATTGGCAATATTTTATAAACGAGTTCAGCAAACATAATGCATTTTTGCATTGTTGAAAAGGTGAAGTTTGTCCCCAACAAAAAAAAATTGTTGGTAGCATGTTATCAATATTGTCCAAAATGTCCTTTGGAAGTGAAGTATTCCCGGGCCACACATTGGACTTACCAACTCGACCGAAGATGGTTCGTACCAACCTTTCCAGCTCAGTGTACATTAGATGTATGAGTGGTTCTTCTCTCTGGAAGAAACCTTAGAAAATAGCATTTAAATAGTATCAGTATGCTTTTAAACAGCTCTTATACTTTATCAAAGTTTTCGAGATCAAATTCTACTTACAAGTTTTGCAACTTTGCCAAAAAAAAAATCGGTTTAACCGCAGTAAGCAAAGTCCGAATAAACTTAAATAATTATGAATTTTTAAAATCTACTGTATCATAAACTAAAAATATTTGTCTAAGAAATTTCCTGGAGGCAGCTGGCCAAATCGGGCCAAAACCTGACTTTGCCCCTATGCTTGCGGATGAACGGCAATACATGCTTTTTCAGGCATTCTTCGATGTAAACTTGGGATGTCATCGTCGAGGATGTGACGAATGGTTCCGTTTTCAGGCCACAACTGCAAATCGCTTGCCAAATCAAGGCCTTCTTCGCGAACTTGTCGGCAAACACGAAGTTGAATCTTCCCGGCACATCGCCACGTCTAGCCGTGGTGTAAAAACTTTTGACCGGGAAGCTGCTTAAAATCGGGTTTGACGCCTGTGCAGCCCTTGTGTTTCGTCAAAACACGGTCGTACAAGAGCCTTGCACGCTTTTTGGCCACGGAATTCTGCTTCATGTGCCGGTTTGGATGTTTACTGGCTTTGAGAGGCTTGTATCCTTCCCTGGCAAAGATGTTCCGCACCGTTTGAAAGTTGGCTTTGTACCTTCTGGCACCATCTCGGATCGAAAGCCCGGGGTTGGCTTTAACGCACCTCAACACCTTGCTGCGCAGCTGACGATCCCTGGTTCCAGTTTTTTCGTAGGTCCGCTGATTCCTTTCCACACTCAGGGTTTTCTTGTAGGTTTGAGCACTCGTCAATTCGACAATGAACCGGACCACTCGGAATTTTCCAGGTGTTTGTGCACAATATTTTTTCTTCTTTCGAGTTCCATTTGACGTTATTTCTGAACGCGATCGACTACTTTGATCAAACTTGCACCAGTTGTTCTCTATAGAAGTTTAAACAAACCACTGTCAAAGATTTTCGATTCCCAACACTAGAGGCGTGCTATCGGCGCACGAGGGGCGCACCAATTTACTTTTAGTCAGCCTTTACGCGATAAGATTTGATCGATTATCTGTCAAACGGCATACGCCAAACGTCAAATCGCTTGCTCCCTACCAGAAACCGAGACGGACATTTCTAAGGCCCTCGCGTTCTCTACACGTCGAATTTTGTTTTTGAAAAAATATGTATACATCTATATAAATGAAAATGAATGGGTGTTTTGTATGCCACGATTTAACTCGATGACGCATGAACAGTTTTACAAGATTCTTTCTGCTTTCGATTCATCATGATGTTCACTAAGTTTAAATGTATATAAATTTGAAAAATTTAATAATAATGAAATTATGAAATAACGAAAAATGATGTTATATGGGACCAAGTGCATTGCATTCAAACTAATCTTGAGTTCTGTGACCAACCAGCGCTCTGCATTTGATAATTTCAATTGAGGTATAGGCGGGACAGCGTTCACCGGGGCATGTAGCTTGAAATAAAACCAATTAAATTATTACAAAAAAATAATATAATGCAACTAAAATTATTTATATTAAAGTAAGTTGAAAAACTCACTATCGTAAAATAAGTGACTGACGCCGACGCATAATTGACACTATATTGTGAGGTCAAAGCGTCATAAGCATCATGAAGGTGTTTTAGTACGGAACGCTGGCGTTGTCAACTGACGCAACGTGACGTGGGACGCGCTATTGTGCGGCAACCTTTAGTCAGACTTGTGAGCACATCATGGTAAACGACTTCAAGAAAATTGTACCAAACCAAGGATAAGTCGGTTGTAACGGTATGCCAGCCACGATGTCTTACACACTAGACGAATATGTTTCATAGCTGCGGCGCTATGATTTTGAAGCCATACCACATGTGGCACACTGAGGCACACTTTTGACAGTTGAGCTTATAGAAATAAGAAACCAGCAACCTTGCCAATATGCATTGCCTAATTGCCAGGCTCAGTAGAAGATAACAATTTGGGCTGTCAACACATCGGCACCTTCGGCACATTACGAGAACTCCCAGAACATTCCAACGCTAGCAGACAAACTCAAACAAATAGCACAGGAGAAAAGTGTGCTGAGCGATCCACCCCTTGACCAAACCTATGTTTGCGGAAGAAAAATATTAATGCGGAACTGATTTCAAGATAATAATCGGCGGTGCGAAAATAGTGACTTTAGTAACCATTTTTTGAAAAATTGTGACTTTAGTGACTTTTGTATGCAAATAGTGACTTTTTAGTGACTAGACTCAAAATAGTGACCAAGTCACTAAAAAGTGACCTGCTACCAGCCCTGTAATATAGAACAGTGGGTTTAATTGACAAAACAAGCTATTTTCATAAAAATTTGGTTTGTTTATTTGCCCAGATTTTGGTTCCACTCTGAAATTTAGGTTTGCATTTTTTTTTTTTGTTTTTTTTATTTATTTTTTAAACCACTTGTCATCAAATGACCAGAAGAAAGCAAAAAAAAACGTAGTGTTTTGTTAATTTGATGTGTATTTCGATACTGGCTGTTTACAAAAAAAATGAACTGTCTTCATCTGCCTATTCTAGAGCAACCCCGGCTACCATCGTAATCGGGATGAAATTCTCTCACGCTCTCTACTCTCAGACGAATTCGTGTCATGTTGAACTATTAACGTTAGACTAATTCAATTTTATTAAACTCAATATGGCTATCCTCAACATTCATAAACCGCCTTATGAATTTCATGACTGTTGTTTGTGCATCATAGTTATGAGGTATAATATGTATGAAATGTTAAAAAGCGCGGCTCAAATTATTGTTTTGGTTACTCTTGGTGAATACAGAATGCTGATGATCCCGATATTACCGAGCTGATGAAGCTGAAATGTCAGCTTCAGAGCTGTTCAAAGAATTAAGTAACTTTGGAAGTAGCAAGTAGAAGTTATTATTGTTAGTCATGATCACTTCCAATAAATCTCCTAAGTAGTTGTAGAACTTCCTGTATATTCTTTCGAGTCCCCGAAACTGAATTTGAATAGGTTATGGGCTCAACACAGAAGAAATTTACGCACGGAATTTGGCAGTTCCGTGGAAATGGAAGCGAGTTCCAAAATTGGAGTTACCTGTTGAAGCTGTTCCTCGAAGCCACTGGCTTATCAAGAAGTACTCACCAGGTTGGCCCCGAAATCACCAGCTGAAGGAGAGAAGTTCGTTAAATTAGACCTGAAAAGGAAGTCAATTCTGGTGAGTACACATTACCAAAATGTCATGTAAATTTCTGTCCCCTGAGACCGACACATGCAAGCGTCCTTTAGCACATAAGAATGAGTTGAAAGAGATGAACAAATAAATTCAACCAAACACATCTTTCGTCGTATTGCGTATGTGTCAGTTTCAGGAGACATAATTTTAAACTAAATCTTTCTTTACGTTCCCCGACTTTTAACAAAAATGAATTACGTCTCGGCTAAAATTCATAATTTCTAAGTGTGTAGTATTTCGGACGAGTGCTTGGAAGTCGTGCGTGAAAAACAACCACCAAGGAGAGCTGGGAAAGCCTTGAAGCAACGTACGCGAAAAAGTCCGTGCTCAGCCAGACATTGATAAGGAATCAACTGGCACGGCTCCGGATGAAGGGTGAAACCGATATGCGAAGCCATCTGGTCGTGTTCGATGGACTGGTAAGGAAGCTCAAAACGGCCGGTGCAACCCTGGTGAAAGGCGATCTGCCCAGACAACCAAAATGCACAAGTTCGGTTTAAAAGGTTAAGCGATGTATATCCAACTTAGTTTGTGACGCAGTACGATTAATAAATGACAAATCGTATATAAGTCGAAAATTTGCACTCTTTACGATTTAACTTAAACATAACACGATGAAGGCCACAATAAATTGCGATTTTGAACACTGTTATACGACTTGTGGTTGTCTGGGTGGTGTCTCAACTTTTTCTGACCCTACAGAATTTGTTCAACCCGTTGGTAAAGGCGCTGGAGAACGTAAGCCAGCAGGACTTAACCCTTGATCTGGTGAAACAGAGGCTACTGGCAGAGGAATCAACGCGGTCGGACCATCGGAAGGATACTGGCGAGAATTAATCGGGCGCATTGTTTCGGAAAAAATTCGCCGGAAAGTGCCACAAGGATGAGGGGCATGAAAAAAGACTGCAGAAAACGTTACAGTAAACATATCAACAGAAATGGCAACGGGCATAACAACGGTGGTCGTCAAGGTAGCCAGGTAGCCAAGGTAGCGAGGCAATCTGTAGGAGCGCAGTGAGTTTCATGGCGGACGCATCAAATCCAACACGTGATAGAACCGACA
This sequence comes from Aedes koreicus, assembly GCA_024533555.2. NCBI lineage: Eukaryota > Metazoa > Arthropoda > Insecta > Diptera > Culicidae > Aedes > Aedes koreicus. Next base: position 320,455 of record JAHHFK020001018.1, read on the forward strand.
ACGTGTCATTCAAATTAGGATTCGGCTGCAGCGATCATTTGGTGAGTGAAAAATTATCTACTCAAGCGATGGCGAATCCCATCGAAATCAAAGTTGCGAAAGAAGGTCAAGCGATGACGGCTAGGACAATGGGAACAATCGACGCGGTGAGCAATAAAGGTATCCTGTTCAACGTTAAGGACGTCCTGTTCTTTTCGGATCGGAGGGAAAACTTGATGTCGGTGAAAAAGCTGACATGTGCCGAATTTCCCGTTCATGCAAGAGGCGGATCGCAGAAGAAGCTGTCCTTATTTTTGACAATGCCCGTAGCTCAACTGAAGAGGGAGAGGACGACCAGAAAGAATGGATTCGTGTTATTCAGGAGGAGCTGCAATCAATTACTACGAACAACGTGTGGCGCTTCGTGAAGTGCCCGGTTGGAGTGAAACGGCCAAGTAGGTGTTCAGAGTCAAGGACGATGTCGACAGTAATCCAGTGCAATTCAAGGCACGGCTTGTGGCCAAAGGGTTACTTCAAAAGGTCAGATTGCTCTACGAAGAAACGTTTGCTTCCGAGGCGAAGCCACAATACGAACGGTATTAACAACGGGTGTAGATCAGCGCTTCTCATTTGACCATATGGACGTAAAGAAAGCCTTTTTACACGGTAAGCTGAAAGAGGACATCTTCATGGTGATCCCAGATAGAGTAAAGGCACTTCCGAATGTCTGCTGCTGAAGTCGCCGTATGACTTAAAACAGTCATCGAGATGCTGGAACAAGAAGTTCAATGAAAAATATTGAATCTTGGTTTCATACGCTCTCGGTATGATTATTGCCTCTATACCAGAATCCGGGCCGGCGACGAAATCTACATTGTTTTTTATGTGGATGACCTGTTGATATGCGGAAGAAAACAGGAGACCATCACAAAGCTGAAAAGGCAATCGACGACGATATTTGAGATGACCGATTGCGGGGAAGTCACCCACCTCCTGGGCAAGCGTTAATCCTACAATCAAATGCATGGAAGCTTATGGGCGTCACAGGAGGAAAGCGTGAACAATCGTTTGGAGAGGGTGGACTGTAATCCAGTGAAGTCTCCCATTGAAAAGGGAATTCAGCTAACTCGTGCTGGTGACCCAACAACCTAGCCAAACAGGGAACTTCTCGGGTCGTTGACGTACGTCATGCTCTGTACCAGGCCAGACACCTGCTACTGCGTTGGTTTCTTAGGAAGGTTTCAACAGAAACCAACATCTCAGCATTGGAAAAGCTTGAAGAGAGTGGTTCGCTATATGAAAGGGACGAAAACCGAAAGTATGGAATAGAAGCGAATCAAATCTGCAGAACCGTTGATAGGCTATATCGATACAGACTGGGACTCGGAAACGGAGGATCGGAAGTCGCTAAGTGGCTTGGATTTCTTCGTCTTTGGAAACCTCGTCAGCTGGTCAAGCAAGAAGCAATTCACGGTGGCTACGTCATCCAGCGAGGCTGAGTACATCAGCTACAGCTCGTCTGCATCGGAAGCAGTTTGGCTGACTGGTTCTCTCAACGATTTGAAGATGAAGTCCAGTGTTCCTGTTACAATCTTTGAGGACAACCAAGCATGCATTGGGATGGCCAAAAATTGCGAATCAAAACGCTCGAAACTTTTGGATGTGAAACATCATTTCGGTCGAGATCATGTTGCTAATGGCAAAGTGAAGATCGAATATGAGCGAACAGTAGATCAACTAGCTGACGTCTTTACCAAACCGTTGGAAGCAGGATGACTAGGACAACTCGGATGCCGTCTCGGAATAGGAGATTAAGAGAGGGTGTCATTGAAATAGCAATCGGCTATTTTTGTTGCTCCATCTATCTAGGGCAACGCTGCTTAGCAACCAATCAAACAATGTCTTAGTCACCTACAAACTAAGTAGTAAAATTAATTTTTCATTTCCTTGTTAGCACCTCAAGCAATCAAGATCACATTCAATAAAGCTGGTAAATAGTTGTAGAAGTTCTGCTGTAAATTCTTCCGACTTCCCGAAACTGAATCTCAATTGAAACATACCATACATACATACCATAAATACCATAAGTTTCCAGATTTATATACATGGCATTTGAATTCTGAAGAATGCTTGAAAAAATTGTATCATGTCATGACTTCCTTACACTCCAGGAAATATCCAATGTGGGAAGAAAAACACTATGCGATTTTTTGTAGGCAATTTATCACCCTTGTCTCGTTTCATTGTGCTTATAAGCATTGTGTTTTTTCGCTATTTTTCACTTAATTTGACCAAAGTAATTTTCATAGTTTTAGTAGTTTCATTCGGTGACAAATTCCTCTCTACTTGACTAAAAAATGAGCCGAATTTGACCCAATTTCGTCTAAAGTTAAGTTACTCAAGTTTTGGTAATAGTTCAACTTGGTCAGAACTTGATCGTCGCCGTGGACAACACACATCGGGCTCCCCAATCAGCAGCAACAACGGCGGTTGGTAGATGGGCCGAAAAGCAGGGTTTCAGCATCATGGCTTCCAAAAGCGTACATGAGGTATTATGCGCGATTAACCATCGATTGCAACCTAGCAAGAAAATTATCATCAACGACCAGAAGATTTATTTCATGGCTTAACATCATCAAAAAAAATCCCGAAACCACATCGACACAATAATCGGGATATCCGTTTACGGTTTGCCCAAGCCATCATTAACAGCCGATTGACCTATGCATTGGAACTAACCTGTATCGCCCGCGAAAACTTAATCAAAACACTCGCGCCTGTGTACAATCGGACTTTCCGAACGAGCTCGGGTCTGCTTCCTTCCGTTCCGGCTGTCGTAGCCTGCGTCGAAATTGGTGTGCCCCTCTTCGACTTTTGTATTGACAACTCCATCTGGGGCAAGCGTCGAATTTCTACGCCGAATCCACGGTTCAAAAATATTCGTAAATATTGGTACCCTGCATTGGAAATATCCGAAAATCAACGTGAAGAACAGAATCGAAGTTTAAAGCCGGGCATAATTTTGAGAGAGACGGTTTTAGAACTACTCAACGGAAAATAGGCGAACCACCGAAAAGTTTATACGGGCGGGAACCTCAAATGTTGGTGACGGATTCGGACATTTCCTGGAAAAGTTTTCTCGCCAATAGCTTACAAAAAGCATGGCAAACCAGCCCACGAGGTCGAAACTCACGTTAATAAAGTTAATTAAAAGACGCATCCAACGAATTCATGGGTCTAAGCGATTAAACTCCTGCAATGACAGTACCACCCAGATAAGCGAAGCAATCATCACACATCAACTACTAAAAGGTTTTCCTATAGGGATTTCTTAACTTCGACAGTTGATTGCGGCCATATAGCTACAATTGTCAAATTAGCTGTCATTTATTCAGTGTGTCTTATCAAATTACAATCCAGAGTTAAAGTTCAACAACACGTGAAAATGATAAAATTGTTTTATCAAAATAAGTGTTCTTTGCAATCAACGTTCCGAGGGCTACCCCCCCCCCCCCCTCCCCCTATCGAGAGGACTATTCGCAATGTGGTGAACGATTTCAAGGAAACTGGGGTGACATTGCGCATTTCGATACGAGTGCTATTTTTTCGTTTCGACCACATTTGCCATTATCGATTTCGATTCGAGCTCGAAACGAGTGAAACGCCTAGAGTAGTACTAGATCTTCGGATAAAAATGAGCATTGCGTAACATTAAGTTCGAGCATATTTGAGCGCGAATCGACTTCAAATATCTCGTAAAGCAGAAGTTGTTCGTCGCAAACATAAGTGCAATGATAACATCGATAACATCAATACAAGAGCAAATACGAATTTGATTTACAAATAAGCGGTAAAACGTATGCATGTAACAATATGTATGCACAAATATAATGTTTTTAATTAAATTCAATCATTAATTATTGTTTTGTTTTAGGTCTTCGGAATCGCCACGAAATGCGTTGAGCATCAACTCCTCTCAAGTGGAATTTCTTACGGACTTCATGGAAGAAAATCCAGACCTTGCTCGGGGTCTGTTAAAAACTCCCAATGCCAAAAGGAACTCCCACCGATTATGGGATCATTTAAGAAATGCGCTCAACGAAAGAGGTCCTCCGGGAAGTTTCCGAGTGGGAAAAGGTAAATTTGGAGTTGTTTTTTGAAAAGATTAACATTGGACACAGTCGACAGAGTGTACTTCTTCGAGTTGATCTAGTACCCATTAAGCTCGAAATCTAGTACGCTAAAATGATGAACTCGCAAAAAATACGTAATACCAAACATAACTCGATTCGAGTTTCAAATTTCTCGAATCGAGTAACTCGAATCGAGATGCGCAATGCTACCCCTGGTTCGGTGAAAGCTCAATCACCACCCATAAGTCAGCGGAACGCAAGGTCTGCCGAGAATATCGCCGCTGTACGCGAAAGGTTGCAGGAGAACCCTTGGCAATCGATTCAACGCCGCGCACAAGAACTCGGCCTATCGCAGACTTCAACTTGCTGAATTCTGCGTCGGGACTAGAGTCTGCACCCATACAGGATCCAATTGACCCAGGAGCTCAAGCTTAACGATCATAGAAGCGACGAGGTCCATTTATGGATGAACGGGTATATGAACAAGCAGAATTGTCGAATTTGGGACAAGGCCAATCCACACGAGGTCCACCAAGTGGCAATGCATCCCCAGAAAGTCACTTTTTGGTGTTCCTTTTTGGCAGGAGGCGTCATCGGTCCGTATTTCTTCAAAAACGACGATGGCGAGGACATCACCGTCAACGGTCAATGATTACCGACTTCTTCTGGCCTAAACTGGACGATTTGGATGTGAACGATATGTGGTTCCAACAGAACGATGCAACGTGCCAGACAACGTACGAAACAATCGATATTCTGCATGAGCGAATGCGGGCATGGTTAAGTCAATTGGCCACCAAGATCGTGTCATTTAACCCCGCTAGACCATTTCTTGTGGGTTTATGTTAAGTCGCAGGTCTATGTCAATAAACCGCAAACCACCGGTGCCCTCATAGCAAACATTACAAAAGCCATCAACGAGATTCAGCCCGATTTGTGCGCGGAAAATTGGATCTCTCGGATGCACGCCACCAAGCGAAACCGGCCATTTGAAGGATGTCATATTCCATACATAATGGTATTGATAAACCTTTCAAAACAAAAATTAAATCTCGTCAATATCTTCCACGCAGTTTGTTTTATTCAACTTTGAAGATTGTAAACGCTTAATAGAAAACTCTTTACAAATTGATCCTACGCAGATTGCATCGAATTACTCTCAACAACACTGAACGAAAATCTAATTATGAAACGAGAAAAGAAAAACAGTTAATAGTAATGCGTTATATACAAGATACTCTTATTTGTTGGGTCCTTTAAAGACCAGGTCTTTGGTTACACCCCATCTAAACTTATTTTTACGCTGACTACACTGAAAGGCACCCATATAAACATATTTACGAAGCAGTTTCTGTAAGCTTTTACCTTTCCTTAATTTCAAGCATTGATAGGCAAGTTTACCCGATACGCCACGTTCTAGGTTTGACTCCAGATTGCTCCACTATTTTATTTTTTCATCATTATTCTACTTCATAAAGCTTGCTTCAGATAGAATTGGAACAAAAACAATTGCCTGTATTTCAGTTATTTATTATTGAATTCAAGATCTTTTTTTATACAAATGTAGCGTTTTCTTCATACTTTTAAGAAAAAATACGGATAAAATTATTCGTCACGGTTTCGAAGGAATTCTTGAATTTTTCCTGTAACACGGCTCATTAGGCGGCGCACACCTTCTTCGTCCATCGTTTTAGCTATCTTATTCCACCAGGTCTTCATCTGATTGATGTCTTTGACAACCTTTCCCTTTGCCTTGAGTCTCCTCTTCATGATTGCCCAGTATTTCTCAATAGGGCGGAACTGGGGGCAGTTGGGTGGGTTAAGGTTTTTCGGAACAACCTGGACCCCTTTCTCTGCATACCATTCTTGAACGACTTTGCTGTAATGACAGCTTGCCAAATCTGGCCAAAACATTACGGGATGGTCGTGGGATCGAATGAACGGCGAAATTCGTTTTTGGAGACACTCTTTTTGGTATAGTTCCGACGTCATTGTCTTATTTGTAACGAAAACTTTCGTTTTTTTGCCACAGCTGCAAATTCCCTGCCAAATCATGAATTCTCGTGCAAATTTGTCGGCAAAAACAAATTTAAATTTGGCTGGAACATCCCCCCGAGCCGTTGCGAAGTAAAATTTTTGACCTGGGATTTGCCCGAAGTCAGCCTTGACATAGGTTTCATCGTCCATCAGAAGACACCCGTCGAACTTGGTCAGCACCTGGTCGTATAGCTTCCGAGCACGGATTTTGGACCACACTATTCTGTTTTATGGTCCGATTTGGCTGTTTGCTAGCTCGATATGACTTGATTCCTTCCCGGAGTCGAGTTCTCCTCACGGTACCGAATTTTCTGGCCAAATCACGGTCGAACAGATTGGGATTCCTCTTAATCGTCTTCAAAATCTTACCACGCAGTTTCCGGTCGACAGTTCCACTCCGACGATTGGCTTGAGGCTTCCGAATCGTCGTCAATGTTTCCTTATACCGTTTGATAACGCGCCATACGGTATTTCTGGGCAATTTCAGCTGTTTAGCTAGCCTAGATGCAGACCACAATGGATTTTCCAAATAACTGTGCACAATTTTTTCCCTTCTTTCGGCTTCCATGTTGATTGTTTACAAAGTATAGTCGATTTGCGGAATGTCAAAAATACATACGTGAAGCTGACAAAATTCCCGACACGTGGGCGCCAAGAACTTCCAAATCCGTCCACCAGGAGCGCCACAATATGAGCAAAAGTTTGTTCCAATTCTAAATGAAGCAAGCCTTAGGCAAATTAATAAAATTTATACTGATTCCTTGTGGCAAAAATCCACAACGCAAACTTATGACTATCGAAAGTTTATTTCGCCGTATGTAATGATTCATTAGATATGATGCCATTCAACCTTGGGACTCAATAGCAGCCTAGGGTCTCATGTTCATAATTTACATCGACCATTAATCAGACAAATGTTTACATCTTCTCCAAAAGAACAAGATCTCCTTATGGATGAAAAAAAATCACGTCCAATTTTCCGCCCGATTAACCCATTGTGCATCGCCCAGTCACCGACACCAGACAGCCGAAACAAACAGGAAAAAAAACGTCCAAACATTTATAATATCACACTCAACCAGCAGGCACACACTCGGCGCTTAGCCCGAGCCAAGTTTCCTCTGCTACAAGCCAATATGCGTACGAAAGAAATTTCATTGATAGGTTCTCTGCTGGTGCCCCAACCGCACGATTCTTATCACGGATCGTCGTGTTCTTCCATTTCGGCGCCAATCGAGCAAAGTCATGCACGTGCTCGATCACCACCGGACTGGGGTGCTACAAATTAAAGAACGAACTGCCCGGCGATCGATCTCGAGTGTGTGTGTCGCCTGCCGTTTGCACTTGAATGGAATCAAATTGATAACCTAATAAAGTTAGAAGTTCTAATCAAACAAAGCCCCAAATTGGCGCGCTCCGACCTCCGATCGATCACTTTCGGTTCGGAAACGAGGCGGGTCAAGTGTCAACATGCTGCCCATACCGTACCGAAATTTGATTACGCCGATCGAATTTGGATGACGTCGTGGTGATCGAAATGGCTTGTTCGGTTTCTGTGAAATACGGAGGGGTTATCATCGTCGGTGCCGTAAATATAAAAGGAAAGCAACCGAATTCAAAGCATATTGGGAATGATGCAATAATTAAGTGCCGTGGATTATTGCGTCTCAATTTCTCGAGAACGAACCCGCATATGTGCTGTTTGAAATTTGAATTACACCAGGAAGGCAAGTAACCACCACCAGCAGCAGCTGCGATGAAGTCGTCGACTCGTAACTCTTCCAAGACTTGGCTAAGTGTCTCTTCCTGGTCGGTCGGTGGTAAGGCTATCCGCCGCCATATTGAATCCATTACCGCTAATGACATCTTTCATTAAAAAATAATATTCAAAATTGCGATAATATATCAACACTAATGGGAGCTGCACTGGCCTGGCTGTCACGGGAATCCTGTCAGCGTCAGGGGTGAGCTGCGGCCATTGTTTACACGTTTTTCACTTTGCAGCAACTCCGAAAAAAAGAAGTTCATATCTGCATGGAAATGCCACCACAGCCGCCTCGAAATTAAAGGTATTATTTGGAAATCACCTGATATTGCTACTCTACCGCTTAGGTTCGCGAATGCAAGACGAAGGGGCAGGACACAGCCGTCGCTGCTATTATTTCGGCGCGTTCCGTATTCTTCCCTCTGGGACCCTTTGTTTCCGGTTGGCGCCTGCTGCTGTAGCAACTTACCTGAAAATGGAAAGAGAGAAAAAATATTATTATCGCTCCGTAAGGGGTAAGACACTGCACAACGGGAAGCAATTTTCCCGATTGCTTTTCAAAAAAACCGTGGATGGATACGAGTGCGCCCCAATAACAAGCCTGCTTATATGGCCGAGTACCGCCGAGCGAGGATGAATGATTGAAAAGAAATTCTGCGACACAAAACAATGCACCCCATCTCGTTCATTACCAATCTTCACTGGATTTTGTGAAAAGTGCACTTTCGAATCAACGACAACAACAACAGTGCATCGCCGCGCGTCATCTATCAAAACGACCGAGTGGCGGAACGTGCTCAGGAACTGCATCCCGGTGTTGTGTTCGTTTGTGCGATATTCTACTGGCGAATCTCAAAGGGGCCTTTAAATATCTATGGAAAATCATAACAATAAATGTCAGAAACAGCGGGTGACTGAGGAAAACTAGTCGAAATCAAGAGGTCTCAAGTGACAGGTGACACCGCGCGGGTGGAAGGGGCAAGACACAAACGTCATTGACTTTTCATTTATAGCCTCTCGGCTGATGACGACGATGATATAAGAGTGCCAAGTTGCACCCGGTATTGTACGTGTTCATTCGTGTGTTCCCGCGTGTGCTGAGGAGAAGATGAAAGGGTTTTTCCTTTCTTCCACTGTTAAATCCAGGAAAAAAAAGAACCGTATAAGCGGGGGAGGGGCCGCACACCCAAGCGTGAAAATAAAAACACAAACTGTCAACTCTTTCGTTCAGCACTCATCATCCAATTTGACGCGAGTGCGCTTCTTTTCAATAATAATCAACCAACGACGACGACGCCGACGACGACGAAGAGGATGGTGACGTTTGGCAGTAGGCCCAGTAATCGTTAATTAGATGAGTCGTAGCAACGAATATGCTTCTTCCTGCTGCGAGCCTACTTTTCCATCACATTCATAAAGACAAAACAAAATCGGAGCCTCTTCGCATCAAGATGGCGCTTCACCACGTGTGGATGGAAGCGCGTCGTGAGGTTTTTTTTTCCCTTAATTAAGACACACAACTCGGCGTTCAACCGTGGATATTTTTCCATTATTTCCACCGGGTTGTAACAAATTTGCCTGCAAAAGGAGGAAATCACATGGGCGCGACGAAGCCTGCTTGTCATTCGAATTGAATTGAAAACCAAAGATCAACTTTTTTTTTCAACTTGCTAACGGTAGCATTTTTTTTTCTAATTACGCTTGGGAAAACAGGAATACGGATGGGGTTATTCCTTTTGAGTGCTCTCACCTCGTTCGCCGAGGAGAGTTTGAGAGACGAACGACGCCGGCGACGACGCCAACGAAAGGTATCATTTTTTATTATAAACTTATTGAAATTTTCGCATTCATTGCTTGCCGGTGGGGTGGGGGAAGATGTGAGGTGTGGTGCTTTTTTTTGTGTCCTGCTAGAACGTGGCAAAATGTCAGTTGTACAAATTAATTAATTAAAAAATACACAAGTTATGTGAAGTGTGCGAAGAAAGGAATGGTTTCTATTTTATTTCCAGATGTGTGTGTAAGTGCATTGGAGGAAGGATTTGCAGCGCGACGTTCGTTAGTGTAATTGAATTGAAGTTGTCTCCTTGTTTGGGTTATCGTTAAATTTGAATAGAAATCGCGCGGGCTGTTCAAACAGGTTCGCGACAGGTTGTCGGGTAAGGATTTCGAAAGACTTGAGTGAGGTGTTGTGAAAAGGTTGGCAATTTGAATGCTGAAACATATTTGGGGGCTGACGACGCTGGGGGTGTTTTGAGTTGAACAATTAAGACCCTTGAATGATATACGTCATGTTTAGTCAATCTAACGAGCCTATGAACTTTGAAAGAGTTCCGATGCTCATATTGAAGTCGTCAGGATATCAAATCACTATCGTTAACCATATTTTCTCGGTAGAGCCATGGCGAGATAGTATCATCAGTGACAATCGTTGACTTGGCAGTTTGAATTTTTTTTTAAAGAAATCTGGAGCATACCTTCTGATTTTGATTAACCTCCCGTTAAAGCAGGGCTTCCCAACCGGTGGTCCGCGACCCCAGGGGTGGTCGTCGACCAATTTGTTGCTTCCACATTTAAAATTTTGCTGAGATTTTGGTCTACCGCTGCAAACTAAATATTGTCAACTTGAATAGGTATTCAATAAATTTAAAATAGTTACAGAAAAGAACAAGATTATGTTGTACTTTAAAGACGGCCTCACCATGGAAAAGAAACGCAAGTATTCCGAGGATTATATGAAATTCGGTTTCACAACTATAATCGTTAATGGCGTCGATAAGCCAAAGGGCGTGCTTTGTGGCGTTGTGTTGAGTGTTGAATCAATGAAGCCATCAAAATTGAAACGGCATTTGGATACCAAGCATGCCGAGCATAGTACTAAGGATGTGGACTTTTTTCGGCGTCATGAAGCTGGGTTGAAACGGCAGAGATTCGATGCCACTGGCACTGGCAGTATTCAACAACAAAACACAGTAGTAGTGCATATGAGACAGCACTGGAAATCGCTAAAAACAAAAAAACCTCATACGATTGGAGAAACTCTGATCAAACCTAGCATGCTGAAAATGGTGAATTTAGTTCTAACAACCAAAAGTGATGATATCATGGCTAAAATGGCTCACCTCCTTGGTCTAATGCTCATTTACGGTACCTAAAACGTGTGAGATCGAAGGCTCTTCGCAAGTACTGCAAAACCCGAAATCAATTCACCAAGCGAATTTTCTCGACAGCTAGTACCCATTACCGAATGTACAATCGTCTTCTTTACAAGAATTATTCAAAACGAATCCAATCTAACCTTCGGCGCAACCCAAAGTTGTTCTGGTCATTTGTGAACACAAAAAGGAATGCTAATGGGCTACCGGTTGAAATTCATCTCGGCGACAGAATCGCCAGCACACCAGTGGACAAATGTGATCTCATTTCTGAGCACTTCAAAAGTGTATTCAATAACACCATGCCAGCATTGGAGCAAGTTAGCGAAGCACTCAGAGATACTCCCAGAGACGCGTTCGACTTCAATATTCCTGCGATTACATTGGACCTCGTTGAATCAGCAATCCGGAAGCTGAAACTCTCAAACGTGGCTGGACCAGACGGAATTCCTTCATGTGTACTAAAGAATTGCACTGCAGTGTTTACGATTCCTCTTTTGAAGATTTTCAATATCTCCTTACGCCAGGGAAAATATCCAACACGTTGGAAATCTTCGTTCATGTTCCCGATTTTCAAGAAAGGAGATAAACAAAATGCCGAAAATTATCGAGGAATCACATCGCTCTGTGCCTGCTCAAAAGTCTTCGAGATCATCGTCAACGACTTGTTGTTTGCTAGCTGCAGATACTACATCTCTCCTGAACAACATGGATTTCACCCCAGAAGATCGATTTCAACCAACCTTGCACCTTTTGTTTCCTCGTGTCTCCGGAATATGGAAGCTGGATCTCAAGTCGACGTTGTTTACACGGATCTCAAGGCTGCTTTTGACCGGGTCGACCATACTATACTTTTGGCAAAGTTAGACAAACTTGGTGTGTCAAGTAACTTAGTTCGTTGGTTTAAATCTTACCTAACGGACAGGATACTCTGTGTGAAGATCGGCTCAGCTCAATCGAGCTACTTTACTAATATGTCGGGCGTACCTCAAGGCAGCAACTTGGGACCACTGCTGTTCTCAATTTTCATCAACGAGGTTGGACTGATACTTCCACCTAACTGCAGGTAGTTCTATGCAGACGATGTGAAAATTTATGTGGTTGTACGATGCTTCACTGATTGTTTACGACTACAACACTTGATCAGTAGCTTTGAAGAGTGGTGTTCCAGGAATTTCCTCACTCTGAGTGTTAACAAATGCTTCATTATCACATTCCATCGAAAATTGAACCCAATTGCATTTGATTACATGATAAATAATCAACCTCTGCAGAAAGTTGATACTGTTCGTGACCTTGGAATCACCCTTGACTCCGGTTTGACATTTAGACAACACTACACGGATATGATTACCAAAGCAAACAGACAGCTCGGTTTCATGTTTAAGATCTCCGACGCGTTTCGTGATCCCACCTGTCTGAAAGCATTGTACTGCTCTCTCGTGCGTTCTATTCTGGAATTTGGAGCCGTTGTGTGGTGCCCGTATCAAGGAATCTGGATTGCGAGGATTGAAGCAGTCCAAAGGAAATTTGTTCGTTATGCTCTCCGTCATCTGCCGTGGAATGATCCGGTCAACCTTCCAGCATACCAGGATCGTTGCTCACTCTTGGGAATTGAAACATTGGCGTACAGTCATGCAAGCAGTTTTCGCAGCAAAAGTGCTACTAGATGCCCCAGTCAACACAAAATCGCATATGATAGCGCATATGAGTACAACGTGGAGGCGATATACGGTCATTCGTTCATTTAATTCCATGTTGAATGTACGCATATCGCCTCCACGTTATACTCATATCCGTTATTATATGCGATCTTGTGTTTACTGGGTGAAACCGACTCTCCCGGAATTCTGGCCGAACTCTTTATCTACGCTTCCGAACGAGTTCTGAGAACCAGAAATTTTCTACAGCTCGGAGCTCGTGCTGCAAACTACGGCCAACACGATCCAATTCGATTCATGTCATCGCGCTTCAATGAACTCTACGCTCTGTTTGACTTCAACTGTTCCGCAGAGACCTTCCGTCACCGGATTCAGCGTAGTTGGATGGAGAGCCGCTAGTTCAGAAATGGTGGCATTTACTACGTACTGGCATTAATGGCGAAGATACAAGACGACTGATTCCATCACGATAGATTATTTAAGTATTACTGACCAGTTTTGTGTGTGTACTAGAATTAATGTTGTTTTGCTTGCTTTGTATTCCTTCTATTCATGTTGATTTCTGTAGAGTACGATTTAGAAATAGGAGGTTTTTACGCCACATGGCTTTTCCCCTATTACATTCCAATAAGATGTTAAGTCAGTTGGAATTATATCAATAAATAAATAAAATCAAGGCGTTTTTTGTATCTGGTGACTTGCAGTGGAAAAAACTTTGTGGGGTTTGCACCGGTGGAGCTCCTGCAATGCTTGGCAAGAAATCTGGATTTCAAAAGAAGGTCAAGGAGCTTGCCGCACATGGCGCAGGTGTCCATTGCATGATCCATCGATATGCTCTTGCCAGCAAGACGATGCCGGAAGGGTTATTGAAAGTACTGGAATTGGTCATAAAGTTTGTTAACTATGTTAAGTCTGGAGCCCTGAATACACGGTTATTCAAGGAACTCTGCAGGGAAATGAACTCAGATCATGAGGTTCTTCTTTTCTACATTTCCGTACGTTGATTGTCGAAGAGTAATGTACTCAACCGTGTTTTCGAGTTGAAGGATGAGATCCAAACGTTTTTGAAAGCTCAAGGGAAACATGATTTCCTTGCACATTTTAATGAAGGAGACGTTCAGAAGCGTCTCGCTTACTTGGCTGATGTTTTTGAGCATCTGAGTTTGCTGAATTTGAAATTTCAGGGCAAACAATCCAATCTTGTCCACTTCCGAGATCATCTTCATGCATTCGCGGAAAAACTAACAAATTGGCGCTGAAAAGTTAAGATGGGAAATGTTGCCATGTTTGATCTGTCTGTGCAATATGACCGATCAAGGAGCAAGCGAGCTGACTTCGGCTCTCCAAGCAGACATTATTGCACATTTGGATTCACTGGAGCAGCAATTTGAGAAGTATTTTCCCGAGTTGAAGCAAGAAGTAGCTGCTCTAGTACGCAACCCGTTTTCAAGATCGTAAATTGATGTAAAGGGTGTCCACGATGAAATTGCCACACTATGAAATTGCTCTAACTTTTTAACCGTTGGGTAGAATTTATTGAAAATTTGGGTGGATTTAGTTCATAGTGCATTATTTACATCCTTAAAGTCCTGTGATCAAAACTCGCGGAAATGGAGTCGAAAGAACAGCTCGTGCGTGATAAAATCTTGCGCATTCATCACGAGAACAAGGATCTCTCGCATTGTTCCATCGCTAAAACGTTGGGAATCGCGAATTCCACGGTGTCGCGAGTGATTAAGCGGTTCGAGGAACGGTTGACCACCGATCGGAAGCCCAGAAGTGAAGGAAAAAGTATTCCGTACAACACCAAAAATCACAACCGCGTAGTTGGGGCCTTCAACCGAAATCCGAACGCCTTCGTTTGGGATGTGGCTAAAAAAGCTGCACCTACGCCGAAGTTTTGTCCAGAAGGCCAAAACTAAGGCTGGGCTTCGAACGTTCAAGGTACGAAAGGCCCCTAATCACGACGAGAAGCAGAACAAGTCCGCCAAAACCCGTGCCAGGAAGTTGTACCTCAAAATGCTGACGAAAGTTGAATGCTGCATCATGGACGACGAAACATATGTGAAGGCCGACTTCAAACAGATCCCCGGCAACCTGTTTTTCACGGCCAAGGATAAGTTCAGCGTTCCGGAGCATGTCCGCACTCAGAAGATGTCCAAATTTGCGAAGAAATTCCTGGTTTGGCAAGCCATCTGCACGTGCGGGAAGCGGAGTGCACCTTTCGTATAAAAGAGTGCCTCCAGAAGCGGCTGCTTCCTCTCCTGAAGGCCCACAACGTCCCAACAATCTTCTGGACGGGTTTGGCCTCATGCCACTACTCCAAGGACGTGCTGAAGTGGTATGCGGACAATAAGATCAATTTCGTGCCGAAAATGTTCAACCCTCCCAACACTCCGGAGCTCCGCCCCATCGAGAAGTACTGGGCGATTATGAAGCAGCACCTTCTTAAACGACCTAAGGTAGTGAAGACAGTCGAGGAACTGAAGAAAGTATGGGTTTACATGCAAAAAACGGTTGATTCACAGGTTGTGCAGAATCTTATGGCCGGGGTTAAGGCCAAGGTGCGGACATTTGCGTATGGACTGTAAATACGAGTAAAATGGTAAAATGAAGTTTAATAGTTATTTCTCAATCCCTGAAAATTTGATGGCAATCGGATGAAAACTCGAATTTTGTGAATCAATTTTGTGTGTGGCAATTTCATCGTGGACACCCTTTATTTCTTTATTTTTTATCGCAACATAATCACATTAGTTTTCCAAGGGGGTCGCGGGGCCATTACTGATTCAAAAAGGGGCTCGCGAGCCCAAAAAGGTTGGGAACCACTGCGTTAAAGATATCGAACGATCACTATTCTTAACGCATGCCGCGTTAGGCCATAAAGTGCTTTTCCAGATCGCTAAAAGTGGACGGGAACAATGTAAGAATGCCGGACAACAATCCCGCAAAAATGGTATTTGCCTGGAATCGGGTCGGAACAAGACACCGAGGGGTGCAGTGAGCAAGATGGAGCGACCAGCATCATGGTCAAGATCATGGAAGTGTGGGACACTCTGGAAGACAAGCAGCTCTTAACCAAGTTTCGTGGTGAAACATTGTAACTCATTGCTGTCCTAATGAGACGTTTTACCAGCATAAGTAAAGTAAAGTCCGGTTGAAGATTCTGTTGGATTTTTCACTTTCACTTTTTTTTTAAAACACTATTTAAAAAAACTTTTTGAGCGTATTAGTAGAACTATTGTGATTGGGAAACTAAGAGAATTTACAATTAACACTTCATATGATCACTTTAACAAAAATAAAAATAAAATATTGAAGCACTTTTTCAAAATTATCACTAGTCAACGCGAGCAAATTCCTTTAAATTCAACTAGAGGAAGCTTCTCTTTTGACAGATAGGCCTAAGTCGCAGAAAAAATAGGCCTATCTGTCAAAAGAGAAGCTTCCTCTAGTGGAATTTAAAGGAATTTGCTCGCGTTGACTAGTGATAATTTTAAAAAAGTGCTTCAATATTTTATTTTTATTTTTGTTTAAGTGATCATATGAAGTGTTAATTTTAAATTCTCCTAGTTTCCCAATCATTCTGTTGGAGTTTATTCAAGTTTTTTGTCAGTATTTTTTAAATTTTCTCGTTAAGATTCTAAAAACTGGACTCGAAAAAATGAGACACACAAAAATGATCCCCAAAAATTCATTTCAAATCGGATACTTCTCAAATTTTCAGGGAATGAATAACTATATAATAGCTATGTTTTGGCATAATTTATTTTTTGAATTTCCTCCCCCAAGCTGAGTTCTCGTACATTTCTCTTAACACTGCTCATGAGATCTTGGGCGAGGCTCTTCCTTACACAATTTCTCCCAGTTTTTCTTCAAAGCTTCATCGGTTTTGAATGTTTTTCCGCTTTTTTTTCAACTTCTTCTTCATTATCGCCCAAAACTTTTCGATCGGACGAAGTTCTGGTGTATTTGGCGGGTTCGCCTTCTTCGGGACCACATTAACGCCATTCGCTTAGTACCAATCTATTACAGGCTTGGCGTAATGGCACGAAGCGAGATCCGGCCAGAACAGCGTGGGACCACGTTGAGAGCAGAGGAAGGGCAGCAAGCGCTTCTGCAAGCATTCCTCTCGACAAATCTGCCCGTTTATGGTGCCGGTTGTAACGAACGGCTTGCTGTACCGTCCGCACTCGCAGATCGCCTACCACAATAGGTACTTCTTCGCGAATTTGTCCAGCTTTCTCTTCCGGAACTTTTCCGGACCCTCCATGCGGGACGTACCGACAAAAAACTCGAAGCCGGGGATTTGTTTGGTGTCCGCCTTGATGTATGTCTCGTCGTCCATGACGAGACAGCCGGCTTGACCAGTCACTCACGGTACAGCTTCCGAGCACGCAATTTGGCCACCGTGTTTTGCTTGTCAGTCCGGTTTGGCGCCTTCCTGACCTTAAAAACACGTAGCCCAGCCCGCTTCATGGTCTGCTGGACGAACCACTTCGACGAATTGACCTTTTTGGCCACGTCTCGTGTGGAAAGGTTCGGGTTATTCTTAAACTACTGCCTTATCTTCCGCGCCTTCTCTGGGTATTCCGTTTTCGGTTTTCGGCCGCTTCCAGCGCGCCGCTCGATGGTCTTTGTCTCCTGGAACATCTTCACAACGCGGGGCACGGTGGAATGGTGGATTCCAAGCCTTTTAACGATCCATCTGTGAGACTGACCAGGATTATCGATCACCGCGCCCAAGATTTGCTGGCGTAGCTCTTCTTGTTTCGAATACATCTTGAAAACTACTTGACAGATCGCACACATAAACATAACACTCTAAACTAGTATTACCCAAAATTCAATTAATTTTTACCCACGCGATAAAAAGTTACACCCAAAAAAAAGTGTCGCATTTTTTCCGAGTCCAATCTTTAATAAACCATTCTATGGAAGTTTGATTAGTTCCTCTTTGGAATCCTAGTAAATCCATCGTGAGGATTCGTTAAAGTTCTTGGGAATCCTTCGAATGGGTTTATCGTGAATGAAAGTTTAGCCACTCTCATCAGAATTGCGATGAATTTCTCGTCCATATTCGAAATTCAAACGAAAACTTCAGCATAACCCTGCTGAATGCTTCCTCGGGATTCTGATAAATCTCTCGTCGGAATTATGATGAATTGTTGAGCTCCACTTTCTGGTAGCCCAGCAGTGGAAGGCAGTGATTGCAATTCTGGAGAAACATTCATTGGGATATTAATAAATTCATCGTCGGCATGCTGAAATCAATTTATCGGTTTTTTTTATGAATCCGTTGGAAGTACACTAAAGTCTTTTTTTAAACGGGAGATACGTTCCACTTTTAATTATCGTGAAAAATCATACGAAATTTTCTCCGGAATTAATGTGAATTCATCGTTGACAATCTGAAAGAGCCCTCGCCGAGATTCTGTTAAACCTCTGGTCAAGATTCTGGCGATTCTTTGGTTTGCATGCTAGTGAATTTATCATTGAGATTATAATATTGTTGGTCCAGTAGAATTCTACTGAGCACTTGGTTAAGATTTTGGTTGCTCCTTCTGAATAATAATCTCATTTGAAAACCGATAACAAGTCAATTGTAATAAACAAAATGCTTGAAATTGCTAAATACTGAAAGAATCATTGAAAGCGTGGAATATCACAATGTATATCTTCCAGCTCATTTCATCCTGAATTACATGGCATAACTGTAAACATGATATCAGTTAGACCGAAATTGTACTCCAGGGAGCGTTGACTCGAAACAGAAAAACCGCAACCGCCCGGCGCAAAACGGTGCTGATCAATGACTGTAAACTCGTTTGCGTTCAGCTCTAAAGAACTAAATAGACAATGAAAAAAAAAGAAAAAAAAAACATTGTCCCCTGGAGAAACCCCCCAAAAACCCGTTGGGTGAGATATGAGTTATACCGTCCGATCCTTTTTATGGTTTCTCTCCGCAGCAGCAGCAGCATCAAGAACAATAACCGATACGTTTCCTTCTTGCCAGCAGTCTCCTGGAAAAAAGGGGTTTCGCTTACCTCCGCTTACGTAAATTATTAAAATTATTTAAAACAAATTACAATTAATGATCGGACCCTCCCATCGGATAACGCGCACCCACCCAAACCTACGAGAAGGAAGATGAAGAATGTGCGTGTAATTTATATCGTAAAAACGACGACGGTGAACGCAAAACACAACCACATAAAATTCGTCCCAACATCCGCCTACCCCTTGTTTGCAGTGGTGGAAAATTTTTAATTGAAGTCCGGTCCAGGAGATACGCAGAATTTCATCCTCGACCCGCAGAAATAAAAACCGACCAACAACAATACATCCGATAAATATTTTATTATAATAAATTTCCTTAGCCACCACTTCTCCTGAATGCTCGAGCTGGACAGCTGCCCTCCGCCAATGGCCGATGGCATTTCGGTTTTTCCGTCGAAGACCGACCGACCAAAAGTGTGGGAGGGGAAGGAAATTTATTTTTATTTTAAAATTGTTTCACAAAACCAAAGCTTTTCTCCTCGCCTGCTACTGTAGTATTATTGTTGTAGATGCGAATGTGCGAGCAGCACTCGACCGACCCTCACCTGTCAGTTTCCTATCTCCCTTCGCCCAACCACTCAGTCGAACTCTACCCCGAAAAAGGCGACCTGTAATTTAGTATTTTTCGAATGGTCATCACATATAATATGGATAAAATATGTACTCGACTCGAAAGGCGACCGAGGATTTTTCTATTTTCGCCTGATTCATAAATTTATTATTATATTCAACCATTTTTATACCCCCCCACCTCCTCTCGTGATATGGCGAGTTTTCTAGCTTTGAATTCTAACAAAATGTATCCTGAACGGAGAAGCAACCAACAAAAAGCGAGTTTCGAACTGGTCTCCGCAAAAAGGTTTCTCCCGTTATCGTTGCTTCTGCTGCTTCTGGACGGAAAATAATCCTTTCCTTGCATTCGTCGTAATCCCTGACCGACCGTCCCCATCGCTTTTCACCAACAAAAGAATATCGAAGCGAGAAACAAATGAAAAATCATTTTTCCTCCGAAATCTAAACTCCTAATTCAGGTTTTACCGACCAGCCCTCAGCCACTCTCGTGCCCTCCAGCCGGGTAGGACAACGGATTCATAACATATATTATGTAAATTCTCCCTTCCCCTTTCCCGGTCCTCATTCGCCCACCTCCGCACATGCAAATACGACATGTGCCTGGTTAGGAGAATATTTTTACTGCTTTGAAGCCATGACGAATTTGGAATGGTGGTGGAGAGGGTTCGAAAAATGGCCAACCCAAGTCATCGCCACCGACCAACCGACCGACCGACCGACCGCCGCGGTTGTGTTTGTATTTGTATGTACTCTCACTCACCGTATTCCACCCGGGAGGGAAAGTCAATCCATCAAAAACCGAAGGAACCTCAAACCCGATTCCGGAACAGGCGATCCTCGCCTGAGGGCTAATTGGCATCCAGCAATCATTTCTACTGTTGGTTGAAAATACACCGAGAACGACCAAAGCCTCGGCGGCGCAATTCTGCCATATCACAAAAATCGATCGCCTTTGCTCGCACTCTAGAAGCAGGTAATCGGGTTTCTCCAGCCCTCGAGGTGTGGGTAAAAGTTAGTCGTAATAAAAAGGCTAATTATCTGCATAAAAGCAATCCAGAATCCCTCCCGCGTATGTATTTTCGATATCATAACCAACTCGTCCGGCATGGAGTTGTAAAACCGTACTACCCATCATCATCATCTCCGGTGAGGGGCTCTCTTTGACTTTTTAAAATTTTCTCCGCAACCATCTTTTTGATCTGGTGCCTAGGAAGGACGGTATCTTCCCTTGGACCGAATGCCGTGTCAGCATTCGGTTCATATTTCGCAACCCTTCTTTCCTCTGGACCCGAAAAATCCACCACACCCTATCCATATGAGTGACTTGACGTACTACCCGGTAAAATATTAATTCCGTATCCACCAGGTACGTACGATATATATTAATTCGGAATACCCACACGGATATATTGCATCATGGATAAAAAAAAACAACCGGGCGAGTGGCGGGGCATGATGGTTTCTAATCCGAAGCGAACTGACCGGTCCGTTCACATGGTGATCTGTGGGAGCAAGAACGACGACGACGACGGAAAAACCGTGGTTTGATGCACACCCGGCGCCCACCCAGGGATTTCGGGAATTTCGTTGCGGTGCCGGGCGAGTTCTCTCTCTCTCTCTCTCTCTTCCGGAACCTGAAGGACCGACCGCAAATAATTTAAATATGGATTCCTGCGCTCGTTTTGGCTTTGGCGGGTATTCGAAGGTAGTTGATGAAATGGAATTAGATTCGGTTGAGGGTTCGGACCCTGTTGGGGATTCCGAATTTGCGAATAAAGTTGCTGACCTTCTCTAGAGTACTATTTCAACAGAATCGGACAAGTTTAGCTGAATTCTTCAGAGGAGTCTTCCAGATTCCCAACGACATCTTGACATTCTTGACAAAATACAATGGATTTATAAGGAGTTTTAAAGAAGCATGTTCGTGATTCACGAAAATTTCGCCAAGGGATCAATAAAGTTCTCTCAAGAGCGATTTATCAGAATCTAAAACGAGGACTTCACCGTAAAACTGACGAATGGTTCATATTCAGCGAGAGTTTTGCTATAAATCTAGCATAAGCATCAGATTCAATTTTATTTTGAAAATTACTTCTTTCTTTTTAGTAGTTTAATTTCATCGTTGAAATTTTTTTTGCTTTCAGTTTGGAAGCCAGATACAGATGTCAATTATCATGTTTTTATCATGTCTTTAACTCATATAACCACATAACATAATATATTTTCCCATTGATAATTTAAAAAAAAAATGGGGATTGGGGGGACCATCAGGGCACCCGATCGAAACGGTTTGGATGGAAAGAGTGGGAATGCCATCTTTCTATTACACAGTCTTTTTTCACACGGGAGATACGTTCCACTTTTACTATGAAACCGCTTAAAAAAAGACTAAATAGAATTGATCAATTCACATGCCTAAACATTTTAAATTGCTTCGATTATGTTTGCATGGGTTACCTTTTCATGCAATGGTCAAAATCAAGGGGTGAGTCGCTTAGAACAGTGTGCCAGGCACGCCTTAGTCGAAAATCTTACACCATAATGGAACATGTGTGGCACTTCTGTGGCACACTTTTGACAGATGTACTTTTCGAAGATATAACCTGGCAGCCCTGGAAAATCGACGTTTTAAGTTTGTGGAGTGGTTTACGCAGGAAACCCAGATAAATCCCGGTTTCTATGCGGAGAAGTGATGTGCCTCCTGGATCTCGCCAATATCATGTGCAGAAAAGGTATCAATTCCACAACTGTGATATATATTACTATCGAGTTGTTGGATAAAGATGTTGAACAGTACTTTCGTGTATTGTACGATGATATTATGGTGTTTTTTTTTTTTAATATTTTGTTGTTTTTATTATTAATATTATATTTTATTTTTGGTGTTGGGGGGGGGGAGGGGGGGGGGGGTTTGTTTTGGGTGGGGTGGGGAAAGGGGAGGGGGAGTGGGGGGGGTGGGGGGGGGGGGGAAGGGGGGGGTTGTTTGTTGGTAAGGTCTGTATCCACATAAATTCGGACACCTTCAAATCATTGTAACTTTTGAAATATTGCACGTAGGAATGAAAAATTTCACTGTGGTATAGCTGAGAGTCTATGATGAAAAGACTATGATTGATGTTTACATTTCATGTTTAGTATTCAAGATGGCGACGAAAGAAAAACAAGTGCGCGAGCGAATTTTGTACGGGCGTATGGCAAATCCTGACTTGTCAATACGGGACCTTGCAAAAACATTGGATTTGCCTAAATCCACTGTTCACGATGTGCTCAAATCATTTTCGGAACGTTTGACGGTGGAGAGGAAACCGAGAAGTGACAAAAACAATGGACGCGCTGATCCTGTCATGGACCGAAAGGCGAAAAGGATATTAACGAAAAACCCAAATCTCTCCATTCGAACGGTGGCTCGTAAAATAAGGATGTCGCCTGGTTTTGTCCAAAAATCAAAACAACGTTTGGGACTTAAGTCGTATAAAGTAAAAACAGTTCCAAATCGCAACGACAAACAGAACTTGGCAGCAAAATCACGGGCTCGACGTTTGTACTGCGAATATTTGACGAAGTTTTCATGCGTTGTTATGGACGATGAAACTTATGTCCTGGAGGATTTCAAGCAGCTTCCGGGGCTGGCTTTTTATTCTGCTATGGCCAAAAATGCTACAGCTGAGCATTTCAGAACGAAGAAGGCATCGAAATTTCCCAAAAATACCTTGTGTGGCAAGCAATTTGCACGTGTGGCAAAAAGAGTAAATCTTTCGTCACTACAGGCACAATCAACAAGGAGATCTATCAGAAAGAGTGTCTGCAGAAGCAATTGCTACCCTTCATCAAAAGTCACAAAGAAAAACCTTTGTTCTGGCCCGATTTGGCATCATGCCACTATGCTAAAACTGTGATGGAGTGGTACCAAGCAAATCAAGTGAACATTGTACCAAAAACCTCAAACCCGCCAAATTGCCCAGAGCTACGACCAATCGAGAGATATTGGGCTCTGATGAAGCGGAAGCTTTCTGGAAAGAAGCAAGGAATCAAAGACATCAAACACTTCCAGCAAATTTGGACAAAGACGGCTTCTACGATTTCTGAAGAGTCTGTACAAACCCTAATGGACGGAGTTAAGCGCAAAGTTCGAAAATTTTATGCAAATACCGAATAACTATGTTTTGTCTTCACGAATTGTTAAAACACATCCCATGAATCTGAAATAAACAACTACGACGGAAATATAATGCGAAATTTATGTTTTATTCATGAGGTGTCCGGATTATTGCAGATACAGACCTTAGCAATAATCTTCTTTTTCGAATGCCAGAATGTTCTTAAAGGAAACGACGATGAACATATTCGGCCACATCGACATTAAGTGTAAGTAGTCACCCTCCTGCTGCAGCACAGTTTGTATGCCTCAGCAATGCAGACAGAGGAGCATCTTTGGAAACTACTATTCAGAGTGGAGTTGCGTCGCGTTCATAGTTTTCGTAGGTGGTACGAGGACTGCTGAGAAAGTGGATAAATCAATTATAAATGTGCAACTGCATTTACGAATTCTCGCACTTACTTCCAGCGATTAGCTTCTTCAGCTCCATTTGTCACCCAAACGCAAGGGTATTAAAACGCGATTTCCGCAACAAAAACCTTGACTGAGACCCAAATCGGCTACAAACATTTGGCAAATCAAAATAAAACAATCGCCTGGTTGCCAGGCGTAGCCAAACTATAACGATTGAACTGTCAAGTTACCGTGGCACACATGGGCACCTTTTGGCACCACGATCGGAACACAAGGGTTCATCGTAACGTATAAAGGCACACTAAAACAAATCGGCACAAAAGGTTGTGCTAAGCGACTCACCCTCGGTCAAAATACAGTTTTTAAAATTTTGAGTTACTCCAAAAATTGTGATTTTTTTGAAAAACTTTGATTACTTTATTACTTATGTGTGAAAAAAAAACCGTGTAAAAAGAGACCTTATTAACATTTCGTGGATAAAAGGCGGACTCTTCTTCCCACTCATTGAGGCATGCTTCTATTAGACTGAATGTTTGATCATGTTACTGGGAGGAGGCTTTCTACCCGTGTTTAGGTGAATTTGCCTATCGACCACCCAATCCGTTGTTGGCTTTGCATACAGTGACATCCCAAGTAACATTGCCAAAACCATCCTGCTTTATTTAGTTTTATTAAGATTTTATCAAAGCCACTAGAAATCAATTTGGATTTATTATGTTACCAAGAAATGCCAATAGGTTTCATATTTAAGTCAGGTTTCTACACAGCTTGTTTAAAACAATCTTAAAAACTCGTTTTCTCAAATTCCTTTTACTCCTATCAAAGGTTTTATTTCGACTTTATGAACTCGTAAAATGCTGTTTTGAAATGCCGTTTTAGGACTCATTCATATTATCTTATTATGGTCAGTTGAAAAAGCATTTTAAAACCATTTTGCCTACAGTAAATGCATTAAACGGCAAATTGGTTTTATAGTAGTAATTGCGAAGATAAATTGGTTTATTGGCACAACCGCGATTTTTTCCAATCGCCATATTTATATATACGAAATTAATGAAATATGGAAAAATAAATGCACTAAATTTTATATGCAATGCAAATGAACTCTTAATCGGTGACCAATTTCGTCATTCTTTTAGATAACCTTATTGAATTCAATCACTTATCATGTATTTCAAGAATTTATTGATTTTTTTTTTTTTTACTTCAATTTATTGCGAACATTTTCTTGTATCATAATGGACGACGAAACAAATGTACTCGAAGACTTTAAACAGCTTCTGGGTATGGTTTTTTATACCACAATGCAAAGAAACACCGTTGCCCAGCATTTCCGGACAAAGAAGGTGTCCAAATTCCCGAAGAAGTATTTGATTTGGCAGGTCATAAGTAATTGTTGTCGAAAATCAAAAAGTTTCGTCTCTACCTGCACTATCAATAAGGATTTGTACGAAAAAGAATGTCTGCAAAAGCGATTGCTACCGTTTATCAGAACCCACGAATCTCAAGCTCTGTTTTGGCCTGATTTGGCCTCTTGTCACTAGGCGAAATCTGTCCTGGAGTGGTATAAGGTACAAGAGGTTAAATACGTGGCAAAAACAGCCAATCCAACAAACTGTCCAGAACCTCGCCCAATAGAAAAGTACTGGGCTCTAGTTAAGCGGAAACTCTTCGAAACTAAGAAGAAAGCAAACGGTACCGATGATTTCAAGAAAAGATGGAGAATAGACACAGCGGGCGTATCTGAGGATACCGTACGGAACCTGATGGCGGGTGTACCACAGAAAGATCGAGAATTTTACATAAAGGATTACAAGAAGGATTCACATTTTAATCAACTGTTTCTTATGTAGATATAACTCTATTATTGTGAAATAAACAATCGGTTTTGTTGAATGATGTGTAAATTTTTTTTGCTGCTATTATTTTGGTGTCCGAAATTTAACTTGGACAGGCTTTAATTTTGCAATTTTGGCGATTTTCAAAGTAAAATCTCTTGTTTCCATATTTTTCATTCTGTGAATCTAAGGCCTATGGTAAAAATGAAAACTGTAACAGAGCTTGAATGAAGCATTTTTAGCACTTCAAACTTTATAACTGTTGTAAAAAAATGCGTCTAAAATTTAACTTAACTACTAACTTACATTTAGCTAGTTTAACTCTGGTTTTATTCTATAGCTTTAACGACGAATTCAGAACCACATTAGGGCTCACGTGAATATTATGAAGCCTGAGTTTTAATTTGGTAGTCATAAAATAGTTTTATATTATACTTGAGAGGCTGATTTCATGACAACCACAAAAAAACTATAACAAACCCACAAGCTGCGATGCTATGCTATGCAATGATAAATTTTCAATAAATCTTCTAAGCATTTCGACTGTTACATCCCATTCCTCAACTGAAGTGCATTCGGACACGACCGGCGCTGCCTTAGTTTGCGATCACCAGTTTTTACACATTCAGGATGCATGTTAGTCCTAAACACCATCTGTTGATTTTCTGTATAACTATAGCTGATCTGCCAATAACGCATAGTGGGGTGGCCAAAACCTCTAGCGCCGCGTGTATGGTTCCTATAGGTTTGCAGCCTTAGAGAAAGTTGTTCAGTTAAAAAAGCGGCATCTTTTGGCGGTTTTGATTAGTTCCTATTTCCTCCGCATAGGTGGCGCTCGATGCTATCTTTTTAACGGAGCGTCTTTGGAGGATATTTTTTTGGACAAAGTTGTTTATTAGACCATGTTGAGAAATGTTGTCCAAGACGTCAAAGACCTATGTTACACAGGAAACAAAATATTGGCCAACTTTTAACAAATACCGCAAAAAGTCGTTTTCACTATTTTTTGACGAATAAAGATCTACAATATAAAATGTAAACGTTGCAATATTGTCGAAATTCTGCAACTTGTTCATTCCAGACACTTTTTGCGATACTTATTACATGAATACAAATATATCTACAATCATATTGTAAAATTAAGGTGAAAACACCATAACAATTACTCAAAATATAGCAAAAAGTAACAGCCAAATTTTTGGAAGAGCTTAGCGTAAACGTGGTTGGATATTTGAAAGCATGTTGTTCAACGGAGAACAGCAGGGCTTTTTGTGAAATATCATTTTAATATATTTAGGTTGATTTCATTCAACTTGATTAGATCTTTGGAATTTACTTGATTTTTTTTTATCCTTCTAATGTATATAAATCCAGAGCATATATTTCTTTATATAAGACAATGTTGAATAGTGATTGAAATTTGCTATCGAATGTGGGCGTCGATAATGGCACAGCTGTAGGAAGAATGAGAGCTAGATAACTAATTTTACCTTAATTGCTGATCTTTGACAACATTATTTAACACCATTATTGTAAATATATTTGTATTCATGTATGATATATCGCAAAACGTGCCTGGAATAAACAATTTGCAGCATTTCGACAATATGGCATTGTTTACATATTATATTGTAGATCTTTATTCGTCAAAAAATAGTGAAAACGACTTTTTGCGGTATTTTTAAAAGTTGGCCAATATTATGTTTTCTGTGTGACATAGGCCTTTGACGTCTTCGACAACATTTCTCAGCATGGTCTATTAAACAACCTTTTGCGTAAACCATCCTTCCAGGACGCTCCGTTGACAAGATAGAATCGAGCGCCACCTATGCGGAGGAAATAGAAAAAGATGCCGCTTTTTTAACTGAACAACTTGGTCTAAAACTGAAAACCTGTACGAAGCATACCCGCGGTGGTAGAGGTTTTGGCCACACCACTGGGTTTACTACACCACTGTGTAACGGAGTAGCAACCATGGACGGTCGAACATGCTAATTTTTTTATAATTCCAACGATCGCTAACTAGAACGCCGCTAAAGGATTTACCAGTCATGCATGATTCTGTGAGTTCTAAACAAAGCTGTCAAGATTAAACGGAAGACGAGCTCACACAACAAGGAAGCAGCAACATAGGGCTTGCTTCATTTGGAATTGGAACAAACTTTTGCTCATATTGTGGCGCTCCTGGTGGACGTATTTGGAAGTTCTTGGCGCCCACGTGTCGGGAATTTTGTCAGCTTCGTATGGCGCGTTATCAAACGGTGTAAGGAAACATTGACGACGATTCGGAAGCCTCAAGCCAATCGTCGGAGTGGAACTGTCGACCGGAAACTGCGTGGTAAGATTTTGAAGACGATTAAGAGGAATCCCAATCTGTCGGACCGTGATTTGGCCAGAAAATTCGGTGCTGCCCATAGTACCGTGAGGAGAACTCGACTCCGGGAAGGAATCAAGTCGTATCGAGCTAGCAAACAGCCAAATCGGACCATAAAACAGAATAGTGTGGCCAAAATCCGTGCTCGGAAGCTATACGACCAGGTGCTGACCAAGTTCGACGGGTGTCTTCTGATGGACGATGAAACCTATGTCAAGGCTGACTTCGGGCAAATCCCAGGTCAAAAATTTTACTTGGCAACGGCTCGGGGGGATGTTCCAGCCAAATTTAAATTTGTTTTTGCCGACAAATTTGCACGAAAATTCATGATTTGGCAGGGCATTCGCAGCTGTGGCAAAAAAACGAAAGTTTTCGTTACAAATAAGACAATGACGTCGGAACTATACCAAAAAGAGTGTCTCCAAAAACGAATTTTGCCGTTCATTCGATCCCACGACCATCCCGTAATGTTTTGGCCAGATTTGGCAAGCTGTCATTACAGCAAAGTCGTTCAAGAATGGTATGCAGAGAAAGGGGTCCAGGTTGTTCCGAAAAACCTTAACCCACCCAACTGCCCCCAGTTCCGCCCTATTGAGAAATACTGGGCAATCATGAAGAGGAGACTCAAGGCAAAGGGAAAGGTTGTCAAAGACATCAATCAGATGAAGACCTGGTGGAATAAGATAGCTAAAACGATGGACGAAGAAGGTGTGCGCCGCCAAATGAGCCGTGTTACAGGAAAAATTCGAGAATTCCTTCGAAACCGTGACGAATAATTTTATCCGTATTTTTTCTTAAAAGTATGAAGAAAACGCTACATTTGTATAAAAAAAGATCTTGAATTCAATAATAAATAACTGAAATACAGGCAATTGTTTTTGTTACAATTCTATCTGAAGCAAGCTTTATTAAAAATGACTATCGTAAATTTCGGATCTTAATCATCTGCTGATGTTCAAGGTTTTCTTTCAATTAGAAAGACGCTCTTAGGTCGGGTAAGCAAGCATACTTTGACTGTGGCTGTGGTTTGAAGCTTGATTTATTTGCTTTACCAAGCAGCTTAATTTACATACGTCTTTCTGCAATGGTTGAAATCGAACTCCAAGGGGAAAACACCAGAAAATCTCAACACCTTCAGATGAGATTGAACCCACATCCAGTGGGTGGCAAGCAGTAACGTTCGCCACCACACCATCGGCGCCACCCGCAGCATCGCCAGCCGAATGCTAATAATCCTTAACTAACCGTCTGGTCGCGGATCTTCTAATACTCATACCGGTGCATCCCATCTCTCTTGTTACACATGCACAATAAGAAGGGGGAGATCGTTTCGCACGTCTCCCGCGCGACGCAGCGCTGGTGAAAAGAAAAACAAATGATACTCTTGTTTCGTCGTCGTCGTCGTCGTCGTCGTCGTCGTCGGTCGTTGAAAGAGTTGTAGGGCCCCAATCGTAGTGTGCAGCAGAATCAACATCGTCGCAACCGAGCCATTCAATACCGTATAGATAGTATGTAGTTGGATTGGGCCCCAGAGGGAGGGGTACTTCGTTCGGTTGCGTATTTTTAGAGACAGAAAATCTGTCCTCTCATCTATAATTTATTGCTGTTTTACATATTATTATTGTTTTTATTGCCCCACGAGTCCCACCCGTTTAGTCAGACAAAAACGTCAGACGACGGCTCTAACTCTCTGCGGAGTAAATCGGACGACCGGGGGCCTGTCGAAGACACTCCAAACCGAACTTTGAAAGGTTCTTTGGTCCGAGAGAGAGAGAGAGAGAGAGAGAGAGAGAGAGAGGAAAAGTGACTATGACTAAGTCAATTAAAGCGTGTTTATGGTTGGGGCTGAAATATGCGCAAATTGGAATTGCTCTCGCCCTGCAAACTTTTGTGTTTTTATGGACTGCTGAATAATGATGTGCACGCTCGGTTCCGATATCTACCGAAGGTGAAACGATCAGTGGGGCAAAGATCCGCCGGCGTCGAGGTCGGCCCGGATGATGATCGCCCGTTTTGCGATCTTCCACCGAGAAGCCGAGATTTTAATTGCAAAATTAATGATTCTGGCTTAATCTGTCAGCTGTTGTGCCGATGTGATAGGATCGTCACCGCCGCGAAAAATAGCACATTGTGTTTGGCAGCAGAAATTGAAACACGGTCCAAATGCCAGCGGGCGGGGATCTGTAGGTTTTTGTTTCGAATGACTTGATTCAGGCGATAGAAAATTTAGCAAAATGTCGTTCGAAGTAGTTGTAATCATTCATGATGGAACTCAAATAGAGACAACTGATCACCGAACAAGCATTCCACCCTCTGCCACGAAGTTCATTTGCTGTCACGATTATGGCTCATCAATACCGACACTCAATTCTTCTTCCAAAACGACGACTGCCGTGTGCCGTCGAATTCCGAGGGTCCATAAATAACCGTTTCTTCAGCTAGGGAAAGAACCATTCCGAAATCCGTTCAGACAAAAATAATCTAATATAAAAATATAGAATTTGTATCGGTTTCGACTGCATTTGTCTTGGCTCCTGCTGGTTCGCCGGAGTGAGGGGAATCATGTTCGGAATGTGCCCTCAAATATTGATACACCGCCGGATGAAGAGGACTCCAACAAAACGGATCATCACCAACAGTAGCACCTAGCAAGCGCCCGCTCACCGGTTCTGTTCTGTTGTGATTCATGGCTGTTGAATTGTGATTTATTCCGATGTGTCACTCGCAGTCTTCTGCACACTCCGACGACCGACGCGACGACGGGAATCTGAGGAAGGAGCCAGGAGGTGCCAACTGTGGCGCGAAAGCAAACATATCGATAGTGTTTTATGGTTGTCTCCGGTGGAATTGCTCAACCAGGCCGGCTCGATTTCCTATACCAACTCGGGTTCGAGTAAGTAGCCTGCCTACCGGCAGCAGGGCGTAGGTGTGTGCACGGTTGCCGAATCCGAAGAGAAATGGGATTAAAGATTGATTTATGTCGTGTTCTTACCGCGTGCCGTTCCTGAGGAATCTACGACTGAAAGGTAGCGTACGAATGCTCTCAGGAGTTGACGGGATTTTTGTGGGGAATTTTCACGTGAGGCGTGAAATGCGATGTGGCTGTGAGAGGAAGGGGGAAGATGAACAAATGTGTGGGTGGATCGAGAATAAGCTGATTTATAAGGTGATGGGGGTTATGGTTTCATTCCAAATCGACTGGGTTGAGCAGAAACGAGTCGTCTAATTGAACATTTTGTTATTTAAAAGTTGAATTATGTTGTATTCCTTTTCGATCCCACAATTCCACAATGATTCAATTGGAAACTTCTTCCAGAGACAACTGTGTAAAAAAAAAGAATACAAACCGAAAAACCACAAATTTAATCACCCATCAAAATCAAACCCAACCGAAGCCTTCCGGGCAGTGTTGGGCAGAGGCTTTATTCAATATTTGAACAATCGCAAACAGGAGAAACCAAAAAGTGAGGCAATATTTATTAGAAGTTTACTTTACCCTCAACCCCCGCCCCTCTTGCTATCGGCCCCTGTTGCGAGAGAACTTCGTTTCCAATTCCGGTTGGATCGGTCCAGCCATAACGAAACTGTCCATTCCAATCTTAACCATATCTTGTTTCCTGACCCAACCAACCAACCAACCAACCATCGACGCCCATTCCCATCCAATATCCATTCCAGAATGACAAAACAACTGTGACACACACCATTGGACTTTGTTTCCAATCTACGGTGCGACCACCCTTTTTCCCAACCCTCACTCACATGACCACGTCCGACCGATCCCGAAGAAGAGAGCTACTGGCATATTTGCCCATATTACACAACAAAAACACACATTTCAAACACCCAATCAAGTGTGGATAGAGAGAAGTATCACCCTTCCGCCCACCCCGTGCCCCGTGCTCTTGACCACCGCTGAGACGAAAGCAGTTTCATTTGCATAGATGGAGCCATCATAACCCCATTCCCAGGCATGCAATCGATCTCAATCACCTTGGATCACAGTCCAAAACCAAGGAAAAAGCTCCTTCCCGTTCCGATATGGACGGATGGACAGACTTGGCACAAACTATAGTTCCTTCGCCCGCACACACACACATTGTGCTCTTCCCGTCACAATCTATAATGTTATTGTTGTAAATATTTGCAAATCAAGAGCGCCCGGAGTTTGAGAACAGACACAGCAGACACTATCAGAAATCCCTTAATCAAAGAGACCTGCACTGCCGGGCAGTCCGGGAAGAAAAGATTGCTGTGATGGCCCTCTTTTCCGGCTTTCTTTTTGCAGCAACAGTTGATTGGGGCAGGTGGGGGTGGAACAGTCTGCATCGCAGTTGGCTCCGGATTTGTTTTATATCCTGTCGTTTTTTGATTGTCATGACACTAGTTGGCTGTCATATGGGGTTTTTCTACTTTTGTCCTGGGTTTTTGCTGCCACTTTGGACGAACGCTGCAACGGAGACCATTATATCGATGTTCAACAACTATGATGCGATGTGAGGCTAGTGTAATCCGATCGGTGGGGGTGAGGGGGGTTGTGGAGATGTTTGCAGATTGGTTAGGTTATGTTACGGTTGAACGTTTTCGGACTTACGTCTTTGTTTTCAATACTGGGGTACACGTTGCGAGTGAGAAAAGAGGAGCGTAACGAAATATGCTTAGATTTTGAACGTTAATATCTCAGTAATTTCACGATTGATTTCCCAAACTTATGCATCAATGGATTGACCAGTCACTCCACGTTGATTCCATTGTCTCAAAACTATTGATTTTAAACATTTTACTATTGAACCAAATGTTAATAAATGTGAATCAAAATAAGAACCAACAAATAACGCTGATCTGAACGGTTGTTTCCCAACACGGAAGACAAAGCCATAGACTAACATGTTTGGATGTATTGTGTAAATGCGTTGGAAAAGAAGAAGAACGGTGGTGTTGGTGGGCGTTGATTGTGCATTGGGGTTTTTTTTTGTTTTACGTAATTGTTTGCAATTTTCAAAGCAACAAACATGATTCCACCGATATCTGGCTAAAATTTGCATGAAAGACCCCATTAATGAATGTCAAATCTAGTATTCCCTTCGTGTGCATTGGATAATGCAGAAAATTCAATGGTTGTTTCAAACTGTGTAGAGAATTTTTGACACTTTAATTTGATAAAAAATGCAGAATTTCCGGGAAGCATCAGTGAAATTTAGCGATTCTGCAGGTTAAGTTTAAGCTTCTATGATAAACTCAAGAAGATTTTGAGAACTTTAAGAAACTTCTCAATAATCCGGGGAAATCTTCGACACAGATGAGCATCGGATATGTTTTCAAACGTCAATTTTCGCAAATTTGTGAAAACCTTTGAAAGCACCAGAAATGATTTTCGAGCTTCTGATAATTAGTTTTTAGTTTTAGAAATTCAAAGTAAACTACTAACAACACCATGAAAATACTAGGTCAGTCAAAATGTTTTGAAAACCAAAATGTCTACGCCATTTAATTATTTCATCTTTCATAAGAACGTACTCTAAATTTCATTTCGATCTGTCAATTCATTCCTTGTTTACAAGACATTTGAAGTTGACGTGTCAGTGTATTTTTTAACAATGGAAAAATCCGAATATCGTGCGGTGGTTAAATGCTTTGTTTTGGAAGGTTTATCGGCTACTGAGATCCATGAAAAGATGGTGAAAGTATTGAAGGAGTCTTCTCCTGTATTTCCAACCATTCACCGATGGGTTTTGGAGTTTAGCCGTGGCTGTACAAGCGTTGAAGACGATCCACACTCAGGACGTCCAAAAAGTGCATCAACACCAGAAATCATAGCGAAAATACAGGATATGGTTTTGGAAGATCATCGATCGACTGTGGGTGTGATAGCTGACAGCTAGGCATCTCACATGGAAAATCATGGCATCCCAGGTAACCAATAAGCCTTAGCATATGCAGTAAATCAATTCTAAATCTGCGTTTCAGATGCTACAAGCATTATTTTAGCATTATTTTAGCATTATATCAGCACCTTGTATGCTGTCTGTTGTAAAGTTGAATTGCAAATGCTATTTAAATGCTTGTAGCCTGTAATAAGCATTTAGAATGCAAAATAGCATTGATGGAGCATTATCATAGCATTGCAGTAAAGCAGCCGCATATTGGACCAAAAACGGCATGTGTTGCATCTAAGGCGACTTAATTGCTTGATAGCCTGCCGTTAATACGCTTTAGAACTGCTAATTGGTTATCTGGGATATTTTGGCTGAGGCTTTGGGTTTCAAAAAAAAAACTGTTTGCACAATGGGTGCCTTCACAATCTGCTAACAATGCAACAAAAACACGTTCGAATGCGACTTTCTGAGCAACATTTGGAGCAATTTCGAAAGGATAAAAAGGATTTTCTGCGTCGATTCATTACTATGGATGAGACTTGCTTCTACCACCATGATCCTGAATAAAAACAAGAGGCTAAGAAGTGGCGTGAACCAGGCATTTCGGCTCCGAAGCGTGTTCGTGTCCAAAAATCGGCCAAGAAGGTGTTAGCGTCAGTTTTTGGGATGCAAAAGGAAGTTTATTGATAGATTATCTCCAAGCTGGTAAAACAATCTACTCTGATTATTATTGTGAAGTTTTGGACCAGTTGGATGAAAAAATTTGTGTAAAAAGACCCGGTATGCAGAAAAAAAAAACATTTTTCATCAGGACAATGCACCTGCTCACACAGCTCAAAAAACCATAGCGAAAATCAGTGAATTGGGGTACAAATTGTTGCAGCATCCACCCTATTCACCAGATTTCGCCCCCTCTGACTTCTGACTGTTCTCACACCTCAAAAAATTCCTTCGTGGAAAGCATTTTTCATCAAACAAAGAGGTTATAGCCGTCGTAGAAGAGTATTTTGCAGGCCTTCCAGAAAGTCACTTCTTTGATGTGACAACAAAGTTTGAGGATCGTTGGACCAAGTGTATTGAGCTCATGGGAGACCATACTGAGCAATAAAAGTGATTTCCCAAAAAAAATGTATTTTTATTTCCGCTTTCAAAACTTTTAGACTACCCTAGTAGTGCAACACCATGCGGGAGGTAACTGGGTTCGATTCCCGGTCTGGTCTAGGAATTTTTCGTTAAGGAAAATTTCTCGACTCCCTGGGCATATAGGGTATGATTGTACTTGCCACACAATCATACTAATGCATCGAAAGCTCTGAGTTAATAACTGTGGAAGTGCATCAAGAACACTAAGTCGAGAGCAAGCAATAAGCTAATTAGGAAAACAATAAGCTTGGAATGCTGAAGAAAAAAAACTAGTAAAGGTTGTACGGAATCAAATCAACCCCCCGAAAGCACCGAAACTGTGGCCAATTGGAAAGTACTGGGCCATCATGAAGCAGGCACTTCGGAAGCATGCTAAGAAAGTGAAATCGGAGGAAGATATGAAGAAAAAATGGATTGCCAGGCCAAAAAAATGTTGGACCAAATGTTGTACAGGACCTTATGAGTAGTGTAAAGAAGAAGGTTCGTGCTTTTGGATATGGAATTGAAATTGAATAAAACATAACATGTTCATAACATGTTTTATTTCACTCCCTGAAAGTTTGCAGATGATTGGTTGAACGGGCGACTTTTGCCGAATATTTGTGTGTGTCGCAATTTGATTCCGTACACCCTTTGAGAAATGAATCTCTTTTCTTAAAACTGTGGAAATGCTAGCTTTGCGACTCTAGAAAAAATAAATTAATAAAAGGCTCTAGCGTCGAAGAAACCTTGCAAAGAGATTCCTGCAAATTTCTGATATACATCAAGAGCTTCAACATGATTAATGTATGTAGTTTAAGACTGCACACATGTAGTTTAAAACTCAAAGGAAGCCTGAGTATATCTGGATAATTCTCCCAAATTCCAAAAATGCTGTTTAAATTGAAAATTTGTTTTAATCCGAAAAATATTTCTGTAATTTTTGTAATCTTGGACTTTTTTTAAGAGAAGTCGTTGAGCTAACTTTTGTGTAAGGTAACGCTCTTCTCGACCCTTCCCCACATTTAAACCTCGTTTTAGCTTTCTTGCAAAGATGGATGTGTGAACTGCTTGTAAAACAATTTTTTTATGCAAGCCTTAAAATTGCAAGTGTTTGCCAAGATGAAGGAATGTCTGTCTGTTGATGTATAAGTGCACGTATGCAACGAAAAAAATATCCCGGTCAGTGTGAGCTATTTTTAGTCTTTCAGTCGACACTGAAAAAGTCTGCACATTGTTGACGAAATACGCGTATCTGTCAAGATAAGCAGTAAAGGTAGTGGGAATGAAATGGAAATTACTAATCTTTCTTTTCATTTTCTAGAAAAAAAACATGTTCTGTTTTCACGGCAACTACTGAGATCCAAGCTACCTACGGGCGCGAGCGAACGTGTTTATCTTTCGCTGTCAGTTTTTTTTTCGTTTATTTCGTTTGATTTTAAAATTAGTGAAGTTTATATGTATATTATCGGCGTGCAGCTAAAAATAAGTTCACGTACGCACGTTTACGTGGCCGAAAAACTATATAAGGACTGTTCATTTCATGAAGAGGACACATTGTTTTGCAGATGTTTTATTTATTAGTAATCAAATTTGAAAACGGTGTTATGTGTAATAATCGCTGTTGTCTCTGTATTACGGAAAAATATAATTTTCATCAAAATGCTCCTAGATATGAAACTGATGCACTTTTTGACTAAGACCCTTCATAAGCCATTCGACAGTTCTCCGCGAAACCTTTCGGCTAGCAGATGACTACATTTTTTGAACTCATTGACGGATTTTGCCTCCCTGCCATCCTCTCGGAGGTAGCGCTCGATCGGACGCAATTCAGAACAATTTGATGGGTCATCCTCTTTTTGCACAACATTGATACCGTGCTCCTTCATCAGATCCAGCGTAATAGAAGCGTAGTGAGCGGCTGCACGATCAGTTGAGGGACGTTGTGTTCACGATACAGAGAAATAAGACGCTTTTTTATGCATTCCTTGCGATGAACTTCACCGTTGATTGGTGAAAATTAGCAAACATGTTTTGGAAAATGAGCAAATAGAACTTTTTTGCCGAACTTCTCCATTCCGATCGTTCTTCTGCCATCAGGTACGTTTTTCCCAATAACCGAATCATAAAACTGCGGCCCCGGTAGCGTAGTAGTGTCCAGTTTTTCAATATGTTTCGTCATCCATCAAAATGCAGCGATTTGGATGCTTTCTTAACAATTTATTAAGCTTCCAGCATCGCTCTTTGGCTCGTTCCAGCTGTCCCGTGCCCCGTTTCGGCGTTTTTTGCTTCTTGTATGTCCTGATGTTATTTCTTTTTTTGACGCTTTGGACAAATCCAACGGATACTCCTAGTTTCTAGGCAACCGGTCGGACTGAGTTCGATTTGTCTGATAACAGAAGATCAACACATGTCTTCGACTTTTGTGGGTTGACGTGGCCGCTTCTGGTTCTTGAATCTTGGCAGATCGTCCACAGTATGCTCCTCTCCAACTATTTGATGATTTTGTGCACACCAGTCTTCGATTTTTTCACAGATTTAAATCGAAGCAACCCGTGCTTCGAAAGTGACGTGTTTTGCTTTTGCTGGATCGTTTTCGCGAA
Source organism: Aedes koreicus (assembly GCA_024533555.2). NCBI lineage: Eukaryota > Metazoa > Arthropoda > Insecta > Diptera > Culicidae > Aedes > Aedes koreicus. The sequence goes on from JAHHFK020001018.1 coordinate 358,138, forward strand.
ATCCAACGTTCCATTTAATTTGTGATATGAAATCAGAATAACGTGAAATTATATTATCATCGCAGTGCTGTAGTAAACAATCATGTGTTTGGCAGCGAATCTTGTCCTAACTGTGTGATTGCCGTGACTCGTTTTTCGGCTTGTGCTCTGGCGGGTTTTCTTCCGTTTTTTTATATTTTTGGTGCTCCGCTCCGCAACCGGAGAAAACGGATTATCAGTTTGGGTTTTTGTCTTAGTTGGGATATTTAGCTTTAGTTTGCTGTTTTTTTCCGCTGTGTTTTCCGATATTACAAAACAATTATTATCGGAGTAATTCAATTTTGACCCTTAACTGGAACTGTATCTACAGCAATGCCATGTCGGTAATGGAACTGGTCTGTGGCGGAACTGGTTTGCGACACGAAGTTTGCCGAACATCGGTGTTTGTAGGATACCGGGTAACCGGAGTGTGCGGAGAGATTTTCCCGAGTCCTGGAGTGATGCCGGAAGTTGAGTTTGGTAGACAGGTGCAAGCCGGTTGAGCCAAGAATGGGGGAAATTTTGATCAAACATTCGCCGGATCAGGTGGATATTCTGAAGAAAACGAAAATGTATCGTTGATGGGTTGGAGGAATTAAATTCGAGATCAATGCTATTTTCGTTTATCTGCAATGTCATATGGGCCAAGCAAGGCGGGTTTGGATCTCATACATATGAGATCTTCCAAATACTGAATTAGATCGTAGTATTTGATGGGAAACGTCGAGTGTTTGGCCAACTTGATTCATGATCAACCGACCTGCAGCTCAAGTAACAAAGATAACTCCCAAAACCTCACGAAAGGCGAATGCCGGATAGAATCAATAAACTTCGAACACTCAGAGGATCACTAAAAGCTGTGAAAAATAGTCAGGTAAGATCCTATCGTTGTATTATACACAAATATTCAAAGTTTTATTCAACTTGACATAAATCGGATCATATGGTCCGTTGGTTCCAACATGGAATATCTCGAGATCCTGGCCAATGTTAGTGTCTTCAGAAAAGTTGTTCAGTAGGTCTTCAGTAAGGCCTTTCAGTTGGTGAATAGTAGTCCAGAATTGGTCCACTACGCGGCGCTATCTTGTACAAGCTGTATCTCGAGATCCTGGCCATCGAGGAAGATGCCGTCTTGGACAAAGTTATACAGGTGGGCACCTGGAGGTCTTAAGTCGATGTCTGACGCCATTTGGAATATAAGATGGTGGCTTCCGGTTTTCGAAAAACTTAGAATTGATGTCGAAAACCTAGCAAAATCGATATTTTTGGATCGAAAACGGCGTATAAAGGAAGAATGTCGATGTCTGACGCCACTTTGGAATTCAAGATTGTGGCTGATGTTGCAGAAGGCGCTATATTGGATCCTAAAATTGCATCGGACATTTTGTTTTCATCCTATATACGACTTTATCGATCCAGAAATATCCATATTGCAGGGTATTTGGTAGTATTCCTCTTTTTTGAAAATGTGGTGTCACCCTTGTGTATTATAAAGTGGCGTACCACGTTTTTTTTTCCGTTTTTAAAACAATAATTATTGTGGGGGGGTGGTGGTGGTTTGTGCATCAATTTCGGGGGTTTTTTTGAGGGGGGGTTTTGGTTGTTGTGTGGCGTTGGGTTGCGCGGCCGCCGTTGTTGTGGGGGGGCGGGGGGGGAGGGTAAGATGTAGTATTTAGGGACGGGGGGGCTGTTGTGGAACTATCCCACCGCACGGATTATGTTGAATTGTTGGGGTTTTTATGGTTTTTTGAGATATTTTTTGAGGGGGCGGGACGGGGGTAGTTTTTGGGGTTTTTTTTGCTTGCAATAATTGTTTATTAGGTGAAAATCACAAAAATATTACACGTTCAAATTATATTAATTTTACCAGCTACGTGTGCCTCCATTTCAAATGGGTAAAAATGCTGTGCTGTGCTTAGAATAATGTGAAATCATTAAATAAAATTGATCACCACTTCAATATTGAATAACTTTCTTATTATAAACTCAAATTAAGCACGGTTTGTTTGAAAAGCTTCATGAAAAAGTCCCACGTGTTTTCAAGGCGCCTCCGATTTTTTAGCTCAGTTTCCAAGTAGCTTTGTTGAATAAGACTAAAAATTGTACTTTCCCCATACTGAAAAAGTCAAAATCCCATACGAAACTTCAATTTGCAGCCGTCAAGCTAAATGATTTTTTAAAAGCCTGAAACTTTTCAGGGATGTTTTTTGGAAAATTTAACCATACACAATCTAAAGACTCACCGATTATTCAAGAAATTTCAAAATGATGGACGAGAATTAACACAACCGCTCCCGCCAAACAATAATAAAGGAGTCCAACTTTAAATCTGTAATCTTAAAAAAAAAAGATACAGAAAAACAACAAATGTTGCAGAAGAACTAAAAAAATATATCACAGCCCGCAAGAGGGAGGGAAGGGGAGGGCAGGGGGAATTATCGCACATGGACGACAACGCAAGAAACGACTCATTAGAGCTCACTCTCATCGTCTGTCACGCTTGATGGCACTTTTTCCCGTCACACACCGAGAACGAGAGAGAGCCGAACCCGGCCCGACCCCAAAAGAACAGCGAGACAATTTTTATGATTCTTATTTTCCAATTTATCTCCCCGAACGGACGGCAAAAATAAGAAGAATTAAAAATTAGAGCCCTCAGCCGGGTGGAGCGTGAAAAACGTCGGTTGCTAATTTCGATTTGAATCTGCCGGGATGCTTCTCTGGACGGTCCAAGTGTGCGCTGCTGCAGCGGAAAAATCTTTATGGACGTTTTATTTAATGGCTTGGATAAAGGATATAAATATCGCATTTGGAAACTCGCTTCGTTGAGCACTTTTCCCCCCACCGCACCTCAAAAAGGATGCAAAACATGTGCTTTTTCCTCGTGGGGGATCCACCGAAAAAAACTAGAAATCACCACACTTTCCATTCATTAATGATGACGCTGCTGCTGCTGCTGTTGAGAAACGAAAAAAATCTTCTCCCTCGACACGTCCAAATTACCTTCCAGATGATGCACTTTGCTGTGCAAAGGAGAGCAAAAAAAAATCCACGCTGGAAAACGCGAAAACCGCAGCGAATTTTTCTTCCTTCCTTCTGACGAACCGACGACGACCGTGGGCAAGAAACGAGATTGCACCTCATTTTTTTCCGCTCTCGACTCCACGACGACGAATGCATTTTCCACTGCGGCCACATTGGGCGGGTCGAGAACGCACGGAGCAACCCGCACACACAACACATACGTGTTCGTGGGTAATTTATGCGCTTTTCCACCGCCGCCGTACGACGCTGACGACGACCGGAGTCCCGAGGTGGCATAAATCATAAATTTTGCTTATAAATCATTGGCTAAAGCAGGGTGCCTGACCTCACCCGATCTCGTTCCTCATCGGTTGGCAGCGCGCATTAGGTGCAATCGTAATGCACCTCAACTGGCACGGTCGCCGGCTGCTGGAGTGGTTTTTCCGCGGAAAATTAGCACCGAAGCAAATAGTTTCGCCTGATATCCGGTTGCATTGCAGCGGGGAAAAAAATCCGTTTTCCTGAACTTTGATTTCGAGATGATTAGTGCTCTGAAGTGTGTTTTTGTGGGAAATCGTTAAAAGCATTCGAACGATCGATACCTGTCTAGACTTAACGGCTTCCATCGAGTGGCAAAAATCAGACACAATGCACCATTTGCCAGCAAAGTAGGACTACCAAATGTGGTGGTGAGTGATGACGAGATTCCTCACCGCCAGCTCTGGCCATCGTTCGATAAGTGCATTTTTAAAACAAAGCACCTCGAATGAGACTTTATAAAAGCAGCAAATAAAAGCCATTACCGAAAAAAAAAATTTACTGCCCATGTCCGTGAAGAAAGCCAGCACCGACGAGGAGGATCGCAGTTACTCGACCCATCAGTCTTCGCCGAAGCAAACCCCTCCACGCCGAGCTAAAACTACACCCATAAACTTTTATTTTTCCCGAAAAAAAAATATCTTTTATCAAATTAAATGATCTTCTGCTTTTTTCGGTTTCCCTTCTAACGTCGACCTACCTTCACGTACCTAGCATTCTGGAAACTCGCCGCTCGGTAACTGCATATCCCTTTGCAGTGGCGCTGGTTAAAATTAACAATATTCAAATAGCGTCCCAACCTTCTACCCTGACGAAGCCCCCCCCCCCCCCCCCTCCCCACAAGGCAGCAAATCAAACAATGTGCCGATTTTTCTTCGGCCTGATTTTTCGGATTGCATTTCGTGCGGTGGAAAGTGCACAGCTCAGTTAATGGCATTGAAGCCCGACCGAAAGGGGGTGGTGCAGCCCACAAATTCGAGCTAATCGGTTGCTTTTTTCCCCCCTGTGCGCGAGAGGGACGGCGGGGGAAGGGGGAGGCCGGTGAATTAATGTGAATTTTGAACTCCCTTTTTTTGGCTCCTCCGTATGCACCCTGAACCAAAACGAGCCGAAAACAAAGACAAGCATCCATCTCAGATTTCAAACCGTTGATGGCTTCTTTGTCGGTCCGGCGGCGGCGCGTCTTGCGTGGAAATTGCGAATGCAGGCGGTGTGCGGCCGGAACGCTCTGCGGGCTCCGGACTCTATTGATTAATAGCGACGATTTGGTGATAAATGTGAGAAATTGGCGATTTGTGGCGGTGGTTGAGTTCCGCGAACTTTGCTTTGAAGTTTTGCGCCGGTTTTGGAAGTGGTGGTGGATTTTGCTTGTTTCGATGTTCTTTTTTTTGGTGATATTTTTGGAACCACCCCAACTGATCTGCTCGATCGGTGGAGTCGCCTGGTGGTTTTCGAGTAATAGCTGAACTCGTCAAAAGGATACTAATCCGAACGCTAGGTCCCCTGGATCCGGGAGGGTAGGAGGGGGAAACGAGAAAGACATAAAAATGAACCGTTGCATGAGCTTTATTGCAGTTTTATTTTAATGTTTACTCGCTGTTCTTGCCTCTTTTTTTTTTCGGGACTCCCGGGCCAGTTTTCTTCGCTGGCTGGCGAGATCTTTATGAGATATGGGTTCGTTTTAATTAAGAATTTGCAAATATATTTTTATATTAACCCGTTCCAGAACCGATGCGATGGCGATGTTCTGCACGAACCGAAAAGGGCCCAAATGGGTGGGTAAAATTACCAAGGGGGTCTTCGGGATGGGGCAAGGGGAGGTCTGCTTCAGTATCATCATGCAAATCTTGTGTGAAGCCGCCGTCGTAGACTCGGAAAAGAAGGCAGAAGGGGGCACCTCGCGTACTGCAACTGTTCGACAGTAGACCCGAGGTTCTTGCCATTTTTTTTTTCCACGTTGCACTGCTGCAGTGTAGTGTGAGCGGTTGAACGAAAAAAAAAAAATGAAGGAAACTGTTAATTACTTTCCACACAACATTAAAATAATGCCTCCGATTCGATGCAATAAAAAAAAATCGGGGTTCAACTTTAGAACGAATGATAGAATGGTACTAATTCATGCAATGGGACTGGGTTGCATGAATTAACGGGGTTTTGAGTTTCACTGTGTCCACTATGTGTTTGAGGTAAATTTGATAGGGTTTGACGATGTTCACTATGCAAAGTGTAGGTTAAAAAGTCATGTTAATTTCGGTGACCAGATCGGCCTTTAGGACATGAGAATCAATCACAAGAGTCGAGAAAATCAATTCAATCAAGCACAACTTTTGTCGAATTCCATCTTTTTCGGTTTCGGGATACCTAATTTTACATACAATATTTGTTAATCTCGCTTGACGTTAATCAAATTTGAATTATGTCTCGTGTAAAAGTTAATAATTTTTAAGTGTGTACCATTCTCAATCAGCGCTGTGAATAGCTATTTTGACTCAGTAAGAATTGTATAACTAACTAGATAACTCGTTTCAGAAGCTACCCGAGCTAAGGATTATACCAAATTAATAACAAATTCTAGCATCAAGTTATCATAGTTTGATAACTAATAATCATAATAATAACTTATTTTATCATCACTGCGAACATCTTGATGACAAATCCTGCAATATAAGCAAATGGATTGAATTAGTTTCAAATTATATTATCAATTTGAAATCAAAATCTCATGCTAGTATCTGAAATAAAGGTGTCGCCACACGGCGGCTATTTCTAGTATATAGTGAGCTATATGCTAGAAAACTATGTAAATAGTTCATAGGAACACCTAAACTATGTATTGATAGCTCATAGTTTTGACTTGCAAGCAATAATTTTACGCTATGATATAGAGCCGTGCCCGTTGCCGTGTGTACACTCTAGCGATAGTTTCTATGTTATAGTAGTAGGCTATGAACTATTCCATCCGGACGGAATAGTTCATAGTTCGTTGGTCGGAGTTTTTTGACAGTTCGTTTGAATTTTCTGCTAGTTTGTGTGTTTCACGGTTTTTTGAAAGCAAAAATGGACCAGGAAAATAAATTCTACTTGATTGAGCTGTGGGAGCAACATCCGGTGTTGTGGGACCAAACTAATCCCGATCACCTGCGGAAGTGTATACTTCAAAGTGAGTGTTTTATTCTGCTTTGCAGTTCCTCATCCTAAGAAAGTCTAGACCAGGGGATATTGACACCTACCAAGTATTTTCAAGATGATAACGTTGGAAGGCAAATTACGATTCTACCAGTTTCGAAGTTCAACCATTGATTTTAATCCCTGACTCCAAAGTACAATCACCCCTTTTTGAAACTTGAAAATCCGGGTGGATCGAAACCAAAGCCAGCAGTGCGCAATTTGAAGCGTAAAAAGTCAGCATATGATGAGATGGCGCTTCTATCGAACTGCGTCGAGATCGTGTCCAAACCCACGGAACTTAAAAAATCAAAAAATCCTGGGTAAACCGACTTACCGTTGCTGGAGATGTTATGGGCTGAAGACTGCCTGGTATAACAAATATTCAATGGCTTTAAGGAGCTTGAATAACAAATTTGAGCAGTCCTATGAAGAGAAAATAATTTTCGGAATCTCTCAAGAGCAGCTGATTGTCCTCGTGCAGATGAGCCATACAAGTTGCCCACTATCGGAGCCGAAACAGGCATCTCAGGAGCTAAAGATCCTGCATCGGATTCCCCAACAGCAATCGGCAAATATCCCACCATCACTGATCCTTATTTTTGCTCCTATGTTGACATATGCAAACTGGTATTCAGCATCCACCATACCCATAAGAACGATGCTGAACTGCTTTTTACAATTGAAATAATCACTGACGCTCTTTGCAGGGGCTTTTATACTAACGTGATTTCCATCTAACGTTCCTACACAATTGGAAAATTGCCATATTTATTCAAAATCACGTGAAATTGACAGCCAATCTTCTTGACAATAATATACGAGTTTTAAATAAAGCTGTCGTTTCAATTTTTTATTTAATTTTGCTGCTCTAAGAACCGGTACGAATAATTTGAAAGCAATGAATTTAACCGATTTCCCTGAACTTCTCTTAAGAACTTCCCTGACCTTCTCAAAAGAACTTCTCTTAAGAACATCCCCGAAGATCTCTGAAGAACTTTCCTGATGTTCTCTGAAGAACTTCCCCGAAGTTCGGTGCAGAATTCCACCGAAGTTCTCTGTAGAACTTCCCTGAACTTCTATAAAGACCTTCCCTGAATTTCTGTGAAGAACTTCCCTGAAATTACTTTCCTGAAATTACCTGAGTAAATTTCCGAATTTCTGTGAAGAGTTATCTGAAGTTCTCTAAAGAACTTCCCTGAAGTTCTCTGAAGAACTTCCCGAAGATCTCTGCAGAACTTCATCGAAGTTTTCTGAAGAACTTCCCCGAAGTTCTCTGAAGAACATCCTTGAATTTCTCCGAAGAACTTCCCTTAACTTCTATGAAAAACTACCCTGAATTTCTGTGACGAACTTTCCTGAAGTTCTCTGAAGAACTTTCCTGAACTTCTATAAAGAACTTCCCTGAATTTCAGTGAAGAAGTTCATGGAAGTTTTTCTGAAGAACTTCCCTACAGTTCCTCTGAAATTTCTCTGACGAACTTCCCTGAAATTACTTTCCCAAAATTCTCTAAAGAATCTCCCAGAACTCCTCTGAAAAATTATCTGAAGTTCTCTGAAGAACTTCCCTGAAGTTCTCCGAAGAACTTCTCTGAATTTCTCTCAAGAACTTTCTTGAAATTCCTTTGAAGAACCTTCCTGAAGCTTCTCTGAAGCACTTCCCTGTAGTTCTTCTGAAGAACTTCCCTGAAATTACTTTCGTGAAATTATCTGAAGAAATTTCCCAAACTTCTCTAAAGAATTATCTACAGTTTTCTGTAAATCTTCCCTGAATTCATCTGAAGAAATTTCCCGAATTTCTCTGAAGAACTTCCCTATATTTCTCAGAAGAACTTCCCTGAACTTCTCTAATGAACCTCGAAGAATTTCTGTTAAGAACTTCGATGAACATGTCAGAAGAACTTTTCTAAACTTCTCTGAAAAATTTCCCTGAACTAGTGACCCGAATCTTCATAACTCAGCTCTTTCAGCAAATTAGCTTAAATTCCCTAGCCTTCAAGACGAGCAATCCACGATTTTGTCCAGACTTTGCGAGTTTTTGCTGAACTGCTTTTTACAATTTATTTAATCACTGACGCTCTTTTCAGGGGCTTATATACTAACGTGATTTTTGTCTAACGCTCCTACACAATTACAAAATTTCCATTTTTCTTCAAAATCACGTGAAATTGACAGCCAATATTCTTGTGAATAATATACGAGTTTTAAATAGAGCTGTCATTTCTATTTTGTATTTAATTTTGCTCCTCTAAGAACCGGTACGAATAATTTGAAAGCAATGAATTTAACAGATTTCCCTGAACTTCTCTTAAGAACATCCCTGAACTTCCAGACGAACATCCCTGACCTTCTCAGACGAACTTCCCTGAACTTCTCTGAAGAACATCCCCGAAGATCTCTGAAGAACTTTCCTGATGTTCTCTGAAGAACTTCGTGCAGAATTCTACCGAACTTCTATGAAGAACTTCGAACTTCTATTCCTGAATTTCTGTGAAGAACTTCCCTGAAATTCCCTGAATAACTTTCCGAATTCCTCTGAAGAATTATCTGAAGTTCTCTGAAGAACTTCCCCGAAGTTCTCTGCAGAACTTCATCGAAGTTTTCTGAAGAACTTCCCCGAAGTTTTCTGAAGAACATCCTTTAAATTCTCTGAAGAACTTCCCAGAACTTCTATGATGAACTACTCTGAATTTCTGTGAAGAACTTGTTACGTTGGTTTAGTTTTGTTAAACATAAGTCCTTTTGAGAAAGTATGTAAGCATAAACAAATAAAAAATAAGAGTAATTTCGCACGAACGTGTACAACAATAATTTACGCTGCATGGGTGCCGCGCTTGACAACGAATACCACATAGCGGATTATCTTGCGGTGCGAAGGAGTATGTGTGAAAGGCAACCGAAACTTCCGTCGACTGAAAAGGGCAAACAAAAAGCGAAAGGCGACAAAACGTTGACCCATATTGTGCTTCAAACAGCTCGCGCAGCTTTGATGGTCGGTGCAGAAAACGGCTGTCCGTTCGGCGAAAATAAAACCGTAACCGCGTGTGTTACCAGTTGAAATTACACTCTCCGATCTCGGTTCGGATCTCGGCATGAGGCAATACCACTAGTGTGGAAAAAACGGAGGCGTCGCTCGAAAACGAGTGCCGCAGGAATCCTATTAGACACCAGTTGTCCATTTGCGAGAAGATTTGCACCGCGAGAAGATCGTGGAACACACCCTCGAAATAGGTTCCATTGAATGGAATACCGACAGAAAGGCCGTCAACCTAATCCCGCATGGTAAATTGAGACCTTCTGGAGACATTCCGAGTGGCACGTACGGTAATCGATCTGCCCAGGAACGCTAAAAGCGGACATATTAATATCAATATAAGAAGGGCCTTCACAAGAAGACCTTTCTTTTGCTATCATCTTTAGTCTAGCGTTCCAGACGTCGGTTGGCGAAGACCAGGAACTCAGCACACGTACGTCAAAGAGAACCACGTTTTCAAAGGATTCGAGCAACAGCTCTTTCCAGGCTAGACGACAAATCGTCGAGCGGCTTGCAACGAGAGTGAGGTAGCGTTTAATCCGATCAGACGCACGATCAAAGGGAAGCGCAGTTTCATTCACTGTCCAAACAAAACTCGAACGGAGATCTTCCGGTTCGCACGACTGCCCGGTGGACGTAGTTTTGCTCTACCCGCTAACCGGAAAACGCAACAAGCTTCCCGGAAGTTCTTCTGAAGAATTTCCCTGCAGTTCCTTTGAAACACTTCCCTGAAAATCCTCTGACGAACTTCCCTGAAATTACTATCCTAAAATTCTCTGAAGAATCTCCCTGAACTTCTCTGAAAAAATATCTGAAGTTCTCTGAAGAACTTCCCTGAAGTTCTCCGAAGAACTTCTCTGAATTTCTCTCAAGAACATTCCTGAAATTCCTTTGAAGTACCTTCCTGAAGTTTCTGTGAAGCTCTTCCCTGTAGTTCTTCTGAAGAACTTCCCTGAAATTACTTTCCTGAAATTCTCTGAAGAAATTTCCCAAACTTCTCTAAAGATTTATCTGAAGTTTTCTGAAAAACTTCCCTGAACTCCACTGAAGAAATTTCCCGAACTTCGCTAAAGAACTTCCCTATATTTCTCGGAAGAACTTCCCTGAACTTCTCTAATGAACCTCCCCGAATTTCTGTAAAGAACTTCCATTAACATCTCTGAAGAACTCTTCTAAACTCCTCTGAAAAAATTCCCTGAACTAGTGACCCGAATCTTCATAACCCAGCTCCTTCAGCAGATTAGCTTAAATTCCCTAGCCTTCAAGACGAGCAGTCCGCGATTTTGTCCAGACTTTGCGAGTTTTTCGTTTTATGCGCCTTTTCAATACGATGCACGCAGCAACTGCAGTAATTTTCATTCTCTGCTATGGACCGAATGTGCCCAAATTTATTTTTTAAAAGCTCGCAACTGAATATTTGCGACCTCAACGACCAATCATTGTGACAACAAAGAAAAAAGGTTGGGGGGGCAGCGACGCGTTTTTTTTTACTTTATATTTTCTTTTCTAATTCTTCTTTTATTTTTTTATAAATCTTTAATTTAATATAAATATTAAAATAAAAATAAAAGGTGTTTCGATCACCGGTCGAGTTAAACTTGACGCATTTCCTTTCATCGTGCATTAACACAATTAGCACATCCCTCATTTTGAAGATGTGTGGGTGTAGCATCATGCCTCTATTTAGATTTTGAGATTAGCACTTCAGTTATCAAAACGTCGTCGAAGGAAGAGAAGCGACGCATCCAAAATTGTGTACGTGCATGGCGAAAATACAAACTACTCTCACGCGAAGATAGCAAAATTGTTGAATGTGGCTAAATCAACTGTTACTAACGTATTAAAAGTGTTCGGTGAACGTTTGTCGACAACCAGGAAAGCTGGATCGGAGGGGAAATCGAAAGCCGGAGGCCCCAGTGACGACAAAAAGAGTTGCCCACTATTTCGAGCGGAACCCCAACCTCTCCGTCCGAGATGTCGCAAAGAAGCTGGGAGTGGCGCCTTCAACCGTGGATAGAGCTAAACAACGAGCTGGACTGTCGACTTACAAGAAAGTGGTTACTCCAAATCGCGACGATAAACAAAACACGTCGGCCAAAGCACGATCGCGAAAGTTGTACACGACGATGCTGACGAAGTTTGATTGCGTGGTACAGGACGATGAAACTTACGTCAAGGCAGACTTCCTGGACAGGAATTTCATACGGCAACAGGACGGGGAAAGGTGGCAGATATTTTCAAGCACATTAAATTGTCAAAGTTCGCGAAGAAATATCTGGTGTGGCAGGCCATCTGTACCTGTGACTTGAAGAGCAACGTTTACATTGTGACCGGAACCGTCAACCAGGAAATTTATCTGAGCGAATGCCTACGAAAACGTGTACTGCCTTTCTTGAAGCGACACAATTGATCCGTTCTATTTTGGCCGGGTTTGGCATCTTGCCATTATGGAAAAAAAAGCCATGGAGTGGTATGCTGCCAACAACGTTCAAGTGGTGCCCAAGGACAAGAACCCTCCCAGCACGCCAGAACTCCGCCCAATCGAACAATATTGGGCCATCGTCAAGCGGAACCTTAAGAAGACTCAAAAAGCGGTTGTGAGCGAGAAACAGTTCAAGGCAAACTGGCGTTCTGCGGCGCATAAAGTGGACAAGGAGCCTATACAACATCTTATGGAAGGTGTTAAACGAAAGACCCGGCAATTCGCATTCGGTAAAAAGGAAGCTTAGCTGAATATTTCTCCAATATTCTGTATTAACTGAACTTGAAAAAGAAAAATAATTTCACTTAGTAATAAAAACTTTGATCGACTCACACATTACTGTTTGACCAAATTTTGATCGGAACACCTTTTAGACGCAAAATATTGTTATATAGTGTATAGTTAAAAAAAAAAAAAGCTCGTTGGGGGGAGGGGTAAAAAAAATGTGTGGGAAAAATATATGTTTGCGGGGGAGGGTTAAAAAATTATATTTTTTGGAGGGGGGAGCAGAGGGGGGAAGTAAATATTGTGTGTTTTTTTTGTGTGTTTTTTTTTGTTTTTGTTTATTTTTATTTTTATTTTATGTTTTTTTTTGTTTTGTTATTGTTATTGTAATATTTTTATTTTTTTTTTGTATTTTTGTTTTGAGTGTGGGGGGGGGGGGGGGGGGGGGGGATAGGGGGGGAGGGGGGGGGTAGGGAGTGTCTCTTCCGGGAGAGGAAAACAAAAGGTACTTAGCTGGTAGTGCAGCCTGGGCACTGTTGTCCTTCTGACTTCAGCTAGATTGAGGAGGTGCGTGCCGAGCGTCTCTCCACCAAGGAGGTGCGGCTCAAACAGCGTCTGTCCTGGCATCCAGCGGTTCAATAAGAAACGCTGTATCGCGCCAACTATACATTAGGTGGCAGCCGCACCAAGGCGATGTAGGCAGCGTGACCCCGGTAAAGAAGCATGCTGAAATCTTATCCTTCCACGAAAAATGGAAGTATTCTTTATACGGTATGTAATTTTAGATCATCCATGAAATTATTGTATAATAATTTTGAATTGTTTTCTTCCTCCTTGGCTATGATAATGGAAGTCCGTCTACAATTGCAGCAGGATCAGCAGATATTCAGACATTACAAATATAATTGTTATTATCATTTTATATTACAACATCCTTTCACAATATTTTTTATGCTATTTTCAGCTTCGCATTTGCATCGTTGTAAGTTTTGGCCCACCTAACTCACGTTATGTGTTTGAAAAGATAGCATGGTTTCTTACATTTTTTTAGAGAGAGAGGAATTTTCTCTATTTTGGAGTTTCAATCATCTAACATCACAGCGGAAGAGGCAAATAGTGGCATTGAATTATTATTATATGTACATTATGTAGTATTTCTTTACAACATCGTATTATTTCCATCATATCATTACCTTCATATTTTCATACAACAAACCTGATTTAGGCGGTATCTGGCTTAAACACGAAACATACCTTCAATTTATGACATCTAGCGTTGCATCTAGCTATGCATATAATATGTCCAGTATAAAACGCAGAAAATTACTGCTGTGGTAAGCTTTTGAAAATTACGGAATCTGTGGTAGGCTTTTGCACTTATTACTGAATGTATTTTTCATTTCCGGTTTGCAAATGGACTTTTTACCAATTCTGAGCTGATCTGATTCATGCAGCGCTGTATGCCATTTGGCTAGTGTTTGATTTTACATTTCATTCTTTGTCATTACTTCATCATTACTTACACCATCATTATATTTGCCAATATTGTTTTATTGATTTTACTTTATAGATGATTTAAATATTACTTATTGTTTTTTTGCCCATTTATCTTTAACTCCCTTCTAGTTAAATCTTCCCATTTCTAACTCGGTAGCAATGACTATTAGGTCAGCAAAAATAAAAGCAGATTGCTGTTATAAAATCAGCATCAAGTAGAAAATTGTGACCATGGCAACAGTAAATTAAAATGTATAAATGTTAGTTTTGATAAATTTCAATAGATTTAATAAACTTTTTCAGGATACCTCAAATCAAGATTTTGGTGAAATGCTGCTATCGCTGAAAACGAACGAAAACGTGCTTAAGTGTGAACCACAGAACGCTACACTTTAATATTTTACAACATTTATTGCATTACAGGAACAACCGAATGAAGATCATATATTATAGATACAAAGGCTTGTAGTATTTTTCATTTACATAAATATATACACCATTATATAAATATTTCATGGGAATGGGAGGGACCATCAGGGCACCCGATTGAAGCACTCTGGATGGGGAGAGTGGGAATGCCAACTCCCCATTGCTAACAGTTTGTGAATAGAGGGCGGGCTCTTCTCCCCGCCCATTGGGGCATCCTCATGTTAGATAGCTTGCTCTTATGACCAATTGTTCAATCTTGTTGTTGGAAGGAGATTCTTTATATCCCTGTGGATACGTATAAGTGATGTTGCCTATCGATCCATCCAACTCCTTTTTGGCCCTTCATACAATGGCATGATTAGGATAATCAGTGGTTATTAAAGCTTGATCAAGTCTAACAGAGAGGAGAGCCCATTGCTGTCGGACTTAGTTTCCGTGCTACAATGGGTGGTAGTACATATCATACATCATACATCATACATAGGAGTGTGGACATCTGCTGCGTAAAACAGCTGTTTCAAGCGAGCGAATACAACATCAACTAATAAAAAAATCTGGAGCTTTCAATCTTTTGTTAGTCGTACGAAATGTCACATATTTTTTTGCAAAAAGAAATGTGTCTACAAGTTCATTACTCATGAATATTTTATCAGAGCCTTCAAATAACTGTGATAACTGAGTTGATTTTGAAATTTCCTCGAAGTTCAAGGATCTAGGATCCAGTGCAAGTTGTACTCATTTTTTTTTCATTGCGCCCCTCTAACAAGATGAAGTGATAACGACTCACCAAATTCCAACCTTCCCCGCCATCCTCATCGGAACCATACGTTCCTCCAAAACCCCCTAAGGCAAGTGAAATGGGCCAAGACATGACTACACGCGTTTATTTGCAAATGGAACAATAAAACATTGAAAACCCATTTGCATACACTTATTCCGGAGAGCGACGACGACGCGTGCCAGCCACAAGGCAACAAGGCAAAACATACCTGCAGCAGCTCCGCTGTTAGTTTTGCAGATCGGGATCATAAATTCCTAAACCCCCGCACTTACACATATGGAGCACGGCACTGCCAATGTACCATTCAGGGCAGACGAAATTTTAGAAACAGCAGGTCCCTGCTTACTTCTACTTGGCACTCGGGGAAGATTTTAGCAGATATGAACCTTTCTTCTCCCGTTAGGGTTACCACGATACCGATATCGACTCCGACTCACCACCAAGAAACCAGTCAACCCTATCGGACCCGCCCGTGGAATGCGCTCGAGATGCTATCGAGTCATTCATATATTGCACGACATCGACCGGGCGCGGTGGCGTCGACGACCGCCGAAGCTCCTTGGGTTTTAATTTCTTCGCCGGGAACCGCAGTATCCATTCGTACCTACGGCAACACACTCGCCTACTGCAGGGATAGTCTAAATTTCGAAAGTGTCAAAACAAAACATACTTTCGCAATATTTATAGGTGGTTGTTGTTTCGGTGGAGGTTTTTCTCGAAGACGCTGCTAGCCATAATCAAACAACCACCCACTCACACCGCCCCGTTCGCCGTTCGCCGTTGAGACTGCTGGAAAGAATTGTTTCTCGATTTGTTTGCACTCATTCGGCTCCCCGTGGGACGACAGGCATTTTTTGTTCCCCAAACAACTTAAACCGCCCGCTAATGGATGACTTGATGAAAATACACCTCTCTAACTCCTTCGGCCCATCAGTAGCAGTAAAGTTTTGCGTCGTTCTGATTTAATTTATTCGCCGCTGTGATCGAATTAAAACTCACATAGGGAGAATATGGTCGCTCATAAACAACCGATGTGATATGGGTGAAAATTGTTTTATTGATAAAATACAGCGTGACTCTTCGGTTCCGCTGCTGCTGCTGCTGTGGCCTGCTTTGATGTCGTGCAATAAACGGCGGAAGAAGGATCGAACTCACCTTAGCACGAGGGGTGTGGTGGAAGGGGAGGAAGTGGGGTGGAAGAAAAATGAACGAGGCTCGAAGTTTCGAGGTTCAATCGCTGCTGCGGCTCAGCAGGAGAAATGAAAGGCAATAAAAATAAAAAGTTCTTATCAGAAAAGTTGAAAATTTATATGCAAATGTTTTCTTTCGAAATGCGGAAGCTCGGCAGAATGGTCACGTGGGTTGGGGGGACGTGTGGTCGGTGGAGGGAGGGGTCGATGGTTTTGTGTTTTTCTTTAATTTCATGGCTCAAGTTGTTATTCGTGATCGAAGTCGGCAATGAGCTGCGGTGGTGTGACTTCAAGGAAAAGCCTACTGCTGTTCGACCTCACCCCCGCCCTCCCATCCTCCAGCGCCTTCTGCGGTGTACGTGTGAGCAAATGTGCCACTACTGTAACAGTTCTACTACACAAAACTAATGCAGAGCATGGGAAGGTGATTAACAAATAATACCATTCGTTCGTTTGCCTCGCGGTGAGTTTTCCGCGTTGTTTCCGGGGAGTTGGGTGGGTACGGGTGGGGGGAAGCATTTGGTTCTAATAATAATAAGGAATAAATTATCGAATGGGAATGTGTGTGCAAAAGTCCACCGGATGGATTGATGGGTGGCGAAGGGTGGGGGTTAGAAGGGGTGGTATTTAAATCGGCTATCGAGTAGTTTGTGGTGTTTTAAAATGGACGAGGGGAGCCCAGAAGGAAGTATAATTTTCTATTCAATTGCATGCAATTTGATTTATTTCCAGCCATTTCACCTTGGCCTGGTGCTTTATTGCGTTTTCTGGATTAAATGACACATTTGGAATTGAGTTTTGCTGTTCCGGGGGGCTAATCAATGCGAAAGTTTATTGCTCGTGGTGGGTGACTAATTGCTCGTAAAGGTCGGGACGGTTGTTCAGTTGAAGTGTGGGACTAGACTGGAGTTCGAATTGGATCATTATTACAGACTTCGAGCTTAGATTGACGATGATAAAATCATGGTGAGAGACGATTCTGGATATCTGGGATCACTGGTGACCGTCTATAATGTCACCGTCAAAGAAACAGATGGGGTTTTGCACCTTTTTGGACTCCGAAAGACGCTCAACTCGAAGTATGACGCACCACAAAGCTAACAATCAACATAAAACTGTTAAGATTCGTAGAATCGTTAGGTGCGGTGGAGTGCAGATGGGAGGCAAGAAATGAAGAAGAATGATGACTGTAAATTGCACCTGTTGCTGAGATGACATTTGTTTGCTGATTGAACGAAAATTTTAAGCATTCGAAGTCAAAATTCAAAAAATTCTTAAAATTTAAATTGATTTGCTTATGTATATGTCACATTTATCAAATGAAATTATAGAACTTACCGAAGCGCTTTAATTATTTAAGCTGATTAAACAGCCGTTTGTGGACAACATTGTGTAGTATAGTAGTAATGCTATGCTCAATTTTACGTGAACACATTCCAGAACAATATTTTTTTCTTCAGATTTTTCAATTACCATTCTGCGAAAATACAGATCATTCCACTTCAAGTCCTAGAGAACCAGAAGTCGTATAGCAGTGTTCAGAGAGTATCATAAAGTTTTACATTTTAAACCCATTCGCATAAAATTGTGTCCTCTATCGTAATATGTTTAAGTTGAATCGTAAGGAGTGGAAATTTTTGATCGTAATAAGCGATGTGTCATTTATCCATCGTACTTCGGCACAAACTAAATCGGATTTAGATCGTCAGACTTTTAAAGTCAAATTTGGTAATATAGATTGAATCGCATGCGATGTCAAATCAACTTGTTTAAGAAAGCAATGGAATTTGAACGTATATGGCCTCCACTTTTGCACGTATAAGCCATATTTTTGCATACCTATACGATTTGTTTGCTTACATATACGATTGTATATCAGGAAATCAACTTTCAATACACGTGCATTTTGGTTGTCTGGCGTTCAACAAAATAACGGCAATATTGATAAAAATTGCTCGATGTTCTCGGAATCTCTTGGAAGATCGTCAAATCTTGCAAAATATCACCAAGGGCATATTGATTGACGAACACGGAGAAGAGTTCTAAGAATTATCGCAGTAGTAGAACTAGTAATCATAGGCGGCGGGTTCGATTCCCGGTCCGGTTGAGCAGATCTTTCGATTTGGTTGGAACTTCTCGGCACAGAGTGTCAAAACGATGTTCACATCCATGAAATCGATTTTGGCATCGAAAACACCTGAATAAGACGTGCCTCTAGAATTCAAAGTGGAGATTTGGCAAAATCTGCGTTACAGTAACGTAAAATGGAAAAAGGAAAAAGTCAATTTAGCTGTTGAAACAATAGATTCAAATGTTGAACTAGTTGTATTATTGTTGGAGGTTATTTCTTTCATCTGTTTGGCCATTTCAAGCTTAAAGGGTGAGTCAATAATTATTGCGATACATTCAAAACTTGCGTAGTTTTTTTTTCAAACGTGACCCTAAGTAACCAAATTTTGCCAGTGTATCGTTTACATACGCTCAGTTGTTCAGTTTTCAGTGAGAAAAAACATCAGTAGACCATTTGCAAAAGGATTTTGATCACCCACATGCAAATTTATGGGTAGTTCCGTCGCGCCTTGGAAAAACTTATGAATATCCTCCACTCGACTTCCTCAATGGTCCTCCAAAGATTCCAGGAACTCCGTTCCTGGCAGTGGATCTCAAGCCAGGAGCTGGACAAAAACTGAAAACAACGCTCGAAAAAACCGAGAACGCGCTGATTGTTCATATCAAGTGGAATCCAAACATGCAAGTCTATCTTCAGTGAAGTTCCAAGAACGGCAGCAGGGTAAATGCTCCTTAAACTTTGGAAAAATGCTCCTTAGATGCGTTTGCCCGGTATAATGCAATCGGAGGTATTTATCTTCTGGTTGGCGCTTGCCGGTTGTTTTGACGGGTCTTAAGTTTCTTCAAGATTGTATAGCGGGGCCTCGCTCCGCAATCTTCGAGGTAGTTTTGACGGGTTTAAATTTCATTTTGACGAGTCTTAATTTCATTTTGAAGAGTCTTAATTTCGTTTTGACGACTCTTAAATTCAGAAACTTAAAACCCGTCAAAACTATACAATCTTGAAGAAACTGAAGACCCGTCAAAACACCCGGCAAGCGCTAACCAGAAGGTTAATACCTCCGATTGCATTATGCCGGGCAAACGCATCTAAGGAGCATTTTTCCAAAGTTTAAGGAGCATTTCCCCAAAAAGAAGGGTGCATTTACCCTTTGCCTCCAAGAACTTCCACTTCACCGACAAAAAACAACCAAAACCAAATAGTTAGTTCCAAGAACATCAGGGATGTCCGTTGAATTACAGTGAGACTTCAAAAGAACTTCAATGGAGTCCTGAGAACTTCAGCAAAAGACTCGAATAATTTACGTCAACTCCAGCGAATCGCAGAAAATCTCAGCAAATTCCAGAGTACTTCAGTGAAGTCCCGAGAACTGTAGCAAAATTAGCTTCTAGGAAGCCACAAAAATTCAGATAACTCTCTATAATCTCAGCGATTTCCTTAAAACTTCAGAAAACTCTCCAGAAATTCAGAGAAGTTTCTGAGAAATTTAGAGAAGTTCCCAGAACTTCATAGAAATGCAAAGAAATTCAGCGAAGTTTCGAGAACTTCAGTGATGTTCCGAGAAGATTGGCGATTTCCGAGAACATCAGGAATTTTCAAAACCTTCTGAAAACGTCTGAAAAGTCAACGAAAGTTCAAATAATTCCTCAAAACCTCAGATTAGTTCACGGAATTTCAGAGAAGTCATCGGGTAAGATAAGGAAATAAACATTACAGAAATTCAGGGAACTTCATAAAAGTTCAAGGATCTTTCGATAAGTCTTCGGAGCTTTATAGAAGTCCTTGGAACTTCTGAGAAGATTTCAGAACTTCATAGAACTCTCCAGAATTTCAGAGAAGTTTCCGAGAAATTTAGAAAAGTTCCCAAAACTTCAAAGACATGCAAAGAAATTCAGAAAAGTTCCTAAAATTTCAGAGTTGTTCCCAGAAGTTTAATGAGCTCCGAGAACTTCAGGAAGTTTTCAGAACATTTGAAAACTTCAAAGAAGTTAAAAGGAGTCCTCAAAACTACAGATAAATCCTCAAAACTTCAGAGAAGTTCACGGAATCTCAGAGAAGTCCTCGAAACCTCAGGTTATACAACGGAACCTCAGAAAAGTCCTCGAAACTTCAGAATGAAACACCAGAGAAGTTCACGGAACTTCAGAGAAGTTCACAAATCTTCAGAAAAGTCCTCGTTACTTTTGAGAAGTCCTTGCAACTTCAGAAAAGTCCCCAGAACTTCAGATAAGTTTATTGAACTTCAAAGAAGTCATCGAATAAAATAAGGAGATAAATTTTACAGAAATTCTGGGAACTTCAAAGAAGTTCCAGGATCTTTCGATGAGTCTTTCGAAGCTTAAGAGAAGTCCTTAAATCTTACGAGACGATTTATAAAGAAATTCATGGAACTTAAGAGAAGTCGCGAGAACGTTCGCAAAATTCCAAAGCTTTAAGAAAGCCACAAAAATTCAGATAACTTTCTATAATTTCAGAGATTTCCTTAAAAATTCAGATAACTGTCCAGAATTTTGGAGAAGTTCAAAAAAATTAGAAATGTTCCGAGAACTTCATAGAAGTGCAGAGAAATTCAAAGAAATTATGATAACTTCAGAGATGTTCACGAGAAGTTTGAAAAGTTCCGAGAACTTCAGTTGTCAGTTTCAGAAAGTCCTCGAGACTACAGATAGATCCTGAAAACTTCAGATATGTTCACGGAACTTCAGCTAATTCCTCGAAACTTCAGATTATGTAACGACACTTCAGAAAAGTCCTCGGAACATAAGTAAGAAACACCAGAGAAGTACACGGAACATCAAAGAAGTTCACAAATCCTCAGACAAGTCCTCATTACTTTTGAAAAGTCCTTGCAACTTTAGAGAAGTCCTCGACACTTCAGTAAAATTCAAGTTTAGAAAAGTCCTCAGAACTTAAAAAAAGTTCACTGAACTTCAAAGAAGTCATCGAATAAAATTAGGAGATCAACTTTACAGATAAAGCTGGAAACAACTGGTCTTCATGCTCGCCTGAGTCTAAGTGAACCCTGTTTGAAAACTATACGAATATTTCGTATGCCTACCATCTGACACTATGCGTGTTGTTTCATCATAAGAAGTTCCAGTGACTTCTGCTTTGCTTACCTTCTGTCGTTTCATATTTTTTGGTGTAAGATTAGCTTGTTTTATTCACACAACGATTTTTCGTCATTGAGTTTACGAACATTTCGTTATTTTTCGTCTTTCATACGAGTATATTGCATTTGTTTTAAGTAAAGAAGTTTTACATTCTCAACGAAAGTTTTCAGTATTGATATTTGTCTCAAAGAGATCAGAAAACGCTGTTGAAACGTTAGAACATGTTTTAAGAGTATTTAACTAAACCACGAACGCATTGTGGCTTTTCTAGCAACGTTTCGACCCACGAATATTCCTTCAAAAGAGTTCCATATATTCCTCTATTTCAAGCGACGCGCACCACAATTCCACCTGGGAGTTGTGTAAATTAAACTTCCGAAATCGAACCCTCCCTTCGTCCCTCCCCACCCAACAAAGGCCCAAAAATTTACATGTTAATGCACCACCAACGCCGCCTTACGCTCGCTTCAGCCTTGGCAAAATACAGCAAAGCCAACTTTCTTCCTCCTCCATGCGAATTCCCAACAAGTCGCTCGGTCGCCTGGGACGAGAAGAATGGGGCTGGCCGCCGTCGCCGCCGCCACTGCTACACCACATTGCACCAAAAAAATAAATAACCAATATATCGCCCTGCGGAGCTTGGCGCTGCCGTTTACCGTTTGCCTTGGGAAACTTCCGTGTGGAGTTCCATGACCACGTTTCCAATGTGTGAATCCGAGGAGAAAATTAATGAAATAAAACAAAATACTACTGCTGCAGTAGGGAGTAAGTTTTCCCCGGTTTTCGGTTCTCGTCGTTCACGGACTTGGCTAATTTTCGGGAGTCCTGGTCCTGCTCCCTACCTCCGGCAGACCTCGTGGTCTCTCTCGGGATGGGAATTATGGATTGCAGTATAAACCGGGCGGTGTTGGGTTGCACAAGTAGTAACAGACGGCCAGTGTCTGGCGGCTTCTATTATTTATGCCGGCTTATGGCGTTTCCCCTTGGCAAAAGGGGGAAAGGTGTGAACATTCGCCTGGCAGATCGTTATGGCGTTGTTTGATGGCCGTAGAAATCAATATCATAACCATGAATAGCCGTTTAAACCACCCGCAAAATGCCAGGCATCAAATCCGAAGCATCCAACTTTCTCCCCCAAAAATCGACTTTAAACTCATAAAATGCCTTGGCATAACTTTTTATAGATCAATTTCGAATTTACGCCCTCTGAAGGAAGAAGTTGTTATCGTTTCCTTCCCTTCCAAGACGTCGTCGTCTGGTTCGAACGAAGACCAGAACCCCCGAAATCAATAGTAATCGCTTCTGATCCCGCCATCAACGCCGGCAGTAACTTTCTCACGTCAATAAATCCGAAGAAGCGAAAAAACAAACAGCTTATAGAGTTATTATTTTTTTATATCCTTACCATCGGCCCCAAAAACGGGTCGATTCGATCACGTTCCAGCCGATGTAAACAAGATAATCACCTATCAGTGGCTCAAGTTCGAAGTTCCTACCCCCTCCTCCAGTGAAACGATTTTTCCCTTTTTGCCGGGGAAATTTGATACTGTTTATTTACTTTTCCTTTTTCTTTCCGTTCCTCTTGGTGGTGTGAAAATTCCACCGTCAACAAATCAAGTGGAAAGTTTTCCACTTTCCTATCCCCCGTTAGCCAGCGGGTTGGAAAAAGAAAAAAAAAAGTGTGGCATAAACCAATAACAATAAAATCCTTTCTGTTGCCCTCGCCGCCTTCTTCGATTTTCGAGAAGCAAGCAACTTCTTGAACGAAAGAGCAAACAGCGACCGGAATTTGTGTAAACATCCTCCTCCGCCTTCGATCAGGAACCTTTTTCGCCTGTGATTGCATCATCAGGTTGCTGGAAGTCATCGGGGGAGGGGGGGAAATCTCAGCTCAATAAAGACAACTTTTTTCCTTAAAAAAAGAAAGGAAAAAAAACACAGCCTACCTTTAGGGGTCGAACAATTTATCGCTTTCCTACCCCCCCTTGCACAGTTTGCGGTGCTTTTCCGGGGAAGGTGATTGGAAAATTGAGCTGAAAAGTGATCCCGAACCTGTTTGGAATATTTATTCTGACGCCTCCTCCGTGTCCAGGAGTTTATGCTGGCCGTCTTGCAAGACGATGGATGCAAATGAGGGTCTTCTTCTCCCGTCTTCGGTCAGATTTTCAATTTTCCCAATGCCTTTGATCCCTCCCTGACAAAGACATACACACACCCGGAGAAGGATAGAGGAAAGTGATGATAAATCAAAGTGGACCAGCCCTAAGTAAACAACCACCAGCTGTTCCCGGTCCGAAGAAAGTCGTTGAAAAGGGCATCTCTCCTGTTCGACCTTTCATCGGAGGGGAGCGAAGGTCACTAAGTGGATTTAGGAGTGTATCTAGCTAATTCCTCAAGTGTTCAACGAGGCGAGGAGGTCCTTTGAAGTGTGTTTTTCTTCTTCTCCGCTTCCATTCCTCGAAGGTGCCAAAAAGCTGGCTCAGAAAGCGGAAATCACCGAGCGATTGTCGACTTGCCCGCCCATGAACAACGACAATGGAGGCCGCAGTAGGCGGGATCATGCGTCAATGGTGGTTTGACGTTTCTGCTATCAACAATGTTTCGATTTGCCCCCAATGTTTGGTTTGGTTTTTTTTTTGCGAACAAAGCGATAGAAAGGACGACGACGAGGATGGAAAAGTAAGTTGTTTCGTTACCCTCGCCCCGATCCGGAAGATTCGGAAAATGCCACAAGTGCGTGGGGAAGAGGGAAGTGAAATTCAATGAATTGTGTATAAATGACGTAATAAAAAAGCGATTGTATTGTTATTTGAAACATTTTCCCCATTTTTTTTTATGTCTAAAGAAGGTGAAAAAAAAACTCTTTTTCTTCTGCTTCAAGGATAACAAAGGAGAAGAAAAGTTTTCCATTATTTTCAGTAAATATAAATCAAAAGCTTGTTTTTGGTCGTTCGTATTTTTTTTTCTTTTCTTAGCCATTGATCTCACCCTCGCTCGCGGGCACACGCAGTATCCTGTCCCCCAACCAGACGGCACGGAGAGGATTTAATTAAAAAATGTGGTGAAATTAATCAAAAGGATTTTCTTTATTTTCTACTCGAATGGGAGAAAAAAAATGGGAAAACGAACAACCGGTGTCGTGGTCTTCGGTTGCAGGGGGGACTGGAGCGTTTTGTGATAATCAGATGATTTAGAAAAACAAGAAGGAATCTGGATAAAATCGGAGATCGGCCTTTTGATAACCGTGCTGAAATGCGACAGGTGAAACGTCAAAAACAGGTCACCTACCTCTCTGTTTTTCGCCGTCAGTTCCTCTGCCAGGGATTTCGTCGTTTGGCTGTCCACCGCCGAATCTGCCACCGTCGCCGCCTTTGAATCGCCACTTTCCTTTCCCTCGGTGCAGCTACTACTACTGCTATTACTGCTGTCATTGTTACTGTTACTATGCACATTGTGGCTACTTCTGTCGTTACTGCTAGGCTGCTGGTCGTTGCTATTCACACCGGACCGGCTGTCGCCATCTTTTTCAGGAGCAGGACTGACCCTGTTACTACTACAACTGTCACTTTTGTTGTTGTTGTTGTTGTTGTTGTTACTGCTGATGCTATTATTGTTTATGCTGAATGATTTGGCCTCCTTTAGCAGATCCAACCGCAAATCGCCCCCATCGAGGGTGCCAGGTTTGTCCGGACTGCTGCCGGGTTCCATCAGCTTCCCACTGACGCTGCCGGCATCCGAAAGAGGGGTCGTCGATGGGGACGGTGGCGTAACGCCATTCTGTTCGATAATCGTTGAAGACGCCAGCGGGGATGAAACGTTGGTCGTGGTCGCGGCCGGCGCCGTGGTGGTAGTTGCTGCGCTCAGCGACCCATCCATGCTGGCGGCTGTGGTGGCCGTGGTTGATAGTTTCTCCTTCTTTTCAGCTTGCTGCAAATAGAGACGTGGAAAAATAATGGATTTTTAGTACGGATTACTCAACGTGAATTGCTTCTTATTCTTTTTTTTTTCCTTGTCCGGGGTGAATAATTAACTGCGTGCCCGGTTAGTCAGTTTTAACCCATAAATCCGATGCTCCCTCGAGAGATTTGATGGCCTAGCGGCCTTCAATTTTGGCGTGTTAAATTGAATTTTTACGATTCGAAATATGCCCGACCGACGACCATTTGGGTAAACATAACCTAAAAAACAAAAGTAACAGGCACTGCGAATAAAAAAAAAGACGTGCAAGGCTAATTAACCATGATCCGATGACGACGGTGTGATCTAATGTGCTGCCCCGCAAGATCCATTATCGAGCACCCGAAATAGCAAATGGGATAATAAAAGAGTTAAGTTATTTTTTATTCTGACAGTAAATGGGGTCAACCAATATGGTGCTGACGTACGAGGGGTGACACATGCACCTGGTTGCTTCGATCAGTTCTACCGATGAATCAACCCCGGCCGTACTGGATTGATTGCGATCGGCACCAACCGTGATCTCCATTAATGCATCCTCCTGTTGCGACTTAAATAAACCACTTTTACCAACGATCTACAAATGTCGCTACTGAAAATCAACATCGAGGGAAAACATCATTACGTACCAGAATTTTGACAAGTTGTCACCGGTCGGTACCCACATTAAACGATTTCAAATTCCGATCGCAATCGGATGTGCTCTCCGATTCCCATATCCCCACTCTCAGCTCCCGGTGGGAAATCGAAACTAATAGCTATAAATATTAACTCCGAAGCAGATCCCCGAGCGAGTGCATCACGCCCGTCTGTAGCTTTTAAAACTAAATAAATAAACAGATCAGCTCGTCCCCCCCCCCCCCCCCTCAATCTTCATCCCGGGAATGCATCTTTGAAGATCGAACCGGCGGCGCAGAGCCGGTGAGCCGAATTCTTCGGAAACCCGCGAGGGCCTTAATGATCCCTTCCTTCCACAATCCGCATCTGCCAATTTTTGACGCGTCACATGTGCATCCGACCGTGTGCGAAATATAATCTAATTAGCTAGATAAATACCACTCTCTGCACTCTGGGCGGTGTGACTACCTACTTTCTTTTTGGTCACTTTGTCACTTCGGGTAAAATTAGACGGCGGTGATTAATGCCGTAATTAATATTTTAATCCCGAGTTTGAGGTGTACATGCCACACACTACACTGGCTCTAGTACTTCACGCTTTGCGCCGGGATCTACCTGTCACACAAACACGTCGTTGTCATGGTTGTGGCGCAACGCGTCGCCACCGCGTGCGTGTGCTGTGATTGACACGGGCGCTTTTCCCGCGAAAGAGTGGAAAACTACAACAGGGTTTTTGTTTTCCTCGCTCGCTCAAGACGCTCAAGAGCTGAAAGATGCAGATGATGGACATTCGACAGCTGGCTGAGTTGCGTGATGATATTTTGTAACTGAAACGAGCTTGTTTCGTATCGGTGGGTGATGTTACACCGCGGAGACAATGATCGAAGAAAGATGTCGGCCGAGCCGTTTGACAGCTAGACAGATAGCTATCGCAGTTGGCCAGCCAGGGGGGGAAAACGGATACCGTACATATTGGCAGGATGACATCTAAATGTAATTATATCGTTTGGACGAGCTGACGGGTGGGATAGTTTTGCGCTAGTTTTGTGACAGTCTAATTGTGGATTTCTTCTGCTTGAAGGGAATTGGAATTAGGTGGACATTTTCGGGGGCTGGAAAACTTCCTTTAAAATTGCTTCGAATTTAGGCTAACCAATCTCACTCAAATCCGGCTGTTGTATGCTGTTAACAATGTTCCGGAATGTTCAAAACTTAAATGACATCCAAAACACTCAATTTGTTTATAAAACATGTGAGTTTATTCTGATTGGAATAAATAAGATATTAAAAGATTTTATTTAAATAATTTGCAAGAAGCTATGTGCTTCTGCTATCGACAAAAACAAAATTTGATTCATGGACAAAAATGGTTCAGTTTATGATATTTTTCCGGAAATAAGGAGAACTTTCCTTAGATTTGAGGTTGCATTGAAAATCCGTTGGTGTCATTATTTCGGGGTTGTTTTTAACACGTGCTCTTAAGAATGATTCGCTCGTCCCATTTTGATCATAATAAACGAAGAAATTGATAATTCAAAGAATCATACTAATTCTTTTGAAACCTCGCCGAAGTTGATGCCCAGCCACTTCAATAGTCCCTGAGGATTTAGCGGGCCTTGTAGCGCTTACTCTTTCCATCAAACCATTTGTATTTGATCACCTTACTTCTTGGAGCTCTTAGAGCACCAAAGTTTGGTTAGTCTCCGATGTGGCAACTTCTTCTAACGTAGTCTTCGTGCAGAGGACTCGGTCTGGTCTACTCAACGCTTCGTTTTACGTTTCCAGATCAATCATTGTCGTTGTCGTCGATTGCTAGGAAACATACAATGAAATATTTAATGAAATCAGAATACTTGCCTGTAACCCAGCGACCTCTACCGCTGCACATAGACTCAAGCTTCACGTAAGCCAGTCTACAGGGTGCGGCAGAAAATAATGCGAAAATGTTCAAACTTGAGTATTGGGTTAATTCGTGTAGCTAGTGACTAATTTCTGTCGAAAGTGTATTTGTTTATGTTAACTTTCAAGTGCTGCATCCAAACATTCTATTTTTTTTTATTGCAAATTCGTCAAAATGTTTGCGAAAGAAGTCATCAAATCGGTCCGTGCAAAAATTGCTCGCAACCCGGTGCGTTCCAAAAGAAAACATGCAAAGGAAGCCAATATTTCGGAGAAATCCATGCGGAGAATCATCAAAGAAGACCTGCATGCATTTTTTCAGAGCCAGAGTGAAACGCCACTTGATTACGGACCGGGTCAAGGAACTACGAGTGACTCGTTCCAAGAGATTGCTTTCCTTGTTGAAGAAGGAAAAAAATGATAATCCTGTTCTCCGACGAAAAGCTTTCCAGCATCGATGCTGTGGCCAACAGCCGCACGAACCGGTTCATTTCACCGCAGAAAATGGAGAACGTTCCGGAAAATTTTAAATTTAAATTTCAAACCAAACATCTGGCTGGTGTCATGATGTTTGGCTTGGTGGCGTCCAACGGTTTGAAAATGCCACCTGTTTTCATGGATGCTGGAGTTAAAATCAATACCGAAGTGTATATCGGCCAACTTCTCCGAGAACCAAAACGTTGTCCTACAGCAGGATGGAGCGCCGTGTCACACGTCCAATCGAACCCAACAATGGTTGAACGATAACATGAAGTTTTGGCCGAAGGATTTGTGGCCCCCTAGCAGTCCAGATCTTAATCCGTTGGATTATTCGATTTGGGCATATGTTGAAGCACGAGCCTGCAAAACATCACACCCTAGTGTGAAAACCCTGAAGTACGTATGAAGTTCGAACTACGTCCGAAAGGCATGCTCTGGCTTCCGGCGTCGGCTCGAGGATGTTATTAATAAAAATGGAGGACACATTGAATAAATTTGTTTAAAAGGACTTTATAAAGATAACTGCACTCGAAAATGTTGATATTATTGCTTGAATTAGTTGAAAATGGGATTTGAAAGAAATAGAGCAAATTTTCGCATTATTTTCTGCCGCACCCTGTATCTAGCAGGAGACGCAATTTCATCATGTGTATCTCCAAATTTTCTTTAATAATTTCTCCTTTCGGTTCCGATTGCTTCATGAGCTGCTACTGCCTCTTCGTCTTTGGGTTGTTCCGGGATTTAGCGAACAACCATTAGAGTCGTCCTCGCGTCGTGCTGCATCCGGAAAATTGACGGACTCTCATCGATCATCTTGTCAGAAGTCTTGATCTCACATCTCACATCTCGGATGATAACGTTTTTGTTCTTCAGATTGTATAGTCTGTAACTATTTGTATCGATAGCATATCCAAGAAGCATGCGTTTTGTTACTTCCTTTGCTTCTGCTTTGGCACGTACATCATGGCCACGGAACAAACAGCATTAGGTGACATACGTACGGTGACCGGATGCGATGCAACAGATATACTTTTTTGTTCAACGGTTCAGGCCACAACTTCTTCGGCAAATTTACATCGTTCAGCATGTATTTCACCTTAACCAGAATCGTCCGATTTACTTAGCCCCGGAGTATAGGGAGAAGATTTAAGATACCGTA
Source organism: Aedes koreicus (assembly GCA_024533555.2). Lineage (NCBI taxonomy): Eukaryota > Metazoa > Arthropoda > Insecta > Diptera > Culicidae > Aedes > Aedes koreicus. The sequence continues at coordinate 387,598 of JAHHFK020001018.1, forward strand.
TTCTGTTTCGCTTTAGACTTGTCTTGAATCGATCGTTCACACACTGACGGTCATTGTTACTGCGCTACGTTTTCAACTTTCAGCAGGATAGCTTTTTTGTAGAAAAAAAAATCCCTAGACATCTAATTGCAACATGTTTTCTCTTCGAAACAATCGGCATGGACTTAGGCTAAGGATAAGGACAAACGATTGGATACTCGGGACGGGGAACTGCCGATTTCTCAAATTCATTGAAGCTACTCGCGAGCTTTCCGACGAATTGAAGAACCACGAGTTTGAAATCATCGCGAGGTTGAGGACCTAGGGCCGGTTCTTCGACATCAGTATCATTAACGTGCATAGCCCTTACCTCGAAAGTACTAATGATGACAAAGAAGAATTATACGCACAGCTGGAGCATGAACACAACCGCTGCCCAAGCCATGCAATCAAGATCATCATAATTATTAGGGATAATCCGGTGATTGGAAGTTTCAGCGCATACCAGCTGATCAACGACAACGGGCTTCGACTTATCGACTTCCCCACCTACAAACATAGATGGCCGGAAATTCTTAGACATCCTCGACTTCAAAACCTATCGAGGCGCCAACATCGATTCGCACGTGCCGGTTAAGATGCGCCCAAAACTTTCCGTAGTGAACCACTTTCGGTACCGACGCTCACCACGGTACAATTTCGCGCAACTGCACCAACCTGACGTCGCCGAAGCCTATGCGCATTCGCTTGAGATTGCGCTACTGGAAGAAGATGAGCTTGAGGACTGTTGGGACACACAGAAAACAACTATCAGCAGCGTAGCGGAGAACGTCTTAGGTCACGTGGAACGAAACGCACCTCAACGCCTTGCTGCGCAGCTGACGATCCCTGGTTCCAGTTTTTTCGTAGGTCCGCTGATTCCTTTCCCCACTCAGGGTTTCCTTGTGGGTTTTGAGTCTTGAGGGTTCAAGGAAACACGTCTGCTTAGGTTGAACAAATAACAAAGAATATCTTTATTTATCTCTTCAAACAAATACTTTGAATATCTACTTCTGTTGCTACCTCTTGACTCCTCCTCAACTTGAAGTCCAAGCTTATTCCGGAAATATTCCAGCTTCACACGTCCCAGTGGCTTGGTTAGGATATCAGCCACCATCTCGTTAGTAGGAATGTAGACTACGTCAATAGTTCCGTTTCGATAAAGGTCCTTAATAAAGTGGTATCGAGTATCCACATGTTTCGAGCGTTGCTGGACAGAATCTTGCTTCAGGTGCTTGATACAACTTTGGTTGTCTTCTCCAATGACCACCGGATACTTCACCTCTTCGCCAATTGACTTGAAAAGCTTCAATATCCATAGTAGTTCCTGCCCACTTTCCCCCAGAGAAATATATTCCGCTTCCGTGCTTGAAAGAGCCCCGCATGATTGCTTCCGTGCCCATGCAATTGATGCTCCGCCAAGTTGGAACAGGAAACCGGTGTTCGATTTTCTATCGCTCGCATTCCCCGCCCAGTCTGCATCCGCGAAACCAGTCAGTTCATCACCATCGCATTGCAGTTGTAGCTTCAGGTTGGACGTCGTATTCAAGTACCGTAATGTTCGTTTTGCTTCGTTCCAATCTTCACCTGTGGGACAACTCACCTTCCTTCCGAGGATCGATGTCCGGCCGAGTGTTCACTGCGACATACAGCAGACCGCCGATCATACTTTGATACTTGTCGTTCGAAGGTAGTAGCTCGCTCTCCTCCTTCTGCTGAATGAAGCCTGGCTCCATCGGTACTTTTGCAGGTTTTGCATCCTCCAATCCGAAACGACTCGCTAGCTTCTTGATGTACGTCTCCTGGCTCAATGAAAATCCTGTAGTTGTGCGTTCAACTTGGATCCCAAGAAAGTGCTTCGCATCTCCCAGGATCGTCAGCGAGAAATTTTCCTCCAGATACGATATCACCTCGCTATACTCCTTCTGGCTCGGAGTGATCACCAGCATGTCGTCCACATATAATATAATATAGCTATATTTACCTTCCTTCAACCGTACGTACAAGCACGGATCTGCATTTGAGGGTTTGAATCCGATTCGGCGAAAAAAGGTATAAATTTTCTTGTATGATTTTCTTCCGGCAGCAACTTTTCCTGAACTTGTTTCAAAGCCAGGGGGCTCCTTCATATAAGTTGTCTCATCCAGTTCGCCGTAGAGGTACGCTTTACGTCCACGTGCTTCACTAGTAAGTTCCACCTCCCAGCAACAGCCAACAGTGTTCTCAGGGTTACCTGCTTCGCGACGGGGGCGAATACTTCGTCGTTGTCACATCCGTACTTCTGGGTGTAGCCTTGCGCTACCAGGCGCGCTTTGTAGCGCACCACTTCACCTTGGTCATTCTCCTTCCACTTAAAAATCCACTTACATCCTACAGGGCGCTTACCAGCAGGTGATCCTCCATGACCCACGTTTTATTGCTTCTAGAGAGTTCATTTCCTCTTCCTGGCAGCTTTCCACTCTTCCCAGTGTGAACTATTCTTAGCTTCAGCAACGGTTCGAGCATCTCGCGACTGCGCTGCAAGAGCTGCTCCAGGATAACGTGGAGGGGGGACCCCCTTGTTGTTCCTCAATGACCGTCTCACATCTCTTGAATCATTAATTGTTTCGTCCTACTCCTCCTGTTCCACAGAATCTCCAGAATCTTCTGCGAAACTTTCATCATCCGTCATAATGGTGTTGTTTCCACTCACCATGTGGAAACATTCTTCATCCGCATCCGAAATAACGCTTTGATTTTCTTCCTTGAAATCGTTGGCAGGATCACGGACCTTTCGTGCAGGATTTTGATTCTCTAGGAACTCGTACTCAACGATCGCTTCATCTTCATCAACGCATACCGTGACATCTGGAACGAATCGTACATCTCGACTTACTACAAGCTTGTGTGTCTTCGCATCAATCAGCCGGTATCCTTTGTGGCTATCCGAGAATCCAACCAAGATTATCTTCACGGCTTTGAGGTCCAGCTTCGTTCTTCTCTCTTTAGGAATTTGGACGTAGGCAGGGGTCCCGAGAACTTCTAGATGTTTCAAATCGGGTTTCTCTTCGTACCACAATTCATATGGCGTCTGATTCACAGCAGCCGTCGGAAGTAGATTCTGCAAATAGTTCACCGTATTCACGGCCTCCGCCCAGAACTTGTACGGTAGCTTCGCATCCAGCACCATACACCACGCCATCTCGACCAACGATCGATTTTTTCGTTCAGCAACTCCGTTCTGCTGGGGGGTGTACGCCGTCGTTAATTGTTGCTGTATTCCTTCTGCTTTGCAAAACATCTCCATCTCGTGGCTCTTGAATTCTCCTCCTTGATCCGATCTCAGAATTTTCGGTTTCCTTCCCAAACGATTCTCCGTTGCGCGAACGAATTGCTTGAAACAGCTGACCACCTCTGACTTCTGCTTCAGGAAAAATACCGTCGTGAATCTGCTGAAATCATCAATCAGCGTCAGGAAATATCTGCATCCACCAGGAGTTTGAGTATTCATCGGGCCGCATACATCGCTGTGGATCAGATCCAGCGTTGCCTTCGACCTCCGTTTTGCCTTCTTGGGAAACGGCAATCTCGTCATCTTCCCTTCAATACAGCATTCACACGTACCGCTTCCAGCACCGCAGTCACGGATTGTGATATTCCAGCTTGAGGATTGCTTCGTTGTCTCGATGTCCCAACTTCCGGTGCCAACCATCCAACCATTGTTCACAATCCGCCTTTCTCGATGATGCACTCGCTGTTTTCGAAAACCACCTTACCTCTTTTGCTTGTAAGTTTAAAAACTGACATCAAACTGATTTCGAGATCGGGCATAAATAGGGTTTCGCTTAGCTTCAGGGTCTTCTTGTCGCCTTTGGAATCCACCGTCTCCAGTAGGCACGTTCCAACACCTTTCGATTGTATCTGCTTCCCATCGGCCAACTTGACTTTTACGACGACGCTTGAATCAATGTTCAGGAACTTGGATTCTTCACTGCACATATGGCACGATGAACCAGAATCGATGATCCACTGCGACGGTCCATGTTTGTTCTACACCGCTTGTGATCTTGACAAATTTCTTCCGCTACTTTCGCTTTTTGAACGCTTCGTTGCTTCAAAAAAGTTTTCACCGGCTCTTCTGGTTTCTGCTGTTGCATCCACTGTCGGCAGTCCTTGCGCTTGTGCCCGGGCTTCTCACAGAAATGGCACAGAACTGGCTTCTTCTTGAACTCCGTTCTCAACGCTGATTCCACTCCTCCTGAGCTTCTGCGCCGAGCAACTTCATCTACCAGCATCATCCGGACGTCCTTCCAAAGCAGTGACCAGAGTAGAGAACGAATCCGGTAGACTGCTGAGCCCGATGTTCACCTTCGAATCCTTGTCGAGCTCTTGACCAGCGATCGCGAGTTTCTCGAAATGATCTTCCATCCGGCTAACGTACGCTCCAACATCTTCACCGTCAACGTATTCCATCCGCATCACCTTCCTGAGGATTGTCGTCTTGCTGGTTCGTCCCTGCTTCTCGTGAGCACCACGGATTTGCGGTCATTGTCTTCTTGATGAGGCTGTACTGGGTAGACTCGACAAGCAGCCCAATCGTGGCCCTCGCCCGTTTGTCTCCATCGTCCCACTCAGCAAGATCCGCTTCATTATACCGGGAACCGCCGCTGTCGTTGGTCGCTCCGTCGGGCGAAGACCAGGGTCCACGAACTTCCATAGCTTCTCACGGACCAGTAACAGCTCCACTTCAAACTTCCAGTCGGAATAATTCACGTCGTTCAGTTTCTTTACTCCAACTTTTTCCATTTTCAATCTTCACTTGTCAGAAATTTTCCGTTTTCAATGCAGACTTGATGAACTCAGGCCCATAACCTCTTGAGGGCACAAGGAAACACGTCTGCTTAGGTTGAACAAATAACAAGGAATATCTTTATTTATCTCTTCTAACAAATACTTTGAATATCATGGCTTGCTACTTCTGTTGCTACCTCTTCATGAAGAAAATGTGTTTGGAAACATTGAAGATTGGGTTGTATATCAGTTAATGTTCAAATCCTTATCAATTTCAGCTCATGATTATCAGCAAACCCTGACAACTTTGGTTTATTCGGGAATTCAGTACAATACGTTTTCCAAAAAATATAATAAAATCCAACGCTTTTTTCAAGTTTGATTGATTTCCCCCACAGTTCTCGACTAATTAAAGCGAAAACACCAACACACCGGATTAATTGGCCAACGCATCCTTTGATTCCATCTGAAAATTTCCCCACCGAAATAACTTTGGTTGAATGTTTTCCCTACGGTCTGCTTGGTTTTTGGAGAAATTCCACGGATCTATGCAACGCCAACGACGACGACGACGACGACGACGACGGCTCTTCAGCTGAAAACAGACAAACCCAAAGAGCAGCGCATCGCGAGGGGAAGCTTGTCGAACAGCGGATTCTACAAGATGCTCATCATCAATACATTTTTCTTCTTCTTCTTCTGTGGAATATAAAAGCCGGGATGGAAGGAAAACCGCTGTTGGTCCGGGCGGAGCGAGCTTTATCACTGTTCGGGAAAAATTTGATTAAAATTTTCCATTCATCTTTGGATCTCGCACTCTGTGGGGTTTGGGAAAAAGGGTTGCACAATTATTTCATCTTTTTGATTTTTCGAAGTCTACTCCAGGAAAAAAAAAGTACACCGGCTTTTTAGCTAATTAACCGTCATCCAGGGATTTTTCCCTAGCGGCGGAAGGCGGATTTCCTTCTCGCAATGCAGCCGCAAAAACCGAAAAAAGGGACCGAACAGATATCAATCGCTGATGGGAAGTGAATCCTTTTCAAACCATCTCATTGGCGTTCGAAGAAGGATGGGATGGATGAACGGGGGAAAAAAATATCCTGAAAAACAGCAAGTATTTCACCAGCCAAGGGGAGCGAATTCCTTTGGCGCGTAACCTGTGTGCTAATCGCCCAGCGATCTTTGGATTCTTGTTTTGAACCTTTCCGAATGCAATCGTAGCAGCAGCATAAAAAAAAGAAAACCAAGTGGGAAGCGATGAAGAAGAGCATGAGGTTAATTCCACACGGTTTTTGAAATTGAATACCTTCCCTCCCCGTCCAGGACCGTCGTCACCGTCGTCATCGGCGTGCGTGTAGGAGTTTGAATGGAATTGAGTTTGAATATGTCATCAATATTTTTTATTTTGTTCATTCATGAATTGAAATGGCGCACTTCTTTCTGCTGGAATGACGATGGGGTGCACTGGGACGGGAAGGGGGTAGAAATGCTGATTTCCTTCTTTTCAGAGTTTTGTTCACATTCGTTAAGCTGTTGATGACTGTTGTTGTTGTTGTTGTTGTCGTTTGGTTTTGGCTTCCCCTTCTCGGGTCTTTGCTTCGCTGCTGCGGAAAAATTGGAGCGGAAGCTGTCTCCGGCCTCACACCCTCTTCCACTCACTCGTTTGCGAGGGGCACGATTCATGTGAATGGGGATACACGCAATTGAAAAATTTATTCCAGAAATTGAATTCAATAATGTTCATCTTAAATTACATAATCATAAATCACACACAAAAATATAAGAAACCGATTGTGTGCATGAGCAAGCGAGCCCTTTTATGGGCTCATTCTGCCTCGTTGAAGCGGAAAAGACGACGAGCGAGCACGGTAGAGAGAGAGACAGAGAGCAAACTTGAGAAAAGCAGATCATCTTATTATTCAAATGAGCACATTTTTTCATTGTGTTCGATTCAATGCATTGTGCTGCGCGCACGGAAGAGGAGTAAGTACTTTTGAGGAGTCGTCTTCGGTCGTCGTATATTCGTCATCATCACGTGGTCGGGCCCGGAGTTTGACACATAAGACGTCTTTTCGCCACGCAAGACTGTGAGAAATATCACTGTCTCTACTTCTGCCGAGATCGAACCCGATGGATGCCTCTTTTTATTTGCCATGTCTATTTGAAGTTTGAGCCACACCGAACTGAATCAAAGAAAGAAAAAAAAATATGGTAATGATGGGAAAATAATACCGGGTCGTCCGTATTGAGATCGTTTGGATGAATTAATTTTCGGAAATGGAAGAAGACGTTCCCTTTCTCAATTGATGATATTTCGTTCAGATTACCGATTTTGCATATGAATGCGGCCGGCGATGAAAGAATTAGGTTGGTCCGTGAAATCGGATCAACTTTGCCAGCCTGGCCGGCTGTGACCCCTGGGGGGAAGCTCTACCGGATGGACGGGGACCGTATGGATTTGAATGAAGTCGATTCGGGGATTTCAACGGATTTGTTGACGCAGATGCGCTCTTCCGTTGCTCGTCTGAACTTGAATGGAAATTGGTATTTCCTGAAAAATTTTAGGATATGAAACCGATGTTAAATTTCTTCCATTTTTGAAATCACGTAATCTGCTCACAGTTGAAGTTAGAACATTGTGTTTCTTAACATCTTCGGGACTTGAAGAAATTACCTGTTATGAGAGATTTTTTCTTCGTTCAGTCTTGAGAAGTCTCTTATTTCACAACTCAAAATCTGAGAATTTAAAGGACATATTTGGGATAGGAAAGTATCAAATTTTCATGAGGGATTTTCCTTTTTTTCCATCATCAACAGTTCTTCAGAACTGCTGAATTTCAGAATTTCCAATCGGCTAACATGTCTTGTTGAAGATTGAACTTTGTAGTTCCTCTAACCTTTGAGACAAGAAAGCAATGAATTTTCACAAAAGAATCTTTCTGCTTTCAATCATGAGCAGTTTTTTTTCCTAATTTCCAAACATTCATTCTACTAACATTGGTTGAGCGTTTTTCCTTTGATTTATTTTCTTTATTTGACGAGAGTGAGATTCTAAGCAAAAAGATTAAATAATATTTGTATCCTATGTCAACTTAGGGAACAGTTTGGCCTAATGATCCCTTCGGTCTTATTACCCATTTAAACTCATGGCCCATACGGCCATTCGGTCTAGCGACATTCGGTCTAATGACCCTTTACACAGAGAGCCGCCACAGTTCAAAAATCGTTGACGAAATTTAATCATTTGCACCCATCTTATCTTTCCGAAACATGCACAAGGCCTAGTGGTATGCACCATTCGACTCAGCTCAATGAACACTGCTAATGTATGTTTGTGCATGTCTGTGACGCTACTAAAGCTCGATTCAAAGTAAATTTGGACGCACGGTTTAATACACCACCGCGTCCCTGGTGGTTGGAACAAAAAACGTTTGACAGGCATTTGTTGATGTTTCATTGACGAAGAAATTGGGTTTTTCTCGATTGATCGACGCATCCCGAAATTACGGATCATGGAACTTGAGAAAAGAAAATTAATTGTGCACAAACATCTAGAGAATCCTTCGTGGTCTGCCTCAAAAATAGCAAAAATGTTAAGATTCCCAAAGTCAACGGTGTGTCTTGTAATCAAACGTTACAAGGATACTCTGAGTGTGGATAGAGCACAGCGCATCTATCATAAAAGTGGCACTAGGGACAAAGAGCTGAGGAGAAAGGTGTTGAGGTACGTGAAAGGCAACACAGGTGTCTCCATACGTGATTTGGGAAAGAAATACGATTCCAACATTACCACCGTGCGTAACATCCTTTCAAGAGAAGGATATACGTCTTTTTGTGCCAGTAAACATCCGAATCGCTCCCTGAAACAAAATTTAGTGGTTAAAAAGCGAGCACGATTACTATTCGAACGAGTTTTGACGAAATTTGATGGCTGTTTTTAATGGATGGCGAAACATGAGTCAAAATGGATTCCCGAACGAAAATTAAACCTGGCAACTGGTCATGGGGATGTCCCTTCCAGGTATAAATTTGTTTTTGCTGATAAGTTTGCCCGCAAACTAATGATTTGGCAAGGAATCTGCAGTTGTGGCCTAAAAAACCAAAGTTTTCATCACATCTCACACAATGACGTCGAAGGTTTACATTAAAGAGTGTCTGAAAAAGCGGATTTTACCTCTCATTCGGCAACACAAGACCAACGTTATGTTTTGGCCGGATCTAGCCTGCTGCCACTACTCTGAGGAGGTACTAGAATGGTATTCTGCAAACAATGTTAATTTCGTCGCCAAAGAGATTAATTCTCCGAATTGCCGTGAGTTCAGACCAGACCGATCGAAAAATATTGGGCAATTGTCAAGCGAAAACTTCGAGGATGCGGTAAATGTTGTTTAATTCTTGAGTTATGATCACCTGAATGCGTCCAAATTTACTTTTAATCGGGCTTTAGGGAAACCGTGATTGTTAGCAGACACCGTTGTCCGGCCTGAAACCAAATGCCAAACGGATCACTATACCCAAATAACGCTTAAAATGCTTTTGGAACCACCGCACCGGTTCCGGAAATATTCTATTAAAATAAGTATAATTAGTCTTAATCACCTTGGGCCAATCGCACGTTTCAAAAATTTTGAGAATGCAATGAGAAAATGGACAGTAGGATAATAGTAGTGTAAAGACTGTATTCGATGAAATTTGGACACACGCAATTGTTCGTAACTTTTTAGCGTGTGGGTAAAAATTATTGAAATTTTAACTGAATGTATTTCATTGTGTTGTGTCAATTGTGTAATGAGTTTCGTGAAAATCGGTCGAGTGATTTCAGTGATGGCTTCGAATGAAGAAATAGTGCGCCAACAAATTTTGGGCACTCACTTCGAAAACCCAAACGCTTCTCATCGATGGATCGGAAAACAGCTCGGAATCGCACATTCAACCGTATCTCATGTGATCAAAACGTTCAAGGACCGTAAGACAACCAAGCGGAAAAATGGTAGTGGCAAAAAACGTGGCACATCAAATCCGAGAAGGCCAGGATGGTATTGAACCAATTTAAGCGTTATCCCAACATTTCGATCAGGATGTTGCGAAAAAGGCGAAAGTTTCAGTTTGTTTTGTGCAGAAAACAATGAAACGTTCTGGATTACATGTGTACAAGGTCCAGAAGGCACCGAACCGGAGCGATAAACAGAACTCGGTGGCCAAAACTCGTGCAAGAAAACTGTACAGGGAGTGGCTCACAAAACCGTTCTGCATTGTGATGGACGATGAGACCTACATTAAAGCCGACACCAAACAAATGCCAGGACAGGAACACTACGTCGCCACCTCTAAGTTGGCTGTTCCGGAGAGTGTACGGAAGAAGAAACTGTCGAAATTCGCCAAAAAATTCCTTGTCTGGCAAGCGATCTGCGGATGTGGCAAAATGAGTCAGCCCTTCATCACCTCTGGGACCGTCAACGGACAAATCTACAAGGACGAATGCCTCCAAAAACGAGTTCTGCCCTTCTTGAGATCTCACGATGGCCCGACACTGTTTTGGCCGGATTTGGCATCTTGTCACTATGCCCGGCCCGTCTTAGACTGGTACAAAGATAATAATGTAGTTTTTGTACCAAAAGACGTCAACCCTCCAAACACTCCGGAACTTCGCCCAATTGAAAAATTTTGGGCAATCATGAAGGCAAAGCTCGTTAAAACTCGAAAACTGATAGAAAATGAACTTGAACTAAAGAAAGTGTCGTTAAAAGTAAGTAAGCAAGTCGGTCCTATCATTGCCAAAAATTTGATGAAAGAGGTCAAGGCAAAGGTGCGGGCATTTGGGTTGGGAGAAGAGGTTCAATAAACCAATGATGTCAAAACTGAACCATTTAGTAGTACTTTATTTCCAGAAAGTTTGAAAAGAATCGGGCTCAAGGAAAATTTTTGGTGACCTATTTTGTGTGTCCAAATTTCATCGAATACAGTCTTTAGTCACGAACGGCGTACTCCGTTTGCCACATGAGCAGATTGCTTGCCAAATCATATATTTGTTTGCTAACTTTGAAAGTTTCTGCTTCCTTACTTCCTCCGGAACACCAAACTTGTGCTGGGCGGTGAAGAACAGTAGCCCCGGAAGCTGACGTAAGTCTCATCACTCATGATGAGACAATGGGGCTTTGTCACCATCTGGGTATGAAGTCTCCGGGCCAGTGACTTGCCCACCGTATTTCGCCATTCGTTTCAACTTTTTGGCCACATCCCTGACCGAAGCATTGGGATTCCGCTTAAATGCTTTCACGACACGCTTGTGATCCTGATCACTAATCGAACATCCATTCTGACCGCATTTCTCCTTTCATTCGATGCTCAGCGTTTCGTAGTAACGTTTAATCACACGACTCACCGTTGACTGCACGATTCCGAGTTGTTTTCCGATGTCCCGATGAGAGAGTTGAGGATTTTCCTGGTGCTTGCACAAAATCAATTCGCGACGTTGCTTTTCGGGTGACGCCATTTTTTCCAATTTTCGAAAAACTGACAGCTATAAAAATACAACAAAAAAAAACACTCTGAACTACTTTTACCCAAATTTTCAAGAGAAAATACCCAATGGGTAATTTTCTACAGCGTTTTTTCCGTGATGCAATTTGATGTGGGACACCCTTCATTGTCCAAGTATTCATCAGCAAAGTTGTTTGTCATTTCCGTAGACATCAATCTTACTTAGCCTACTCTTTCATAGATGTCTTAATTTCTTTCTTAAAAACCGGAAAAAAATTGCTCTAGACGTTCAATAATTGTTTTCAATATTTTTCTGATATGTGTGGATTACACTAAATAGTGGCTACAAATGGTGAGCTGACAACCTAGAAGAAATCTTTGCAACCTAGAAGTCCCATATAATAACAAAATACTGCCAACTATGGTGCCGCTGGATGTCGTAGCCTGGGCAATATTTTAAATTCGATAATAGCGAAGTGAGAGGATGCGATGCGAAGAAGTAAACCATAATCACACTTTGTGAGTGTCCCCAAAAATATCCTTGAAAATGGTCTAAGTCACTCTAATTTGATTCTCAAATGTTGATAAAAATGAAAAAACCACCATCTCACTTTGTGAGTTACACCAACAGCATCATTACTTTTGATCTAAATCGGTTTCTATCGGCTCTTAAGCGTTTCATTATTATTTTTCGGCAGCGCACGTCACAATTGGACAGGATCAATTCCCTGATCAGAAACTATAAAATTTCGATGTTCATTTTGAGTCAATTAAGGTGAATTATCAAACATGCATGCATGCATGCAGGCAACGATAAACACTAGCAATTGTCGTAGTCCTTTAAGCTGTCCTCATACAATGCATGAATGTTCTTTTTGAATGTACAAATGCATACGAAGCCAGTTTCATGATTAGTACAATTCAATTCCTTTGCAGAAAATAAGGACTGCATCGAAATTAAACTAGTAACACATTTTTCCACATAGCATGAAATAAATAGAAATAAAAAAAAATCAACTGTATCATTAAATTGCAAGTTTATTTCCAGAATTTTCTGATTCTGGATTTGACTCCACTCATGAGATTTTGGACAGTAGTTTTGTCGCTTTTTCAGGAAGCCGCAGACCAATTCTTTTTGAATTCTTCTATGCTCTTGGACTCCTTACTACTCTTCTTGAAGTTGCGCTTGACGATGGCCCAGTACGATTCAATTGGACGAAGCTGTGGACAATTGGTAGGATTGATGTCGTGCTCAACGAAATCTACTCCATTTTCTTGAATCCATTGTACTGCGGTTTTGGCGTAATGGGCTGACGCCAAAGCAGGCCAAAACAAAGGCGAGACCTTGTGCTGCTTGTGTAACGGAAGCATCCTTTATACATTGTGATCGAAACTTTCGTGTAGAAGTCGATGACGATGGGCTCCAAGCAACAAATTGCCTGCCATACGAGAACCTCGAACGATTTTTCAGAGCTGCTCACATCTTCGCCATTGACCTTGGTGTAGAATAGCGGTCCGGGAAGCGTTCTAGAGTCCCTTTTCACATATGTTTCGTCTTCAATCAAAACGCAAGCAGACGGTCGTTGCAAAAGTCGCCTGTACAACTTTCTGGCTCTGGTTTTCAACGCTGAATTTTTGCTCAGCACTTTGTTTTGCTATTTTATGCTTCTTATAAGTCTTCAGGTTGTTGCGCTTCTTGATTATTTATACTCAGGTACCAGCCATTTTGGCCAAACCACGAATCGACAACGATCTGTTCCAAAGAATTAGGTTGCTTTCTTTCCGATCCAATTTTGGATCAGCTGGACCTAGTTTTCTTCCTCTTCTTGGAAGCTCCATTGAACGAGTAGTGTTCCCCGAACTTGTTGATGATAGATTTTACGCTGTCGTGATGAATTCCGAAACGTTTCACTATTCTGGTACATGGAGATATTCTTCTCACGAAGCTACGGGTGCACCACTTGAATTTTTACACTCTTTTCGATTCGTGGCATCTCGAAAACGATCACTGTTTACCGAAGCTCAGGAGCTGATCAAGTTGTTGACAGATGAACGCGACGAATGTAGGTAGGCTCATACCGCTAGTTTGACGCGTGCATGTGTGAGTGCATCATAAGCGTTGCCAGTTTATTTTCGATACAATTCCTATTTGTAATATTTAGTTGTGAATAAATGAGCACTCTAAAGGATTATTAATTATGTACAAACTGGCTCAAGTTGGGCTACAGCAGTGCATCCGAATCATTCAAAGATTTAGGCTCACTCTATAGAATTATTCCTGCTTTGAAACAGATTTTTATTTGTAATCGTCATACCATAACTAATGATATTAAAAGTCACTAGAAAATGAGAAGAAAGATTAGTAATTTCTATTTAATTCCAACTACCTTTATTGCTGATCTTGACAGATACGCGTATTTCGTCAACAATGTGCAGACTTCTTCAGAGTCGAGTATTAGTACACGAAACTGAAGAAGTCTGCACATTGTAGACGAAATATGCGTATCTGTAAAGATAAGCAATAAAGGTAGTTGGCATTAAATGGAAATTACTAATCTTTCTTCTCATTTTCTAGTTACCGGTATTCCACTAAAAAGCTCACACTCACCAGGATTAATTAAATGTCAGGTTGTAACATTGTTGCTCTGAAATCATCACGAATCACGGTCCAATGAGGCAAGAAATATGAAAATTCCGTGTCATGAAAAACACAAAACATTTTGCAGATAGTGACAATCTATAATTTCAGGATAAAATTTTGTGAACATGAGGAAATTTTCGATTAATGCACGCCTCCAGTCGTTGTTCTCTGCATCGAAACACTTACGAATACGGTTGAACACTTCTGTTGATTATTTTGAAAGCCTGTATGCCGTATTGAATATTCAAATTAGAGTCCATTATCACAACGAAAATAGCGGAAATCCCATTTAATTCAAGCTAAACACACAATGACCGTATCATCACACCATCAGCATATCATCCTTAACGACTAGTATACGATTACAGCGAACGCATGCGCTTACCCAATATGCAAACAGATCCAGCGTTTCAGGGCGGGTGCATTCTACCACCCACCCATTCGTCCGCCGGAGAACTGCCAATACCAATCGCCTGACCGGTTTAATGAGTGCGACACAATAATATTTATCAGCAATTATTGCCTCAATAAACTCGCTGGTTCGTTCCGTCTGCCTGTTGTTCGCTGTCACTTGCATCCAATTGGTATCGGATTGCCTGTCTCTTTCTCGCTCACTCCAGTCCTTCTTCGAACACGCGCGCACATCATCAGCTCGAAGCTCGTCCCATCGACGTGCACTCGGCTGTTTATTAACCAAACCAGCAATTTAAAGAGGATATCCGCTCGGTGCCACTCACTCTTGACCTCCCCCGGCCACCCACAATCTCGCATTGACACACTCGCTCGGCCTCTCTGCAACCGAAAAAGGCAAATTATCAATGTTTTTATTGCTATTTTATATGAATTTAACATAACCTCGCCTCGCCCGTACTGACCCGAACCAGCATCCCCCCCCCCTTGCCATCCCAATCCAGCAACTTGTCAATTCCATTCGCGCTACATAAAAATTGAATTGAAATTGAAAATTATTACCATCGCTCATCGCGCACACATTCGGGTCCCTCCCACGCCTTCAGCTATAATCATTTCATTATGCACCCCCCCCCCCCCCTCTTGCCGTCCAGCATCCCAACATGTGCGCCCATTGCAATCCGAAAACTGGACCAGCGCGAGCGCAAAACTTTCTGCTACCGTTGTTATTTTTGTTTATAACAATTTCAATAAAAACATACAACATATGCGTCGTCGCATTCCAGCAGATCACAAAACCAACCTCCGTTCCCAGCTGCCAATAGCCGAAAAATCCGGATTTCCAGCGGTTCCGGCCACCCGCCCAGCGTTTCGGCGCATCGGTCCAGCGCCAACCGAACGAATAAGGCCTTTAAAAATAAATTTCCACTTAATGGCTTTTCGGAAAATAATGGAAAATAGGTAGACACACACACACACACAAACAAACACTCATTTGCACTCTTTCACGCGATCGTTGGATTTTTTGAGTAATGCCTTTGCGGACATTTTTATATTCGGTGTTCGAGGAACAATTAAAAAATTGCACCAATTCCGGTGGTGGTTCGTAGGCAAGTGTTGAATGATATGTGTATTAAACAAATAATTGCACCATTAATTATCCGAATAATTGTACCTTTGCTGGACCAACACAGTCGTGTTAAAAAGTCATTCATCAATGGTTAGGATGTGACTTTGCGAGGATGGCGGCGAAAGCGGACTTGATTTAAGCAGATTCTTCTGGTTTGATGATTGGAAAATCAGCATTTTTGGCTTGATGGAGGTATCTCTTGAAGGAGTATTCGGTTCGTGCTGTAATTTTGAGAAAAGTAGGCTGTGCTGAAAATCTGACGTGTGGATTTTTCTGCGGCCTTCAAATTATTGTTTTAATAGTTAGAAGTGATCAATTCAACAGTTGTTTAGCCTGCAGGCCACCAGAACTGAACTTCAGAGTGCAATTTTTCCCAAGCTGCTTCTTCATTCCTGTCGGATGTTTGGATGTGTGACCGAATCAAATGAAAGGAATCTACAGTGGTTATCTGTATTCACTGTATTTTGAGAGAACAGATTCTGGTATTTTGTGTGAAATTTCCACGGCAATTTTCAGATAGTGCTGCTAAACTATCTGAGTATAATCGTTTAATAATTGAATTCTTAAGCGATACTTGTTAGAAGGCCTAAATATCTAAGGAATTGTGCAACAGGGACAGTGTTACTGCTACATGGTACCCCAGTCGATCTGGATACAATTGGAGAGATTTTTGTTGTTGAGGTCAACAAAATCTCTAGTCACGTTTTTTTCCAGCAGGGAAGTAAAACCGTTGGTTCCGGCTCGTTTGTTGACGAGTTCGATATGAAGAGTACAGGTACCTCTCTCCGGTGGCGAACCAGCCTAAGACTGGAAGCCATCTAAATAAAGAAAGAAGACAAAGAAGAAGACGAATCTTTAATTTGGATGAAATTTTGCGCCTTCCTGCGGTTTGGGAAACTTTATTTACATTATTTTCCATCGCTCTCAAGACTAACCTTTGAAAAGCGCATATGAGTTTAAGCCACATAGTTTTCAAAAAATTCAAACTTGAAATCAACCGGGCCGAATTGAAATTGTGTTTCAGAAAAAGTTACAGAGAGTCAATAAATATTGATTAAAATATATATATATATATAGGCACAAATTAATGAACATTTAGCAATGAAAATTGACAAAATTGCCACTAAATTATTAATCACTGTGCCAACGAAAAAATAACAATTAAAAAAAAATGATATTTCACTTTCAATAGTTAAAAAGTGACCGGTAAAACTTTCAGCAATGGTAATTAGTATAAACGCAATAATAAGCTGATAGTTTTCCGTCATAATATTAATTTCTAGCGCAGTACATGTGACAAAAGTCTTCAAATCTTTCAAATCTTTCCAAAGCAAACAAACCGAAAAAAAAATTAATCAATTTGTTTGGTTTCAATTGGAAAGATTTGACAGATTCGAGGTCTTGTGTCACATGCATAGCGCTAGAGCTTATTATTATGACAAGAAAACTATCTGTTTTTTATTGCGTTTTTACTAATTACCATTGCACACTGGGCCAGAAAGAAAAATTAGCAGGAATAAATTATTTTCACTATGAAGATGCAACTTTAGAACAAAACTGTCTTGGGCAAAGTTGCAGCTTATAATTAGGGCTTTAATTTTACGTCAGTTTCAGTTAGGGTGGTCCTTGAATATATTGAAATAAAATAAATTTCTTGACATAAAGGAATACAATGCTCTACAAAGTTGTTTCTTATTGAATTTAAAGCAACTTTGCTGCAAAATCCATAGTCGTAGGTCTTTTGTGTCATAAGTTATGATCATTTTTACGCTTAAAAGTAGGGTGGTCCTGAAAAAAATAGTATTTTTCGCCTAACTTTTTCATTTCAAGTTTTATGAAAACGGTGTCTCGAGCAAATTTTTAGAACTTACTTAAATTTTCCGGTTTACCGGAAAGTTTTACCGGTCACTTTTGAATTATTGAAAGTGGATTATCATTTTTTTTATTGCCATTCGAAGTATTTCTAGGGTGAATTGTTATTTTTTCGTTGGCACAGTGTTTAATAATTAAGTGGCGATTTCACATATTTTTATTGCTATTTTTTCCCTTTGCCATAAATCTTTATAGAAAAAATATACGCTGACAAAAAACAACGATGGAAAAGCGTTAAATTGAAAATCTTTTTACGAGTTCTTAAGATTCCGTGTTTATATTTTGGGCACATTTTGGTCATAGAATATGATTTTTATGTTTCAAATAAGAACACCCGTCTGGTTCATTTGGTCTTATTTAGAAATAAGAAAGTCCTGATTCTCCATCAGTAATAAATAACATTTTTCGAAATTAACATAATAAATTCCAATCAACTCACACGTTTTATTTTCTAAACTTTTTGGCTCAATAAATGAATATGAAATTATTAGATGAGAGTAGGCTGAAAATGGGAAAACTATCGTGTTTTCGACCAAAATTAACATCTAAAGTGCACCAAACTGATTCTGAACGGGGTTTTCTCACAAGTGTGGCAAAATCTGTACATTCTCGGTTGATTTTCGAAAAAAAACTTCCCTATCATAAAGAAAAGGAAGAGTGGTTTTCCACTTTGCTGCAATTGAATGATTGAATGATTATTAGCAATTTTAAAGTTTGATATAGAGCCCCCATTAAAAAAACAAAAAATAAATAAAAAATTAGCGCAACATAGATAATGTTCAACAAACTTCAATTCTGAAAAACTGTTTGTTCAAACAAATTTGGAGAAATTGTTCAGCTTTGTCTTCTAAAAAACTGAATAACTACTCCAAATTTGTTTCCACAAGCGGCTATTCGACACTGATGTTTGTTGGGCGGCCATTTGCTTGCCAAAATGAACAAGTGCGCACGTGTGAAACTGATACATAATTTAAGATTCAATCACCACGTGGTGAACACATTTTTAGATGCAATCACCACGTGGTGAACAGAATTTTGTAATGCTGGTTGCATATCTGATGGGTTGTTTAGCAACGTTAATTTTTGCACTTATTATGTCCCGAGCGCAAAAGATCAATTACTAATCAAAGTCGAATGTTTTCATTTTATGAACGAACAAGCTAGTATTATTTTGAAGGCAGTGTTTGGTGAGATCGTTTTGATTACAAATGTATTGAAAACATGCCTGGTTTGGAAATTCTGGTGCAGTACCCGTCCAAATGATATCGGTTTGTTAGTATGCGGGACTTATTGTGCATACTTAGAATTATATACCGAGTCTCGGCTTTCTGAAACCGAGATCCGCACAGCCGACCTCTCGGTTTCGATCTCGGCTTTTTTATGTTAACCGATAATCTCGGTTTGGGTCAAATTGAAAACTCATATAGTAAGCTGGGATTCTCGACATGGGTAAACTGATATATCGGTTAAAATTTGAAACAAAAAGAAATGAAGTTAACCGAGATTTCAGTTAAATTGTGCGTAAATATTCGAAATTTTGAATTTTGAATATTGAATATTTCATGCCTATAGGCAATGCCCCGTCGAATTCGGCTGGTACAAGAAGGCGTGGAGCACAGCGAGCTAGATGGGCGGATTAGGTAAACCAAGACTTGGAGAGCGTGGGGCGCAACCGAGGATGGAGAGAAGCTGCCATGAACCGGGTGAATTGGCGTAGAATTGTTGACGAGGTTTTATCAATGTAATTGATGTAGTGCCAATAAATGTATGTAATGTATGTAGGCAATACCAAATGCATTTCACGGTCAATGAGAGGTTTGTCGAGGGGAGGTGGTGCGAGCCTGACACCTCGACGTTTATATAGATGGCACTGTCTGCCATTCTATCGAGAAGTTGCTTAATTTTCACCGTTTACTCACCGTTCCACAAACAACATACAACTTACTCCACTTGCGAATGAAAACAATATGGCGCATGGCGGTTGACTGATAAAAAGCCGAGCCTCGGCTTACAACACTGCTAAACCGATATTTCGGCATGATAGGCAGCTGACGTCGGTTGAAGTTTGGTTAACGTTTGTGCTCGGCTCCTAGTGTTACCGAGAATCGGTTTAATAATGATATTTCAGTTTGAAGTGATGCTGAGACTCAGCATCGTTCTATTTTTTGCCGAGTTATCAGTTAAATATGAAAATGCCGAGTGAATTCAGCTAAATGTTTAACCGAGCCCGTGAATAATTTTTAAGTGTGCATGTGAAAGTAATGGAATGGAACGGATGGTTACGGAATGGGCGTTATTCTCCAGATATTCTTAAATGGATTGCTGTATCTTCAGTTAAGCTGTCACTTTTTTAGCTCCCGGATTGCAAACATATTTCTTCCATAAAACCAGTGCCGGCCAATGAGTGTAAGATTGAATACGCACACATAATACATGAATATAAAATTATTAGGATATGACAAATTTGGAGCTAGCTGACACAAACTGAAAGACAAGAATAAGATTTAAATGTTTGGATGCACTTGAAATCGAAGAAAATCTTTACCTGGAAACTTGAATATCATGAAAATGAAGTAATACAGACTTGATAAGATTATAATCGCTTGAAGTAAACGGCAAACAGTCCAGAAAGCATTGGAATCAATGGTTATTGATTTGAACATGACATCACCTGAAATAAAAAAAAAAAAAAAAGCGTGATAAGTTTGGAATCAGACCAACTATGGCAGATCATGCACGAATATGGATTTCTAGAAAAACTGACGCAGTTGATCAAAGCAACGATGGATCGAGTGATGTGTGTCGTCCGAGTCTCAGGGACACTTTCGAGTTCCTTCGAATCTCGGAGAGGGTTACGGCAAGGTGATGGAATGTCGTGTTTGTTGTTTAACATTGCATTGGAGGGTGTGATTCGAAGAGCTGGGATAGACACGAGTGGCACGATCTTCAGGAAGTCTGTCCAACTTTTTCGCTTCGCCGACGACGTTGATATCGAAGCACGTAACTTTGCGACGATGGCGGAAACGTACATCAAACTTAAGGCTGAAGCTAGTAGAATTGCGCTCGCGATTATTGCGTTGATAAAAAAAACACAATACATGAAGGGAAGAGGCTCACGAAAAGACAATGTTAGCCTCCCAGCATGAGTTCAGATCGGCGGTCGACGAATTTATGTATCATTGGTGACCGCCGATAACGACACCAGCAGAAAGATACAAATGCTTATTATGCCTGGCAATCGTGCCTACTTTGGACTCCAAAGGACGCTAAAATCGAAAAAAGTTCACCGAACTACGAGGTTGACCATCTACAAGACATTGATTAGGCCGGTAGTCCTCTACGGCCACGGAACATGGACTTTGCCAGTGGAGTGCCAACGATGTCTTTGAAAAGAACGTGCTGCGTACGATTTACGGTTGAGTGCAGATGGAAGACGGAACGCGGAGAAGGCGAAGAACCACGAATTGCATCAGTTGCTAGGAGATCCTTCCATCGTTCACACCTCTAAAATCGGTCGACTACGATGGGCTGCGCATGTCGTAAGAATGGCGGACGACAAGTCAGTTGAAATGATTCTCGAAAACGAACCGACGGGCATAAGAAGAAGAGGCACGCAACGAGCAAGCTGGATCGATCAAATAGAAGGTGACCTGCGGACCCTTCGTAGACTGCGAGGCTGGAGAGGTGCAGCCATGGACCGAATAGAATGCAGACAACTTCTGTAGAAGAAGCCATTTCGGATTTGGTCTGATTGGTAAGGTAAGAAGCCTGCATCTTTGCGCCCGATCGTGCACTACCGTTCAAATGCCCTCCGCTCGTTTTCAACTTTGTATCTTTCAATTTCACAGCCTGCCGTTACGCTAAACGGAACTATCAATACGTTCTTTTCAACTCTCTTCGTTCTAGCAATATATTACTGTCCACTCCTAGAGCCTCTCATGTTGATGGAAGATTATCTGCTTCTGACAAATTTCATCAAGGTAAGAAGGTTTGGAATCACTTGCGAGAAGAAATAGCTTCTCATCATTTTTTTAACATTTTCAGCTTGTACCAATGATATGAAGAGAAAGTATTGGCAGTATTCAATCAAGCACACAATCTTTTACCAAGCTACCCCAATGAGGGGTAGGCAAGGGAGGGGATGGGTACCCCCCTTGAATGGAAAAAGAGTGCGTGATTGGTCGTACTCATATACCACCAGTACCAAAGCACGTTGGCAGGAATCAATTTCAAAATTAGAAGTTTTGAAAAACACAACTTCTAATTTTACCGGTCATTTTGATTTGTTTTGATTAACAGACAGCGAGTTTCGTAGTAGCTCATCCGTTACTTATCAGAACTAGCGTAAGAGAGTAGAGAACCACATAGATGGAGCTTGTGAGTAGTTTTCATCTTCAATGTACAAGTTCACAAATCTATTATATTTATAGTTTAGTACTAGCGCCCTCACGGTTTTCAGGGAGAAGAAAGATGATTTGTTTGACAACCGTTGTTATAGGCCGTGTTTTTTTTATCCTGCGACTCGACAATTGCCAATTGAAGGATGGTTATGAGTTAAGCAGGTAGGTTATTTTTAGTTCAGGATTCACTGCGATTGATGAAAAAGCGCACTATTTATTTTATTTTAAAAAGTTCGCTTTGTATTTTGATTCTATGTGGAATAGAAAGTGGCTAGTGACAAGTAAGGAAGGGTTTAATTGAATTGAAAAGGAAAATATTCAAACTTAAACAGCTTGGAATTACTTGAAATCAATTTACGCAAGAAATAATCAGACTAAATGAGCACGCATGGCTACCAAATGAAATAGAATCAATCCTGAAAAAAAAAGAGCCAGTTCGAAGAAGATTGCAACCATTGAAAAATGAAGATAAGTAGAGTTGAAAATCTTGAAAATACGTAAAAATAAAATGAATTAGTATTGAACAGTTTAACTTCCCTTGAAATTTGAATGACAAGAATACAAGGAGTCTTAAGATAGACTTTAAAGTAATTCTATATATTTTACTCCAAGAGCTTGAAATTACTTTAAAAAGAAGGAATCACGCCTAGAAAATAGAATCAATTGAATACTGAGTGAATCAGAATTGAAGGGCCAGTGATTCCTTTCAAAGAGGTACAATTTTCTTTTGATGTGAATTACCTAAATTAATTTTCAACCTTATTCAGTGCATTTTTCATGTAATTCAAGTGATCAAGATTGATCTATTTAATATTCAAGTAAATTCTTGTTTCCCAGGTTTTTATAAATTTGAATTCATTCTAGAGTTTTTTTTTAAATTTAAAAGATTGTTATTAGGTGGAACGGTAAACAATTTGTGGACTTAAGTTTGGTGTATTTTTTATAAATTTCTAAATTTCTAAGACAGCACTTCTTTATATCACCAAAGAAAAAAGTATGATTTATATTTTTACTATAATAAGGCATGTCAAAATTTTGACACTTCAAGATTACGAAGGATATCCATACAAGCAAGAGATAAAATTAGATTTTTTGTTTTTTTTTTCTAATGTATTGGAATGGTCTCACCAAATTTTACTTTTTAATGCTATTAACATTCTTGATAAATTATGTTGCCGTTATTACATTTGATCCAAAAGTTTATGGCAATCCTTTGAAATATGGGCATGCTAGGATTCAAATTTTTATCGACTTCACATGAATTTTGGAGCTGTGTGAATGTGTTTACTTGAAACTGCAATAACAAACGGGATTATTAAGCATTAAATTTGAAAATTGAATAGTAAAAATCGATATTCTTTTTTTAAGGAAGATTCCCTATCGTACACCAAGAGTAATCGATGTTATTCTAGTGGACGAAGTATCTAGTTTTTATTGGTAAATCACAAATAATGAAAAATCGGTCCATAATATTTAAGCAATTAAGCACCTCAATAACGAACAGAAAAAATGCTTTCTGCTGCCTGCCGTAGTATGAAAAGTTGAGTTTTTAGTGACACTCTTGACCCTTAGCGCACGGTTTGATTACAATGTTATTATTGGAAAACTACGAAAATTGAAAGTACCACTTCGCTTGATCACTTTTCAAAAAATTAAAAATAAATACTGAAACACTTTTTCAAACCATAACTAGCAAATGCGAGCAAATTCCTTTAAATTCAACTAGAAAAAGCTTCGCCTTATGTAGATAGGCCTATTTCGTCTGCGACTTACAGACGTCTTCAGTGTCGAGCACTCGAGGAAAATCAACAAAACTTCATTATTTCATCAACATGATGTTCTTGATAAATCATTTTCCGAAATAGCAATAGCATACAGAACTTAGCAAAGCACATTTCGGAAGTCAGTGCCCTTCTGAACAACTTTGCTGCATGCATTACTTTGATTCAATGTTACTTTGAAATTAGGTATCCTTATCTTATCTGGTCTTAGGTGATTCCAAACATACACACTACCAAAATGTCATGTAAATTTCTGTCTCCTGAGACCGACACATGCAAGCGTCCTTCAGCACATAAGAATGAGTTGAAAGAGAAGAGAAAATAAATTCAATCAAACACATTTTTTTCTCGAATTGCGTATGTGTCAGTTGGAGGAGGCATAATTTTACACGAACTCCTTCTTTACGTTTCCCGACTTTTTACAAACATGAATTACGTCTCCTGTAAAATTCATAATTTCTAAGTGTGTATACGAGGGGTAATCAAGAGGAAACCAACTTGAAAACTAATAACTTTACTTGTATACTAGCATCTCAACCAACATGACAAGTTTAATCGAGGATTTAAAGCAACCTACAAGTCTAAATCGTAGGTTAAAAAACATTCATAAAACCAGTAAATTTCACTCCGCAATATTTGTTGTGAAACTTTCGACCTTAGATCAGTAACAAACTTGAAACTGTCAAATCCAAAACCCACAAATATATGCAAAGCAAATCAAAAGGCTGGTTCCACGCTCATCCGTTCGTCAGAGACTTCTAACTGTTATGACAATCCAGAACTTTAAGACGTTTCCGCTGGAACCACAGTAGGCAGTGGGTGAATTAAATAGAAGCAGGGAAGGAGAACTGCATTTCCACCAGAAATGAGAAATCTGCGTTTTTAAAATCCGATGGACGCTATGGTAGGGAATCATTTGGGTCTATTCTACGAGTCGAAGGAGTGGAAATGAGTTGCTCTAACTTGACGAGACGACAATTGACAAACCGAGTGACTCAACTCTCGATTTAATTTGCACGCTCTGTTGAATCGCTCGATTCGACAATTGTCGATTCGTCAGGTGAGAGCGACTCATTTCGACTCAATCGATTCGCAGGATAGGCTTGATTTGGATTATTTGATTTGCATTAGCCTCGCAAATTAGAGTTTTTTAACTGTCGAAAGAAGCTGGGAAGACGGGGGTTTTGATGTTGAATGTTTCCTTTGGAGGCAAACAGCCGTTTTCCAAGTCTTGAGTAAGAAATTTGAGATGAACTTTTAAGCTAGAACTGCACTGAAATTTGTTTTTTGTAAGTTCGCTTAGGATCGTTTTGTAGAAACAGTTTTCGTCCATTGAACACTCGTTACTCGAAGGTAATATTCGTACTGCTTGTCATCAGTGAAATGCTTGAATTACACCTTATTCGAACAATGACCGAAATTAATTTCGTGGGAATCAGCCAATCACTGCTCTTCTTCAATTGTACCCGAACATGTTGGTGTTGGTGCTGTGGCGCAAAAGTCGTTTGTTTAACTGGAAATAAAATTAAAAGCTTCACACGCTTCCAGTTCATCTCCCGTCGTAGTCACTCAGATACCTTTGGGGTTTTTTGGTACTTTCTCGGGGGGAGAGGTTCGCGCGCGGGGGGTGTGGGGTGTGTAGGTTGGCTACTCCCCGCTGGGGCCGCCCCCCCCGTCCAGTAAAAAAAATTTTGTTTTTTTTTTTTTTTCTCACCTCTTGTGTTGTGTTTGTTTTCTTGTTAATCTAGGGTTTTTATTCATTAGGGCGAATCTACAATTGAGAGACTCTCTCTTGCCTCGTTTTCTTTCATTAATTACAGCGCCATTATAAAACTATGGATTGATTTTTTTACACAGATCGCAAAATAAGAGTGCTGGCTAGCATAATGGGCAAACAGCCAAACGAAAAATGTGAAAATGATTTAGCTATTGGTGAAAGAGAAAGTAAACAGAGAGAGTCTGTCAATTGTAAATTCGCCGTAATGAAAAAAAAAAACCTAGGAATGTTCATTATGTTCTCTAGATCTCAACAACCTATTCAAAACGACGTATCAGATTTTGTAAAAAAAGAGGGGAGTTAACTTCAAACTTTAAATTCATGAAACCTTTGGCACTTTCACGCAGACTAAGACCACCAACACAAAGAATAACATTTCCCTAACATGGTGGTGATGCTAGTTTTCTTAATTTGTTTACATAATCAGAAACGTCGTTTCGAATAGGTTGTCGAGAAACAATGAGGTTTATAAAGGTGGAGCAGAAGTGGTTCAATTGTATTAGTGTAATGCAAAATACTGTCATTGTGTTCGTGAGATGATGCACAGCCTGTTGTTTGTAAACATGCGTGACGTAGATCTCCAGAAACAACAATTCCCAACAACAGCAAATCACAAGGAAGAATGTTCATTTTCGGTATTTGGTATGGTTTTTAAAAGGTTTCGGCTAAAAAATGCCTTCTTATGCAGTAAAACGAAGCGGACAAAAACTAAACTTGCTTTGTTATTTTTCGCTTGTTTTTGGAGTATAACATCACTATCCGAATTCATGGATTGTTTACATTTTTTTTTTTGTTAAATAAAAAAATTCTCTTCCCGGAAATTAGGGGGAGAGAGGGTCGTTCTTTTGCAGGGATGGTATTGCATACAAAGCCAGCTTTATAAATGGTAAAAATCAATTTCGTTCCAAAAAAAAAACAACGAATACATTGATGAGTTGAACGTTCCATCTTATAGTAAAATAAAAGCTCAATAATAGCTCAGATTTGGTGACAAAATCCTCAAATTAGTATTTTGGTTGCTTGTAGCTCGACCATTCATCTAGATTTCTAACAAATGATGTTGATTTTGAATCTGAGCATGGAAATTAGCCTACAATTGTTTTGCTTTACCAAATGCTAAGAAATCATATTTATTTCGTTTGGTAACAGCTCAAGATGTCTTCGAATTTGTTACAGTTGAAATTCTTTTACCGAAAATAAAAGTATTAACGTTTCATGGGTTTACCTTCATCCGCAATGGAGAAAACACCCCAGGCCTCATAGTAACCCATGAGTCAGCATACTAAATTTGACAGCTCTATCAGTCGAACTCTAACCGTGTTGGCAAACAGAGTGAAGCAACTCCGCTCAGAAGTGTGCGTGTTCAAAGAACGGTACCCCGCCGCGTCGAAAACGGACATCGTGCGGCACTTTGTGGACGCCGCATACGCCCGTTCCGGCATCTACAACATCTTGGCACTATTAGACAACAATCAGAGCATCGAAAGAAAGCCCGGTTCCGGACGGCCGACGACCCTGAGCGACAAGAAGCTCCAAAGAATGCTGAAGAGGAAGACCGAGGGAAAAGTGGCTACATCGCTGCGTGCGCTTGGCCGGGAGGTCGGTTCAACCGGCCAAACAGTGAAAAAGTACCTGGCAAACATGAACATACATGTAAGAAAGCGGAAGTCGCGTCCACTGGTTTCGGAGCTGCAGACAATGACGCAGCGGCTGCGGCTGAATAAATCGATTTTCCCGGCGAATCGCGACGTGGCGGTGGTGATGGACGACGAGACCTATCTCACCCTGGATGGCAACGACTAGCAGTTCACTTCGTATTTTACTTCCTCCACGAAGGAAGTGAGCTCCGATGTGAAGTTCCTTTCACACACCAAGTTCCCCAAGAAGGTGCTACTGTGGCTGACAGTCAGCGAGAAGGGGATGTCAAAGTCGCTCTTCTTTCGCTCCGGACTGGCCGTGAACGGTGAAATTTATAGTACGAAATGCCTGCCGGAGGTTGCTTCGTTCATCAAGAAATACCATAAGGGCGAAGACGCGGTGTTCCGGCCGGATCTGGCGTCGGTTCACTACTCGAAGCGATCGTTGGAGAAGATGGAGCGGCTGAATATCGATGTGGTACCCAAGTCTGCGAACCCGCCCAACGTCCCCCAGCTGCGTCCCATCGAGAGTTTTTGGGCCAACCTGAAGCGTAAGATCTACTCCAACAATTTTGTCGCGAAAACTGAGGAGAAATTGATAAATAAAAGTATTAAAGGGACATAGTTTACAAGACAATAATTTAAAGGTGAGCGCAAATATTTAATTTGTTTACATGGAAGAACCCTAGGTCCACGTTTGTTGCAAATGAGTTGAGATTACAAATATGTGACTCATTCTAGTCATAATCAAGTTGCTGCAACTTGTTTTGACCATTGGACCATTGATTTGGAACTCTCCTAGTTGATATTTTTATAACTAGAAGTGATTGACCTGATGGGGATGATTGCTATACCTTTTTTGAAGATTTCACATTTATGGCAGCTCCCTAAAAATCCCTCATATTAGAATTCCGTATCCCCAAAAGAGGCTTAAAGCAGAGCAGATCCACCTGCAGTTTTTTTTTTTTTTCATTCTTTTAAAAGTACAAAACATTCAGCATCCCACACCACGGCCCACGCTGCCGGATACCGGAACAGATTAACCTGTCATGTTCGTTTCAACTCCAACCAGCCGCGAAATGCCGCGACCCTCCGACCAGCCCGCCACCTCGTTGTTTGCCGTGTTTCCTCCTGTAATTGATATCACTTTCTAATCTGCCTTATCATTATTGCTCCCAAACGGCGACGGAAGCGGAGGCGACGCAGCAGCGGAATCGGGAAAAGTCACCCCTCACGCATTTTTTTTCCTCATCCTTCTCCTTCGATACTTTAATTTCCAATTTCCCCAAATAGGAAAAAAAAGAAGGAATTTTCAGCTCGACGACGAAAAGACGAACGCGGAATTTTATTCAAATTTAACAATCATTGTTGTCTGTTGCCATTACCGTCACTCGCGTCAAGTACTGCTCCCAGGATCACCGTAAAAAAATAAGTAGAAACAGCCGCACGCATTCGTTCGAAGACGTCAAAAAATAAAAGTTAAATTAAGGAGGAAAGAGCGATTGTCATACAAATAAATAAAAAATGAGCTGATAAGGGCTGATTGCCGGATTCTTCTGGTTCCCCCTAGTGCGCGGGCGGGACACGAATCAAGGATCTACCGATGCGGGGAGGCAAATTGTGAATCGAAGAAGGCTGATGGCTGGTGGTTGCGATGACAATGGGTTTGTCATCCGAGGCAGCCAAGTACCAAGCCAAGATGACAAATAGGTCGACGGCGCCGAGGGATGGGAAGGAACCGACAACGGTGAAGAGTCAAACGTCAAAGAACGGATCTGAGTGAGTAGATAAAGGAAAACAATTTTCGAGAATTAATCGAAATTACTGTGTGTTACGTTCGTTTTTATTTTTTTTACTTTTCGTTGCCACCGACGGCAAGAATTGAACAGAAATTGTATTGTTATAATTCCGTACCAAGAATGGAGAGATCTGCGTGGGAAAATTGGCAGGTTGCGATGGATGGTGATTATTACCGGCTGTATGTGTGTTGGTTTGTTATTGTCACGGAAGCACACAGCCGGTGCCGTTGATGGTTGTCGGATGGAAGAGCGAAGGCTAATTGAAGGTGAGTCTCAAGATGGGGGGAAGATTGATTTTTAATGTTTCCTTGAATCTTGATTCGTGGTGAGCGTTTTTCATTTTCAAGTATTGAATGCGTGTTGAGAATGGATGTGCTCCGTCAATCTGTCAACGACCAAATTTGATGTGTCAAAATAACGCTTCTGACACATCGAATTAGTATCATCGTGAGGGCCATAAATAGCGCTTCGATCACTACCTCGGCCCACGGCCCACGCTGGTGATAATTTTAGCACCTTCCAACTGCGGCGCTTCGATTTCCCCCATGGATGCTGCTTACAAAACCCGTCGTAAAACCCCAACGATGATGCGCTTAATTCAGTGTAGGTATCACTGCACGTCGATAACTTCCCCTCTCTTCTCATTAATAGTAATTCAGTACCCAAAGCCCAGAGCAAAGCCCCGGGTATAACTCTTCATACAAGTTATTACTGTGGAAATTTATAGATTCATATAAACACCCTGCGTCAATGGAGCGCCCCTCAACGTCAACGTTCCTCGGCTCGTTCGTTAGTTCGTTTGCTCTCTCGCACACTCGAAGTGCGTGTCGACTAGTTTTATCAAGTAAAACATCTTAATATTCGAAATAAATGGAATGTAATGAAACTTCTAATGGAATCGAAGCGGTTTCGATGGGAAATGATGCGTGTTGCTCCTTCTCTTCCTCCTCCCCATGACAACGTTGCTGGCGAGACGCGACGGTCGACTTGGATCCGACAAGAGGATTCCGGCACTACAACACACTCTCATATCCACTCATCGCATCACAGTTGGCAAAGAGATCCGGCTGAGGGAGAGGCAAGAGAGAGTTCGAGGAGTGCTTAATAGTTTCGGTGCGATATCTAACATCATTATTACTTTAGGCACTTAGGTTCGAGTTTTGGCATCCTTTTCCCCGCTGCCCTGACGCGACCAAACCGACTCCGCTCCCGACAGCCCGGAGGATATTTATGATTATTTTTATGATCAATTAAATTGTAATATACGGGTGATACTTAATATCATCATTTTCGGTTCGGTGTCTCCCTGTGCCCGTTCGTTTGCGAGACATTTGATCCGCGAGCGTCGCGAGCCGACTTTATTTCTTAATTCCCTCCCTGGACCCGGACAACCCGAAAACTCGAAATTCCTGGAAGCAACCAAATTGAAGCCAGCTTGCAGCAGTGCAATAATCTTTCAATTCATCCTTTTTGGCGAATAAAAACGGTTCCAATAAAAACGGCGTAGCGTCTCATCAAATGCAATAAACTTGCCCTATTCCCCCCTCCCTTCCGTCCACGTCCTAGCGCCCGCAACGGAAAGGGTTATATTACCTGAAAATGAAGGGAAACGAATGAACTTTCCGGTGAAATCGCGAGCAATTGAAGAGATCCGATGAGGACGATGATGATGATGACTGCAAGCGATGATGCCTTCGGAAATAAGCAATCATGTCGAATTGAGATTTGAAGCGAAAATGGCAGCGAAATGATGGGGGTTATTTTATTGGAGCTCTCAATGTGCCGATGTGGTAATTGATTCCAGCCCTGGAGGGGTGGTCCTTTTTTTTTCCTTCGAGATAAAGGGCGAGAGAGGACGAGCAATGCAAAGAAGGCCTTGCTTGTTGGTTGTTTGCTCACTTTGGCGGCTCTGTGGCTTCTGCACTGGGAATATTTGTTTTTGTGATTCTCCTGGAACTGAATTGATTTTTTTCTTCTATCGTACGAAACACTCGTATGACATGTAATCATGTGCAATACCAAAACCACGCATTTCACCTACAATCTTTAATTCCTTATTCGGTGCAACGGAAGCAAATTCACCGATAACCAATAATTTTAAAATATAATCTTCAATCTTGGTATTTGCTACGATATTTTGATTTTGCCACGAAATTTTCGTAAATTTCGGTGCACTTAAGCGATTGGACTTTTTCAAAATCAATTTCAGTATTGAGCTGATAAATTACAAAGGCGACAGTACATTGAGTTTATGTGTCAAAAAATCAAAAGATCAAGTCATTTTCTCAGTCATACGAAGAGCGAAAATAATGGAAATTAGTTTAGATAATGTGTGAAATACGTCAGAACTCTACACATTTTTGAATGTTAACTTGTACTTTTTGTTACGCTTCATCTATGTTTACACTTCATTCTTGAACTGTGAATATGTGAATGTGAAATGTGAATGAATATAGATTTGTTTCAAAATGAAATAAATAACTTTCATGTCAAGTTTGACGAAACCAGCTTAATACAATAATAAAATACTTATTTAATGCGATGAATAAAGTTCTTCACAGAACAGGCAACCAAATTCGTTTCGGTTGAAAAATTTTTTATTCTCAGTGTAGAACCCCAGATGGTTCGGAAATGGAAGCCACCTAGCGAATGGATTTGAATGAATGGGTTTTTTTTATCCATCGGATGGACTTAGAAGAGTGGAGATGAAACTACTGAAGCGATGGTTTTTCGGGAATCATCATACTTCAGTGAATGTCTGAATGCGCGGATTCAGAAAGCTCTACATACATGGATAGTGAGCATATGTCTTTATCACTGAGGTTTTCATTTTTTTTTGCGTATAATGTAAGCGATCAATGCAAACAAGTTTGCTGTGATTTGCGGTTTGTGTATGCCAGGTGAAATGGTTTACGACGTCGGGGCAATTAAATGTAGAAGCGTCTCTTAACCTAAATTAACTTGGTTCAGCTCAATAAAATAGACCAATAGGGTTTGTGCTTTCGTGTATTGGATGAGTTGTGATGCTTTGAGAATGCAGATCTGTATTCTGAATATTGATGAATGAGAACATATATCTTTTAAATTTTTTGGAAAAAGCAATACTTTCTGAGTCATTAGGGCGAATCTACACTGAAAATAAATTTTTGTTTATATTACGAAATCGGAGGTAAGTCTAACAAATCTATTCGTTATTTTTTGCAACGACACTAATTTGTACATTTTAAGAAGCTACCTTCGTATTTAATGCCCCTCGCGCAACTGTCAAAAGCACTAAGCATTTGTTGACACAGAAAGAACATTCATTTATTGTACGAAAACAATACAAAGAGCTACGAGTAATTTGTTACCAGTAGAAAAGAAACGTCTCTCTGGTGGTTGCATGAACGACTGCTAGATCAACTTTATCGACTCAAAATATAATTGAAAAAAGGAAGCGCAACCACGAGGAGTTGATCAGCGTTTTTTTTTTTTTAAATGTTTCTGACATGGGGTTCGATCCTGTATTTTTTAGTTTATTAATTGAGTCCGTGATTGATAAACCATGTTGACTCTTGAGAAGTTACTTGATTAATGTGCATGAGGTTCTAACTCTTGACAGCGCTTTAATTTCAATTTTGGGATAAATTAATGATTCCTGCCCATCATTAGCAGGAACGCCAACATCTATGAGTACGATCGAAGAGAAGCAGCGATTGGCTGGTCTTCACGAAATTCATTTTGTGCATTGTACCCAAAAGATGTAATGATAGCATTTTGTTGGATGACCAACAACATGAATGTTTCATACAATTTACGAGACATTTGTTCTATGTACAAAATCCATGTTTACGAAACGAGTGACAGCTAATTTACGAAAATAAATTTTCAGTGTAACATTGAGAGGCTCTCTTTGATTACTTTCTCTTTCATTCATATTCCAATCACCTTTACGATAGTAGGCTGTGCTTTTGAGCGGAGAAGACGCTTTTTTCCCGTCATAGTAAAAACACAGACAAACAGACGTAACACTCTGATTGATGCCCATCGTCCACCTAAAAAAACGATTAATTTTAATACAAATAGTTGGCCAAGCCACCACTCACAGCGCTTGCATCGACAATTATGACATTTTCCTGCTGAGTGATTTCCTTGCATTAGCATCGCTTGCAAGTGTGAGTGTGTTCATAACATGGGACGCAGATGTGAATTTTTATTTTGCTCTAATCGGGAAGGTAAAATCTGTGGTTTAGTTTTCCCCATGACGCGGAAAGGTATGAAATTTATTGAGATCAATATTACTATTACATAGAATTTAATTTTGACATAAAATAGATGCGCGCAGTGGGTGAAATTTTGCCAGTCAAGGGAGCTTGTGGTGGAGTGTGATGGAAGCGGACAAAAGGCGGTCGAAAAGCGGAAACTATGCTCCGACCATTTCAACTCGACAGCTTATAAAAACTGTCACAAGCCTGAGAAATGGTAAGCAAAAAAGTAATTCAGTTGTTATCTTAGATGAACATAGAATCATTGCTTAGGTTACGTGGCAATGCCATCCCGTTGCAACCTGCTGCTACGCACATTATTCCTGAGATTCCTAAGATTCCTGGTGAATCATCCCACGAAACGGAAATTGAATTCCAAAACATCGAGTTCCTTGCCAGTCCATTCAATCATGAATTGACTGAGGATGTAACGGAAGAGCAAGAGTCCACTAATTTCCCCTTTTCTACGAATCTGCTTCGCTTGATTCAAAACAAACGATTGACAGTCAAGCGAGCCTGAAGTAGTGTGCGTGTGTTTTATGGGCGCGCTCGTTGCGGCAGGAAAGACAATCAAACATGGTAGACACTGAAATGGGCAGAGCGGCCGTCAGATAGCGCTAGTGTTTTAACGTATCCAAATTTAAATTTATGACGATGTATTGTAAGGCAATTTGTTCTTAGTGTTACGTCTGTTTGTCTGAGGTAAAAATATTGGAAAAATTGAAAAATAATCGTGTTTTCGATCGAAATTCACATTGAAAATGTACCAAAGTGTTCCCTAACGGGGTTTGCTCACTGGTGTTGAACAAATCTATGCATTTCCGATTGATTTTCAGAGGAACATCCATATCCGAAAAAAGTGCTTTTCCCTTGTGTCGTGCGTGAATTGATGAGGAGGAGTCGAAAAAAGCTGACGTCTAGGATTACGGTTCTCGGTGGCAGTGAAATGAAGTGCAATTTTTACGATGAAAAACTGCGAAAATTTGGTTAAAAATGGCAAAGGGTAAATGCACCCTTCTTTTTGGGGAAATGCTCCTTAAACTTTGAAAAAATGCTCCTTAGATGCGTTTGCCCGGTATAATGCAATCGGAGGTATTAACCTTCTGGTTAACGCTTGCCGGGTGTTTTGACGGGTCTTCAGTTTCTTCAAGATTGTATAGTTTTGACGGGTTTTAAGTTTCTGAATTTAAGACCCGTCAAAACGAAATTAAGACTCTTCAAAATGAAATTAAGACTCGTCAAAATGAAATTTAAACCCGTCAAAACTACCTCGAAAATTGCGCAGCGAAGCTCCGCTATACAATCTTGAAGAAACTCAAGACCCGTCAAAACAACCGGCAAGCGCTAACCAGAAGGTAAATACCTCCGATTGCATTATACCGGGCAAACGCAACTAAGGAGCACTTTTCCAAAGTTTAAGGAGCATTTCCCCAAAAGAAGGGTGCATTTACCCTGCTGCCGTTAAAAATGGTAAAAAGTGTCCATTCTTGGGTCTGCTGTCTAGTCGTTCAAAACGAACGGCATGAATGGCTGCTACTGCTTGCATCGAACCTGAGTTGGCGATTGCTACGTTTGAGGAAGAATATTGACGACGAAAAATCTGAGCAGAAATATCTAGCCAATATCTAGAATTAAATTTTTGAAAAAAATACCAAAACCGTACCAAAGTGAATTTTGATTCGGTGTGCAGGCTTAATTTGTAAATTAATCGGTTCAAGAAGAGTGTATTAGACGCAGATATCATGTTACTACCGGAAGGTTTCCGACACGTCGGCGACGGCCGGCTTGATGTGGACGAGTGCCGACTGCAGCAGCTGCGGGTCCAGCAGGACTTGGCTGAGTTCTAGGACATTGAGGAGAGCCGATTTACAAAGCGACAAATAATTTATTTCTACCAAATTTTGAAGACAATATCTAATCTATCCTGTTTTATTTTATTTTGACTATTTTGTTTTGATTTGTTTTTCGTTATGCTTGTCTCTTTTCAGTCACATTGGAGTGGCCCACTGCTTTTGACGGAATGTGCTACATACTTTCAGCGTATCGTTAACCAAAACGAACCTTGCTGCTAACCTTTCCCCAACTATCCAACATCCCAGTGATTTCTCGTGGAAGTGCAGCGGATTTCTCGGCTTCCTTCAAAGCGAGTATCATGTCAACAAGTTACTTCCCATTCCTTACTTGACCAGCATTCGGGCACGGCCGGCGCCGGTATTGCTTTATAATGGGTCACCGGTTTTTACACATTGAGGATGTACGTTAGTTCCAAACATCATCTGTGTGTAAATACAGCTGATCTGGCAATAACGGAATTGCATCCGTGGGCGGTCAATCATGCTCATGCTCATGCTCATATTCCAATCACCAATACGTTTTTCATTCTACTATTTGTAGAGTATGCTAGCCAGTACTGTTTTGTTTCGATCTGTACTAAAGAATCCCTAGAAAGTTTTATTATGGCGCTGTAATAAATGAAAGAGAGTCAGCCCGGAGAGAATCTCTCAATGTTAGACTCGCCCTACAGAAAAAAAACCCTGAGATTTCTGGAATATATGAAAAAAGATGAATTTCTTGGAAACTGTATCCAGAATTAAAAGAAATGAAATTGCATTGATAACAGATAAAGAACTGCAATGAGCATTCTAAAATAATTATTATACATGGAATTTGAAAGTTTTTCCAGGGTATGCAATCGAGACAGAATCTGAAATCTGGATGAAAATCGGCTCTATGTTTCTAAAAAAGACACTTCATATGTTCATGACTGTCAGGATTCTTTACAAACTGACGAGGAGGTATAGAGGATCTGCCGGTAAAGGACTTCTCAACGATGCCACCCACCCCTCTCAAACCCAAACGATACCAGTATTTGTTAACAAAATTCCAACCCACACTACATCGACCCAACGCTCTAACCACGGACCACCCCCACAACGCCCTCGCATGAAGAATCAAAAATGCAAAGTAAAAAAGTAAGATTGTAATGATACAATTTCGCA
The DNA here is from genome assembly GCA_024533555.2 of Aedes koreicus. Lineage (NCBI taxonomy): Eukaryota > Metazoa > Arthropoda > Insecta > Diptera > Culicidae > Aedes > Aedes koreicus. The sequence continues at coordinate 423,556 of JAHHFK020001018.1, forward strand.
TGATTTTGCTTCATTTCTCGATATGGATCGTAACTGCAACATTGGTTGAAAAGCAACAAATAAATTCGCATCTAAAAATTCAATGCGTGCGTAAGGTTGAGCAGTGTATTGTTGTTGATTGTGTGATTGGTGTCCAAAAGTTCTATAGCTCACAGAAAAAAAAAGTTCTCGAAAGGATCCGAACCGTGGCTCTAGATAGTAACCATTCAGCCACTTTAACAAGTTGAACTAAACGAAATAAATGCCATACAGTTGCTTCAATTGTCGAGGCGTTTAGCGATACAGCAGTTAAGCAAATGGATATTTTATCCACCAAGCTGTGTGCAACCGGTCGGTTGCACACACTTGCATCACTTCGTTTATACATAAAGCCTGTCTACATTAAATTTCGAACACTTATCTTTCAGTGTAGATTTTGAACTATTTCACGGATAGCTGAATCGTTTCACTTAGATGACAGGTGAAACCCTCCACTTTATTTCGTGGTACAACATGTTTAAATTCTTGTTACATTCAGTAAAATGGCGACGAATCAAGTGGAAGTGAGCAAACGCATTTTGTTCGAACGGAAGCAAAACCCGAATTTATCGATACGCGATCTTGCCAAGAAACTGAAACTGCCGAAAATTACCGAGTTTTGTGTTCGCAAATCATTTGAACAGTGCTTGACTGTGGATCGGAAGGTTGGAAGTGGAACAAATCGAAAAGTATGCTGCCGACATATGGACAAGAAGGTGGTAGTCATTATTGAGAAAAATCCCAATCTTTCTGTGCGAAATGTGGCTCGCAAAGTTGGGAATTCAAAATCATACGTACAAAAAGTGAAGCAGAGGCAAGGACTGAAGAAGAGAAATGCGAAAAAGGTGCAAAACCGTGATGATAAACAAAATTTCACTGGAAAAAGTCGCCCTAAGGAGCTTTACACCAATTCTTTGCAAACATTTTCTTGTATCATAAAGGACGACGAAACATACGTACTCGAAGACTTTAAACAACTTCCAGGTCTGGCCTTTTGTACCGCAAAGCAAAGGAACGCCGTTGCCGAGCATTTCCGGACAAAGAAGGTGTCCAAATTCCCGAAGAAGTATTTAATTTGGCAGGCCATATGTAGTTGTGGTCGAAAATCTAAAAAACTCGTCTCTACCGGCACTATCAATAAGGATGTGTACGAGAAAGCATGTCTGCCAAAGCGGTTGCTACCGTTTATCAGAAGCCACGACTCTCCAGCTGTGCTTTGGCCTGATTTGGCTTCTTGTCACTATGCGAAATTCGTTCTGGAATTGTATAAGGTACGAGAGGTCAAATACGTGCCAAAAACAGCCAATCCACCAAACTGTCCAGAACTTCGCCCAATAGAGAATTACTGGGCTCTAGTTAAGCGGAAATTCTTCGAAACTAAGTAGAAAGTAAATGGTACCGATGATTTTACGAGATGATCGAGTGACACGGCGGGCATATCTGAGGATACCGATGGCGGGTGTACCACAGACAGTTTGAGAATTTTACAGAAAGAAGGATTAACATCTTAATCAACTATTTCTAATGTAAATAGAATTCTGTTATTGTGAAATAAACAATCGGTTTTGTTGAATTATGTGTAATTTTTTTTTTTGCTGTTCTTATTCTGGTGTCCGAAATTTAAAGTGGACAGGCTTTAAAACGCTTTATGGATCAAAATGCGCAAAATTGCCTTTTCTTAATCATGCAGATTTCTCGAGATATGATTGCAAACACTTCAACTGGTTTTTTTCTCCACCATCTCAACCTTTGGGTGTAGGCTTGCATGAAAAAGCAAGCCAACCAGCATTAGCCAGCCATCCAGATCCTTTTCAAACGAGACTTATAATCTTCACCTATTCGGAGAACCCCTTTAGCTCTCCCCCCATCGTTTTGCCTTATGCCAGCCTCAGGCTGAAAGTCTCTCTAATAAAGAAAACTTTACCCTAACCCTGCTTTGAAATGTTATTCCGTGAAGAATTCTTCAGATTGCAACTAAAGTATGAGAAATCTCCGATCTCAGAGAAATTATTGGGATGTTGGATAAAAGGAGTGAGACAGGCAGCAGGGTTTGCAAGTGACGTCTAGTAAAATATTTATACAGTATGCGTCAGAAAATGTTAAGAATCTCACTAGCAATATCTTTCCACTGTAGCCGTTCAACCTAGTTTTACAAGTTTTTGTTCCAGATATCAATCATTGCTTACAAACAGATTGGTGTATTTGAATTTGTTGGGATTAAGGAAGATTTTGTAAAAACCGTACGACAAGAATGAAATCATCAGATGCAGGTCCAGGAGGCTGCTTCGGATATCGTGGCTCTTGAAGAAAGTTCAAGAGCTACTGTATTTCGAGGTAAGGCATCAATTGGACTCCCAACAAAAAAACCTGGTATCTGGAAACCTCCCAACAGTACCAAGAAAACCTGGAAGTGGTCGGAAGCGACCTGTGAGCACTCCAGCGTTGATGCAGCCCATGAGATGAAAGTAACTCGCAATCCCGTGCGGAAAATAAGAAATATGGTAAAGCAAACTAATGTATCACAAGCAACGGTTGAAAGAGAGAAGACTTAAAAAGAAAATCCAGAGCTTGAGTTACAAGACACCAGATTACTGAAAGAATTAATGCAGCTAACTAGAATGGAGCACATCAAGAAACTGCTTAGTGAACTGAAGATGAGGTCCCCCGTTATTCTGTTCACAAAAGAGAAGTTGTTCACTGTCGACAGCGTTTTCAACAGTCGGACCAACTAGTATATAATTTCGTGAAGAAAACAAATTACTTAAAGGCATACACAGGGCTGGTAGCGGATGTATGGATAAATAATAGTGACTTTAGTGACTAAAATAATAAAAATAGTGACCAAATAGTGACTTCCAAATTTGAGTATTTTTTTAATCTTGTATACATTTGTTGTATAAGTACAGTAAAAATTAACTAAGTGATCACCCCGTTTGAAAAAATGAATACGACTGCGGCACAGTATCACTTTATGTGTTTTTTTGTAAAGAAGCCTATAATCAAGGCACTTTTTTTTCTCAACGACCTCCTGTACTTGGTCCGCAGCTCGTATTTGCGAAGACGGGTCTATAAGAACGGTTGAAACGCCTTTCAGCATGGCCTGTGCTAGAATTACTTATGGCATATCTTGATTCTCAATTCCTTTTGTGAGCCGTTGCCATGTGAAGTTGTTTTCACTACCTTAATCACCTGAGGGTATTTAGGCTTACCTACAGCCGTTTTCTTAGTAAAAAAAACAAATTCCAATACTCCTCAATTCTGTACTCAAGGTCAGCACCTAGCATTTTAACAAGTTCCATTCGTCAACAAGAAGATCAAAGTTGACCTGAATCAACTGAAGTAACTTAGCGATTTTCACAACATACTTGGAGTTTTCACTGGATGCAGAGAGGCTGGTGGGTTTAGGCATTGGCAATATTTTATAAACGAGTTCTGCAAACCAGACTTTTGACGTAGGCCTACGGGTACAATTCATAAAAAAATCGCATTGCGACCGTCATAAAAAGTGGTCAGATTTTGAGTATCTCAGTCATTTCTCAAAAGATTTTCAAAAATTTTACACCAATTGATCGGAAGATTTTTTACGCATCAATTTCAATATAGAACATTGCTGATTTCGGGCCACATACTATTGAAAAATTCACAAATGTTAAACCTTGTCTTAAAAAGTATATTAACTCCTTCAGGCTTAAGGGGTCATATACGACCCCAAAAGGATAATAGCTGTATAAAATCACACAGACTGAATAAAAGTGTACACTGTCTTGGACAAATTTGTTTCCCATCACTTTTTCTATCTGAACAATTTAAAAAAAACACATGAGTTTAAGGCCAATTGACGACCTACACCATCCTGAATATGAAGAAGTTCTGGAAAAAAAAAGCTTTATTAATAGTGTACACCGTTGTTTTAGAATGTTGTACGTATGCATACGTATTATTAAATTTTCGTTGATAAACGTTGAATATTTTTGTATCTTTCTGGGAGGTTCTAGATCATCCAAATTGTACTTGAGTTCCAAACTTCAGATCTACAGTTGTAACAGTAGCTTTCAGGGCTATATAAGGTTACGATATGTTTTCAAACATATTGAATAGACCTTTTTGAAGGTCCACAGTCATTATTTGATAACTTTATGATGTTCTAGGTCATCCAAACTGTCCTTGAGTTCAGAATTTAAGATCTACAGTAGTAACTAAAGTTCTTTGGGCTATACACAGTTACGCTACGTATTCAACCATATCCAGTGAATATTTTTGACAGGGAAAAAAAAACGTTATGATATAAACGGGGGTGATCTAGGTCATCCCAACTGTCCTTGAGTTTAGAACATACGATCTACAGTAACTGTAGGTGTTTGGAGTATGCAAAGGGACGATATGTATTTAACCATATTGATTGAATAGCGTGTTAGGCCAACATACATAATGCGACAATCTTGGGATATTCTAGGTACTCCAAAATATCCTCAAGTCAAAACATAACATCCACAGTTTTAACAGTAGTTTTTTGAGCTATATATGGTGACCAGATGTATTAAAATATATTCAATGAATCTTTTGGAAGGTCAACAGTCATTATTTTATAACTATTTTTTTACTCATCTAAGTAATCCAAACCATCATGGAGTTCAGAACTTGCAATTTGCGGTAGTTACAGTAGTTTTTTGGGCTATTCAAAGTTACGTCACGTATTCAAGTATTTTCAGTCAATATTTTCGAACGTAAAAATACACAAGAAGATAATACTGGGATGATCTAGGTCATCCAAACTGTCTTGGCGTTCAGAACTTAAGATTTACAGTTGTAACAATACATTTTAGTCAATACAAAGTTACAGTAAATATTCAATCATTTTCAATTAACATTCTTAAAGTCAAAAAACATTATAATGCAATATGACATGTTCTAGGTCATCCAAACTATCCTTGAGATCAGAACATAGGACCTACATTGGAACAAAAGCTTTTTGGGCTGTGCAAAGCTATTGAAATATACAAGTATACATGCGTATTGAAACATATTCATTGAATATTTTGGAAGAACAACAGACATTATCAGATAATCTTCGGATGTTCTAGGTTATTCAAACTTTCCTGGAATTCCAAACCTAAAAACTACAGCTAAAGATTTTAAGTCTTGAATTGTAGCTTAAAATCTACAGCTTTTTGCTCTAAACAAAGTAACAATATGTATTTGACCAAATTAATTGTGTCTTTTGAAAGGTCAACCGATATAATGAGATATCTTGGGATGTTCTAGGCAATCAAAACTGCCCTTTAGTTCAGAATATAGGATCTATAGTCGTAAAGTTAGCTTTATAATCTATGAAAGGTGACGATATGCATTCAAACACATTCAATGACAGAGCTTAAAGGTTAAGGTTAAAGGTTAAGGTTCATAAAAACTGACCTTGAGTTCAGAACTTAAGACAAACGGTAGTAGCCGTAGCCTTTTGGGCTATACAAAGCTATGATAAATATTCAAACATATTCAATGAATATTCTGAAACGCCCACATACCTTATTAGTTTCAGGTCATCCAAACAATCCTTCAAAACTTATAGTCTACAATTGTAACAATAGCTTTATGGGTATACAAAGTTAAGTTAGTTTGTTTGGCAAATAATATCCCAATATTATCTCATAATGTCAGTTGGTCTCCCAGGACATTCATTGAATATGTTTGAATACATAACATAACATTGAATAGCGGATAAAGCTACTGTTACAACTGTAGATCATAAGTTCGGCTCTCTTGGCCAGTTTGGACAACCCAGCACATCTCAAAAATATATTTCCCAGTTTTTTCAATCATTTAATAATATTAAACACCAAATCAATCAGAATTCACCAAATTGCTTGTATACATTAGGCCTGAAAGGGTTTATTCAAAAAACATTGCAATGTACCTGTTAAGGAACTAAATTGAGTATATACCCTATTAATCCTCAAACAACCAAAATAGATTTTGCTCTTTCTCCCAAGCACATTTGGTGTAAGGCTTATCACTGTTATCAGTTAGAGTAGGAACACACCTAGATCGATTATTTATTAAGTTCGCTTTCCGTTCGGATCTCTACACACGATCTCAGTACTGATCGTATAGATATACGAGTATATATAATACCCAGAAGGAAAACTAACTCAGTTCAAAATATACTCTGAAACCTTACGCATCTACCGTGTTATTCCTATTAAAATAATCAGGCGAGCAATAAAGTTCAGTAACCCTCGAACAGTGTTTATCCTTCCCTACAATTTTCACCGCATTTAGTGTTAGTCGCGAACCCGAACATAAAATTGGTCCTTCGAACCGGATCACTAACGCGTGTGAAAAAAGTGAAATCGGTTGAAAAGAACAGTTTAGTAGTGATCGTGAAAGTGCCGATTAAATTCAGACGGATCTAACGTGAACATTGATCCGTGAATAAACGAACTGAAACCATATAAAGAAACTATCAGTGCTACAGGAAAAAGTCCCCTAGCGGGTGAAATTCTAAAAGTGATTCCGCACAGTACGGAGAAAATTATAATTTATTTCGAGAGAGAAGTCGCTGCTTTCTACGTTCTACGTTTCGTCGAGAAAGGGTCATCGTACATCGTTCCATATTATTGGGCTTACGCAACCTTTGTTGGCTGGGTCAACGTTCTACAGGCTTGGCTTGGTGGCTTTGTTGGGCTGGACAAAGAGCTTGGAAGAATCGACTCGCACTTCGTGACGCACTGTAAGTACGCATGCATGCTAGCAGAACAGCGGCTGTTGATTTGATGCCGAAATAAATTGCACTGAGTGGACACTGAATAAAATTGCATCGATTGCACTTCTAGGGCTAATTTAACATATTACCCTTTGTTGGTTTGGTTGTGGAAGAAATTAGTTCGAGTCTGGTACACGTTTGACGTCCTTTGCTCATCGTAGGTGAAGTTGTGGTGGTGCAGCTGTTAGGCGAGATTTCGTTTTGCGAATTAATTTGTGTCGTTGGTCGATTCTGTGGATTATCGGCTCAATAACTTATCCATCAAGATGACTCCTAGTTTGCGTACTCTTTCTCGTCAAGAACGGTTCTGCAGTGACACGATGAACAATCTTATCAGCCTTATTAACAATTACGATGAACAAAGGGACAAACTATATCTTGAGGGGTGGATGCAGCGTTTGGAGAAAAACTTTGTTGACTTTCAATCGAATCGTTTGCAGATGGAACTAATGGCAGATCAGGATAAAGATCCCGAGGCCGCTAAAACTGCTGCCACTGATGAGGATCAGCACCGGAAAATTCGGAATGATTTCGAGCTAAATTACATGAAAGTGTATGGGTTTCTCGCTTCCAAACTTAAACCAGAACCTACTGCATCGTCTTCAAATGTTGTGACCCCCAGGGTTCCAGTTCCTGATCCATCTTTCGCTCGAATAAGGTTACCAGAAGTAAAACTTCCCACTTTTGACGGTACCCTAGCAAATTGGCTTACTTTTCGGGATGCATTTGTAAGCCTGATCGAATCTAATCCTCAACTGAAGCCAGTTGACAAATTTTCGTACCTTGTTTCCTCTCTAACTAAGGAAGCAAAGCGGGTGATTGAGTCGATTGAGATCACCTCGGCTAATTTCTCTGTAGCTTGGGGACTACTTGAGAAACGGTTCAATAACAAGAAACTTGTTGTGAAAACATACATCGAATCTTTGCTTTCCATTGAACCAATGCGCAAAGAATGCTACGAATCATTGGCGCGCCTGATCGATGAATTTGAGCGAAATTTAAATATGATCCAAAAGATGGATGTTGAGACCAACGGGTGGAGTGTACTTCTCGCTCACATGCTTTGCACACGTTTGGATGGTGCCACGCTTAAACAATGGGAACAGCATCATAACTCTACTGAAGTTCCATTGTATAAAAATGTGATTGAGTTTCTGCGCGGGCATTGTTCTATCTTGCAAGCTTTATCGTCGTCGAAACCGCGCACTGCAGATCAGCCTAAACCCGATCTGATTCGTTCAATGAAACCCAAGTTAAGTCATGCCGTCACTACCAGCTCACCGTCTAAATCCTGTCCGTTCTGTACACAGTCGTCGCACTCTCCATTCCACTGTGAGGCTTTTCGCAAACTTCATGTTTCCCAACGATTCGAAATGGTGAAGAAAAATTCGCTTTGCATAAATTGTTTCTCGCCATCCCATCTCGTCAAGCAATGCCAGTCCAGTTGCTGTCGAGTATGTGGACAAAAACATCACACTATGCTGCACCAAAAAACCACACTTCGCTCATCGGAAAATAGTCCGAATCCCAAACCACTATCTACCGAACCTCAGTCCACTCGAAGTACTACAGGCGCTCAAACTTCGTCCGCCTCCTCTCAGTCGTTGCAGCCACCAAGCGTTGTAATTCCGCCATCGTGTAACCCATCAACCAGCCATGTCGACTACTCTACTAGGAAATGTTCGATGCATTCCTCTTACTGTTTTGCTACAAACTGCCATGGTGAAAATCTCTGATTGCAACGGTTACACCATCTTCGCTCGGGCTTTGTTGGATCCTGCGTCGCAGCTAAATTTGATGACGGTACAATTGTCGCAGAAACTGAAGCTACGTCGAATTAAATCACATCAGGAGATTGGTGGTGTAGGGAATGCTACTGTCGTTTCATCCTACTCTGTTGACGCAAGAATCGAATCACATTGTTCGAATTTCATCGCTGAATTTTCGTTCCACGTACTACCAGGGATTACTCGCGAGCTTCCTGCAAAAGCAGTGAGCACCCAAGAATGGAACATTCCAGTTAATCTAGTTCTCGCTGATCCTACTTTCCATCAACCTGGCCCTATCGACATGATACTTGGGATGGAGGTCTACTATGAACTCGTCGAAGAAGGTTTGTTACGTCTTGGTCCAGATCTACCAGTTCTGCAGAAAACCGTACTCGGATGGGTCGTGTCCGGCAAGGTTGGCTCATCTCCGTCGCCCCCAATCAATTTCGTTCACGTTTGCAGTTCGCTCAGTTCGCTTGAGAATCAGTTGGAACGCTTTTGGGAACTAGAGTCGTGTCAATCTAACAGCACTCTATCCGTCGAAGAAACGCTTTGCGAAGCACATTTTGCAGCTACAACCACTCGTGATGATAAGGGTCGCTTTGTAGTCCAGCTTCCAAAAAGGTCAACAGTTCTCACCACACTCGGAAAGTCTAAAGACATCGCTACTCGTCGTTTTCTCGCTCTAGAGCGACGCCTGAACGCTAGTCCATTATTGAAGAGAGCATATTCCGATTTCATTGAGGAATATCATCGGCTGGGACACATGGAGGAAGTAACTTATTCGGAAGGATATGAGCCAAAGGCGCCATCGTATTATCTGCCTCATCATTGTGTTGTGAGACCTGATAGTTTAACTACCAAACTCCGGGTAGTATTTGACGCATCCTGCGCTACCGATACTGGAGTATCTCTCAACGACGGATTGATGGTCGGTCCCGTCGTACAAGATGATCTGGTCTCGATAACTTTGCGGTTTCGGCTTCCCCGGTACGCAATTGTATCGGATATCGAAAAAATGTACCGACAAATTCAACTTTTCCAACTCGACCGTCGGTATCTCAAAATTCTTTGGCGAAATTCTCCATCCGAACCTCTACGAACCTTCCAGCTTACAACTGTGACATACGGGACTTCCTGCGCTCCCTATTTGGCAACAAGATGTCTCCAGGAGATTGCTAGAATTGGAGAAACTACACATCCAGAAGCATCCAGGGCAGTGTCCAAGGATTTCTACATGGATGATTTATTAACCGGCGTCGATAACGTCGCTGAAGGTCAGCAGCTTTGTACCCAGTTGTTGGATCTGCTTCAGTCTGCTGGATTTTGTCTCCGGAAATGGTCTTCGAATTGTCCGAAAATTCTCGAACACTTACCATCAGATCTACGAGACGAACGAACAGTTTTCGACTTGAATTCCTCCTCCGAACCGATCAAAACACTAGGATTAAAATGGCAGACTACGACGGATGATTTTCTCTTCGAAGTACCCAAATGGAATGATTCAACTACAATTACTAAACGGATCGCGCTATCTGATGCTGCTAAATTGTTTGATCCTCTCGGACTTGTCGGTCCAGTAATCGTACAGGCCAAAATCTACCTCCAAGACTTGTGGCGATGCCAGAAGATGTGGGACGAGCCTCTTGATGACGAACTTCAGCACCGATGGCTCGAATTTCGTGAAAAACTTGATGCTCTTCAGAATCTGTCTGTCCCTCGATGGGTTATACCCGTTTTCGAACCGGTCTCGATTGAAATGCATGGGTTCTGCGATGCCTCCGAAAAGGCATATGGGGCATGTATCTATCTTCGTGCTACCGGCAAGGATGGATCAGTTATGGTAAACCTCCTCGTGGCAAAATCAAAGGTATCACCTCTTGGAGATTCTCGGAAACAGAAACGGGTCTGCCTGCCTCGGTTGGAACTTTCGGCTGCACTTCTTCTCGCCCACTTGTACCAAAAGGTACGAAACGCCATTACCATCAATGGTAAGTCGTTTTTCTGGTCAGATTCTACCATTGTTCTTCATTGGTTATCCGCTCCTCCGTCGCGATGGAAGACATTCATTGCAAACCGCGTTTCGGAGATACAGCATACCACGGCAGGTGGATTATGGGCTCATGTCTCCGGTTCAGAAAATCCCGCTGACATAATCTCTCGGGGAATGGACCCGGAACAACTGACATCTATGGACATTTGGTGGCACGGACCCGACTGGTTATCAAATCCATCTCGCTTTTGGCCTACTTTCGTGCATACATTGGACGAAGATTTCGTTAAAGAAGACCTTGAAGAAAAAGCAGTTTCTCTAGCAACCCAGATGATAACACCAAATCCCATCTTCGCTCTTCGGTCCTCATACACAGCACTGCAGCGTTTGGTTGCGTGGATTCGACGGTTTCTCTTCAATTCAAATCCTGTCAATCGCACACAACGTCGTATGGGATTTCTATCCGCAACAGAACTTGATGATGCCAACAAATGTCTCGTTCGACTGGTACAACATGATACTTTTCGAGAAGATATCGCTTCGTTGACCAACACTGGAGATGTGAAACCGTCCTCCAAATTGAAGGCTTTAGCTCCGTTCCTTGAAGAAGGAATTCTACGAGTTGGTGGCCGGTTGCGCCACGCTGCAGTTTCTACAGATCGGAAGCACCCGATGATACTGCCTTCCAATCACCTGTTCTCGGATCTGGTTGCTCGATATTTCCATCAGAAAATGCTACATGCTGGACCTCAACTGCTTATTGCGAGCATCAGGGAGAAATACTGGCCTTTGCGTGTTAGGAACCTTGCGCGAAAAATCGTACATTCTTGTGTTAACTGCTTCCGCTGTCGACCAAGAATTCAACAGCAAATCATGGGCGATCTTCCGACAGAACGTGTCTCACCAACGCTGCCGTTTTTCTGTACAGGCGTGGATTTGTGTGGTCCGATCTTCTTTCGGTATCCAAAGCGTAAGTCGCAGCCAATCAAAGGATATGTAGCGGTTTTCGTCTGCCTTTCAATAAAAGCGGTTCATATAGAGCTCGTTGGAGACCTTTCCACGGATTCCTTTCTTGCTGCCTTGAGGCGGTTCATTGCACGTCGAGGAAAACCAAAGCTCATCGAGTGCGACAACGCTACGAATTTTCGAGGTGTTTCCCGGGAAGTGGCCGAACTTGCCAAACAGCTAAAAGAGCAGAATTTACAACACGCAGTTACTAGTTCATGTGCCGAAGATGGTATAGAATTTAAGTTCATCCCCCCTCGTTCCCCGAACTTTGGTGGTCTGTGGGAAGCAGCTATCAAATCGTTTAAAACCCACCTCAAAGCCACCCTTGGAAACACGATCCTTACGGTCGAACAACTTACGACACTATTAACTCAAATTGAGAGCTGCATGAACTCTCGACCGCTAACCCAATTATCGACAGACCCTGAAGATCTCGATGTCCTGACCCCAGGACATTTCCTTATCCATCGTCCTCTCACAGCCATTGCGGAGCCTTCGCTAGAAGGGTTAAATTCTAACCGATTAGATCGTTGGCAGGAAGTACAAGAATTTCTTCGTCGTCTTTGGAAGCGCTGGGCAACGGAATACCTGTCTGGTTTGCAGCAAAGGACGAAATGGACCCACAAAAAGAACAACATCAAAATAGGAACACTAGTTCTGGTGAAGGACGACGGACTTCCACCACTGAAATGGCGCTATGGCAGAGTACAGCATATTTTCAGAGGTGACGACGGAAACATTCGTGTCGTCGTGGTGAAGACCAAGGATGGCGAATACCGGCGCGCAATATCCAAAATTTGCGTTCTGCCCGTCGACCCTGCACCGTCACTCACGTCAAGCGAAGGCGCTGTTGACCTCTGATGTCCCTTTATCTCTTCCATCGCAGTTTCGCACTGCGCACCGACCGGGGCCCACGGGCCGCCGGACCATGTAAGTACGCTTTGGTAATGAATTTTCAAAAAACTTAAGGAATTTTTATCTCCCACCATGGCTGGCTGACGGACACGTGCTCGGAAGCACGAAGCGCTACGACCCACAACCACAGCGCAGGAGATTCGATTGATTGATGTGACAGGATTGATGTGACGGTACGACTCAGATGACGGACGAATAAGTGGATGGATGAACCGAAGAAGACGATCGTTGACCCAATGCCAGCAGCTGATCGATCGGGCTCGATTACCAAAGCAACTGCCGAACCCAAGGTCGTCGAATGTAAACAAACCGAACAGTCACGTGGTAGGAGACATAAACTTACGAAGTAGTCAGCTAGATATGTCGAATGTGATCGCCATAAATTAGATAAGTTAAAAACTAGGTTTTTAACGTTGGCCGGCGTATGTTAAGGAACTAAATTGAGTATATACCCTATTAATCCTCAAACAACCAAAATAGATTTTGCTCTTTCTCCCAAGCACATTTGGTGTAAGGCTTATCACTGTTATCAGTTAGAGTAGGAACACACCTAGATCGATTATTTATTAAGTTCGCTTTCCGTTCGGATCTCTACACACGATCTCAGTACTGATCGTATAGATATACGAGTATATATAATACCCAGAAGGAAAACTAACTCAGTTCAAAATATACTCTGAAACCTTACGCATCTACCGTGTTATTCCTATTAAAATAATCAGGCGAGCAATAAAGTTCAGTAACCCTCGCACAGTGTTTATCCTTCCCTACAATTTTCACCGCATTTAGTGTTAGTCGCGAACCCGAACATCTATTTCGTAGTTGCCGCGACGGTATGTAAAAATTAAGTGTTGACAAAAGTTCTGCTGAATCAACGCGTTGCGAAACAATGTCATTTACGAATGATACTAATGCAAATTCACGGCGCTCTTTTAATGATTGGATGCTGATGAGCATGCAGCGGGCTTCATAAGATGGAAGCGGAAACCTTGTCCAACCTAATTTACGAAGTGCATACAGTAAAAATTGCTTCTGTACCGATTCTAGTCGTTCTTCATGGGTGACTGAAAATGGTGACCAAACCACGCTACAATATTCCAGTATTGACCTCACATATGCAATGTACAATGTTTTTATTGTGTACGGATCATGAAAATTGTAACAAAAACGTTTTATAAATCCAAGCATATTATTTGCTCTGTTGATGATAGTATTGTAATGCTCAATGAAAGTTAGTTTCGAGTCCAAGATAACTCCTAAATCCCTTTTTCTTTTACATTTCTCAACTGGCTGATTCCCTAGATTGATAGTTATGTCTGGGGTGTTTCGTTTCCTACTAAAAGCTATCGAATTACATTTCTTTACGTTCAGCTGTAAAAGACTTTTGTTGGACCAAATATAGAAATCATTTATTTCTTTCTGGTATGTCATTATATTTTCTTTGTTTTTTATTTCTAAAAATAGTTTCTTGTCGTCAGCGTAAATAATAATTTTTTTGTTTTTGTGGAGGAAGGGAAATTTATTTACATAAAAAATAAATAAAAGAGGGCGTAGGGGGGGGGGGGGGGGGGCAGGAGGTTACTTTTTTTTTTTTTTTTTTTTTCTTGATTTGATTTTGTTGGGGGTGAGTAAGATAGGAGCGGCCCACGGGGGTTCTTGCTTCAATTCTTTTTTTTGAAGTTTGGTAAGTGAGGGGGTTGAATGGCAAAACTCTGTTGATGTTTATCTACTGTATCATTAACTAAGAAAATTTGTCTCAGAAATTTCCTAGAAAAAATGTGGAATTTCAATATACGAGTTTGAATGGAACTTTGAAATCATAACGCTTTTATAAACTGGTCGAATTGCACTGCATCCCGATTTCACCTATGACCGAATTGAGTTCGCTTGACTGTCGGGATACGAACAATCAAATCTAGATTCAGAATTACTAAGCGAGTAAGCGAAAATAAGTCCTTTACCTGATATACAATTCGTTCCCACTTTTCTCGACTATTTGGATACCAAAAGAGTAGTCCGCTTTTGAAAAAACTGAACCTAACAAAATATTTTTTAGAAAAAGTGAGTGTAAATCAAAAATGACTGGATTCTTTTGGATAAACATATTGCATATTGAATAAACTTTCTAAGTGTTTTACTCCTATCCCGTTCGATTTGTCATGGGGTTCACAGGGTTTGTATGTATAGAAATATGAAAAATTATTATGAAATAGCTGGAAAATTGTAAAAATAATGAAAGATGATGTAATATCGAACCACGTGCGTCGCATTCAAGCTAATCTAGAGAGCTGTGACCAACCAGCGCTCTGCATTTGACAAGTTCAATTGAGGTAGAGGCGGGACAGCGTTCGCCAGGGCATCTAGTTTTTTTGTGTATATTTCTCGACTTTTATATAGTGTGACCAGCTAGCTTAATTTGGTTGACTAGTGAACAATAGGTATAACTGATTTTTTTAAAACTTTTTACAATCGGCGGTGCGAAAATAGTGACTTTAGTGACCATTTTACTGAAAATAGTGACTTTAGTGACTTTTGGATGCAAATAGTGACTTTTTAGTGACTAGACTCAAAATAGTGACCAAGTCACTAAAAAGTGACTTGCTACCAGCTCTGCATACAGGAACCAGAAAGAACCAAATCATTCTCCAGAGCAGAAATGTCGTGCTGAAATGAAAACGCCAAAATACGTGCAAGAGGATCCAGAACACTGCCGGGACCTCAATTCTACGAGTGCTTGCAGAAGAGGATGCTTCCAATAGATCGGAAGCATGAGATTCCTCCTCTCTTCTGACCGGATTTGGCCTCTGTCCATTATGCCAAATTAACTCTACAGTGGTTTTCTGATGACAGAGTTGATTTCGTACTGGGCAATCGTCAAGCGGAACTAGGAAGGTAGGTGCAGTGGCCCACAACGTTTCAGACTTCAAAAAAAAAAAAAGAAAGTGCAAACAAATTACTGCATGACTTGTTCGACGGTATAAAGGCTAGGAGGCGCAGGCTTGAATAGGAGGATTGAAAATCGATTGCCGAGAATTGTCAATTTTCAGAATTGCCGAAGCTAACATTTCCCCTGCGTTGAATCAAAATAGTTTATGATCAGTGCATTTGAGTATTGCCCAAGCGCAGTTTGTAAACAACATTCTTCCTCCAAACCTTCGACCATCCAATTCCCTCCGACTCGAGAGCCAATTTCCCATCAAAACCGAAATCCATTCAATCTTCGGCACAAAGCCGATCTTTGCAAAGCACGGTCCACCGGAAAACATCGCCGAAATTGCCGCACTCGTTCAATTATTCATCGCAATCGGCCATTCATTGCCGGCAATCAAAATCCATGGCCCACTGACTGGGATGCGACAACAACGACTGGCCGCTGTTGACGGATGAAGAAGGGATGCAATCGAAGACGCCGAGCCGCCATGTATTAATGCGATTCTTTCTTTCGTTTTTTTTTTTTCATTTCAGCGACCAGCACTCCGGCAGGAAGTCAGGTTTCGCCGAATCGTCCCGGATCCCCGGGTTAATGGAAAGCAAATATTTGCGCCTCTTCCCGGTTTTCCATGCATTTGTGATGAGAAGGTGGCTCATGGCGTTCGTTTTTTCGCAAATCTCGCTCGTCCCGAATTTGGATTCCGAAATTGAAGAAGCAAAAGAAGAAGAAAAAAATGCTAGTGATTCTTTTTGGCCACCGCCCCCGACCCCTCGGTAAATCGAGAGAGAGTTGATTTCTTTCGACCGAAGGCCACTGAAATCGGCTACATGAGCGTAAATGTCGATGTGAGTCGTGGGAGCGGGGGTCAGACGAGGCAAAATTGGATTCCAGCTCGTAACAATAGGTTCTTTTCATTAATATTTAAAGTGGATTTTAATCATAATTCCTCGTCGTCATATCTTCGCTTCGGGTTCGGGTTTCTTTTTTTTTTTTTTGAAGATCGGGCTTCGCACGGTTCCTATGTGTGTGCACCTACATCGTGCACATGTTGTTCCGGTGGTTGTCGGATCGGATCGAAGCCCGCGCGCTGCATGGCGAGAGGAGAAGGAGCTGGTCTAACAAGCCTCTTGTGATTGAAGAGTACGATTTTTTCGTCGGCGGCGCGGTCGGATCTCTCAAGGGTCTGCTCTTCAGGCCAGCTTCTGGTGTTTAGCTTGAAATTATCGGGCAATGTTTACAAATCATTTTACAGTTAGACACAGCGAACCGGGTAGGGCTCTCGGATCGTTTGTTGCTACCGAATCGTGAGTTGGAAATTGCATGGTTTAAAGTTACAATTATCGCAATGTTTTCGAAATTTGCATTGAGCTGTGTCGATTTCATTCTACGAAATGCCTCCTTTCCGTTTGTAGTCAATTAAATCTCAACTACGGCGAAATGACTCGGGAACGACAGCAGGTGCCAATTCAGTATCCTTCTGTGGAGGGGTAAGACACTGCAGCAGGTGAATCGCCGAGGAGCCGTGTTTATTGTTATCGCTTTTTCGATAATGAGAATAGTAGGCGAAGAATCCTTTAGCTTTCGGCATCTGTTTATCTTCCGAATCAGCTGCGCGACTGACGTAAGACAAGGGCAGGATGGGAAAGTGGCTTCATTAGTTAATTGAATTTCGACAATGGGGCGAAAAGGGAAACTTTACCTTGTTCGATTGCTGCCGTTCCCGTGATCGGAGCGTGGGGCTTCCGGAATTAATTTCCAATTTTCGGGTTTCCTTCCGTTGTCAAAAAGAACCTATCTGTTTCGCATTGTTAAATTAAGTTCCATCGACATCGTCATGTGCAGGCTTCTTTTTATTAAACTTATGCTACCCGCAAGAAAAATCGCTCCACATACTGACAGTGACGTGAAATTAGTCCCCTCGCATATCAAACATAAATATTCATGACGCGAATCTTTGCAAACTTAATTTCTACTCTGTCAAATCTCCTACCCCCTCGGGTGGTTTTTCCAAATATTGATTGATTATATCCTGTCAAATGCGCTCCGTTGTCGTTGTCGTATGTGTACATAATTATTTGCCATCCTCCACCGGGACTTGGTGGCACATTCTTATCACATACTTACCCCCCCTGGAAATGGAACCTCTCTGACGAGGGAAAATCATTTGTTTGTTTATAAATAGGTTTCGGAAGAATGTGACATTCCTACCCCCGGTGACGAGACTCAGTGCTTTGAGCAACTTGAGCTCATCAATTTCTGGCGCTCGCTCGCTCGTTCGCTGCGGGACGAGATAATGATTTTGTCATTTTATAGGGAAAACTTTGCCCCACTTATCCGCAGCTCACAGAGAATAGGGGAGGGGGAGGAATTTTTCCATTGATTAGAGCCGAAGAAGAGCGGAAGGGCGGGCAGTCGAGGCTCACATATGTCAGGCATGTGAGTAAATTCATCAAATATGATAATGAATAGGAATTAGAGATGATGCCGGGTGGAAAGGAAGGTCCTTGCGAGAAGTTTGGCCAGGGGAAGGGGTTAATTTATAATTTTCAGCTAGTGGTAGCTAGTGGTTGGGCGGAATTTGATCTGCTTTCTTTTCGGATTTCTTTGAAAACAGGTCTTGAAGGAGGGTGGGGGATAGGAAACGGAGCATGTGTGTGAGTAAAGTTTTCGACTGATAAGAAAGTTGAGAGGCAGTCAATGACGTGTTCTTTTCTCGAGATATGATTAATTGAAGGATGCTTCCGGGCTACTTTGCCGGGATGTTTTCTCGGCAATATCGATCTTACCCCTCACCGTACCACCAGGAGCAGGGCTTGTCAAATTTATAACCATTCCTAATTTTGTATTACACTGGAAGATGCCGAAGCGCGAGCAGCTCTCATGGGAGCAGGTTCCTTTCTTTCGACATTCCTACCCCCCACTTCGAGTGCGAAGCGGTTGTTACGATTGATCAAAATTTATTGTTATTGTGCTGATACCGAGCCGGCGGGGGAGGGGTACTAATTCGCAAACATGTACGCACATTTTTGCCCTGTGTGCAACCGCAGCAAGCGGTGGATTAAAAATTCAAATCGATGTTTCTGCGTATTATTTTTATGTTTTCGCATTTTCCGAGGGGATTCTCGGGGATATGTTTTCAATTAATAATTGATGATGATACATCCGAAACGGTACGCGGGACGCGCAGGGGAGGTATGCAAATTTTTTGCGGATGTTCAGTTCAGCGCGTGGAAAGAAGGAAATATTGAGCTGCCAAATCGAGCGCGAAAAGACGCCCGCGTGTGTTTTGATGAACGATTGCGGGAAGTTGCAAACAGAGCTCGGTTTGATCTTTGATATCAATCAAAAAATTTTAACCCCGCTAACCTGCTTCACGAAGATCGATTCATGTTTTCTCTCTCTCTCTCTCTCTTTCCTTCCGCACGGTTTTACGGGAATGTTTTCAACTCTGGGAAAGTTTTCATTTTTCAAAGCATGTGGAAAAAATGCCGAACCGAGTTGGAATCAAATTTATATACTGCAGCGGCAATGCGGGTCTACCGCTCGGTGGATGAGCCGAGGGATAGGAAGGTTGGAAAAAGTTTTCCATATGTCGGCCATGTTTGTTTTCCACCAGGCAACCGTACGCTGGGCACGGAGCTGAGATGAGTTATGAGGAAAACGGCCAAATCGAAATTCATCAAGAAGCGAACGGGATGAAGAGCAACCACCCTTAACTCATTTTTCTGAAACGGATTTTATCAACCCCCGTGCACGATGGTGCGAGGGGTACGAAACAGAGAAAAATAATTTTAATGTCTAATAATATTTGCATATTATTTATGACACTCCGTGTGATGTGCTATCTCGCTTCGGTTCTGACGTGAGTGCGAGTGTGTGGAGGCACGTCATTCTTCAGACGCTTCCTCATCTTTGGGCCAAGGAAGGGGTAGGACTCTCGGTGGGGATAAAGTAACGTATGTTATTCGATTAAATTTTTATGTTGCAATTTACATATTTTATGGATGCGGAAGGAAAAAGAAAATTTTCCAACCAAGCATCGACTCCCTGATTACCCCGTCTGACTGTCTCTATCTCCAGGAACAAACAAGAGCAATCTGCAGCGGTAGATTAGAACCGCTCCGGAATCACGTACAGATGACGTTTATTAATCGTAAAAATAATTCATACAGTTTCGGTTTTTTATCTGCATCGCGTCGTCGACTACAACCACAACGAGAACCCGCAGTTTATCGATTTTCAACTGTTTCCTACCCCTTTCGCGCGCACTCGATTTTTAATCTTGCCGCAACAAAAGAAGATTTTCCAGTCCAGTGAGCATCCTCTTGTCGTCGGTCGTCGGTCGTCGTCGAGACGAGACAGAGCAGGAAGCGTTCTATTGATCAAATATTAATAAGCTTACCCCTTTTTTTGGTGTCCCACCCCTCGGTTTTCCCAGAGGTAGAAGTGGTTTCACTGATTTAATGCGATGAAAGAACCAAAAGACGCGACTGCGGAGACCTCAATGAATCGTAATATCGATTATTAAGTGGCGATGGAGGAGCGGGACAATGCCTTTTCCAAATTGGCCAAAAAAGCACGAGTTGAAAGCAGAAATGTATAAATTTAATTAAATTTCAATAAAATTATACATCTAATTAGGGGGTATTGATACCGTGCTATGTGGGACGCCTGGAAGAAGAGCAAAGCCGAAGGGTGGCATCTGTTGTTATCAGTTGGAGTCGATCTAATTTACAACTGCCTCCCTTCCCCGACGCACCTTCCCAGTTTGAAGTTCTTGGTTTGCGTCTGTTTAGACACTGACGGTGGAATTATTTGGGAAACGGGTTGTTTTTGTTAACACAGATGAAAGAATGGAAGCTTATTGGTCCAACTGGTTCTATAATTTGGTCCAATTTATTCATTCATTTATAATGTACTAAAACTGAGTTTTTTTTGGCAAATCGTCCAACCGTTTTGGTCCAATAAATTCGCCATTATAAACCTTTAGACCATTTATTATGGCTTAGAAGTCTACATACTGGCACATGAATTTAAAAACTTTGCAACTTTTTAACTGTTTAATTTTAACATACATTGACTGAATTCGAAAAGTATCTCCTAATTTAGAAACAGGACTACCTATAAGAAAATCCGTCTATTAGGAAATGAACATGTCATTTCAGTTAAATTATTTGATCCTATTAAAGGGTATTTCGATCAAAATTTGGTCGACTTAAATTTGACGCATTTTTTTTCATCGTGCATTAAAAAAATTGCACACCCCTCCTTTTGAAGATGTATGCGTGTAGCATCATGCCTCTATTTTGATTTTGAGATTAGCACTTCAGTTATTGAAATGTCGTCGAAGGAAGAGAAGCAACGCATCCAAATTTTGCACGTGCATGGCGAAAATCCAAACTACTCTCACGCCAAGTTGGCGAAATTGTTGAATGTGGCTAAATCAACTGTTACCAACGTATTACAAGTGTTCGGTGAACGTTTGTCGACAGCCAGGAAAGCTGGATCGGGGGAAATCGAAAGCCGGAGGCCACAACTTTGATCGACTCACACAAATTACTGTTTGACCAAATTTTGATCGGAACACCCTTTATTCTATCTATTTTTTTTATTCTCATTACACCTAGAATGCCCCATTTTGTCTTAACGGATTCAATAAATTGATTAGACTAATTATCTTATTATTATTGGGTCCCTTTATTTGGAAATTGGTCTACAAATTTGGAGAGTGGCCCATTAATTCGGTTATTGGAAATTGGTCCACCAATCTGGAATAGTGAAGATAAGTCCACTAAAACCAAATAGCGTACCAATTCGGAAATTGGTTCACCAATTTAGAAATCGGTGCACCAATTTGGAAATTTGTGCAGAAATTTGGAAATTAATCCACCAATTTGTAAATTGATCCTTCAATTTTTAAATTGGTCGATCAATTTGCAAATTGGCTCAGGAATTCGGCAATTGATCCACCAATAAATAAATTGGTCCACCAATTTGGAAATCGGTCCACCAATTTGGAAAATGGTGCACCAATTTGGAAATTGGTCCACCTATTTGGAAATTGGTCCAACAATTTGGTACTAGGCTCACCAAATTCGAAATTGGTCCAAACATTTGGAAGTATTATCAGTTTCAAAACTGGTTAATCAAGTGAACATCGGTCAATCAATTTGGAAATTAATCCATCATTTTGAAAATTGGTGAATTATTGGTTCACAAATTTGGAAGTTGGTCAACCGAATTGGTAATTGACCAATTTGGACCCATTTGGAAATTGATCCATCGATTTGGAAATTGGTCCATCAATTTGAAAATTGGTCCACCAATTTGGGAATCCGTTCACCAATTTGGAAATTGGTCCACTAATTTGGAACTTGATCCACTAATTTCATAATCATTCCACCTATTTGGAAATTGGTCCGACAATTTGGTACTTGGTCCACCAAATTCGAAATTGGTCCAAAAATTTGGAAATTGTATTATCAGTTTAAAAATTGGTCCACTAATTTGTAAATTGACCCACGAATTTTGACCATTTCAAAAATTGGTCCTCCAGTTCGGAGACTGACCCACTGATTTAAAAATTGGTCAATTAATTAAATAAATTGGTCCACCAATTCAAAAACTTCCCCACTGATTAAGAAATAGATTCTTCAATTTGAAAATTGGTCTATTATTTTGGAAATTAGTTCACCACTTAGGATATCTGTTCACCAATTTGAAAATTGTTTAATCAATTTGGAAACTAGTCCACTCTTTTGGAAATTTGATTTTGGAAACTGGCCAACCAATTTGTAAATTGGTCCACCAATTTGGAAATTGGTCGATCATTTTGGAAATTGGTCCATCATTTTGGAAATTGTTTCACAAATTTGGAAATTAGTCCACCAGTTTTGAAATCGGTCCATCATTTTGGAAATTGGTGCATTAATTTGGAAATCGGTTTACTAATTTGGAAGTTGGTCAACCGTATTGGTAATTGACCAATTTGGGACCAGTTGGAAATTGATCCATCGATTTGGAAATTGGTCCACCAATTTGAAAATAGACCCAATTATTTGGAAATTAGTCAAATTAGACCAATTTGGAAATTGGTCCACCACCTCGAAAATTAGTCCAAAATTTTGGAAATTGGTTCACCAATTTGGATATCAATTAATCAATTTTGAAACTGGTTAATTAAAAAATGTTACTCCAATTTGGAAATTAGTCCACTTATTTGGAAATTGGTTTGAAAATTGGTCTGCCTATTTAGAAAATTGGTTCAACAATATGGAAATTAAGCCTTTCGAAATTGTCCCCAATATTAAAAGTTGTTCGGTTATTTGGAAATAGGCCTTTAAATTTGAAATTCATCAAAAAATTTGGAAATTGACTCTCCAATTAGAAAATGGACTCACCAATTTGCACATTAGCCCATTTATTAGAAAATTGGCTAAATCATTTGAAAATTCTTCCACTAATTTGGAGCTGAGTCCATCTTAGATTGTTCATTGATTTACTGAATGTTTCATTGATTAGGAACCAATTTGGAATTTGAATAATTTATTTACTGAATAAGTGAATAAATCCGGAAATTGGAAAATTGGTGCACAAGTTTGTTATTTGGCCTACCAAATTTGAAATGGGTTCACCAGTTTGTGAATTTGTACATCAAACTACAAATTGATTAACTAAATTAGAATGTTGTCAACCAATACATTGGAAACCAATTTGGAAACTGATTCTCAATTATGAATTTGATTCCTCAATCGAGAAATCGGAACACCAATTTGGAAATTTGTTTCCTCAATTAAGAAATCGGTTCCATTAATTTAAAAATTGGTTCCAACAATTAGGAAATTGGACAGCAACTGGGAAATTGGTTCACAAATCTGAAAATTGATCCACCAGTTTGGAATTTGTCCATCACGTTTAAAATCGAAGCTTCAATTCTGTAATTCAATTTCAGAAATTGGTCCACCAATCTAGAAATTCACCATCAATTTCACCAATTTGGAAATAGGTCCATCAATTTCACCAATTTGGTACTCAAATTTCGAAATAGACCCACCAATTGTGAAACTTAATTAACAATTCGGAAATCGGTCCATCAATTCAGAAAATAGTCGACCAATTCGGAAACCGATCCATCTAAGTATGTTCATTAATTTTCTGATTAGTTCATTTTGGTAGTAGATTCAGCTATTTGGGAATTGTTTCACTATTTTAAAATTTGTATAAATTTTGGACAAATGGTCCACCAATTTGTAAGTTTGATCATCAATTTACTGACTGATTTGGACGCTCATATACCAATTTGGAATTTAGATCACCAATTTAGACAGTCTATGAATCTGAAAACTGATTTAATTGGTGCACAAATATGGAAATTGGTCCACCAATTTTCAAATTCACTTTTCTGGAGACTAGTCCATCAATTTTTCAACTATTTGGGATTTCTTTAAACAATTTTGAAATTGGTTCTCCAATTTGAAAATTTGTTCCCTAGAAATTGGCTTACCAATTTGATAAATTTGAATTTATCAAATTTGATACCAATTTGGAAGTCAGTTCCACGTATTTTGAAATTGGTCCAGCGATTCAGAAACCGTTTCCTTCATTTTGAAAACGCTTCCATCAATTTGAGTATAGTTTCACCAATTTATAATTTGTAAAAAATAAAAGACTGTTCATCGATTTACTGAGTGGTTCATTTATTTGAAATTTAACCCTCCAATTTGGGTAATCTCATTAATTTGGAAATTCGTTCCACCAATTTGAAAATCAGTTCACTAGTTTGGAACACTTCCCGTTAATATGAAGTTGGCCAACCAATATAAAAATCCAACTTCTTTGGAAACTGGCCTACAAATTTAAAAGTAAACTCACCAATTTGGAAACTTGGCCATCAATTTGGAAACTGGCTGAAAACCCGGCCATCAATTTTGCAATAGTTTCAACTTGTTGGGAATTGACCAATTTCTTAAAAAATATTAATGTCACTTTGTAAATCGCCTCACCAATTTGAAAGTGCGTTCACAAATCCCTCACCAGCTGTTTTTCGGCCACATTCCAAAAACTAATTTATACATCAGTTCGTGAATCTGGAAACTGGTAAATTGGTGCACAAATTTGAAAATTGGTCCATCAATTTGGAAGTTGGCTCATTCTTTTGAAGACTGATTCATTAATTTTTCAACAATTTGGAAATTCCTCCATCAATTTGGAAATTGTTTCTCCAATTTAAAAATTTGCTTTCAATTTGGAAATTTTGAAATCGGTTCCATCAATGTGAAAACGCTTCAAATAATTTGCTTATTGGTTCATCAATTTAAAATTTGTAAGACGAATGTAGTATGGTCCACCAAATTTTATGTTTGTGCATCGATTTACTGTGTTCTTCATTTGTTTGGAAGAAGATCCACCAATTTGATTTATTCCATTTATTTGGAAATTTGTTCCACCAATTTGAAAATCAGTTCACAAATTATTGTTCCACACTTCCATTCATTTTAAATTGGTCAACCAATTTGAAAATCACCCAACCAATTTTTAAATTGGCCAACAAATTTGGAAGTGAGCCCACCAATTTTGAAATTGATCTACCAAATTCAATTTTGCAATAGTTTCATCTTGTTGGAAATTTACCAATTTCATAGAAAATATGACCAACACTTTGGAAATTGACTCACTAATTTGAATAGTAGCTCACAAATCCCTAACCAGCTGTTTTTCCGCCGATTTCCAGAAACCTTCACTCCACTGTGCCCTGCTAGGAGAGGGAGGGGAAACCAGTCCGATGCCGATGGCAATTCGATATTTCTTTCCCGCGTTTCTGAAAGACGACACCACGCGCGGGAGAAATGGTGCGTGAAAATGGATTCAAACTTAACACTTTCGCACTGTTTCAAGTTCTGGTGGAAACCATTCACTGGGAGGGCGGAATGGGGAGGGGGGGAGACGGTGCTAGGTAATCAATTTATAGCATTTTAAATGATAACAGCGATGCTGGAATCGGAATCTCCGGAGGAAAGTTTCCAAATGCGATCGGTTCCAGATGATATTTTCCTCGAATTGCCGTCTTTCCAGCTCTGCAAGGCGGGGTAGGAAAATTGATTTTTAATTAAAATCTACAAGCTGATGGCCGTCATCGGAGCGTGTAAAGCTGGCGTCGTTTTCTTTCCTGATTCCTGCTGGTGGCTCTCGGTAGGAATTAGTAGAATAAATAAATTTACCAGGCAATCGAAAGGGTGAGAGGAGACACCTGCAACATTGGAGTTTTCTAGACTTCGAGAGGGTTATCCCCTATGGATTCGAATCCGGGTAGGCGGTTGTCGTAGAAACGGCTGAGGATTTTTTCCTTCGGACCATCAACCCTCTGATCTCCTTGCTTTGAAAGGAAGAAGCCGGAATCGCTAATTAGCTACACACTCGTTCGAGCTCCGGTCCGGCACTTGTCCACATGCATTCATTACTCGGAAAAATGCTACACTTTATAAATACAAATTAGAGAGAATTCGGGTTGAGATTCCTGGCCTCCATCGCTCCCGTTCGGGATCCAAGTAAGCATCGGAAATGGTTTCTCCTCGACCAGATGACGGTTGAAACCAAGTGCAGCTTGTTTCAATTTACATCCAGACTTTTCTCCGGTCCGGGAAAAAAGAAAACAAGGAAACACATACGAATTTCGGGAAGAGTTTGCCCGGGTTCTGTTCGTGCCCCATTCGGTCAACGTGGGCAATGCGATAATGATGATGGTGATTAGGGACTGCCGACCTTCGTTGCTTCAAAAGACATACACACACACATGACCCTTAACAGGCAAAAACATTATCGCTGCTATTATTCCAAAGGGCAGTGTGTTTATTTAGGGAAAAATAATGTGCACGAATCAATAGATATTTACATTCCGCCCGAAGGAGCCTTCGTCCTGCGAGGGAGGAGAACAAGGCCCGTGACGGTCTTTCTTCACCCAATTAAATATGTATTATTTAATCTCTGCAAAAGGACTGCAACCGAAAAAATCCTCGTGTTTTTTGTTTCGAAATCATTGCATGTTGTTTGCAGTTCTCTTTCCGGGATAGGGTTTGGAGTTTTTCCTGCTTCTGTGTTTGGATACAGTTAGCAGAAAATTAACGAAGATCAAACATAAATCGTCGGAACGAGACAAAGGAGTTGGGTGCAGTAATTAGTCTGGTATTCTCGGGATTCTAGGAAAGGAGAACATTGAAAATTGAAGGTGGAAACACATTCAGCAATTTTTCAAACACATGACACACAGTCATCAAGTCGGTCCATAATCCTGTCTCAACTTCACACTCAATTACCGTGAACTAATCGCACAAAAAGCCCCCCCAATAAAACGCTTCACATCGCGCCCTCGTGCAAAAAAGTGCATCCCGTCCGCTCAGCCGAGGGAAATCTCATTGCATAAAAATCCAATTATCACCCGAAATAGCAAAACAAAGCCCAATTGTCCAAATTAACCCCACCAAATTGATCGCCTCTCGTTCACAGCTCGTGCATCTCGTATGACTCTTCGGTCGGTCGTTGCATCGTACGTCTGCGATGCGCTTGTTGCTGCCACTGCAAGTGAGCAACGAATGCAAACAGATTCAATACCAACTCCACCCGCCCTGAGCTCAAATCGCGAAAACCAGGAAAGGATTGCACCGAAAATCCAATTACACAACCGATGCATTTCACCTTCCACCCAAAAGCACAAAAAAAAAACCCAACCGGAGGCAATCACTCAACTAGGCAGATGCTCCCTTTCACAATTTCTCCTGTTCGGCATCAGATCGTCGTCATCGTCGTCGTCGTCGTCGTTGCCATTCGCCATCATCGCAACCCAGTAGGCTAGTAGGAAAAAAGTGCAACACCGAGTCCACCCCATGCAGAGATTGCACCGCACCCACCGAGATCGTCGCAGTTGGCGGCGCGCCGAGGTCGAAGCAATCAAAAAACGGTAAATTCCCACATATTGGTGCATACTAATTGCGGTCATTTTCGCCGGGTGATAACCTGATATTCCGCGGCGCAGCCCCCGAGGACTCTCTTCCACTTTGCAACGACGACTGCAAAACGAAACGATTCCGGACTGTTTACCGTAAAATTGCGCCTGCAGTTGACTGCGAAAATCAACAGCTATCCAATTTCCCTCGGCCAACTAAAGGACGACCGAGAGAACGACCTGTAGCGCGTCGGAAAAAAGGCCTATGGGCTCGCCTTTGCCGTTTTTTTTTGTTGTTGCTGCTGCTCCTCGCAGCGTTGCAACCAGCTATCATCAGTCAATTCATATTCCGGCTTCCGGAGCGGTCCCTCCTGTCGGTGTTGTGTGCATGCATCGTGCAAAGGTATCGACAACAACGTCCTCGGCGAGGGAGGCTGCCACATATCGTCAAACACCATCTCCGCTGGCTGCTGTCAGCCGAGGTGCGGTTTACGTTGTTGCAGCAAAAAATCATAAACACATATCCACCCACTCCAACTTCTCCGCCGGTCGGAGTCAAATTCGGTGGTTAGGAAAAACCGAAGTTGGCTGTGATTTTTCCTCACTAGATAGATGCAACAACGTTTGGCTGCGCTCATCGTCTATAATACGCGTTTGTAAACAGTTTCCTATCCCCCCGCCGACAGCCGGTTGTTGCAAGTGAGGAAACTCAGGAAGGATCCGGATCAACGATGGGCTTTTAGTGGGATCAATTTTTTGCTCTCCCGTTATCTGTAGCCGATGATTTATTTCCATTCCGATTTTTCAATGGACTGCTCCGTATAGGTAGGTAGATCGTTCGGAACCGTTCAACCTCTGCTGCACGCGGGCGAGGTTAGGATTTGCTGGCCATGGAGTTTCGTTTTTTGCTCAGGATGCATCGCTCGCCGAAACGCTCCGTTTAGAGACAATGAGATTTTCGCGTGTTTGCTCTGGTGGAGAAAGCTGACGATTGAATTCGAATCCCCCGCGTCGTCGTGCCACCGAAATCGGCCAGATTCCATATTTCATATCGGGACGGTTTGGTCCTTCTCTTTGGCGCGGCAAGGGTCATCGCATCCGTGTGCTGCACGAATGAGAATGGAGTGTTGGGTTTTTTTTTCTTCTTCGTTGCTGTTGATCCGGAGTCCTGTCTACGAGTTGAATGCTACTCCTGTCTGTCCGGATCGATGAGATTAGGAAATGTAAACATTGAAGCTTAAAAATGATGAAGCACTTGGAGCGGTGCTTTCAATTATGGCTTCGTGAGTGCACGGTGGGAAATGAGGTTGTGTGGGACTTCATTTCTAGGACGTTTTATGATTGTGTTGCCAATGACGGTGGTGCCCGTCGTAGTCACTCGGATATTTCGGTGACTTGCTCGGGGTGAGATTTGAACTTTGGCGAATGGATGCTAATAACCACTATGCAAGGGGTTTCTCCCAGTTTTGAAGATTCAGAATGTGGAGATGAAACGCTCATTTCCAACGATTTTCATGTAATCCAATTATAATACAACTGAGTCTCTTTACGATTGTTTCTGCTCTAGCAGAAACTTCCTCCACAACTCGCGGCAGCAAATTAAAAAGGGGCTGCTGTGATTGAAAGTTGAAAAAATTCACGAATATCCATTAGCATGGAACACGGACATATGAAAGAAAGAAATGTTCGTTCCACCTTTATTTTTGGTAGCCTTTTGGGTCCTATAATAACTGTGCAAAATTTCAGCTCGATCTCTGAAACTATATTTTGGCGCCCATGGTTTTAATTTTCCATTGAATTTTCTATGGGAAAACTTTCCTTTACAAACAAATATCTGGTGAGGTGACCCGTTGGAGCCGGTTCATAAACCACGTAGACTCATTTTTGAAAATCTCAGACCCCTCCTGCTCCCTCGAAGACTTTTCTCCATAAAATTTTTTGAAATACAAATATGAAGCGTAGACTTTGGTCAAAATCCCCCCTCTCTCCCCAGAAAAGTCTACGTGGTTTATGAATAGTCCCTTGTCCTCTAAAAGCACATCAATTTCTCCACTCGCTGGGAAATTTCCCAAGGAAACTTTTCTTCGAAACCGCAAAGTGATTCGACGCTTATGAAAAAAGTAAAATAGCTAAAACTGATTGCTATCCAATCGAATTGGACTGTTTATTCTAGCAGCACATTTCCTTAATGCTGAGCGAAAAACGGTGTTGCTTCAAGCAACCAGCAGCAGGTTGCAGGTGGCAGTGCTGCTAGAAAAAAAAACAGTTCATTGAGCAGTTCGTTGAAATAGCAATCATTTTCAGCTTAATAACTTTTTCCACAAGCGTCGGATCGCTTTGCAGTCTTGAAAGTAAAGTTTCCTTGAAAAATTTCCCAGGGAACAATTGGATTGGTTTATTCTTAGAGGACAATGAGGTCATCTCACCTGATATTTCGCTGTAAAATAAGTTTCCCAATGGAAAATCGTATGGAAAATTAAAACCGCGGGCGCTAACGTATAGTTTCACTGATTCAAAATTTTGCACAGTTATAAAAAACCCAGAAAGCGAAAAATCTAGGAGGCTCTGCCCTCAATCGGTTGGCTTTTCAAGGAGCTGTCAAGTTTTTTTTTCCGTTTGTTTTTCGCGAATTTATTTTCCAAAAATGAAAATTGTTTCAAAAAAATTGAAAGTGAGTTTGAAACGGGTTATTCGGGTAAATGAAACGTTTTTGTGATAAAAACCTGTTTTGAGATGAAGAAGTCTTAAGAGGAAAGGAAATAACTGTGCAATGGTCAAAAATCTTGTTCACAATAGAGAAGACGCAAAACGCTGTCTCATGCTCTGTAGGTGCGGAAGAAACCTACAATTTATTTTCCGGATTTTGTCTTGTCTTGTGGATTGTCTCCCGGCGGGCCATTCACAATAAGGAAAGGAGAAGTCCCGTCCGGACCGTTATGGTTTCCCGTCGGTCGCATTCGCCAGGTGCTTCGGAAGAGAAGCGTGAGAAGGGCGTTGGTACCGATGCCCGTGGCAACCTGACCACAATGATGGAATTTCTAGCTTCTGAAATTCTTGAGAATAGGAAATTTTACATAAAACCTGCAGAGAACCATTTGCATCTACGACATCTCGAATACAATGCAATTTGAAAAAAAAATCGCAACGTATGGACCACAAGGCCGATTTTTTTAATTTGATCAACATTCCAATAAAAGGTTATAAATTGGACACAACAGATAAGCACAACCTATTTTAAATAATTTCATGCTCTGGTGATCTGATGGCATTATTTAGTGATGTAGAAAAAAAAAACTTGTGAGAGTGTGTGTCAGAGAGAGAGAGAGAGAGAGAGAGAGAGAGAGAGAGACAGAGAGAGAGAGGGAGAGAGAAAAGAGAGAGAAGAGAGAGAGAGGCTTTGTGTCTGCGCGTGCTTCTTCACTTTTCAGAAAGTGAGTAATGGCGCTAGAACGATAAGCCATAAAAAGCAACGACAAGAGTTAGGCCTCATGTCCCAACCGACAGACAAACTCTCACGCATGAAAAGGCACTACACCCTTGGCTTTGGAGCCTGGATACAATAAGGAAACCACTATGTTCCAGCCCAGAATATCGGACAACAAAGAGTACATGTACTTTTTTCTCAAGTTACATAGCCAAAACCATCCTGCTTAGTTTTGTTTTATTAAAGTTTTATGAATGCCACTAGAATTCAATTTGGTTTTATAATGACACCAAGAGAAGGCAATAGGTTTCAGATTTTAGTCAGGTTTTTGAGAACCAGCACAGCTTGTAAACAATTTTAAAACCTTTTTTTTTTCTCAAATTCCCTTTACTCCTATCAAAGGTTTTATTTCGACTTTATGAACTCATAAAATGCTGTTTTGAAAAGCCGTTTAAGGACTCATTCATGTTATCCTATTATGGTCAGTTGAAAAAGCATTTTTAAACTATTTTGCCTCCTTTAAATGCTTTAATGGAAAATTGGCATTCAGGGAAGTCAAATAGCTTCATAGTAGTCATTGCATAGATAGATTGGATTTTTGGCAAAACTATGATTTTTTCAAATCGCCATATTGAAATTTAAGAAATAGTTGAAATGTAAAATAGTAAATGCACCAACTTTCAAGAATAAAGCAAATAAAGCTCGATTCAAAGTAAATCTGCACGCACGGTTTAGTACATCACCGCGACCTGGTGGTTGGAACAAAGAACAGGCATTTGTTGATGTTTGATTGACAAAGAAATTGGTGAAAAAAATTTCTCGATTGACCGACGCATCTCAAAACTACGGATCATGGATCATGAAGAAAAGAGAATTAATTGTGCACTGTGCAATTGTACAATTGTGAAATCCTTCGTGGTCTGCCTCAAAACTAGCAAAAGTGTTAAAATTCCCAAAGTCAACGGTGTGTCTTGTAATCAAACGTTACAAGAAAGGTGTTGAGGTACGTGAAAGGCAAGCCAGGTGTCTCCATGCGTGATTTGGCAAAAAACCACGATTCCAACTTTTCCACCGTGCGTAACATCCTTTCAAGAGAAGGATATAAGTCTTTTTGTGCCAGTAAATATCCGAATCGCTCCCTGAAACAAAATTTAGTGGCCAAAAAGCAAGCACGATTACTATACGAACGAGTTTTGACGAAATTTGATGGCTGTTTTTAATGGATGACGAAACATATGTCAAAATGGATTATAAACAAATTCCCGGACGACAATTTTACCTGACAACTGGTCGTGAGGATGTCCCTTCCAGGTATAATTTAGTTTTTGCTGATAAGTTAGCTCGCAAACTAATGATTTGGCTATGAATCTGCAGTTGTGGCCTTAAAACCAAGGTTTTCATTACATCTCATTCAATAACGTCGAAGGTTTACATTAAAGAGTGTCTGTAAAGGCGGATTTTACCCTTCATTCGGCAACACAAGACCAACGTTATGTTTTGGCTGGATCTAGCTTGCTGCCACTACTCTGAGGAGGTACTAGAATGGTATTCTGCAAACAATGTTAATTTCGTCGCCAAAGAGATTAATCCTCCGAATTGCCCTGAGTTCAGACCGATCGAAAAATATTGGGCAATTGGCAAACGAAAACTTCGAGGATGCGGTAAAGAAGTGACAAATGCACAACAAATGCGTTTAAAGTGGAATAAGTTCGCCGGTACAGTGTCGCCAGCGACTGTGCAGATCATGATGGCATCGATCACAAGTAAAGTGCGACAGTTCGTTCGAAACGGTGAAATGTAATAATTTGTTTTATATTGCTTGAAAGCTGAATAAATACCCTTTTGTTTGACGTTTTGATCAACCGTGTATGGTGTTTAATTTCCGAGTTATGATCACTTGAATGCGTCCAAATTTACTTTGAATCGGGCTTTAAACTGTCGATTGGAGACCAATTTCGTTATTCTTTTAGATAACCTTATTGAATTCTATGAATTTTCAGAAAATTTATGATTAATTCATCGAATATATTTGTTTTAATTTTGTTTTTAAACTTTAAACTCAAATAATCTGCGATGCGCATTAGTTTTCGGCTCTTGTCGTGCCAATATTCACCATAGAATTAAATGCGCATATGATTTGGTGCATGAAACGCTGTAAAAATAACTCAATTTGTGTTGGATATTTTGCTTTCAAACAAAATTTCCCGCAACACTAGAACTTTTCTCTAAGATATTTTTTACTGCTAAATGAATCAGAAAAGCAGAGAATCGAACAAAGTAGAACATCAAAAACCAACCATGATATCAAAGAACATCAGAAAAGTCGAAAACATCAAATATATTCCTAGAAATTCCAGAATGTTCTAAAACCGTCTTCTTTGTCTCGATAAATTCAGTGAAATACCAAGAATCCGCGGTACTTCAGAGAAGTCATCAGAGAAGAATAAATGATAAACTTTAGGGAAATTTAGGGAACTTCAAAGAAGTTCCCGGATCTTAAGATAAGTCTTCGGAGCTTTAGAGAAGTCCTTGGAACTTCAGAGAAGTTTATGGAACCTCAAAAACAGAAGTTTGTGTTAATTTAGAGAGAAGTTCACGATACTATAGAGAAGTTCATAAAACTTCTGAAAAGTTCAAAAACCTTCTGCGAAGTTCACAAAACGTCTAAGAAGTTCACAAAACTTCTGAGAAGTTTTCGGAATTTTGGAGAAGTCCTTGGATCTTACGAGATCATTTTTAGAATGATTCACGGAACTTCCGATAAGTTCACGGAAATTCAGAGAAGTACATGAAGCTTATGAGAAGTCCTTGGAACTTTAGAGAAGTTCAAGGAACTTCAGAGGGGCTTATCGAACTTCAAAAGAGGACACGGAATCTTAAAGAAGTTCACAGTAATTTAAAGAAGTTCACGGTACTATAGAAAAGGTCGCGGAACATCCGATAGGTCTGTCAGAGGGTGTAGACACAGCAATCCAAACACCTATGGCTCCAGTCGAAAAGATGATCACGGTACTATAGAGAAGTTCACAAAACTTCTGAGAAGTTCACGGAATTTCAGAGAAATCTTCGGAAATCTTCGTTCACTGATCATGATTCTTTAACGAAGTCCTTGGAACTTCAGAAAAGTTCACGGAACTTCAGAGAAGTTTGCGACACTTCAAAAGAATTCACGAAACTTCAAAGGAATCATGGAATTTAAATGAAGTCAGATCTTCTGATTGATTCACTGAACTTCAAAGAACTCCTCGGAACTTAAGAGGAATCTCAAGATCATTGATATGCTGAAGGTCTTTGAAATAATTTCTGACCAACCTGGTAACATAACAAATGTCAGAAACACGTGACATAATACACACAAGATCTTCAAAACAATTCGTGATCGCTGTGAAGTCTTAAAAATAAATTCAAAGAGCTCTATGAGATAATTGCTGAGCATTCATCGAACAATATCTGACAGGCGTCATTTGAATTGATGGTTCATCATCATTTTCTTGGCTTTATTACGTCCCTGCTGAGACTTTACACACTTTGAAAATTTTATAGTATTCGGTAATTTTTTACCGAACTTTCAATAACTGAACGTTCGGTAATCCGATTTCCCGGATTTCGGTGAAATTTTACAGTATTCCGGTAAAACAATTACCGGAACTTGTCAAATTTTACCGAAATCCTGAAATGTTGAAAGTTCGGTAAAAAATTACCGAATGCTGTAAAATTTTCTAAGTGTGTACGCCTGCCCTCCATTTAGTGTTCTAGATGCATTTCCTCAGTTAGTAATTGGGAGCTTTCTTTGAGAGGTATCGTTTTTGCATTAGTATGATTGTGTGGTAAGTACAAGCCACCTCCAGCCGACTGAGCTAAGGGTTAACTTTGATGGTTAGCAAACCGTATTAAATCGCTGTTCATCTTGAAGTCTTAAAACATGCATGTTTGCTTGAGTTTCTTGTGATAGGACTGAATTCGAAGGTTCGACCACTTCGCTTGAAGTTGATCTGCATCGAAGACATTGTGGAAGATGTTTCCGAACATCTCTATCCGCACTAAGTTCCGGTGCTTACGATTTTTGTAATCTTTATTTCCTGCGTGCCACAGGAAATCTAAAGATTCCACCGAGGCCATCAAAGCCAGAGTGGATTCTTCGCTTTACTCAGCCGTAACTTTCTTTCAGCTCCGCGTGGGGTCTTTCGCTGGCACAATAGATCTCCAGATCGTCGGAACGCCAAACTGAGTCTTCTTCTGTCAGCAATTCGGACATGATTGATGATGGACTCACAACAAATAATTAAAATAGTAAAAAGAACACTTTACGCAACCGGTGATCAAACGGATACAACTGACGAATGTTCACAAATTTACAGCTGTCATCCGTGTAGACGGTATAAATTTGCACATGTTTGCCACTCAGGAATTTCCAGAGTGTCAAAAAAAATTTGCTAGTATTGAACACTATATGACAAATTGCCAACCAATTGTAACGACAAACACAACTGAATAATTGCCATAGCAATATCTGGTCAGATATATTTGGCGATTACACGTTGGTCAAATTTATTTGTCAAAATTTGCGAAATATTTGGCGTTTCTTCAAACACTGTGATCTCAGCTTTAATGAATGTATGTTCCAATCACATGGATTACTTTACCTAGTGCGCTAGCTATAAGAGTTGATCATCACAATCTATGACAAAATTGTAGAAAAGTAGAAACAAGCACTGCATGTTCGTCAAAGATCATGTTCCAAACTTTAGCTTGTGAAATGAGGTATCGGCAAACAAGTCATACTCATACTAAATGAGTAGTTCCATCTTTGGCGATTGAATTTATTTCTGTTTATTAACCAGATGGCTTTTCAGTTATTTTCCGGTTGTAGGCTCTGCTGATAACATTAACTGTAAAGAATGTTTGATTCCACTCTTTATTGAAATGAGTCAAAATAATGACTCTACTTACAAGAAACTAGATCCATTTTTCACGATCAAATTATTAGGATGTATACCTGAAATGAGACAAAAATAAATAAGAATTAGTTATGCTATTTCATACAGCACTGCATCGTAGGAAATTACATTGTTTTCCACTGTTCCACAAGATTCCATTTCCCTCAGTGTTCAATCGATTAAAAGCAAAAAAATCCACACTCTAAAATCCATACCGCTATGTTTCGCACCCTTCGTCTAAACAGAAACCTAGGAAAAAATTGAACATGATGCTCGCCTCTTCTCTTGCTACAAAACAAACATGCATCCACTACTTCTATCCACCGGCTTAGACAGCAAAAAAAAACATGACAAAATCAAAACCCTCTAAACCCATCGAATCTAGTGCAGTCGATAGCTTCTGTCTGGTCGAACCATCGTCCACTCGTCCATCTATATTTGCTCACCCGACACTGCTGCGGTGATCCCTATCTTTATGTCTGCCCACACACTCACCCACATGAAAAAAAAAGTATTGAATATGCGGTTTCCGAACGACCGACGAAATGATAGGTTGAAAAGTATCTGTTGACATTTCAGTGCCTAAGCTACTCTGCAAACAGAATTAAAAATTCATCACAGCAAAGACAATCTAGTAATCGATGAGTTTAGCGATGCATCGGAAAACAACAGCCGTAGTATTTCTTCTGACAGCTTGGGCTCAGGTCCTATCGATTCCGCTGCGGACACCGTGGATTGTAACTATTCATCAACAATGGAACGGTGGCGCGAGGATTTGCCGGGGGACGGTCGTGGATAGAGTTCGAGTTTTGACGGTAGCTTCCTGCGTTCATCCAGTGACGAAAGGGGTGCAGTTGAACGTGAAAAGAACCAACCGGACTCAGGAGTGGAACGTTGTCAATGTAACCGTACATCCCAACGCTGATCTGGCATTGGTAGGTCTTTGCAGATTCCGAATTTACCATTTACCATAAAAGCGCCTTCTTACAGCTTCATGTAGACGTCCCTTTCCCGGTTAATGGTAGTATGATTGGACTGAAGGAAATCGTCGGGAAACCGACCGGCATAGCTTCTGTGGATACGACCTCCGGTCTTCAAGAAGTTCCCATCCTGAATATCGACCCTTGCTCCGGTCAACGACTTCAAACTCCCCCGAACGAACTCTACATCCCATCGATGTGCGACACCGCCCTTGGAAGCCCTCTCTTCCAAGTCCACAACAATCAATCCATCCTCATCGGGTTGGTGTCCTCAATACCCGAGCCCTGCCGTGGCACACCTTGTCTTCTGCGTCTAACGGACATTTCCCATCACCACCGATGGCTTTCGGACCAATCCGGCGATGAACCGGCTCCCTCCATCAAGCTCCCCAAGATCCCCGCCACGGTCGTCTTCAGCTTCCTCAAACTGCTGGCCGTCGTCAGCTCCCTCGGTGGCATATCGTTTGCCTTTTGCTGTGTCATGTTTCTGATCTCCAACTAATAAA
The DNA here is from genome assembly GCA_024533555.2 of Aedes koreicus. Lineage (NCBI taxonomy): Eukaryota > Metazoa > Arthropoda > Insecta > Diptera > Culicidae > Aedes > Aedes koreicus. The sequence continues at coordinate 460,733 of JAHHFK020001018.1, forward strand.
TTATCACTCCCGGGACAGCCTCACTAATCCAGTCCGCGCTCTCTAGTGGGCACATTTATCCACTCCTTTTTTTCTTCCCTACTTTGTTGTTTGGCCGGGATGTCCACAAACAGGAGTTCCTGTGTTTACTTACGACCGAGCAAGGCAACCACCACGCTGCGGTCAAAAGTCAGCTGAGAGCACCGAAAAAAAAATATTTGCACGCTACAGAAGCGAGTTTCCTACCCCTCACCAGTAGGCCGTGAACGGTGTAAACATTTTCGCGAACGACTCGCTTGCTTTCCGCGCGAAGGGTAAACCATGTTTGATGATAATAACAGTAATAATAACGATAGATGGCGCTTCTGTTACTGCTTTTTGCTACCGACCCCGTGTGAAGGACGCAAGGGTGGGTCTTTTTTTGTGTTTGCCTTTCCGGCTCGTTGTCGGCGTCAGCGAAAAATTTCTATGCGCTTTCACGGTTGCTCGCCGCCGTGCACCGCGTTGTTATCAAATTCTAACTCGAAATTTATCACCTGCCGTCCCCATGCGTAGAAATCACACACACGCACACACTTGCAGTGAAGCCGTAGCAGCGTGACGGTCGCGTAAAATCACTGTTTCATCAAATTTAACGCCTCAAAACCGAAAACGTAATTATGGTCTTCGGAGGTGGAAAGCGTGAGATTCCTATCCCTCGCAAAAGTAGCCACGTGTTGACCATCATTAGCGGGTTCAGCGTTCGCTTCTTGAGTGGGCATTTAACCTTTATCACCGCTGAACTCATCGACATCCCATCGGAAAGGGATCGTATGTCATCGGACGGGTCAAATGATAGGCCTACGCATCGCAGGATGGCACAAAATAAGGGAGCGATCATAAATTAATTACCGGTGTTGATAACAACTCAGCGCCATTAAACATTCAAAAGCGTGAAACAGCCGCACGTCCATCACCGATAGTCCTGGATGTGGGGGAGGGGTGGGACAGCGTAAAAAAAAAGAACCATCACCGCTCTTCATCGCTTTCTCCAGCGTTTGAATGGTAATGGAGAGAGCCTCGCAATAATTATCCTGTCTATCACATTTTTTCTACTCCCTGTTACACGATGACTATGCCACTGGAGAGTGCTACTCTACGACCGCTCAGGGGTGGATCTAGATCGCCTCCACCCCTACATCTCGTCCTGACTGACTGATGGCAAGTTATTAATAGACACACGCACGTTGACCTTATTTCCCGTGTTCGAAGAGGCCAGTCATTTGTTTCCATTTCCCCTCCCACCCCACGAAGGATCCCGGTGATTAGAAACTTTTTCCTCGGGAGAGGACAAAAAAAAAGATAATCAATTAATGACTGAGCAAATGTAGATCGCTTCGATAGCCATTGAGAGCTGGGGGCAGAGGGTGTGGGTGATTGTTTGTGCAAATTATCCCCACCTCGGATCGAGCCGACTTGCTTCGCCAGCAATACACAATAATTAAAATTTTCCAGTAATTTTCCTCGCGAGAAATCGCATTGAGGTTGTTTGATGGAAAAATAAAAAAAATAATCATCCAAGAAGGCGTTGCACCCTCGTTCGCCCGTTCGCCGCTCGGGAGGGGGTAGGACACAACGAAGTGATGACTGTGCGTTTCTATTTTCTGCCATCACCCTCGCGATTCTAATTTCCATTCGGAAAATTATGATATCGAGAAAATGTAATAATCTCAAAAGAAAGGAAAAAAATGTTTCAATTTTCCGACGACGCCCCCTCCCCCCCCCCCTCTTTCGCCACTTTGTTTCCCAGTGCAGCACAACCGCGCCTTATGCGAATCATTTTCTGGTATTATATGAGATCATAAAACAATATCGTATCCGTAGGCTCGGGCGTCCCGCTGGAAGGGGGAATAAGGTGATCGGCCCCGGCCTGAAGGGGGAAGAATTTTTTGATTAAATCTTCCGTGTTTTCCATGCCTCCAAGCCCCTTCCCCCTGTTGCCAGGAAGGGAAAAGCTGCAGTGTTTGGCACATCGAAGGCGTCGTCATCGCCGCCGACGTCTTTGTCGTACACACCGGAAAGATAAAAAGGAAACGGATCGCCTCGTCGGTCGTTGAAGTCGAAATCGGTTTGAAACGGAAGAAATGTGGCCGGGTGGTGGCGCGGTGGTGTAATGATAATAAAAATAATAAAATTTAATCATTGCCTCACGGGTGGAGGAAAAGTTGAGGGAGGGGGGGGATAAAGGCGGATCGAAATCGAAATTTGTTTGGAGATTGTTTTCGGATAAAACATTTTCTTTGAAAATACGAGTTGAAGAAATGGATTTTTTTTTCGCGGCTGTAATGCAACATTATTGGTATAAATACTGGTCTAGGTTTGTTTTTTCAGTTCAAATATTTTTTGGCTCCACTGGGATAAGGATATTGCTATTGTTTCACATTGATTGTACAGACTCTTCAGAAATCGTAGAAGCAGTCTTTGTCCAAATTTGCTGGAAGTGTTTGATGTCTTTGATTCCTTGCTTCTTTCCAGAAAGCTTCCGCTTCATCAGAACCCAATATCTCTCGATTGGTTGTAGCTCTGGGAAATTTGGCGGGTTTGAGGTTTTTGGTACAATGTTCACTTGATTTGCTTGTACCACTCCATCACAGTTTTAGCATAGTGGCATGATGCCAAATCGGGCCAGAACAAAGGTTTTTCTTTGTGACTTTTGATGAAGGGTAGCAATCGCTTCTGCAGACACTCTTTCTGATAGATCTCCTTGTTGATTGTGCCTGTAGTGCCGAAAGATTTACTCTTTTTGACACACGAGCAAATTGCTTGCCACACAAGGTATTTTTTGGGAAATTTCGATGCCTTCTTCGTTCTGAAATGTTCAGCTGTAGCATTTCTGGCCATAGCAGAATAAAAAGCCAGCCCTGGAAGCTGCTTGAAATCCTCCAGGACATAAGTTTCATCGTCCATAACAACGCATGAAAACTTCGTCAAATATTCGCAGTACAAACGTCGAGCCCGTGATTTTGCTGCCAAGTTCTGTTTGTCGTTGCGATTTGGAACTATTTTTACTTTATACGACTTAAGTCCCAAACGTTGTTTTGATTTTTGGACAAAACCAGGCGACATCCCTATTTTACGAGCCACCGTTCGAATGGAGAGATTTGGGTTTTTCGTTAATATCCTTTTCACCTTTCGGTCCATGACAGGATCAGCGCATCCAATGTTTTTGTCACTTCTCGGTTTCCTCTCCACCGTCAACAGCTCCGAAAATGATTTGAGCACATCGTGAACAGTGGATTTAGGCAAATCCAATGTTTTTGCAAGGTCCCGTATTGACAAGTCAGGATTTGCCGTACGCCCGTACAAAATTCGCTCGCGCACTTGTTTTTCTTTCGTCGCCATCTTGAATACTAAACATGAAATGTAAACATCAATCATAGTCATTCTCATCTTAGACTCTCAGCTATACCACAGTGAAATTTTTCATTCCTACGTGCAATATTTCAAAAGTTACAACGATTTGAAGGTGTCCGGATTAATGTGGATACAGACCTTAAATCAAACTGGAGTAGAGGCCGGTCTTTTATCTCCAGAAGGCACAGAAGAAATAAAGAATAAAAGTAGGTCTCGCCAAGGCTCAAAGACCTAAACTTAATAACTCTACGGAGCCGTTGTATTTTTAGGTTAAATACGATCCTTTCGGTTAAAATCCATTTAATCCTTCCCAAACTCCGACTCTTGCTCTGATTGGAAAAGGATCGGCGTTCAGTCGGCTTAGGGCCATGGAGGAAGAATAACTGAACCGCGACGCGCAGTAGATTGTACCATGATGACCTGTTCTCAGCCCCGCCTTTTGCTGCCATTGTTCGTCGTATTCATCACGGTCCTGATGTCGCTTCTGACGAAGAGGTTCTCCAAGCAGCGAATTCCGGCAAGTACCCGCAGTTCGTAGAGTGTACTCTTCCTTATGCATGTTCCAATTCTAGCCTTCTTTCTCCTGGTGATGCTTCCAGTAGGCCGTCGCTATCAACTCCTGCCAGCCGCTACACACCTGTCATCTCACCCATGCTCATCATCAACATACATCGAACGTCACTTCAACCGGCCTGGGACACACGTCACAAAACAGTATGAAAGTCCTGAAACCTCCTAGCTCAGCTGTGCCCACAGCCGGTTTCAGTGATGTTATGTTTTCTCGTTCCAGCCGTTAAAGTCGTCCCGGCCCTGGGTCTAGTGATGGGGACAGGGCTCTTCAAGCTATCCTTCATCTAATGACGTTACTCGGCCTGATGCTGCCTACCGATTTCTCTACCCCTTCATTGAAAGCCCTTCTGTACTACCAGAACGTAGGTGGTATCAACAGTTCGCTCGCCGAGTACCTTGTTGAAGAAGGAAAAAATGATAATCCTGTTCTCCGACGATGCTGTGGCCAACAGCCGCACGGACCGGTTCATTTCACCGCAGAAAATGGAGAACGTTCCGGAAAAAGTGAAATTCAAATTTCAAACCAAACATCCGGCTGGTGTCATGATGTTTGGCTTGGTGGCGTCCAACGGTTTGAAAATGCCGCCTGTTTTCATTGATGCTGGAGTTAAAATCAATACCGAAGTGTATATCGGTATTTTAAAGGACCAAGTGCTTCCCTGGGTGAAGGCCAACTTCTCCGAGGCCAAAACGTTGTCCTACAGCAGGATGGAGCGCCGTGTCACACGTCCAATTGAACCCAACAATGGTTGAACAATAACATGATGTTTTGGCCGAAGGATTTGTGGCCCCCTAGCAGTCCAGATCGTAATCCGTTGGATTATTCGATTTGGGCATATGTTGAAGCACGAACCTGCAAAACATCACACCCTAGTGTGAAAACCCTGAAGTCAATGTCGGAGGACTACGTCCGAAAGGCATGCTCTGGCTTCCAGCGTCGACTCGAGGATGTTATTAATAAAAATGGAGGACACATTGAATAAATTTGCTTTAAAAGACTTTATAGAGATAACTGCACTCGAAAATGTTGATATTATTGCTTGAATTAGTTAAAAATGGGATTTGAAAGAAATAGAACAAATTTTTGCATTATTTTCTGACGCACCCTGTATACCCCCCTCCCCACCTCCATTCGTGTTAGTGACAGCAGCCTTATCGATAAACACACTTTTTTGGATTGGATCGTGTCAAAATGGAACAACATAGTCATCGAGGGAGATTTTAACCTCAACACGATTTCAAGGCATATCGATACTAAAGGCATCCGCTATCCTGACAATTTTTGTTCGTCATTCAAACCAGCGTCTCACACCTTGTTTGATGCTTATTCTACCACCAGACTTCGACAATTTAATGTCATTCCGAACGCGAATAACCGTTAGCTGCATCTATGCCTCATTAGCGAAGAGTTGGGTCAAAGTTGTTCCAGTCTTCAAGCTCCGACACCGCTTGTCAAAAGCCGTAGAACTCATTCCCCTCTTCTATTGACTCTGGAGTTTAATCCTGACTACAGCTTCCCTGACAATTTCGTAAACGTTTCTTATAACTTCATCCATGCTGACTTCACCCATGCTGATATCGAGGGAATGAACAACTTTCTCGTCGGCGTGGATTGGAACACGACCCTTGCAAACGGGGATGCGAAGATTGCTGCTTCGACTATGGATGGTATTTTGCTATACGCCGATGATCAATTCGTTCTTAAAAAACTCAACGGTAAGCCTCCCAAAACTAATTGGTCTAATTCCAACCTCAAACATTTGAAATGTGTTGAAAGGGCTGCTCTGAGGAAACACAGCAAATATCGCACCAATTCCATGAGGGCAAACTACGCACTCGCCAACGACGATTACAAATATAGACTGTTCCGATAATTATAAATACACTAATGATTAACCGTCAATTCAAAATGCGCGCAGTATTCAGCCAGCTTTTGGCTGCGTCCTGCTGTTTACATCTAAATTAAACTGATGTCATTTTTTTCAGTTTTTCGCACGGGTGTTTGAAAATGCGTGGTTTTTCTCACGAGCAAAGAAAACGGAATGTGCAAAAATGGTGCACCGTCAGTGATCTTTCGATCAGAAAACTGACTAAGGAAGAAGGTGTGAGCGTCGAAAAAGCTCAAACCGCATTACGGAAGTATCAACAATAGTGCCCGTTACTATATTCCCCGATACGGGGTAGAAAACCCGGTCCCGCTGACCCTACAATCGACAGAAAGGTAAGGGAGTATTTCAAGCGTCATCCTTCAGCATCAGTCCGAGATGTGGCCAGAAAAGCTGTACTTCGGCGACTAATGTTATGCGCGCCAAGGAGAGAATGGGCCTGCAGACTCGTCGGAAGCAGAAGCAGCCAAAACGAAGCACCTGAATCGGCTGAATCTGTGAAACCGAGGGCTCGAAAGCTGTACGACAAACTGCTGACCACAAAATCGGGCTGCGTTATCACGTAAAACTCTGCCGGGGTCACAGTTTTATACCTCGCCGAAGGGAAAAGATGTTCCTGGATCAGTGAAAGCCATTAACACCGAACAATTCGGTAAGAAGGTATAATTGGCTTGCGGAAAAGGGTATAGATTTCGTTGAGAAAAATATCAATCCACCAAATTGCCCTCAGCTTCGACCCATCGAACGTTACTGGGCAATCGTGAAGAGGGTCTTCAAGAAGACTCGTAAGGCAGCTGGGAACATGCAGGAGTTCAAAAAAATTTGAGCTCAAGCGTCCAAAAAATGCGATGCAACACTTGTGCGGAACTTGATGAAGAGCATTCGATCCAAAGTTCGAAAATTCGTGAAGGAATAACTTACATTTCATCCGGTCTTCATTATGTTCAAGTTTAACCTCGTACAATAAAGGATCAATTTTTTGTATGAATAAAATATCGGTTTTCAATTAAAATAATTTAAAAGAAAGTTTGTGGATACCTTATTTTCGATACACTCCTTAATTACCTTCCATGGGAAATTTATCAAAAGCAATTATCTGTCTTAGATTTTTTTTATCACCATCCGAAAAAAGTCCACTGTTTTTAATGAAAAAGGTTTTAAGGGTGGGTAAAATATATATTGGTTATGTGCCCTCTTATTTATTTGTATGGTAAAGTTAAGGAACGTTATTAAGTAAATAATTTTTCGTGCATTTATGATTATGATTTAGTTAAATAATTTTTGGGTATTAAAAAAAAAAAATGTAATATTTTTTTTTTATTCCACTAAATAAAAAAAAAAAAAAAAAAAAAAAAGACCTTGAGGAAAGAAACAAGATATGACGATAGAAAAAAAAAAAAATTTTTGAAAGGGATGGGGTGTTTAAAAAGGATCAATGCATTTTGGTCTCAACAGAAGCAATTGAATCTGACAAGCCCCCGACCTCCACTTTCCTCAACCTTTGACATTACTCGTAGAAATAAGATCCACCCCGTGTACCAATAAGTGCCAAGTAACGCCCGAGAAGGAACAATCTTCTTGCCACACTGTCCGAAGAATGACAAACAATTTCAAACATTACTCTCGTTACCAACACTGTGGACGCTCGAAGTACCAGAAAAAAAACACGAACTGTCAAATTTCAGTTCGATGGAATCCGCTTCAGTCCGCGACCGGTTTTGTCGCGGGAGTCAAATCAAATTAACCGTCGATTCTCCTGTTTCCATTGCTGTTGATTGCCCTTCACAAAGACTTTCTTCCTCAGTAGGCAAAAGTACTGAATTTATTTGTTATTCAAAACCGCTTACTGATGCTTCCATTCCCCACCCCACCACCCGCTCCTCCTCCACGATTTCGACGTTGAAACGATGGAAAAAGAAAAGGTGCAGTTCAATGAATCGTGAAGAAGCGCGCGACACGCGTGTGCCGCGTAATGTGACAGGTAAATGCAAATTACGACTCCGGCGAGACTTCCCCGCGGAAAAAACCGAGGAAACGGAGCGGGGGAACACAAACGGCAACAAAATTGAACCCAAAACCTACGCAATTTTCGTTCATGAATAGAAGATTGTTTTCTTCCTTTCTGCTGCCGCTGGCTGTTGCTCGCAGACTGCGTCGTTTTGCTTCGTTTGGTCTTAGGACCGACTATGCCTGAATGTTCACATGCGAGTGTGTAAATATAATAAACAAATAACAATAAAACTAAAATTTATTGGAATGAAAGAAATATGAATGGTTCGGGGGAAGATGCGAACGGTTTTGGAACAACAAATCAATGAAGCGAATTCTTTTCGTTTCTCAACGTTCATCGTTAACCGAACCGAAGGACCCCTGGAATAATGAATTTGATTATGACCAAAGATCATCAACTTTGTAGAAGCTGTCAGCCGAACTTCCAGCAGTAATCATAATCACATTTTCGCTTGCTTTTCCCTTCTGTTGGCATGTTTCTGTCTGTGTGTGAATGTATGTCTTGCCCTGCTCGTTCGGACACAAACGACAGTATTTCGTGATAGCGCCGAGAAGGACTGGTCATTATGTTTTACAGTAGCCATCATGGTGCCCCCACTCCTCACCCTTCACTGTGCCGATCTGGTCGAACGAAACGAGAAACGTATTATTTTCAGGAAGGAAATCGTCGTCTACAATGATTGATAACGTATCGAAATATTGCGTGTCCGAGATTGCCTCAGTGCCGGTCCACCAGACCAACAAAGAACCTTTATCGTCACTCGACAGTGGCTGTTAGTGTCGGCCATATTTTTGGTCTGATTTCAGCGTTTTTTTTTTCGGCAACAAGCAACAACAATTTCACGCCCACAAAGGAAGCGATAAAGACTACCACTATGCTACACTCGTACTTAGATTCCTACCCCTTCCGATGCGCTGGTTGTGGACCGTCGTCGTTGTGCCCGCGATGTGACAACTGACCCTTTATCAAATCGCAGCAAACGAGCAAACGACGAACGAACGAACGAACTCGGAACGATTTGCTTTGTTTTCCTCACGCACCAATCGGGTCGGTTTCCACTGCCTGCTGCGGTCGCACTCACTGCCTGCCAAGACCCATGTGCCACTGATTAATCATAATCACAACAACAATAATGAAATGAATTTGAAAATCAAATAACACCCCAACGGAACGCGCTCGATGGCTGGCCGCTACCTGCATTCGACCGAAGCCCTTTTTCGCACAGAACCGTAGGAAACGTTTGACTCGTGTGGTTGTGGAACCGCCGCTCTTGAGTTCCCCCGCACGTGAGTGAGACGTGAGTCAATTGTGACGGCCGCTCGCGAAAACTATATTAATGAGTGTGCGATTTATTATTTAAATTTAAATTAGTGTGCACTGCCGGCGGCGGGGTGGCAAATGAAAATAATAATAAAAACTACAAAAACGGAAAATTTGCATGCATTCCAGGGGTCTCTCGTTTTAATTACGATCAAGTCGAAACAATGGGCCCTGTCAAGTGGTTGACGAAATGACAGCGCTGCCGACGTCGTCGGGCGACTCCTGGTGAAACCTGAGCTTTGATGTGGGTGAGCTGAAGGACAATAACAGCAACATCTGCCCTCGTTCTTTGTTGGGGCATTCTTATTATGATTGCCAGCGGATGAGAGGATGTGATTGATTTTCTTGATCATTTTCCTGTGGATTTGAGTTGTTATTTGACTTTACCGTTTGTGGTGGCAGGCAATTGTGATTATGATCAACAAATAGTTTAAATTGAAAAGATGCTGGCTACGAAGCTACGAAGGCTTTTTGGAGTTTTATTAAGTTCTTATGAAGGTTCTATGAAGTCCTTACACTCGGGGGCACTCACAGGAACGACCGCAAAAACGGGAAAGGGGAGGGGAGAAAAATCTGATTCATATATAAAACTGATGGAAATTCTTTCGTTATTCATTGAAATTTGCAATTTTTTAATATTCGCCTGTCAATACTAGGATGTTTGATTACGCCATTTTCAATGTTGGCCCCACAAGTACTGGAAATAAAAGTATCGCCATATACTATTCGCCCATTGTTGACATTTTGATAGGTTTCGCCCTCGGATTTTCGCCGTTGTTTTGGTTATTTTATCAGTATTACCTTTTACTTTTCGCCGTTGTTTTGATTTTTTGTCAGTATAGCCTTTTACTTTACGTCATGTTTACGTTTTGATTTAAATTACGCCTTTCACTTTGTCAACAATCACTGCGACCAATGCCGTAGAACAATAGCCTCTGTTGGCCGCTTGAGCACTAGTTGAAGTAACTAGTATTGGACCGTAGTATTTTCAAAATTTCAGTTTCAATTTTCCCACGAAGTTGTTTTGTTATGCAGTCGTAAAATGGAAGCTCAAATTAATACCCCTATCCTAGAGTCACGAGCTATGTTCGGGGAAAAGTGCCGTCTAAGTTAATAGCCCCAAGTCCTGCAGTCATCACCAGGCCGTATGCAGTAGTAACTAGATTTCAAAAAGACATGTAAATTGCCAAACAATAATTCTTAGGGACGACATTCATGTCTATGTTGACAACTTGTAGTAATGAAGTCAACCCCAAGAAGTATTGCAACAAGAGTATGCATAATATTTATTATTCATACAGCTAATGATATTTCTAGACAACCCTCAATTTAATGGTGAGCCTATGTTAGCTATCTACAGCACTGCAATATCTTCTAATAATAACCCTAAAAATTTGAATTAGTATGTAATGAGTTTCCATTTTAAAGTGTGTTATAAGGGTCCAGTCAGTCAGGTTGTCTAATGCTAATGGCGCACAATTTTACAGCCCCGAGCTATTTAGTTTGGAATGTAACCGAAACGGAATCGAAATGGAATTGAAATGGAACTACCGTGATTAAAACACCCCCCCCCCCCCCCCTTCTAAAGTAAGTCAAATACTAAATCCTCACTGAGCGGGCCCTCAGCACTGTTGCTGAAATAAACTACAAGAAAGGTTTCATCTACTGCTCGTGCTTCCTAAGCGGGCCCTCCGCGTCCTATCTCTAATATACATGCTTGTCATCGTCAGTCTAAAGTAACACTTTTCGGTGGCTATGTGCTTCATTTCGAACCGTCAGATATTTACCATAATCAAAACATTTATACCATGAGCAAACCAGGTTTTTTGGTTATTCATTCCATAAAACAAATGGATAAACAACACTATAAGTTGCCACGAAAATGAAAAGTGTACTTTTAGTCGTTTCCCTTTGATTGAAAGTAAGAAGTCTAAGAGTGAATTGCGCCAGTATCACACCTGATGTTAGTGCCTTTATATAAACGTTCTACGACGTGGCAGTGAAATAAATGTGCGGAATATGTGATACTTTCACTACTGGTCATATTCTTGGTCTCACATGCATGTTTATAGCATGAGATAAGCCCTCTCACCGTCGACAAAGTGAAAATTTGACCCGCGAGAGGGCATTGCATTGAAAAAAACATTTTTTTTTTTGGCCTCGATTGCTCCGGAAATACTACGTTTAGTAGGGCTTGGACCGTTTACTCGTGGTTTACCCGTGGTTCAAAGGAGTGGCATTTTTTCGGGGCTGGATTCGACAACGGTAAATAAAAAAGGAATTCTGTGGTCTCATCAGAGCGTTGTCACCAGGTCTAGAACGTTGTGCGATGTGAGTCTCAAATCCGTTATCAATGCTTGTTCACCTCGAATTGAAGGATTACTGTCTTGAAAGCTCTTTGAGCAGAGACTCCGTTAAGATGTTTCATTAAATTAGATGATGTTTTGGAATCTCTGAGAACATGGGACGTTTTGAAAAATATAGGAAGCATTTTTCTCGGTGCCTCTTCCACGGCTTTTCTAGCGGAGAAGAGTTTCAGGAGCTAATACTTTGTAAAGAGGAGCTGCTCTAGCATCTATTACATATGATGGTGGAATCTAGAATAAGGATTAAATTGATCGAATCCTACTCCGTAAAGCTCGATTTACTTAAAAACTGGACGCACTGATTATTTTTTTTTACAGGCGGTGGTCGGTTTTCGAATGATTTCACACCAGATTATTTGGGAAGCTCTCATTTCTTTCAGTGGTTACCATTCATTAAGTTTTAAAATTGTTATGACAGATAGAAGCCGAATCTCCACTTAAAAAATCTTATATAGCCGAATTGCGAAACCGTTGAATTTGGCTATATCTACCGTGTTCAGTGGTCTCAAACGTTTCCATTAGCGCAAAACTATTGTTATCAAGGATCATAGTAGTGGAATCTACGCTATTGTTCTTATCTATCTAAGGCTGTTGTTCTCATCGTGCCAGCAAGCATCCAAATCGGACACTGAAACAGGACCGAATGGTCAAGCTCGCACATGGAAGTTAAAAAGATGACTGATGTACTGATGAATGACGAAACGAATGTAAAGAGGCACTTGAGCAGCGCCCCGGTAAAAGCTTTATGCGGCTATAGCTCGAGTAAATTCCTATAACAAGTACAAATTTGTTTTTGATGACGAATTTCTGACAATCGATTTGCAGTTGCGGACAACAACAAAACTTAAGTTCTCGTTACAAATAAGTCTTTGAACTAGAAGCTCTACAAGGAAGAATGCCTGTGTTGCCGAACTCGCTGGGCACACTGATTGTGAGGCTTCTTTCCACTCCCCTGAACAACCATTACTCAAAACTGCTATCGAGCACCCCCTCAATACCACGTCAAAAAAGGGAACAGAATGAAGTGAACCGGAAAAGGATGCGTTTATAACCTATTATCAAATTCAATAGTTGTACTCCATACGTTAGGAATAAGTTCACTAAAAATTAAAACCTCTAAACACATCTCTCCATCCGAGGCGGTAAAGAAACCTCGATTTAAATACGATAAAAACACTGCTACATTGGCAACTGTAAAAAACGGTGTTTAATCGAGTTTTCCCTCGGAGTTTCCAACAGCCTGTAAAAAAAAGTCAAATGAAAACCAAAGTTGTATAGTATAAGTTTTGACAATTAAAATAAAAAAAGGCAAAACAACCACCGTGTGTGGGGCTGGACACTTAGAAATTATGAATTTTACACGAGACGTAATTCATGTTTGTGAAAAGTCGGGGGACGTAAAGAAAGATTTCGTGTAAAATTATGCCTCCCGAAACTGACAAATACGCAAATCGACGAAAGATGTGTTTGATTGAATTTATTTTCTCATCTCTTTGAACTCATTCTTATGTGCTAAAGGACGCTTGCATGTGTCGGTCTCAGGGGACAGAAATTTACATGACATTTTGGTAGTGTGTATATAAACATAAAAAAACTTGGGTTTGGGAAATTGGTTCGGTTGGACTGTTGAAAAAAAAAAATTTTTATAAAAAAAACAAAAAAGGAACAAACTCTTGATATTTTTTTTTCCGGGGGATGTAAACAAAAACTTTTTTTGTTTGAGTTGCTTATTTTTTTTCTATATCAAAATACGAGAAGAGGGGGTTGGTCAGATATTAAGTGAATCGAGCTTTAATTTTTTTTTCTCTCTCTCTGGTCGTAATATATTGTATAACGGGATGCCGATCAACTTTTTACAATTTAGAATAGCGTATTACGTTTTCCTCACATGTCAAACAGCCTATTTCGATTCGTTTCTTTTTATTATCACAGATTTTTGCAAAATGTCGTGGATAGAACTTGAAGTACGAAAGAAAACTCTACGCACTTGGTGTACTGAAAAGGATGTCCTAAGGTACAATCAGATTGCCAAAAAGGTCAAAGTTCAACCAGCAAGTGAAAAACGAATGATTGAAAAGAATGGTGAGCAGTTCACCCTATAGGACTGGACGAACTGGACGAATACCCGGTTCCAGCAATCCCGAATGGAACCAAAAAGTCGTCGATTATATATTCAGGAGAACAAATCAGCCTGTAGTCGTGATTTGGCCAAGAAAGCGTCAGAATGATCCAGCGGATTAAGAAAAGGAATTATTTGAAGACATACAGGAAGCAGAAAGTACCAAAGAAATCTCCGAAGCAGAAGTGTCGAGCCAAAATAAGTGCTCGAAAGCTGTACAACCGTATTTCGGACAATACCTCCCAGTGTGTTTTGATGGATGACGAAATGTAAGCGATTGAGGATTCCAGAACACTGCCGGTACTTCAATTCGGTTAGGGAGAGTGTCCCAATTGCAGATACGACTGTTGCGACCCGAAAAATTCGATGAATTCGATGCTTGCAATTTTCCATTTTCTACACTGAAAATTGTTGAAATTTCCCGAAACGAGTGCTTGTAAAAGAGATTGTTTCCACTTTATCGGAAGCATGAGATTCCTTCTCTTTTCTGGCCGGATCTGGCATCTGACAATTATGCCAGATCAATTATACAGTGATTTTCTGATAACAATGTTGAATTCGTTGAAAAAGATATCAATCCACTAAACTGTGGCCACAACATATCAGACTGCAAGCGTCCAGTAAGTGTACAAAAACCACTGTGCAGAACTTGATGGACTGTAGAAAGCCTGAAATAAGATTACCGAAATCAGCAATCTGATGAATTTGTTTCTTTAGTTGATATTTAAACATGTTTAAGGCTTTAGGCGGTAAATTTCAATAAAATACATTGTTTTGAAAATTTGCGTTTTGTCTTTAGTTTTATGTCAATTTTTGAATGTTTATAACTACTGATAAATGAACAATTAAGCAGATTTTTAATACAGTCAAACGCACTCTTCAAACTGTTTGAAACTGTGAGCAAAAAGAAGGCGTCATTTTTTCCACCGTTTTCTATCATTCGTGTTTGCATGAAATGTACCAATACATGATTCCCAGTACGCAAAATTCAGCATTCCATAGCAGGCGATGGTTTTACGAACAATATACATTTACCATCAAAGATTCGGTAACATTTATTGGTGTGTTTAGCATTGGTTTTGTTGTGTTTTTTGTTTTTTAATTTTTTTGTTTGATTATTTTTTAGTTTGTTGTTGTTTGTTTCTTATGGTTATTTTTTGTTGTTTCCTTTTTTTAAAAAAATATTGTTGGATTTTTTTTTTTTTTTCGGAGATAAAATAACAAGATCGCAGTTATCTGTTGAACTGGATGTTGAACCGTTTTCGAGCAAGATCATCTCTCGCTCAAAAGCTATTCCCGATTAGCACCGAAAGAGTTCAACAGCCTCACCAAAACCTTCATCCCACTTCGGCATTGCTAAGAACCAGCCCTTCCGGATACTCAACGCACTCCCCAATACCTCATCAATAATTCCAATCCCCCAAAATCACTTTCTCCCCGCTTCAAGTGCGCGCATAAGAACGATCACAATCGTGCCATAAATCTTCCCTTGCGCTTATGCCCCGATACGAAAAAAAAAAATTCAAATGAAGCTCGATTGTTGATCTCCGACCGGCTGGCCCGGAAGGCATCGGAAGAACGAGCGGGAGGTACGCGTGACAAAAATTGATCGGCAACCACCTACGCATCGCCGGTGTAGGCAGAGGTGGCAGAAGAATCTGGTTCCAATTTTCGCCAAACCCCGCACCACCGCAGACAACAATATCGTTCACATGGAAGCACACATAATTATAATTTATTTAGCTTTGACTTTGACCTGACTCCGAGGAGGATCCCGGCGAGGACGGCGCACGTTGGCGGTGGCTTTCCGCGTCATCACTTTCATCGTCGTTGCCGTGGCTGGGCGGAATTTCGCATCGCACCGCAGAACCTTAGCATAATTCTGTTATTATGTATGTTTTTGATTATGCTCTCCGTCGGCGTCGCCGACTGCGACGATGTGCTGCGGTGGATGAAGAAAGAGTTGAAATGACGCGTGTCTTCAATTTCCATGTCGACGAGGAATGCCAGTCATCATAATCGTTATTTCGCGGTTGTCGTGGTAACGGTGGTGGCGGTTTTGTCAGTGACACTCGGATATCATCTCAGAAAACGGACAACTCTTCCTCCCCACCGGCCGCCGCCGATCAACTTTTTAGGAAGCCATCAGCTCTTCGAGAATCCAGACGCGAACTTCCAGCGGGGTGTTTATTGGTGCTTTTATTATTATTGCCACAAAATTGGTGTTTATTTAAATTTCATTCGAAAATGCGCGTATGGTTCCGGGAAGTCCGAGACACTCTTAAAGCCGCGCGTCTGTCCCGAAGCCGAGAGGCTGGGCGTCTGGACGAATTAATTGGCCTTCAAAAAGTCGTTAAGAATTAGGCTGATACTGTTTTGGGAGCCGACCCGACCCACACTATTTTGGGAGGGCCAGACAACAGCTGGGCCGATGTGGAGCGACGCGTCACAGCCAGAGTGCGGTGGGTGGGATTGTTCGGGAGGGGTGAAAGGATACAACTTACTCCTTTTTCCGAGAATTCGCGTCGTCGTCGTCGTCTTCGTTGAATGAGATGAGTCAGAAGATGATACCTACCACACTCTGTTCCTCCGGGTGCGTTGGACGGCAGCAATATGGTTTTTAGTTTGGGGGATTTCAGTGTCTCCTTACCTGGAATCAGCAACGATGAACAAGAGAGAGAGAAACAAAAGAGAATATCATTAGCAAACAGTTTAGAGTGGTGGCAGGAGAGGGCTGCGAGGAGGTCTTTAAAGTGGTGTACGATGAATAGAAAGAGCTTTTTAAAGTGTTTTTGAGCTTTCGGTTTGTTTACGTTGTTACGTTGGGGGTTAGGGATAGAAGGTTTGAGCGGAGAAACCGCACTCCAGGATGATAATGACGTTGGAATGCACTTCTCAGTTGAGTTTTGATGACAAAATCGATACGAGTGCAGATGAAGTTTGCTGGTAGATAGAAGTTTGTCGTGTGGTGGAGACTAATCGAGGAGAAAATAGCTTAGGCAATTGCATCACTTATAGCGTTGAACGTTATGGAATATGCTTTGCAGCTTTTCCGAGATGCAACCGTTTGGAAAATAATGACTTTCCCTGATCAATGGGAACGGTAATTTCAAATTAAACGGTAGCTGCAAATGTTGTTCCGAATCCTTTTGAACTCGCTTCCCCCTTTCCTCTCTTTAGATTATATTTTAGGCCATACAAATCGCATGTGTCGACTTGTTGTATTTAAGTAGTGATTGCTGCTTTTGAACCTTCCTGGCATGATCTTGCAGATTTCTAGCTTTGAGCCAGTATAGGGCCATAAGGTCGACGGCTGTTTGGCCGAATGGGTCATTAGGCCGAAACCCATTTGGATGATTGAAGTATTTTATGAAATCTCTTCCATGAGAGATTATTCCTTCTTTAATTTATGAGCAGTTCTATCCTATTATGAAAAAATCAATCGGCTTAAGATTTAATAAATTATTAATTGTATTCTTCAGAACATGCAATCAACGAGCATTTATGGGAGATTTATATCTTCTCCCAATAAAAGCAGGTTTTTCCAAATTGAAATCTGACATTCTGCTTACATTTTTTGTCAAAGATATATCTTAGTATTTCTTGAGATTTTTAGGACCTGAAAGCAATGAACTTGTTTTTTCTTCTAATCAAGAGTAGTTCACTCTAATTTTGAAACTTTGAACCTGCTAGCACGTCTTGTGGAAGATTGAATTTAGTATTAGTTGAAAGCTTTCGGGACATTAAATTAATGAATTTTTACTCGTATCTGACGAAACATTTGCTTGATATCGGCGATAAGCATTATGGGATGGGTTCCGGAGCGCAGATCTTCTTGGACGATTGGTCCATCCATTAAGGCGTCGTTTAGCGATGATCCTTCGGAGGTGCGACAGGATGCGCCGTAAACTACACGCACTTTGGTGGTTGTACTGTCTTCCCTAATAACTGCGTGATGTGAGAGATGATAGCAAGGCGTGGGTGGCATTTCATGGTCGTGGACTTGTTGCATGTGTCCTAATCCTTCGTGTTCTCGCATGAACTCTCGATATTGATCGCTTAGCTCCGGGTTACGAGACAGACGATTTTCGACGTGGTGGAAACGGCGATTATCACCGAGGTTGGTAGGAGCGTCTTGTCTCAGCGGAAGTCGAACAATGTAGCGACTTTCGGGAGAGCGAGATACTGTCCGACGGAAATGAGCTTCACAAGCGGCTTCTTCGACGGAGTAGTTGGTCGAGTCGTTGTCTTCCTCGATGGTCCAAAACTTCTCCATTAGACGATGGAGATCTGTGACCGTTGCGACGTTGGCGGTGACGGATATTGACGATCGGCAGTTGGGAATCCCTCCGAATACGACCCAACCTAGAACGGAGTTGACTAGGCACCGAGTTGAATCCGACCGGGCACTTTGAACAGGTCGAAGAAGATTTCCGCTCCCAATACCAATTGGACGGGTCTCGTATCTTGAAACGACGGATCTGCAAGCTGGATTCCGTCCGGAATTTCCCAGGAGGAGATGTCCACGGATGATGATGTTAGGTTCACGATGACCTTTGGGAGCACCAAGAATTCTACGGTGGTAGAGTATCCACTGACACGAGAGCGGATGGTTGATTGAAGCTGGTGACGGGCCCGCGTTGAAGATTGTCCGGTACCAGCAACCGGAACCACTGCAGTGGTCAGTAGGACACTTTTCCGTTTAGCACAAGAAGAAGCGCAACAAACAGGTTCGGAGACGGCAGAGGCGGAGTTTCTTGGTTGCTCTTCTACGATTGGGACAGAGGCGGCTTTCGGTGGGGACGATTCCGAGGTTCTGGAGTTCGCGGATACTGGAGACGTTTCCCCGGGGCAGAGTTGAGTATGATGGCAGCTTCTGCATTTACGACAGAAGCTGGAGGAGGGGCATTCCCGAACTTGATGACCCTTCCGGAGACAGTTACGACACAGTTGGTGGCGCCGGACATCCTTCTCCTTGTCTCTGATATTCATCTTAGAGAAAACGGTGCACAGGTACGAGGGATGGTGGTCGAAACAGACAAGACACTTGCGATAGTTGGGCTGACTGACCCCGTAGCTGGCTACGGAGCGAGGAACGGACTTCTTGGGGACTCTTTGCGGCAGAATTTCATTTGACTTGGAGATTGTCTGCAAGACGTTGACTCTACGTTGGATGAAGGTCGTCAGATCACCGAAGGTTACGTTGCCCTGTGTCGACGAGTACTCTTCCCAGTCACGCCTGGTGGTCGGATTGAGTCTGCTACTCAGCATTCGGATTAGCAGTATGTCCCAGAACTCTGTTTTGGCCCAGAACATTGGCCTCAAATTTCTCGACAAGAGCGTGCAACTCAGATGCCGATTCCATGTTTCGTGAGGAAAACTCGAAAAGTGAGTCTTCGTAAGACTGTTTCAGCAAAGCGGGGTTCTGATAGTGATCTGCCAGTAAGTTCCACGCCACCTGGCGCTGATGACAATGGTTTGGATCAGCTTAAGGGCATCTCCGGAAAGGGAAGACCGCAGGTAGTAAAATTTTTGGATGTAGAAGAGTTCGTGGGACGAGTAGACTAGACACACGAACAAATCATGGAAGTTAAGCCAGCAGTCAAGATGTCCGGAGAACACGGGCAGCTTCACGTCGGGCAGTCGTACAGAAGACGAAGTTGGTGGGAGTTGGGCGCGGGATTGAGTAGCCAGTGGGGGGTTCGAGGCAGTAGATGTATTAACCGAAAGCAGGAAACCTTTCACATGAAAGTAGTTCGTCTCGAAGTCGGTACGGACCTTCAAGTACTGCTCTAGGTTCTCCTCGTCCAGCGATTCGAGTTCCACCTGCGTATGGTTTACGTCTTTCCAGAGGGTCACCAGGTGCTCCAGACGCACCGAGATCTGATCCCGTTCTTCCTGGTATTCTTCCACGAACGTTTTAATTAGATTGAACGAAGTCAACAGACCCTTCAGGCTCTTCTTGAGGCCCTTGATGTGTCGTTCCTTTGACATCCGTTGGCGAGGTAGTGAAGAAGACCATTAATTGAAGGGATCTATGAAAGGCAATTCTAATGCCTTGTATAATCAAGTGTTCCACACGGATAACCTCCTCTGCACCTGGCGGACTTGCGGAGTTCACGAAATCCGGTTCGAAGGACCAATGTCGATTTGCTCAGCAATTGGAAACACAATTTTATTTTGATTCTTCAGTACTACACTCAAATTTAGTTTTTAATGTATTGCTTAATTCACTAATATAACTTACTCTATTTAGATATACTTATAAATTCTACAGTTCTATTCACTTAACTTAACAATTTCTTCATATGCATAGTACTGGCTTAATTCCACGATTACCAAATTTTCTCGTACCCACTGCTCGTCGATGATGATTTGGACTCCATCTGTCGGTTCGATTGATGACGAAAAAAGAGGGTTTCATTTGTTATGAAGGCTCATTTTATACATGGCGGAAATCCAAAAAACGTCAAAAAACGGAAGCTGTCTGTTGTATCGTCGAATCGGTAACCGTTGAACAAGGGATCGGCTGCTGAGGATCGATGATCACGTTGACTCATAGGTGGCGTTTCTCGCATATGCGAACATGGGGGGTTTCTTTTTCTTTCCGACATAAGCTGTTTTATTTTTTACTTTGGAATCTCGTTATCTGCCAACAGTTAATAATTTAACGTAATATTTCTTGAAAAAAATGGGGCTTAAAGCACGCAACTGTTTGATTTCAGTTTTTTCCTTCAATTAATTATGAACAGTTCTTTCTATTTTTAAATCGCCATCGTAGGATTTAACTTGATATCTTTGTGACCTGAAACCAACGAGATCATGGAGGATTTTTTCATGGGATACTTTTCCTTCTTTCAATCGCTTTGGGTGTTTTTTATAAATTTTAAATGTTTTATTTTCATGCAATCTTAATTTGCTAACATATTTTGTTGAAGAATTAAATTAAATTTTCATGAGAGCACCTGGACCTACCTTCAATCAATCATGAGCTGCTATTTTTAATTTTAAAACTTTCAATCAGCTTACATGCCTCGTTGAGTTTTTAACGTTGGAGCAAAATAACCTTCTTGGAAATTTAAATTCCAAACAAGAAAATTAAATGTATAAATTCTTCTGAGTAATCTCAGCTTAGTAACCAATTCGGCCTAACGATCCATCCGGCCTACTGGCCTATTCGGACTAATGGCTTCGGGCATTCCATTGAGCCAATGGATCATACAATAAAGGTTTTAGAGGAGATGGTGATCGCAGGATGGACATAAGACTGAGTTTGTAAGAAACATGAAATTTGCTGCTTTATCTGATCCACATGTATGGAAGTTAGATTTGACATAAATGCTTGTGACGTTTCACGTAAACTTAAACAAAACATTGCCTAAATTAGGGCATGTTGTACAAAGAATTCAAAATAATTTTGGTGTTTGCAATTGGTTTGCAAATGAACAAGGGGAACTTTTACGAATCTGTTAAAATTATTTTTTTCTGTTTACGATTATTCAATCGTATGAATACATTTTGGATTTTTTTATAATTATGCAAATAAATTTCACAAATGTTCATCTGACCTTTAAAAAAAATTCTAGGCTGCAACATAGTTGGAAACGACTTTTTGAAGAAATGTAAACAAAAGTTGTTAACCGTTACAGTCGCTATAGTCTTTTAACCAGGCTCAATTAACTGCCCTGCAGGCAACATTGGTATTTGAGCTGTTAGTGGTATGGATTAATATCACTCGTTGAATGTTTCTAGATATGCACCAAAAATACTCCTTCCTTTAAAACAAATTGTACCATTTCTAGCTTCAAATAATCTGTAACGGATTCGCCTCCGATAAGACGTTGTTTTGAAGTTATTCGTCTTATTAATTTATTATATCAAAAGTAACGAAAGTGGTACTGTATGAAACTTTCTGAAATTGTTTCTTAGACATAGAAATTCTCTGAAAATCTACCAGTATCTTTGTTTGCACTTAAAAACAGATTATTCAGCCACTAACCCGCTTAGGTTTTGCTAACCTGCTTAACAGTGTGGAAATATTATATTCGTCCAATTTTATTTGAAATACACTTAAACCAGCAGCACACTTGTAACAAATTGGTTTTTGTCTCTCCAATATGATTAAGTTTCATCACATTTAAGTTGTTCCAAGCAAATAATGACGGTTATATTTTGCATAAGAACATCTCCCTAAAAAATAAAAACAGACTTTGAACCTCTAGTAAATCTTAAGTTACTGGCCATCCGGAAGACGAGGTACTGTTGTTGTTGGTGGTGTATCGTATTTCCATGACGTTTAGCCTGGGGCTGGTTAGTTACGCCAAAGGGACGACTTGGACCCTCCCTATCGAACCCATTGACACATGAGCCGGAACCAACGGCTTTACTTCCCTTCCGAAAGGAGTCCTGGTAAGAGATTTTTCGGCTCAGAAAATCTCAACGACGCCGACTGGATTTGATACCAGACCACTCTTGCTACTATACCACCGGTGCCGCCAGACGAATTAAATTTTGCTTTTTAAACATAGCAATGCAGAGTATGACCGTTAAAAGATTTATTTTAGAATTGCCTCAGAGACGGCTCGTTATCAAAGGGAACATACATATATCTCTTACATGATAAGCTTTATCGATTAGTAAAATATTGGTGAGACCATTCCAAACTTGAAAAGTATTTTAAAGTTTTCAAAGCGTAAAAGATCTTCTTTTTTTTCATTCATCGCGAAATTGGCTGCCGGATAGTACGAAAATGAATGCAATCTGAACGATAGTGATAATAGATGGTCAAAAGCTTTTTAACCAGTCCGAAAAGCAAGAGTAACCGATGAAATATTGGAACTAGTGCGATCACAGCTTGGGTCGCAGGCTTTTATGCAGGTTTAACTAAAGATCTTCATAGGGAACATACCTTCTGCTGAAATATGAACGAGACTTTATGAATAAAACGGTTCGCGGATGACACATCGTCAAAAAAAAATCTTATTGGTAGGATTGTTATACGTTTACATGTCAAATTTTAGCACGATCTGTCACGAAGCTTTTTTTTGCGGCACTGTAAACAAGTCAACCTCCAGTGTGTTTTTCGAATTTTACTATGAAATCAAACGTTGAGCAAAGAATTAGTTTGACATTTTGTTATTCCAACGGAATAAGTGCTTCGGATGCAATGAACATGTTGCAAAAAGCCTATGGGGAATCTGTTCTATCGCGTGCACGTATGTTTGATTGGTATAAGTCGTTCAAAGAGGGTCGTACATCAGTTTAAAATCTGCCTCATGATCGCCGTCCAGCCGCCATTATTTCATAAGGATTTTGAAAGCAGCTTCGACGATCATAATCAAGACAATGTTCACAATTTCTTACTCACAATTCCAAACATACACAGATAAAAAGAAACAATGAATTTTCTGCGTTATCTAATGCACATAAAGGGAATGCTAGATTTGGCAGAAAATAATGGGATATTTCGTGTAAATTGAGGCCAGATAACGCCTTGATCTAGCCTGTTGTATGAAAGATTGCAAACATTGTTGTATGGCGCATGAGAGATTGCAACTAATTTCGTCGTTTACGCCTCATTTGGCTTAGAATTAAACGAGGGAAAATTTTACACGCTTGTTAAAATTAATTATTTTTTTCTGTGTAGTGAACCAAAAAGGCATTGGGGAAAAGGGGTGAAAAATTGGGTTTTTTTTAAGGGAATTTTTTTTTTTTTATGTATAAAAGAAGGAGAAAAGTGTTTGAGGTTAATTCGAACGCCAGTTTGCCTTGAACTGTTTCTCGCTCACAACAGCTTTTTGAGTCTTCTTAAGGTTCCGCTTGCCGATGGCCCAATACTGTTCGATTGGGCGGAGCTTTGGAGTGTTGGGAGGGTTCTTGTCCTTGGGCACCACTTGAACGTTGTTGGCAGCATACCACTCCATGGCCTTTTGTCCGTAATGGCAAGATGCCAAATCCGGCAAAAATAGAACGGAACAATTGTGTCGCTTCAGGAAAGGCAGTAGACGTTTTTGTAGGCACTCGCTCAGATAAATTTCCTGGTTGACGGTTCCGGTCGCAATGTAAACGTTGCTCTTCAAGCCACAGGTACAGATGTCCTTGCACACCTGATATTTCTTCGCGAACTTTGACAGTTTAATGTGCTTGAAAATATCTGCCACCTTTCCCCGTCCGGTTGCCGTGTAAAATTCCTGTCCAGCAAGCTGTTTAAAGTGTGCCTTGACGTAAGGTTCATCGTCCTGTACCACGCAATAAAACTTCGTCAGCATCGTCGTGTACAACTTTCGCGATCGTGCTTTGGCCGACGTGATTTGTTTATCGTCGCGAATTGGAGTCACCTCTTTCTTGTAAGTCGACAGTCCAGCTTAATTTTTAGCTCCATCCACGGTTGAAGGCGCCACTCCCAGCTTCTTTGCGACATCTCGGACGGAGAGGTTGGGATTCCGCTCGAAACAGCGGGCAACTCTTTTTGTCGTCGCTGTGGCCTCCGGCTTTCGATTTCCCCCCGATCCAGCTTTCCTGGCTGTCAACAAACGTTCACCGAACACTTTTAATACGTTGGTTACAGTTGATTTAGCCACATTCAACAATTTCGCCAACTTGGCGTGAGAGTAGTTTGGATTTTCGCCATGCACGTGCAAATTTTTGGTTGCGTTGGTTCTCTTCCTTCGACGACATTTTGATAACTGAGGTGCTAATCTCAAAATCAAAATAAAGGCATGATGCTACACGCACACATCTTCAAAATGAGGGATGTGCAAAACTTTTTAATGCACGATGAAAGGAAATGCGTCAAGTTTAAGTTTACCAAATTTTGATCGAAACACCCTTTAAATAAATGCAGGACCAGCATCTGGATGATCCAGCGGATTAAGAAATTAAATAGTTTGAAGACATAGGTACAGGAATTGTCATTTCAAAACAAGGGCCCGAATGCTGTACAACCGTATTGTGGACAATCCATCCCAGCGTGTTTTGATGGACGACAAAACGTACGTGAAAGAGGACTGTCGGGACCTCCTCAATTCTACAACAAATTGGTTGAGGAGAGTGTCCTATTTGCAGATATGACTATTGCGAAGTGAAAATTTGGTGAGAAGGTGCTCGTTTGGCAAGCAATTTGTCCAACGATCTTCCATTTTCTACATAAAAAGAATAATAAATGATAAAATTTACTGAAACAAATTGTTCCTCTATATCAGAATCATGAGATTAAACCTCTCTTCCGGCCGGATCTGGCTTCTGTCCGTTATGCCAGATCAGCTTTACATTGGATTTGTAATGCCATCTATATGGATAATGTCTGTCAAGGTTGACAAATTCAAGTGAGGTTAGGTATCGAAAATTTCGCAAATTGGATTGGATAATTGTGTTTTGCTATTATTTAAGTTCCATGGAATTCATCAGTATAGTCACTATCCATCGATCTAAATTTTCTGCTGTTTTAATTACTTATAACTTTACTTAGGTAGCCTCAGACACCATTTTTACCAAGCGCCATCTGGGTTGCATCTTAGTTTAGCTTTACTTTGATTTCTCAATAGGAGACTATGATTCGACCCCCTGTGACAGTTTTATGTCTCCAACAGTCAAAACTCTAGTGAGTGATAAGAAAACCAAGTAAGTGTTGCTAAGGAAGCCAAGTCAATTCAACCTTAGATTATGAGATATAATTTAATAGGGATTGAAAACAGCGTTGGGTTCGTAGCAATTCCTACTTAGGACTCCTTGGATTTTTGATGAATCCTTCTGAGAATTTATGGTGACCTTTGTACAGGATTTGCCACGATTTGCCAGCAACAATTTCCCATGATCCTCATCAAAATCTTACTGGGAATTCTAATTGGATATGAGGCTCAAAATTCTACTCTGGGGTTCTGATATTCTACTCCGAGTTTTGAATTAAATATGAACATTTGGAACACATGGTAACGAATGAGTTTTGCTCAGAATTTTGAGCACATCCTGCAGAAGATGTGAAAGGGATCATTGTTTAAGGTTATCTACGGTTTATGAGTGAATCATGCTGGATTTACCTAGAACCGATTACAAAGTGGTCACTTGAACGTGAGCATGAGCATGAGTATGATTGACCGCCCGAGGTTGCTACGATTATTGTCACTTCAACTGTAATCTAACAGAGAACCCACAGAGTATGTTGATCAGAAGGTGATGGTTTATATTGTTACATCTGAGAGAGGAATTTCCAAACCATGGTTCAAGCCCAGTGGTTTGGCTATTAATAAAGAAGTGTACCAAAATCAATGTTTGATTTTGTTGGAAAAATTATCAAACACTACCGGACAATCGTCAATCGGAACCTCAACAAGGCAGGTGCAGTGGCTCTAAACATTTCAAACTTCTAGAATAACTGGTCAGCAGCGTCCAGAAAGCGCACAAAAACCAATGTTTATAACTCTTTTCGATACACTCCTTAGTAAACATGAATTTCTTATACAGTTTGAATGCTGCTGGTGTTTTTTGAACCTTGTTTTGGGGGTTGCTAAGAGTTGCATTAGGATTTACTTTTGGGCCCAAACCCTTTTTTCAGCTTTTAGCAGCGATAAATCAACATAGAACTAAGCGGAATCGTTATTTGAACTTCAGAGAACTGAATAGTTGTAGCCATCAAGTAACATATTATCAGTTAAGTTCATTCTACAATAAACTTCTGAATCTACTGATTGCCGTTTCCTAGTAAACAATAAACGATATTAAATTCATATCATTCCCATTTTACTTCGTATTTGGTTAAGATCGGGCGAATCGTGGCAATTGCTGGGTTTGTTCTCGCTTCCAATGAACTTGTTCGCTACATTGATGCGACCCATTTGAAACTTTATCAAGATTTTCTGAACAGTGATCATAGAATTAGATGTAGCTCTTAAACGGCTAAGAGCACGGATGGAAGACTTTTTGAATTCTGAAGATGAATTTCTTTTCATAAAAAAATTACTGACACGGTATTGTTAAACTTGCCGAATTGTGATCGAATCTTCTCTTCGTGGCCATCACAAAATGGTACTTTTGGGAGATTTTCTTGCTATCTTGTGCAATTCTTACTTCATGTCTAAAAATGCTCGTTAGAAGAATTAAGGGGACATTCAAAAGGCCTTGTTTTCGGTGAAAATCAGCTGATTTCACCCAAGGAATCTTTATTTTGGAGAATATCAGAGGTCGTTGGTACTATAAATTATAATTCTATTACAAAAATCACCGGAAAGAGTGTTTTAGAAAATCAATTGGTTGTCTTCAATAACTGGCCTGATAATTATGGGATTAATGACTATAATTCAAAGTTTAGAATGCTTTAAAGCCACAATAAATTTTCAACCAAAGTCAAGTAATCATTTACGCATTGTTTAAGCTTGAAATCAATACAATTCTATAAAAAATATTCAAAATAGGCGTATTCTTTATAAAAACGGCCTGTTCTGCCCTAAAGCAGCTTAGGTTTTGCTAAGCTGCTTTGTGGTATTCTTCTTCTTCATCTTCACGAAGATATTAGTCTTTAGACACCTTTTTTTTATCAAGAGCGTAGATTTGATTTTAACATAAAACCATTGGAAATGAATTCGTGCTTTGATCATCTCGGCTTCCATGCTCTATGTAATGTTTTCTTGAATAACTACTGCTCCTTTTGACAACAAAAAACGTTCAACTGATGAATAAATCGAACTGCTACTGTTGCAAGTACTCAATTCAAAATGTTGAAATATGTTTTGGAAGATCTTTAAAGTTATCAACCAACCCAATTTTTTGGGACAAACCGACGGTTTTGTAAGAATAAGTTAAAGAGCTGTTCCCACAAATACAACAAATCCCAAATCGCGCAAGAAAACTGCATCCTCTCTCACTCTCTCAGCAAAAACTTTAAAACCCCCCAGCCTCTTGTGTTCAGCTCTTTAACGAAACCTCTTAAAATTTACCCCGAAAAAAACAGACACACAAAAGTAAAACACAGCAAAAAACAAAATCATCAGCAACATCGAAACATCTGTTGAAGAGCATCGGAGGCAGACTTTCATTCTGAAACTGAGTGAAAATTTCTGCTTCCCCATTTCCGACTCCATCCCGGGGAGGGAAGGAACTTCAAGCACAAAATTTCCCGCTGTGCGGCGCTGCACGCTTCCTACGAGCTCCAGCGCAGTTGGGTGATGGAAAATCAATTTTTATTACCGCTTGGAGAGCGCGCATAAAAAGAAGCGCGCCATGCCACCCACCTTCACCCCCACCACCACCATCAACAGCAAAAACAGTCAGTATAGTGCATGTACAACACAACCGCAAAGAAGCGCAACGGAAGAATGGCAAAAAGCGATCAACAGCAACAACAACAACAACAACGACAAGAATAAGGGAAAATCGCAAGGATACATGGCTTGCTTTGTGTGCGCGGCGCGCGAAGAGGGCGAGTGACGGGCAAAGCGCGGGAAAGCCAACACCACACAGAGAAAGCTTTTCACGTTTCGATCCGGGGCAGGGTGCGGGTGGCGGCCACCACCCACTGTGCGCTGTTCTATCGGAGTGGGTGCAAAAAAGCACTCACTCAATCGAAAAAGGAAGCGAAAAGAAGGGAAAACTGAATGGAGATTGGATCCGGGTGTGCGGAAGTTGGGGGGGACAATGCGGGGACGCGGGAAAAAGGAAAATGTTTATAAACTTCGAGATGGGACCGGAGAAAGCGAGAGAGCCTAGCTCTCTCTACAGCAGGTTCTCTCGGACTTTGAAGCTCGTAAAATCGCTTTCACAAACATATAGATAAGCGATATTCGGAATTGTATTTCTCCGATTGCGATTCGATCTGGGACTTGGCCGGGAAGTGCGGTCAAGGGCAAGAGGTTGTTGTATACTCGCTCTCGCAGAAGGAAATCGAACCAAGTCGGCGGGGACGTGTGCCCCGGGAAATCGAACTGAAGGATAACGACCGACTCGGAAGATAAAACAACGGCAACGAAGGAGCTTTTTTTCCCGATTCGATTTTCCAAAGCCAAATCGAATCAAAGCGCATTCGCGCGACCCGTATCCGGATGTAGTGCTGCTCCAGCTCCTTGTATGTGTGTACTGGAGTTCGGTATGTGCGGATCTGCAATATAGAGCAGCATTCGATCCGAAAGTCCGTGACTTGCAGCAACGGCAGCAAGGCGGAGAGCGAGATGCCGATTCGTTTGTGTGTAAATAACACTATAGATCGAGGACCAATCGATGCACAGCGGAGGATGAGAGTTTTCCGTTCTTCTTTTTTCTCGAACTCGAGCCCCATCCCCCGGTTTCGTCCTTCCTACCCCGGAGTTGGTATATGCGCGCGCGAGATGGGATAAAATTGCACTTCTTGTGCGCTCCTCTATGTACGGCCAGCAACAGCAGCAGCAGCAGCATCATCATCATCATCTATCGGAATTGGATTTTGCAACCAGGCGCCTCCAAACCAAAGCGAGACGGAAAGACCGAACTATCGTGTAGTTGGTACTAAGACGGTGACGGACGACGAGGACACCCAATTCCGTCCCGAGGGGTTGGTTGGTTGGCGGAGGGTATGGGGATGAGCTGGTACTAGTGCTACTGCTAATGGCGATCAGGAAATTGGATTAAAGTTGATGGCTCCCCCCGCGCTGATGGAGCACACTAGTTGCCGGGGAGGGTCGAGGGAAGCTGACAGCTTTAAATTGAGTTTCGGAGAACTGGTTGCGAGATTTGGATTCGGTTCTTTTTAGACCATTACTCGGCTGGAATGGGATTGTACAATCTGTTTGATTCTATTAGATTTAGCGCTTCAAACGCGGGACGGACAAAACGTAATCTTCTGAAAGCGTGGTTTTCTAAGTTATTGAGCTTCGAGCCGTTCGTCGTTCCGAGGGGTGAAACTTGGAACCACATGGCCTTTTTTGAGGTATGAAACTTAATTAGGAAGGTAATTTATTTTGGAATAATTTCGATCGAATTTCGGTGATCAGAGTCATGTTGGTTTTGAAGAGCTGCAATGAATTTTCCAGTTACGCTACAGTCGCATTAGAACATTAGGAATTGCTTGCTTACGTCAAAATGTCAAACTGAAACGAGATATCAGTTCAAACAACTAGCTTGTGGTCGAAGCTGAACTTCACTTTTAAAATTGAGCGTTTTGATAGAGATAAACGACTGAACTGCAACATTTTAGCTCTGGAGTGGTTGCGAAAACAAGTCCGGAATAGCATCCTTATTTCCTGCTTGGTTGCCATTACTGTAATACATCACTATAAAGATCCGGAAAGCAGTCTGATGACACGCACACTGAATAAAGTTATGCATTTTTGTTTTCCGTAAAAACCTCTCAAATGGAGAATTTAGAAAAGTTAGTTAAGATGGAGATAATTATTAACAGATCAATACACAGATTATTTCTTCGGTTTCGATTCTCGTAGTTCATAGTTAACAATCCCTTCCGAGCGTTTCATAACATTTGAGAAGCTGCAGATCACCGGACTGCAATGATTACTTGTTTCGGTGGCCTGGGCGGAGGGGTTATGTAAGAGGTTCGGTGGCCACCAGGATTGCTTATGAGCTGAAGTTAGAAACAGGCTATTTTGTTTTGTAGTTTATGCCAACGTCAAAAATCTAACTACACGCGAAAGACGTGATGCAAGACATTACACAACGCTTACTCTCGAGTACTTTTTCAGAAAGACGTATCTGTTTTTGTAAACAAAGAAGGGAAGTAAGATTCACACGATGATTTCTCAAAACTCTCAGCACCCTCACGGAAATTAGCATAACCATAATGTTAGGGAATTGTTATTCCTGGTGTTGGTGGCCTTAGTTTGCATGAAAGTGCTAAGGGTTCCAATAATTTAACGTTTGTATATTATTTGCCTTTTTGTTTATAAAATCAGATACGTCTGTTTGGAAAAGTATTCGAGTATTGTCCTTATAAAACGAAAAAAGGAGATTAAATTTACCTTTTTAGTAGAGCGATTCCGGGCTACATGTTGGACATCGCCCTGTAAAAGAGTAAATTTTGTCCTCCTTTTACGTTCTGTAAGAGCAATAAGTGTTGTGTCCTGTCTTGCGTGAGTGATGATTCAATAAGAATTATACAAAAAATAAGCGGTAGTTAGCAGTAAAATTTTACATTCCATATTTAACATGAACATTTGAGATTATGAATATGAGACTCTGCTAATTCAACACTTCATTCTATTATGGCATTTGATCATCTACATTATTTCGAAGCACTGAACTCGTGTAACCAAGAAGAGATTTCTTAAAAGATAAAAAAGCTTTCTTCCTGAAAGCTGATTGATTTTGATGAAAATTAATCGGAAAAGCTATGTAGAGAGGGACTGGCTGGATTATATAGACATTTGCTGCAGAATTTTAACTTTTCGAAATCATCCATTGAGTATCCTTTATGTAACAGAAATATTTTAACAAGTCAACAGATCTAGATTAGCAAGTAGTCTTATTTGTATGAAACTAGCGTTGAAGTGAGCTCATGAAAACGTATGGAGAACATAAATTTAAGAGGATTTGTCTGGAATAAAACTACTGAAAATTTTACTGAAATTTACGTAGTTGATTATTTCACGATCTTTAAGCCTAGCTATTATTATTCATTACGCAAACTCTTCAGAAGTGGATCGAATTCCTTTGTTGAATTGAAATTCTTTATGAATCTATGTGAACATTCAACCTTTCTCCGAATAAGGGTATTGAGGGGAACAGCCCTTGAATTTTCCAAATCAACTCGTTTTTTTTTTGCAAAAATTTAAAATATTGATTAACCATTGAGGACTCCAAATTTTTGTGTAACATCTCTGCATGTGACTTTTCAAGGAGTCGCGCTCTTCAGAACGAGTAATGGCGCTATAACCATAAGCCGTATAGGGCTAAGACTAAAGTTAATGCTTAGATCTGAACCGTTCTGAGAAAAAATGGAGCATCACTTAACCGTCTTAGACTCGATGCGTCCAACGACTATATAATTTTTTTGTTCTGTGCACCAAACAGGGCATTCTGTTTAACTATTCTCTCCGACTATTCATTTCCCTTTTTCTTTGATATCTACTGAAGGCTACGTGGGTTCCCCGTGTCTTCTCAAGGTAGATACCAAATCCATTTTTTTCCAGTCCTTCGCAATTTTTTCGATGGTATCTGCTGCTTTAAAATGTTTCCTTAGATGTATCTTGTTCAGTGTCCAAAATGTCTCGATTGGTCAGGCTAGAGGACAGTACATAAGTTTCGCCACGTGTCTTTCGCATAATGCGCAGATGCTAAATCCGTCCAAAACAATACTGGACAATTGGCAGCAAACGATGATTCAAGTATTCCGGGATGTACGTATCAGTCTTCATTGTCTCTGATGTCACAAACTCGCAAATAGTTTGCCAAACTCGAACAGTAATGCCTTTTTGACGAATTTCTCGGTGAAATTTCAGCTCATCAGGCATCTTTCAGACCATCTTTTGGTCCATTCAGTCCTGGTGTAATATTGACCACATTTCGATACGTCTTATCCCAGCTTTTTGGCAACATCTCGAACAGAGCTCCTATTTTTTTTAAAACAGCCATCATGATCTTTCGGTCCATTAGTCCTGGGTTTCGACCACATTTTGATACGTCCGCAAAGCCGCTTTCCAGTTTCGTCAGTTTAGCGAGATATCGGAAATAGTGCACCATTTGTGCACAATGTATTAACAATTTTTGGAGAAATGCCTTGCATTTTGATGACTTCGTTGCAAAAATCCAATTCCGACAAACAAATTTGTTTTTCAGAATATAACCAAAGATACACAGTGGAAATCAGCTGTCTTACGTCATCCGGTTTCTTGCAGTTTCGTGTAGAAATCGTGCTTATACTTTCTGGAACACCTATAAAGGGTGTCCACGGTATAAATGCATACTTGACTAGAACGAGACGCTGAACCGATTGACATGAAACATTAAGGGAATTTCACTCTACTTTTAACCAAATCCAAATGCTCAAACTGTCTTCGCAAACTGGGTGTAATCCATAATATTTTGTACAACGTTTGAATCGAAGTTTTTCTCTGCGTAAAACCATGATTTTGACATTTCCTTTTCCTTGGAGACAACCTTGGCATGCTTATGAAGATCGTGCTTCATTATTGTCCAGTGTGTTTGGGAGTAGAGATCTTTGGCAGGACATTGACTTCACTCGTCTTGTACCGTACCGCAACCTCCTTGGATTAGTGACAAGAAGCTAGATCCAACCAAAAAATTATCGGAACATTGTGTGATTTAAGGAGGGGGGGATTTTGGGGTGGGTGGGGGTTTGGGGAGGGGGGGGGGGGGGGATGCGGGGGGGGGGGGTGGGGGGGGGGGGGGTGGGGGGGGGGGGGTGGAGTTGGGGTGGGGAAGGGGGGGGGGAAGGAGGTTTTTAAAATTTCTAAAAAGATGACTTTGTGACGATTTCAGAAGTTTTTTTTGTTAAGGAGAAGGCTTTTGACAAAAAAAAACGTGAAAGTCGAGTACTCGATACTGAAGAAGTCTATAAGTCGGAGAGGAAATTGGCCTATCTGTCAAAGAATGAGCGTTTTCAAGTGGATTGAAATGAATGCTTCGATTTGCTAGTAATAGTTTCAAAAAGTGTTATTTTAAAGTGATCAAGTGAAGTGTTAATTTGAGTTTTCCAAGTTGGTTGGTTAAAAGTTGGTTTAAGCAAATCACAGAAGATTTTACAAGAAACTCAAGGAAGAAGCTTGTAGAAAGAGGCTCCAGAAAAAAATTCTACTAAAATATTCAGAAGCAGCATTTTGAAAAAAAGTTTTCAAAGAAAATTTTGTTCAAGCTTCTCCCCCAATGCGTCACCAAAAATGTCACTTGGCATCATCTAGAGTAAGCCGCCCAGGGCTTTTTCTAAGCCAATTAGTAAAACAGAAAAAAAGCTCATATAAATGTATTATTACCGAGATTTTGAGCCAAGGGCCGATTCATCTCTCATCATAGTCACTTATAGACCTTTAGGGTATTTTTTGCAGCTTGTTCGTGGGTGAGATTTCAACTCGTGATTTTGACGTGGGAGGTATGGATGTTAACCACTAAACCGGGGTCATTCCACAACCACCTTATACTTTTACTAGAAAATTTCCCAGAAAAAGTGGAAAGATAACTTGCGAGTAAATCCTCAATTAAATGGCTTCAAAAAAAGCATTCATTTGAAACCCTTTAGAAGCAACTGTTTCTAAAATTTCTTCATGACATATTTTTGATACAGGGGGATTAAGCTATTCTAGCCAAGATAAGCCGAGTATATTCTTTTATGAGTATGTTTGCATCGTCGTGCACATATTTGCCGTTTTTGTTTGCTTACATGAATTTGCTCTGTGATCCACTATCTATTATAATCGAAATAACAACCCAGAAGGGCTTGACAATAAATCACTTGACATTTTTATAAATCACCAAACTTCTCAAGTGAGTGTAACTATTGTTGGCAGCCCCTTTTTTTATTCGGCCATCGTTCCACTTCAACTGCGAGTTCTATTATAGGCAAACAAAATAGCAGCATTTCCAAGAGCTAATTTGAGGAAAAATATCACTCTTCGGAATGGCTCACTTTTTCACGGGTAACCAAGTTATCATATTCATATACTCAGTGAAGTCCTTTCATGATTTTTTTAATAGAATCAGATGTTTGAAAATCGATTGCCGAAATAAGTCAACAATGCCGAAGCCAACATTTCCCCTAAAATTACACGTCATTTACTTAGATTTTTTTACATGAAACATGCTGAATTTATAATGAATTCGTTTATGCTTTATGGGAAGCACTTCTGATTGAAGATTTTGAAATAAACTTTTGCAAAACCTTCATAATAGAGGCCTCTTGAAGAAATTTTCAAAATGATATTTAATCCGAATCAGCGAAATTATTAATAAGCCGGAATTTTGTAAACTTGACTTCATCTGGAAAACTCTCGTGGGATCTTGAAAAAAATATTTTGTCTGTTGTTTGAGAATAGTAGATTGTTTTTATATTTTTTTTTAAGCTACCTTTGAAAACGAGCATTGAAAACTAAACTCCAATCCGTTCCAGTTCAAGTTCCAACCGGTGCTAAAAATAGATCCATCATAATCGATCGCGCACACCTGTCACCGCACACCGCCGCCACCTGCAACACTTCCCCCAAATAACCCGGAACCGCATTTATGATTGAGTCATAACATTCGTCACGGCCTTGGCTGGTTTTGGCTTTGGTTTATGTACACACCTATAGGTAAATGTCCTCCTCGACTCTTTCGCAGTTTCCGTCTACGGAGCGATAACGTTCACTTCGTCGCAAGCAATGACGCTCTTACGCCCTGGTGCGATAACATCTCCAAGCCGAACAAACGGTCGCGCATAAAATTAGTGGAGACCCCTTGCGCGTCGCAAGACCGTTTAATTGGTAACTCTTCGCTCCACTTTCATTATGACCCCCGCCTTTCACCCACTCACCAACTTCCGCCCGTTCGCCTATTGCGGTTCAACTCTTTTCATGGACTGCTGTGTGGTTGGTTCTTCCGAGGGGTTTCCAAATTATTCATGTCCCCCGCTTTGGCCAAGGGGTAAGATAGTAGACAGAGCAAGGCTTCAAGTGGAGCAATGGCAAAAAAAAAAACGAGCGAACAAATTGGGCTTTTGTACGCCCCCTCCCCCCTGCTCTGGGGATGGGGACAACAAAAGACGTGTGGCTTGATTTATCGGGTTGGGAAATAATTGAAGCGCAAACCGCACTGGCACAATGTGCCACTGGGAAGATTCTAAAATACGATCACGTTTTCTTCGGAACGACGACACACGGATAGACACAAGAAAGAAAAAAAAACCTCTACCAGCGCACATAAAAATTGACGAGCGAGCGAGAACGAGAGGGATGATGGAGAACAAGACGACGAAATAAAAAAAAAAAGTACGAAAAGCGAACGGTCCAATATCGATGTTAGAGAGGCGTTACCAATAAACGATACTGCTCCGCCTCACTTTGTGTGTTGGGATACGGTTGCATGGGGGGAAA
The DNA here is from genome assembly GCA_024533555.2 of Aedes koreicus. Classification (NCBI taxonomy): domain Eukaryota; kingdom Metazoa; phylum Arthropoda; class Insecta; order Diptera; family Culicidae; genus Aedes; species Aedes koreicus. The sequence goes on from JAHHFK020001018.1 coordinate 496,372, forward strand.
CGAGGTGGGGGGGTCCCTCATACCTCACGATACAATCACATGCGCTCGTCCCCCCGTCATCGGCTCCAAAACCGAACGCGCGCTGTGACGAGCGAGCCAAAACGTATCGATATTTATTGTGTGTACACACATATCTATATAGAAAATTGGGAATCGAGAGAGCGACGTCGTTGACGGGCAGAGCAAGCGAAAAGAACCTATATGTGTGATCGGAACGGGCTTCGATCGGGCACGAGCGACAGAGACCGAACGATGCGGTGATAATCGTAAAAAACAGGTTGGAAAAGAACGTAATAAAAAATCACACCTTTTCTTTTTGACTGCATCGCAAAAGTAGGTATCGCAGCAGGCAGTGACAACTACCAAAGCTATCGAACGACGACGACGACAACGACGATGCCAACTACGATCAGAGAAGGAAATGGGAAAATGAAAGCAAAAAAAATTGCCTGCATACATACAGGGGGGGCTCACATACCAACACATCCCGAGCGCTGCACGGCAGGCACGTGGTTGTCGTGCAACACACAAGGTCCTCGCAAACGGGAAACGCAAGGATCCATACCGAGTGGGAGACAGACACAGGCTTACATATTTCATTCCGAGTTTCCCGATAGCCGATTTATATACATCTAAGGATGCTTGACGTCACCCGTCCGGTTCCAGACCCTTACCTGCCAGCGAGCGAGCACTCAATACTACACTCTTATGCTCCCCAATTCTACTAGGACGAGGAGCACTATACAGCGGCTTCCTCAATTCTGGAGCTTCGAGTGCGATCGGTATCGGTGTGTTCGGATTTCTTCTTTGAATCGCACAAATCGAGAGACGAACAAACAATAATAGACCACCCCCCTTCCCTCCTAAACAGCCCCAAATGTATATCGATAGCTCTCCCAGCACACCGTACCGCGTACACACCAGCACAAGAACTCGAGAATCTCGCAGCTCCAGACTTTTTCCAGGACTGCTACTTGCTCCCGCCGTCGTCACTGAAGTGCCGATGATTGCTGCGCTGTTGCAAGCGTTCGATTTTGCTGTTTTCTTTTTCGCCTGACTGTGTACGTGTGCAGAACTCGCCGCGCGTGTAAATAGAGCACCACTGCTTGCATATGCTGCCATAATCTGCTGCACGGGAACGGCGACCGTGTCCATACATATGCAGGCGAACGCGAACGCGAGGAATACCAATACACAAATCTCTCTCTCCAGCCTCGACCTGGCCTGGATGGGACTCTCCGCCCGATTTGTGTTCTATTGAAACGAGAGAAAGAGCGAACGAGCGGAACAGCAGGCGAGAGATCGAACGCTGTTCGATGATGGGCAAATGGCAAATATGCGAAAATGGGGGGATACTTTTCTTTTTAGCGCTCATCGCTCATCGGCTGCAGTGGCAGTCTCAACTCAAGTCGCAATCGCAGTGTGCCGTGTTGTCGTGTGTGTTTTTGAGTGATTTCTCTCCTCCCGGTAGGTATCGGTGCTTTTGCAGCTGCTGCTGCTTCTGCTGTCAGATTGAATTGGAGATTCTCCTTCCGAGCTCGAGTTGTACTTTTTCTCCGGTGGTATTTGTGTGAGAGTGTGCGAGGGGGGGAGGGGGGCACACAACTCGACACTGGTAAAAGTTTCCATCACCATCAGCATCATTCAGGACGACACTTTTCCAATTCTCCTAGTGGCAAGTTCGGAGAAAAGTTTCGGCTTTTGGTGCACGGTAAGTTTGCAGTTTCAGCTTTGATAAAAAATGAGGGGGTGAGCAGTGGAGAGCTTTCGGGAGGATTCTCGGAATGCAAATTTTAATAGTCTGTCAATTCTGTCAATCTGTCAAACCATGTCAAACAAAATCGCTGTTGATAAACTGTTTTTTATCAACTTTGGATTGGAATTGAACCCTGTCCCTGTTTCCAGCCAGTGAACGAAACGAGCTGGTTATGTTCCGACACTGTCTCCGAATAATGACCAAGTGATGATGCTTGTTATCGCAGCGACAAAGTTTCCTAAGCTGCAAAGTTTCACGCCGTAAAAGTGACTTTTAATCGAGATTCCCGTCCAATTCCGAGCGCTGACGACGTTATGGATGTACGTCTACATCAGACCGATTCCCATTGCTTGAGGCTATATCGATCGAACACACAAGGCAGAAAAAAAAGACTCAGTTCCATCGAAGAAGAAGGTGGAGATTTCGGAAAAGCGCATATGTAGTTGACGACGACGACAACGACGCGTTCACAGCTTCCGGCTGGGTCCTTTTCCTATATGTACATACACGGTTACCTCGGGATTCTCGATGGGAAAAGCACGCCAGAGCGAGATAGCTACTTGCGATAGCACAGAAGGCGGAAGTTGGCTGAGATCGAACTTTGGTGTACGGTTCTCACTTTGGTTGGTGTATTGATTTAGCCGTTTCTCAGGACTTTTTCCCATGTACTTTGGTGGGATTTTTTTGTCGATATACTCACACAGTGCTGCCGCCGTCGTTTGTCATCCTATCGAAAATCTGCACATGAGAGCGAACGAGACAGGTCAACGTGTGAGCGAACGCGAAGGCGTCTTAGGTGTGAGAGTGTGCGAAAAAAAAATCGCTATAAAGAAAAATATGTACGGCCTGGCGGATGAGGGTGCGGGCAGAAGCGGGGGATAGGAAACCGATGTGATAAGGGAATCGAATTTGACGACAGCAGAAAGGCACGGCTGTGTTGGGCTCATGACGGAAGGGAAGGGGAAGGGATCGAAACTGATTTCCTTCGTTGTTCGTGTCCTATTCCTCACACACAGCAAGCAGAGCAACCCACCCGGACCGATGATGGGGCCGAAGGGATCGTAAATGTGTATAGAAAATAAAATTTATACGTCTCTTCGTTCACGATACGTCGTTCTGATAAGACGACAGTGGCTCCACCCTCATTGATTTCTTTTTATTCCATTTCGCTTTTTTCCTATATTTCCTATACATACATTTTTTTTTTCTGTTCGCCACTGCTGCGCTGCGGACTGCTGTGTCCTATCTCTCTGTCTGTCTGGAGCGGTGGTTTGGGTCAAAGAAAGCACAGACGGGGGGGATAGGAATGGTCGCGTGCGCCCCCGGGTGGGTGGACGAGGGATTGGAGAGCGTCTTATATAACACTCTCCAATACTTCTCGGGTGATGGAAAGTGTTCTCCGTGTGCATGCACATACACGGGCACAAAGAGCTCCAAAAGAGAAGAACCATCCATCCATCGGGCATATTTTTTTTCTTTTTATTTCTTTTGCTTTGGGGTGGCTTACCCCCCACAATGTGTACATAACGAAGCGCGCGCCCGGTCCAGGGTGTGGGAAAGCTTCAAGACCAGGGAAAAATTATAGAAAAATGAGAGATTTTTATCATCGACAAGAAAATGGCAACAGTTCGAGAGCCCTTGCAAAAACGCAAAAAAAAGAAAACGCAAGATGACGCTTGGTTCACGGAAAATCAGTGTGTACGAGTGTTTGTGTGCATTGGAATGGGGGACGATTGGAGTAGGAAACCATTTTATAAAAAAAAATTACCTAAAGCTTACCCCGGGCCGGCGACGGAAAATAAATTGGAAGGAAAAGCAATTTTTCATCCGATTGTCGTGAAAAATGGCAAATGTCCTATCCCTCACGGTAGCGACAATCCGCCATTTTTTTTCCTCTTTGCACGGGTTGATAAAAAGACAGGTGATTTTGAGAGGTGAATTGAAAGAACTTCATTGCACAGAAGAAGAAGAGAAGAAAAGACGACGACGGCGAAGACTGAAATGAAGCACTCAATTTACACCCCTTTTCGTCACAGCCGCAGCAGTAGCACAAAAGGATAGATGGGTGTCATAAATTATGGGAGCGGCCCGAGCGCGTTCTGTCACCTTAGCGCCTTTATGTATGATACACTTTTTTTTGTCGCCTCCGTCGATCCTCTTTCAAGAAAAATAGCGTAACATGAAACCGAAATTTTCCTTTAATCACGCCAGAAAAGAAAGAACCGAACCGAACGTTCCCATATGGAACTAATTTAGGACTCTACTTTTTCAATTATTCTATGATTTACGAACGGGCACCAACGGCAATCTCATTTGAATGGGACTGCATTAGGAGAAAAACCGAAAAAAAAAACAGTCGGGAAAACAAATGCGACAGAAGAGAAAGTGCCGATCCCCATAATCCTTTGATATTTATTGCCCTTCATTGTCTTCGAAATTTAAATTGCAGAGAAAAATAACTGTTGATTACACTTTCTACCGTCCTACCCCCTCCGCATTCTTCCCACATCGCAGCAGGCGGGGTGACAGCTGGATGATGATGATGCGTTTGTTTATTGTTTTGTAGGAGTTGAACGGTGCAATGTTTTCTCAATCGCGTTCGCTTTCAACAGGTGGCCTGGGTGCCAAAAGTGTAAATGTGTGTTACAACAAAGGAAACTTTAATGACGGCGGTCGGCGGTGTGGCTCAACAAGGACGAGCAGCAGAGAAGGCTTTAACCCATTCAAGTTTCTCGATAGCAACGACAGTGGCGGCTGCCGGAATTTGTTTACGGGTCCCAGCGCAGAGGGCCTGCGAGGAGTGTAACATCGATTTTTCTTTGAGCCGGATTTCCCGAGAGACACAGCGTTCGGATACAATCATAATGCGTTGGGTCGTTTACTCGTGGTTGGTGGGCTTCTGTTTTGGGGAGGGAGGAGTTTCAAGCCTATTTCTGTCTAATTGTGCCGCATGCTAGGTCAGGTTTTTGGAAGACTTTGTCCTACATTGGGCACCCAAATTTCGAAAATAGAAACATGTAGAAGGCGATGCAACTACATATGTACATATTCCAAGGGCTAATGTTACATGACCAAACCACCTGCTTTTGGTGATCGTTCATTCAAATGCTTATCAATTAGTGGTCATATTCGGTGTCCAGCCATTGGGCCAAAGTAGGTAAGACCGAAGCTATAATAACCTTAAAAAAATATATGCAGTTCTTTCGAAAGATAGTTTCATTTGATTCTTGGCACTTGAGGCTTTTATTAAGAGGTACCTTTAATGAATCCGAAAGCAATTCTCTCATTCGGAGCTTGCCCAGTATAACTCGTATAAGATATTTTTGGACCTTTTATATGATAAATATCCCATAACCGGAAGCAAAATTCTGACGATGTATCTATATTAGGAGCTTTTCCTTATTTTAAACAAGAGCAGTTCTTTGGAGTTTAACTGTTCTACGAAATTTGTTATTTATTAAAGTAGGTTTTTGAAGATGGCAGGGGTATGTAGGTCAAAAATATACTCCTTATAAAAAGAAGTTGCAGCATATCATTCCATTCCATTCCATTAAGTAACGCTTGATTATTGAAAACAAAAAAACTTATTCACTAATGGTGAATACGTGTCGTAAAATCGAATACATAAATAATATCATAAGTAAATAAATTAATGAAAATATAAATTACTCAGTACCGTCATATTCATAACCTAAAATGACCACTTTGTACATTTCCTCATCATTTGATATCTGTGTTCTGACATCCTTGAAAAAAATATCATTTTTAAATCATATCTTTAGGCTTCTTCTCTAATGTCTGTGTTAGCATAACAGAATTAAGTTCATGGACGTAGTACAAGTATTAAATCTTTACAAGTATCGCATACACTAACGGACAATAAAATAAGTCCAAAGCCCGATTTTCATATATAATGGTCATTTTTGGCGGCTTGTAGTCCATTTTTCTGTGAACCAATTAAGCTAAAATTTCGACTTTGATCTAGAAGAAACCTGAAATTTTAAATCTGTAGATTGCTTTAAAGTTTTTTTGTAATTTTGTTACATGGAATCAAAATATGAATTATTTAATACAGACACAACCAACTGCAATAAAAAAATAGCTAGAATACGAAAAATCAACTATAATTTGAAAATTTAACGGCAGAAACAAAATGTACTGCTCCTTTTTAATGGCCTTGAAAAATGTTACTCTTCGGTTTTAAAACTAAACAATAAACGTTCCAGTTAACTAACTCCATTCCGTCTGACGACTGAACTGGTTGAACAGGATGAAGTATTGATCATTAGACGCATTCGACTTAAACTGAAGAACCATTATCAATTTTTTGACTCATTACAAACTCACGTTCCAGGAAATTAGTTTCAAACGAATGAAAGCTCTACTCAAACATTGAAAAATCTTTTCAATAGTCGATTTCTTGAAAATTTAGGCTAAATTCTACAAACTAATTACACCAAAATTATACAGGAAAAAATCATTTTTCTATCCATACTGTGAGTCTGTGAGATTGAGCATTTGCTTTCGTAAACTTGGCGATTGGAGTAACGACCTAATCCCTTGTATCATAAGGAGTGTATCGAATATAAGCTATCCATATACATTTGCGTTGTACGCATGTATTTGTGATGGTTTTTTATGCTCTGAACACGGCATGCTGTGCGTTTGACTGTCAGCTTTCTTTTGTGTACTTGTTTGTGCGGTTCAAATTCTGCGTTTTCAAAATATCGCGTATTGAAAAGGAAGTGAAAATTAAGGTTCTGGACACATGACTAAGTGAGAAGGGTATTACTATGCGAAAATTGGCGAAGCGGTTTGGCATTCATCATGCGAGTGTTAAAACCATCATTAATAAGTTTGGGGAACACTATTCTTTAGATGAGCTACCAGGAAGAGGCAGAAAACCCGGTTCTTCCAACCCGAAACTGGAGCAGAAAGTGGTATCTCTAATCATGAAGAACAAATCAATGTCAATACGTGATTTGGCCAAAAAAGCAGGAACGAGTGTCGGAATGATCCAGCGTATCAAGAGGCGAAACCACCTGAAGACCTACAAGAAGCAGAAAATCTCGAAACAAAGTGCAGAACAGAAGAAGCGAGCAGCAACAAGGGCCCGGTCTTTTGCAGCGTCCGGATGCATGCGTTTTGATGGACGATGAGACCTATGTAAAGGAGGACTCAAAAACCCTTCCAGGTCCACAATACTCTACTGTCGTCGTTGGGGAGGATGTGAGCGATGCGGACAGGTCGATTCAAGTGGAGAAATTCGGTCGAAAGGTACTGGTATGGCAAGCAATATGTTCCTGTGGTTTGAAGTCAACCATTTTTTACACTACCGGAACCATAAATGCGGAAATCTATCGATCTGAGTGTCTCCAGAAGAGATTGTTGCCTTTATATAAGAAGCATAGTACACCTCCACTGTTTTAGCGTCGGCTCACTATGCCAAAACCACTCTCAATTGGCTTGCGGAAAAGGGTATAGATTTCGTTGAGAAAAATTGATATTTCCACCAAATTGCCCTCAGCTTCGACCCATCGAACGTTACTGGGCAATCGTGAAGAGGGTCTTCAAGAAGACTGGTAACGCAGCTGGGAACATGCAGGAGTTCAAAACAATTTGGGCTCAAGCGTCCAAAAAATGCGATGCAACACTTGTCCGGAACTTGATGAAGAGCATTCGATCCAAAGTTCGAAAATTCGTGAAGGAATAACTTAAATTTCATCCGGTCTTCATTATGTTCAAGTTTAACCTCGTACAATAAAGGATCAATTTTTTGTATGAATAAAAATCGGTTATCAACATAATTTGAAAGAAAGTTTGTGGATGGCTTATTTTCGATACACTCCTTAGTAGTTTATCAAACAGTCAACCTGTCCAAATAAAAGAAGCCACGCAAAAATATATCTCGCCAAGATCGCATCCTCGACAAATCGAAGCAAAAGTACACACGGAAACTAGTCTGCTCAAAACACATTCGAAAATTATTCTGAAAGCAATCCAGGATAATGCTGGAATCATATCAACATTTCTTTGGCAGCATCTTACAACAATTTTGGTAACATCTCGAAACCATATTGGAAGCATTTGGCAACAATCATGAAAGCATTCTTTAACTATTTGGATCTCAAGACTGTTTATGAGACATTCTACAAAAAACATATTAAATTGCATATTGCAACACTACTTTTCAAGTAATCCATATAACATGCAAAAGCAAGTCAAACTACTTTGAAAACTTTTTGAAACAAAAAAATCTGGAAGCTTCTCATAATTCTGGAAACAATCCAGAATTACTCTGGCGGCATTCAAGATCTACTCTGAAATCATCCCAGAACAATTTTAAAAGCATCGCAAAACTACTCTGTAAGCAACTCAGATCTACTCCAGAATCAGAAGTACTCTAGAAACATCCCAAGATTACTCTAGTATCATTCCAGAAAAACCCTGGAAGCATTCAATATGTCCTCTGAAAGTATCCCAGAACAATTCGACAAGCACCTCAGAACTGCTCTGGAGGCAATTGAGACTACTCTTGAAGCATTCCTGAAAAAATTTACAACTTCTCTGGAGACATCCAAGATCTACTCTGTAATCATCCCAGAAAATTTCTTAAAGCATCCCAACACTACTTTGGAAGTAAGAAGAATGATTAGTAATTTCCATTTCATTCCAACTACCTTTATTGCTTATCTTGACAGATACGTATTCGAGTATTAGTACACGACACTGAAGAAGTCTGCACATTGTAGACGAAATACGCGTATCTGTCAAGATAAGTCATAAAGGTAGTTGGAATTAAATGGAAATTACTAATCATTTTTCTTATTTTCTAGTTACAGGTATTCCACTAAACAGCTTACACTCTCCATAATTTACTTTGGAAGAATCTCTGAACCCCTCAGCATTCATCTCAATACTACTCTGGAAGCTTCTCAGAACTACTATGGAAGTTTCACAGAGCTACTGTAGAACTATCCCAGAACTACTCTTGAAGTAACGCAAAAATACTCATGAACCATCCTAGAACTTTTCTGAAAGCATCCAATATCTACTCTACTATCAAAGCTCAACGCTACTCTGGATGCATCCCTGAACCACTCAGGATTCATCTGAATACTATTACTCTGAAATCACCCAAGAAATTTTCTAAGAGCATCTCAAAGCTAGTGTGGAAGTATCTCGGAACCACTTTGGAACCATCCCACAACCATTCTGAATCCTTTTAAAAACTACGCTGGAAACATTTCTGAACAACTATGGAATCATCTGGAATCTCAGAACAACTCTAGAGGCAGTGGAGGTCTCCCAGAACTAGTCTAGAACCATCGTAGAAGTATTCTGGAATTATTCAAAATCTCCTCTGAAATCATACCAGACTACTTCTGAAAGCAAATTAAAGCTACTCTGGAAGCTACGTAGAGCCACTTGGGATGCATTTCAAAATTACTCTGGAAACATTTCAGAACTTCCCAGGAAGCATTTCAAAACTACTCTGGAAACATCTCAGAATTGTAGAAGCATCTCAGAACTACTCTAGTAGATGTCAGAACTATTGTCAAACTAATCTGGAATCATCACGAAACTACTCTGAGAGCATGTCAGATCTACTCTAGAAGCTCCTCAGAGCTACTCTGGAAGCTTTCAAGATCTACTCTTAAATCATCTCAGAGCAATTCTAAAAGCATCCCAAACATCCGGAAACATGTCAGAACTACTATGGAATCATTCCAAAACTTTTCTGGAAACATCTCAGATTTCCTTTGGAAGCATCTTCTCGTAGAGCATCTATGATCTACTCTTGAATCGTCCCAAAACTATTCTGGAAACATCCCAGAACAATTCTAGAACTTCTCTAGAACCATTCTAGAACTGCTATGGAAGCTTCCCATAACTACTCTAAAACTATTCCAGAACTACTTTGGAAGTATTCAAGATCAATTCTGAAAGTATACCAGAACAATTTTTAAAGCATTCCAAAGCTACTCTGGAGCATCCTAGAACTTCGCAAGTACCATATCAGAACTACTCCGGAAGTTTTCCAGAACCACTCTGGAAGCATTCAAAGTTCGGGTAATCGGTTATGTATGTCCTTGACGTGACCTTTTTCATGCAAGCGTTTGGTCGTTCCTTGAAGGTGGGGGTTGCGGGGGTTATCCGAGGTCAGAGACTGTGGGCGATGTAGGATTTGTACGTTGTATACAAATAACTGGTATCGTTTGAGTTTGAACGAGGGGGGCACCCACCGATGGCAGGCCTCTTTGAGAGATCTACTACCAGTTTGGCAGGTTCATGGTTCCGGTGTTTAAACTGCGTTGTAAAGGTGATAGTCTTTGAGGGGGCAGACCACTGTGACATCCTCGTGGGCTCCTTGCTGAGGGCGTTCCTTATGCTGCCCGGTATTCCAAAAAGCTGGCGTGGCCCTCAGTACTGGGGGCAATTGCTGGGAATATCTGACAAATCTTCATGCACCTTTGTTGTAAATTTCGGGAATCATTACTTCTCATCAGAAAACTGCTATAACCTTTATCGTGGGCTTCGTGATTCATTGCTATAATACCCATCAGGTGCATTGCTATAATACTCACCAGTTTGAGATCACTTCAAAGACAACTAGTGAAAATTCTGAAATCTACGAAATCCCAGAGATCCTCAAACGCTCTGAATAGCCTATATTGCTCGAAAAGCCATCTTAGACGTTCGAAATAACTCTGAAAATATTGAGAACATCCTAGAAAAACGTTGGAAATCTCTAGAATTCCTGGAAGTGTAAACAAAAATATTGGGAATTCCCTCGGATATGTCTAGGATTTTCGTGCGGCTGCTAGTAATAACGGTTGCTTTGCCTTTGGTCGTACCAGAAACCATGTCAACTGTCTTCCTGCCAGATGTAGACGCCCAGAAATTCTTCTAACGTAAAAGTACCCCCTTTTAGATTCACCGTATTGGGTGGAACCATCTGTGGTAAAAGTCTGAACCGGGAATCTCGAGATTCTCGCCAGGAAAGCTGAGAATATTTAAAGAAACTTCATGCACCTTCGAGGTGAATTTCTGGAATTTTCTTCAATCTAGGCTTTGGGCTCCACTGAAAAACATTTTTCTGGAACTGTTGAAATTATTACAGAACTTCTCATCACAAACTGATATAACTTTCATCAGTGAATCTGGAATAACTTACTGATTCATTGCTGTAATCGTCGTCACAAATGCTTATGATTTTTTCGAATCACTAAAGAAACGCTGAAGTCTTCGACGAAAGACTGATACAAAAACGCTCTGAATACTCTGAATTGCTCGAAAAGTCGTCTAGGATCATCGAACATAAGTTTGAAAATATTTGGAACATCCTTTGAAAATACTGGGAATCTCGGGAATAACTGGAATTGTTAACACACATATGAGGAATCGCCTCAAGAGCGTCTGGAATATTCGTGCAATGGTCTAAAGCTTTTCACGGTCATCTTTGGAATATCTGTGGACAACTTTTAGAATCTCCATAGACATTTAGATGTCTTCTTTGTAAATGTCTGGAATCATATCCAGCTGCTTTTTCGTTCTTAGCAACACATCGCTCGATGTAATTCTCCAGGCTTTCCCGTTTACATCCACTTCTCAGAGCTCTTTCAGATTACCCAGACAATCAGGAGTCGTATAACAATGTTCATATAGTATCGTATATTATCACATTTTAAGTCAAAATCGCATTTAATTGTGGCCTTCATCGTTAAATTGTAATGAGAGCAAATTTTATCAGGGTATCCAGATAACTTAGTGATTCGTTGCTGTAATCTTCATCACAAATTTTTTGGATCACTTGTTACGTTAGTTAATTTTTTGTAGAACATAAGCCATTTAGAGAAAGTACGCTAGCAAATAAATCCAAACGTTGAGTAGTTCGCATGAACGTGATCGAAAATATTCTGCTGCATGGGTGCTCTGCTTGACATCGCGACTCATACAATAGATTTTCTCGCAAACGGAGCGAGTGATTGAGTGCTGGACTGGAGCTTCCGCACAGAAGGAGTAAACAAGGTGAAAAGAAGATCACACAGTTCTCGAATCCGGTACAGTTCGGTCGTGCTAGGCCGTAGTGGAAACCACAAGCGGTGAAACCTTCTCGGTCATCAGCCGCCGCAGTTAACAAGTTCAATCAGAACCTCACGTGGTAAAAGACCGAGCCAAAACCAACCGAAAGGGCACACGTGATACGATTGTGCGGGAAATCTCGAGGTTAGCAGATCTACCTCCAACAGGAAAGGCCTTCACGAGAAGTAGGTTCCAATATTATTGCGGGAGGATTCCGTTCCTAACCCCAGATTGGCTATAGAGTCTTTCTTTTGCTGCTATTCTAGTGTTCCTCCTCATCTAGTGTTCCGGATCGATTGGTTGCGATCGTAGCAAAAGAGGGAGCGGTGTGCCCAAGCGAAACCCCTACTTCGCCCAGGACGACGAATTGGCAAGCGGTCCATGAAGCCAACAGGAAAAGCGGTGAATTCACACGTTCACCAGGCCGAAACAAGGCAAGCCATCCTTGGAAATCTGGAGGTTCTATACAGCAACCGGAAAATACCGGCAATCACGATGCGGTGCATTCCATTCGGCGAGAATTTCAACGTAGCAGCACCCATCAGCATCAGGCACAAGTAGAAAGCGGGCCCGTGAGTACAAGCCATGAATAGGTAGTCAAGTAAGAAGAGAAGAAGCAGAATGAGAAACAAACAAAAGGTTTAGAAGAGGAAGGTGGAATAACAAGAGAACAAGAAGAATAGAGTAGGAAATGTAAGTTGGAGAAGAATAAAACTTTTTGTAAAATGTACGCTTTGTGAGTTGGTGCTTTTCTTTTGGTGTTTGGGATCCGCCCTTTAGCATATGGTAGTTTTTGCTCTACCGAGACGGAGACTTGCAACACTGGCGTTCAACTGAATAACCAACACATAAAACACTACCATTATAATTTGTGTTTTATTTATGATTTGTGGATGGTTAAGCTTAATTTTATATAAGCTATCTGATTAAGTTTTTGGATTTTAGTTATTTAAGTTTGCAAAATGGATGTAATTAAAATGGACTTAACGCATTTGACCCTTCAAGAGATAATCTATGACACATAGGTCTCAGGTCATTAAGCTGAAGGTTCTTTTGATTCAGGAGGATACACTCCAAGAGCCAGTTCAACACAGTTCGGAACACGTTATGAGTTCGACGGTCAACATCGAAACATGTCAAGTCAGGGTCAGGGAAATTCAGAAAATTATAGACGATGCTCTGAAAACACATAAGATGGACACAGTCGCGCACATGCGGTCGCGTCTCATTCATTACAAGAATAGGTTGGGGACGTTACAACCCTCAATTCCTCTATTGGAAACGAAGGAGATGTTAAGCACTCTTGTAAATGTGTTACTTGATGATGTTATCTGTGCTTTACCTAATCCAGTGTATTGAAGTGAACGCGAAGGAACAAGAAACGTAGCTGAGGATTGAAGAACAACGGAAATCGCAGGACAGAATGAAGCCGACCTAGAAGGAGAGCAGCAAGACGATGGAGCTCACGCACTACCGGGAAGCAAGAATAGTATTCCTGGGCTACTGGCAACCAGTTCACCGATTGCAGCCGGTCGAGGAAGAGGATCCCTGCTGAAGGATTTGCTACCGAATCACCTCAGCATTTCTGGAAGAGGTGACAGTGCTGAAGTTTAGTACGAGGACCTTTTTACAGAGATAACAATTTAACTGGACAAACAACACCAACTAGGAAAATACTGATATCAGCGGTAATACCACCACCAAAGGTTAAGGTGATGGAGACAACGGAAGAACCAGGAACTTCGATAACCACACAGCGTTTGGTAGAAGCAGATCATGAGACATCTGCAGAAGAGGAGGAAGAAGCTTGGAAAAGGAGGATTGATCAGCTAATAGAACAAGTCAGTTCGTTAAAGGTGCAGTTGGATCCGAAAAATATTAAAGAATCGGGAAACTCAGCGTTAACCCAAACTCGAAAACAAAGGAAAGGAGGAATAAAGCTCACGCAAACGCACAGAATCGGCAACCATACTCTTCAAGGCAGCAGCAACGACCGTGGACTTCTGTACAACAGCAACAGGCGTGGAATTCGATGCAGCAGTAACAACAGCAAAGATGGTCTACCACGTGACATCAGCAAAGTGAGCAGCAGCAGCAAGCAAGAGCAAATCTCACTCATCTGCTGATAGCTCAGGGGAGATATTCAGAACTGGAAGCTGAAAACATTCGGGTGTCCATGACTTGCTGGAACTGCGACGAAGAAGGTCATCGTTTTATGGACTGTCCTAAGCCACAGGCAGTACTGTTTTGTTATCGCTGTGGTCGCAAAGGATACTCCTTACGGAGCTGTTTTACCTGCCGAACCGATGCGAGAAACTTATTGGCGGGGAATCCACAGTAGAGGGGATTGATTTTCCGCCTCATACAACAAAACCCTCAATATTACCGGACATACAACATCTGAACACAGTCATCATAAATCCCGGACTTGACTTGACTGGCCGCATGCCATTTTCAGCGTATTAGGACGCGAGCTTACTGCTTTGCTGGACAGCGGTGCAAATTGTTCTTTAATTGGAGGTAGGAGTACCAGTATAGTAAAAGAACTCGGTCTTCGCAAGGGAACAGTGAAAGGAGGAATAAAAACTGCTGACGGGACAGCAGCATAAAATTAGCCATTTTTTTCGACTTTCAATCTTATACAACAGACGACACGAAACTCTCCCAGTTCTGCTGATTCCCGCAATCCCGGACTGTATCATTCGAAACACTAAAGAAAAGCTGAAATCTACGTCAGAAGTCTGGATCGAAAACGCACTGAATACTCAAAATTACTTGAAAACTTAACTTCGGAAATATTTGGAACATCCTAGAAAAATCCTGAAAACTAGGGAACTCCTGGAAGTGTCAACAAACATGTTTGAAATAGCCTCGAGAGTATCTTCAACCTTAGTGAAATGGTCTAAAGCATTTCATGGTCGACCTTGAGATGTTTTCCTCGCAGCTTCTTCGGTCGTAAATGTCTGGAATCACATCCATCACTTTCCAGGAACCTCAATCATTTTGAACAGCAAATCGCTCGATGTAATTTTCCGGGTTTTGCTCCGTTTTCATCCCTGTTTCAGAGTTCTTCCTGATTAAGCGACGATCATTTCTACAAAGTATTTAACCATCTGAGATTTAGTATTGAGGAAATTCATAAGCTCAAACCGTTATTACAAACTATCTTCGGAAACCGCTGAACGTGAAAATTCCGCCCGAACTCAATGACACTCGCTCACTTTAAACACTAAGAGCATCTCCATTCACAGCTTTAATAACTGAAACAGCTCCAATAGCCACCGCATAAACTGCCACCCATAACGCAAGAGAATTCATCTTCATCGGACACACCCTTTAAAGTTGAACAACTGCCGCGTCTCGCCGTCGCATAACCCGGAAAGTGACTTCCAACGGCAACCAAACTTTGACACTGTGTAAAATTTCATATTTGCGATTCCCATTCTAATAATTAAGGCGACACGACCGTCCCCGTTTTCCTTTGTATTGGTAGCCGGGATCAGCAGTGTGGAGGAGTTTTAATGGCTTGAAAATTCCATTCATTAAAGCTGAACTTGAGACTTATTTGCCTGCGGCGGCGTCGCTCATGTTACTTTCTTTGAGCTGGGAAATTTCTCCTCCCGACAAGGCGAACCAATCTGAGGCGGGAAGCAATAAAAAATAAATAAATGGAGAAACTATCGACGCACACTTGAGGGCTACCTAATGGAAAAAGTTCATAAACTTTCGAGGACTTAAAGTGCATCATCCTGCGGCGATGGTGAGGTCCTTGAAATTGATTTCCCTCTACCGTTCGCGGAGAAACATGAGAGAAAAGTCGCTAATGAGTCACCCCCCGTCTGCCGCCATCCACAGTGTTTGTTTTTCGGTTAAAGGGGTAAGAATCTCTCTCGCCGCTTCGCGTGTTACGTCATCGTGGTTTTTGCTCATACATTTTTGGGGAGGGCAGATGGAAACTTTAATATCGTTATCGTCGCCACCGTCGACGTCGTCGGTCGTCGTCGGCGTCGTCAGCAGTGTGGGTAAAGGGCGATAATTTTCTGGCTGCTGCCTTCGCCGGCTCCCGCAGCCAGCAGTGCGAGAAAAGCGCGTGGAAAAACAATGCGGCGTAACCTGCTGGTATTTTGCGGCGTGTTAAACATATTTGAATATCGCTCCACCAACTGGTACAGTTTTTCGGTGGAGCTGCCGCGAAAGCGCGAGAGACCATTAAATTTTATCGCCTCCCTGACATTGTGACGCCTGATTCAGTTCTTTCCGGGTTCGTAAACCGGGCGGGGGTAGGAAACTCTTTACCCAATCGACCGCAACATTGACAGCTGATTTGGGTTAATCTAGCCGCGCTGCTGCTGTCAATCACGTTGGCCGTGCTTCTTCTGAAGCAACGCAGAGGGATAATTGCTGTATAATCGAGGCCTTCTTTGATCTCAACTTCTGACGTCTTCAGTTCAGTTCAGATCACAAGACGAGGATCGAGCGTACGCAAACTGTTGCACTCCCGAGAATGCCATATGGCCACATGTTGCACCCAAAGCAGCAGGGACCGAAAACCAGGTCAATTCTTTGGCTCTTCACTTTCTATTCGATCCCGTTGTTTATCCTTGCGAGGATCACCTCTACGCATCGCATTGCCGCTGTTGTTCCAGTTGAGGATTTGTTTACGTTGCAGCCCATCCAGAAGGGGCCCGATAATTGGTGTCAATTTAATCTGCTACAACCCGTACAGGAAGTGCCAACGATGAAAGTGCTGACTCAGGAAGGAAGTTCAATTCAATTCGAGTGAGCATCACCAATTCAATAAATTCAATCAGAGCCAATTGATGGCGTTGCTGCGACGCGATGTGACAAAGCGCTCTCGTTCCTATCCCCCATGTGATGCGACGGTTAGGTTGTTTTTACGTTCGTTCGTTCGCCCGCTAGCTTGGTGGCCGCGGCGTGAAAATGTGTGTTTTGCTGACCACTTATCGGTAGCGGCCGAACGCTTTCCCCGCCCGGAGTCTTTACACACGAGTTAACGAGAGAGTGTCGTTTAATTGTTTATTTGTGTTTGCTTATTGAATGATTGATGACTTCTCGTCAGCGGCCGGGTTAGGGTGACACATTACGCACGGGGAAAGAGAAGCGTGGGAGAAAATCGTTCTTTTTTCGCTGCGTTTTTTCCGAATGAATCTCTTGAGTCCCCCCGATAACTTTTCCTATTAATTTCATTAATTCCCTGTTAATTATCCCGTCGTTTCTTCTCCCGTTTGGCTGCAACATTTCCCGAATCAAATGAGCAAACGTCACTCTGGCAGATCTCTAACCCCTTTCCGGGACCAGACAAAGAAAAAATCACATCCACCCGGGCGGGATCTAATAAATTAAATTAAACTCTTATTGATTTATGCGCAAATCCGTGTCAAAACAATTAGAAGCAATTTGCTGTGACAGCTAGGAGGCAGTGTCTTACCCCCTAGCCGAAGATTCCTCCACAACCCCGCATTGTTTCTTGCCTGTGCAGTCAAGTGTTTTTCCGGCATTCGAGGACTAAGAAACACGGCAAACAAAATCACTTGGAATTAAATCATAATCAACCCTTCCAGCCGAAGACCGACACACAGACGAAGAGGCCGTCGGCTCGGAAAGCCCGAAACTCGACGAGGGATGGAAAACCATGTTTTTGTATAAGGCCTCGCAAATAAACACTAGTTAAGCCCCCTGCTCTGACAGCCGCTCCCGGTTCAGAACAAAAGAGATCCCGTACCCGGACTTTCTTTTGTACATACCCAGCCTCCACCAGCCCGCCGCCGGAGGGATGATAGTGTGTCGTCCTGGAATATAGTAGACTCTTTAACCACCGTTGGCCGCCTTGCCTCTTCGACACACCATCATCGTCATCATCATCGTCGTCGTTGTCGTCTTGTGTTCTTTTGTTTTCAACCCACCACCCCTTTTCCAGTGAATGTCCTCGTCGTTGGTTCTTGTCTGCTGGCAGACTGGGTTTATTTGTCGACGAGCCGGACAAAAGTGAGAGCGAACTCCGATGATGATCTTTTAAGTAGCCCTGACCTTTGCTTTTGTTCCTGGGGAGTAGCTTTTCCCAAGATCCGGCAGAGTGTTTTAATGTTTGTATACATGTGTAACTGGCCGGTCCTTCAGTTTGGCTGCCCGAAAATTTCCGAAGAGAAATTTATGACAAAGTGGGCCACGGTGGCGGTGGTGCTTCCAGCGACTGCGAGGGGTAGGAAACTATTTCTTAGCCTGAAGGGTCAAATACTTTCACTTTTCTTGTCTTCGTCCGTCCGGGTTTCCGTCCACTTTTCGAAGGAGGGTGGATTTCGGTCGGAAAGTATCGCTTTAAGAACATCAGGCTCCGAACTTCCTCCTGGACGCAAATGAGAAATTAATGAAGAATGTGTGTGTTTGTGAGTTGCTGAACTTTTGGCCGTAGCAAAAGGTCAGTCTTCAAAGAACGGAAAAGGGGGCAAACATTCTTTCAGGAAACAATTTCCAGAGCGCTTCTTTAAGAAAGCAGACCGAAGAATGCGATGAATGTAAATAGAGCGCCCAACCGGAGACTTTCTCCCCTGCAGGGGTGGGCTGCAGGAAAGACAAACAGCAAGTCCTCCGGGATGGTCAATTGTGGGACAGGGCCCTGATCCCAGGGAATCCAGCGTGGTTGACCGATATTTGCATAGGAATTTGATTAGGGGGTGCCCTATCCATCTTGGAAGAATTTCATGTTTGCCCTTCGAAGCCACCGTAGCTAATTGGGAAACACTGACAGACCGATCAACGAGGGCACACACATAAAAAAAAAAACGAACACACATCATTTATCAATTAACACACGCTCCCGGAGAGGAAAGTGGCGGCTAATAAAACCGAGGGCCTATTAATAAACGGAACTGATGCCAATTAAGAGCCTCCCGCTCCGCACACCCGAATTGGTCAAGCGCGATGAACAGCGCGCGAGGATGATTCATTTCCATATGCGTGCTATTTTTAAATGCAAATGACAATAACAACGAACGGAGCAACTGTCAGCCGCCGGACCGAGACCCGCACGATCAACGTGAATCGAACTCATTGTGGTCGTCGTCGTCGGTCACCCGGTTTTTTTTTCATTGATCTTCTGTCTGTTGGCGACCGGCGCGGCAGTCACGCCTGACCACCTTCACTCCCGGCTCCCGAACCCATCATTGCGTCGATCATCGGCCTACTGCGTGTGTTTGTGTATTTTAATTCGGTTTGACACTTAATAAGTGGGAAAATTGCACAATAAACAAGCCGATGGTGCCGCCAACAGCCAATTCTATCGGAAAGTGAGGGAGTCCCGTGTCAATGGATGACAATAACAAACGGCAATAGCGTAGCGCAACAGGGCCGATGTATCATCATTAATCAGTGATTGCCGATTGTCAATTGTCACCACGTGGTGGCGGTGAAGCGGAAAAAAAACACGAAGAGCAGTCACATATCGAAGGGGAGAAGTGAGTTTTTTTATATTAGTGGTGCTATTTGTGGGTTCGATCGGTAGCAGAACAAAGACTGGTGATTGAATGGTGTGAAAAAAATATCAGTGACGGAACGAAGGGGAAGAAGAATCGGAAGGTATTGATTTGGTGATTTTTTTTGTATGCTCGATGTGAGGGAGTGACAACAAGGCGGCTGGTTAGATTCCTGGCCCTCACGATTAGCCGATGGCGGCGGCTAATGTAAATTGGTTTGACAGTTGTGTTCCCGGCCCGCTTGCTTGCTTAGGGCCGATGTTAAGGCTCGAACGCAGTGATAACGGAAGCGGAACGGTTACGGCAGCGGAAGAGCCCAATTTGACTTAACCTGCTTTTCGGATAAAAAACTGATTCAATCCAAGTTGATTCCGATTGGACATATCGACGTCATTTGCGGCAACTGTCAAACTTGCCGTTTCCGTTCCGTTTTCGTCCACATTACGTTTTGGCCTTTGCAGATTTAATTACACTCTTAAAAATAATGAATATTACGAGTGATGTAATCTTTGTTGCACGTAAATACTTAAAGACTCAGAGGGAAATATCAGCATAAATCACAACACCATTGTTTACGTTTGTCAGTTAGGCCCTAATGAAAAATCTTTGTCGATATCAGTAAATGTCACTGGGATTGATAAGTCTACATATTAGATGGATGTTTTAGAAATGGCAACTTGTCAATCCCAATTAGAGTGACTCCGATTTTGACGAAAGTGAGTCAAAAATAACTCAAAATTGAATTGAAATTTGTGACCGTGTGATGATTGATGATGACGATGATGGACGCCGATGGACGATGATGTCCATCACCGTATTTAGGAGTGGGTTTGGTCGTCAACAGCCTGTGTTCAGTGAAGCGTAGCCGATTGTCGGATACTATTAGTATAAACAACACGTAAATCCAGGAAGCGGCGAGGACTTAGTGGTTGATGGCACAGTCTGATGCATTCCCGGGTGGAGTTGTGATTTTGAATCGGAACTTGCCATGCAGATCCCTTGCTATCACCATGCGCTGTAGGTATGTATCACTGACGCGGTAGGTCAATGCAACGATGGATCGAGTGATGTGTGTCGTCCGAGCATCAGGGACGCTCTCGAGTCACTTCGAATCTCGGAGAGGGTATAGGCAAGGTGATGGATTGTCGTGTTTGTTGTTTATCATTGCGTTGGAGGGTGTGATTCGAAGAGCTGGGATTTACACGAGTGGCACTATCTTCAGGAAGTCTGTCCAACAATTTGGCATCGCCGACGACGTTGGCATCGTAGCACGTAACTATAAGACGAGGGCAGAAACGTACATCAGACTTCAGACTGAAGCTGGTAGGATTGGGCTTGTGATTAATGCGTTGAAAACAAAATACATGAAGGGAAGAGGCTCACGAGAAGACAATGTTAGCCTTCTACCACTAGTTCAGATCGACGGTGATTAAATCGAGGTAGTAGACGAGTTCGGGCATCTGGGCTCATTGGTGACCGCCGATAACGACACCAGCAGAGAAATACAAAGGCACATTATGGCTGGCAATCGTGCCTACTTTGGACTCCGATGGACGCTAAGATCGAACAAAGTTCGCCCGAACTACAAAGTTGACCATCTACAAGACATAATTAGACCGGTAGTTCTCTACGCCCACGAAACATGGACATTGCTAGTGGAGAACCAACGCGCCTTTGGTGTCTTTGAACGGAAGGTGCTGTGTACGATCTACGGTGGAGTGCAGATGGAAGATGGAACGTGGAGGAGGCGAATGAACCACGAATTGCATCAGTTGCTGGGAGAACCGCCCATCGTACACATCGCTAAAATCGGTCGACTACGATGGGCTGGGCATTTTTTTTGCACTTAAAACCAAAATCCAGAGCGTCCCATCGATGGATCGCTAGAAAGCTGCACTGCAAAGACAACTGTGTCTCGTGAGATAAGAACCTTCAAGGAGCGTCAGAGTGCCCGAAGGAAGGGAGTGAGTGATCGTAAAAGTGGTTCAATAGATAGTAACATGGCCAGGAAAGTTGTGCAACAGTTCAAGAACCGTCCAAACATGTCAATTCGAGATGTCGCTAAAAAGTCCAAGGTGTCATTCGGTTTTGAGCAGAGAACCATCAAACGTGCTGGGTTACATGTTTACATGGTGCCTCAAATCGGAATCAAAAGCAAAACATCCCTGCGAAAACCCGCGCCGGGAACTTAATCCAAGTTGCTTACCAAATCGTTTTGCATAGTGATGGATGACGAAACGTACGTCAAGGCTGACTTCCGTCAACCTGGACAGGAATATTTCGTTGCCAAGTCTAAGTTCGTTGTTCCGAAGAAATTATCGAAATTTGCAGAAAAGTTCCTGATCTGGCAGGCAATTTGCGGATCTGGTGAAATAAGCGCTTGCTTAATCACTTCCGGAACAATTTACCCGGAAGAGAACCTTGAGAAGCGCCTCTTGCCATTCAAAATGAAACACAAGGGATCAACTCTGTTTTGGCTTGATTTAAAGGGTGTGCCGTTTAAAATCCGCACACACGTAAATTGCTCTAACTTTTGATCCGTTGGGTAAAATTAACTGAAATATTGCGTAGATATAGTTTAATGTGAATAAACACTCTGTGAGTTGATTTCATCGCGTGTTCTCAAGTTTTCAAAATGGCGACGAAAGAACAGTGCGTGCGGGAACAAGTTCTGCACGAGTACTTTGAAAATAAGGATCTGCTGCATCGTGCCATGGGAAAAAAATTTGGAATCGCGAAGTCCACGGTGTCTGGTATTATAAAACGGTTCAAAGAACGTCTGACTGTTGATCGGAAGCGAAGATCCGAAAAAAAGCCATCAGATTAACGAGAACGATGTGGCTAAAAAGTTGCATGTGGACAAGACTTACCAAAACTCGAGCTGGACTACGTACATTTAAGGTTCAGGAGTCCCCAAACCGTGACGAGATACAGAATACGGTCGCAAAAAGCTGTGCCCAGAAGATAACGAAACCACACTGCTGCGTAATGGATGATGTTACCGAGAACCTCCGGACACAGAAAATGTCGAAGTTCGCCAAGAAGTTCTTAATTTGGCAAGCGATTTGTACTTGCGGAAAGCTGAGTACACCTTTCGTTACCGCAAGCACCATGAATGGACAGGTGTATTTAGAAGAGTGTCTCCAAAAGCGGCTGCTCCCTTTCCTGGAGGCTTACGACAGTCCGGCTATCTTTGGGCCAGATTTGTCATCATGCCTCTACACGAAGGACGTGCTAGAGTGGTATAAGGCGAATGATGTCGATTTCGTGTCGAAAGATCTGAACCCCCCAAATACTCCGAATCTGTACCCAATAGAAAAACACTGGGCCATTATGAAGGAGCACCTTCTAAAACGACCTAAAGTGGTGAAGAATGTAGAAGAAATGAAGAATGCATGGGTTAGTAAAGGGTGATACGGTCAAAATTTGGTCAAGGGAAAACGCGTGTAAATCGGTGAAATCGTTTATTTAAAAAATCAAATTAAATTTCTTTTTCAAGTTCAATTAGTATAAAATTCAGGAAAAATATTCAGTTAGGCTTCCGCTTTTCCAAATCCGAATTGCCGGGCCTTACGCTGGACCCCTGCCATCAGACTTTGAACAGCCACCTTGTCCACCTTCTTCGCCGCAGAAAGCCAGTTTGCCTTGAACTGCTGCTCGTCCTTAGCAGTTTTTTTGGTCTTCTTTAGGTTCCGCTTGACAATAGCCCAGTATTTCTCAATTGGGCGGAGCTCTGGCGTGTTGGGAGGGTTCTTGTCCTTGGAAACCACCTGCACGTTGTTGGCGGCGTACCACTCTATGGCCTTTTTACCGTAATGGCAAGATGCCAAATCCGGCCAAAACAGTACGGAACAACCGTGTTTCTTCAGGAAAGGCAGCAGACGTTTATTCAAACACTCTTTCACGTAAATTTCTTGGTTGACAGTCCCGGAAGCTATGAAAATGCTGCTTTTCAAGCCACAGGTACAGATGGCTTGCCAAACCAGATATTTCTTTGCGAACTTTGACAGTTTCGTGTGCTTGAAAATATCTGCTACCTTTCCCCTTCCTTTTGCCGTATAAAACTCCTGTCCCGGAAGCTGCTTGTAGTCGGCTTTGACGTAGGTTTCGTCGTCCATTACCACGCAGTCAAACTTCGTCAGCATCGTCGTGTACAGCCTCTGGGATCGCGCTTTGGCCGTCGTATTTTGTTTATCATCGCGATTTGGAGTCACTACCTTCTTGTAAGTCGATAGTCCGGCTCGTTTTTTGGCTCGATGCACGGTTATAGACGATACACCCAGCTTATTTGCGGCATCTCGGAGAGATAGGTTAGGGTTTTGCTTGAAACTACCGGCAACTCTCTTCGAGGTTTTCGATTTCCCCCCGATCCAGACTTCCTGGCTGTCGACAAACGTTCCCCAAACACTTTAATTACATTTGTAACGGTTGATTTGGCAACTTTTAGCGATTTTGCCAACTTTGCGTGCGAGTAGCTCGGATTTTCGCGATGCGCGAGCAAAATTTTGATACGCTGCTCTTCTTGCTTGGACGGCATTTTGACAACTGAAGAGTGAATTCCAAAATCAAAATAGGAGCAACATTCTACACACACACCTTCAAAATGAGGGGTGTTCAGGTTTTTTAAATGCAAAATTGAAAGAAATACGTCAAGTTGATATTGACCAAATTTTGACCGTATCGCCCTTTATGCAAAAAAACTGTCGAATCTGAGGTAGTGCAGAACCTTATGGCTGGGGTTAGGGCCAATGTTCGCGTATTTGGATATAAAGGCGAAATAAATAAAACGAATGATACCAAAACTAACTATAATTGTTTCTTTGTACTCTCTGAAGATTTGGTGATAATCGGATAAAAAATCGAATTTTGAGAATCAAATTTGTGTGTGCGGATTTTAAACGGTACACCCTTTAGCATCCTGTCACTACGCTCGAATCGTGTTGGAGTGGTACCCAGCCAACGGAGTCATATTTGCGCCAAAAGATATGAACCCACCAAATTCCCCGGCCCTATTGAATAATTCTTTGCAATTCTGAAGACGGAACATTGCAAATATCCCAAAAGTATTTAGAGAAGAAAATTTGGGTAAAAACAACAAAAACACTGGGAATATCGGTTGTACAAAATTTTATGGGTGGAGTGAAAAGAAAGATGCGGGCATTCGAGATGGGAGATGAACTTGAATAAAACAAATAACAGTCGAGTAAATATCTGCGTGCCATTTTTATCGAATACACCCTTTCCTTCTAAGGGAAATATGTATTTGCAGCCAGTTTACTAACAGGATGGAAAGTTGGTAAAGGAAACCAATTAACAGAGACAGGTTCATTTTTAATGTTACACGTTGGTTTTATAAATTTATATGTATACTAAATAAAAGGAAGAGCGCGGTAGTAATTTTACTGGAGACAGACTACTTACATTTTGGAAGATTTCGACAAAATTTTGTTAAGAAAATGTTTAGTTGAATACCTGTAAAGAGAGCAAAGGAAAAAAATATGATAAATTGATATTAGAAAGCAGAATAATACTTCGGAACAAGCTTTTTATGGGTCCAATAATTTATCAAACTGAACAAATTGCTAGATATCACGGATCCTAAGACTTTGAAAAATAGTTTAATACAGTTTTAATTCAAGTTTTAAAAGAACAAGATTATTAGATTGAGATATTGAATCGTTTTCGAAGCCAGAAGCATTTCAAACACTGAAGATTTACCTGACTGGAAATCCAATTCCTTCTGCCCAAAATTTTGCTCTTAACGGTGCTCTTAGCGAACTATCCGGCACGCTCTTATGGAATTATCCGTTAATTTTTAGTGGTATACAGTTGATAATTTTTTCGCCTATGTTAGTTCGAATGTGAGGCGAATTCGATGACATCTGAATCAAAAAATCAATTTTTCCACAACATTTGGCGCGAGAGGAATCCCCCAAATGAACGACAATTTCGTGAAATCGAGTAATTTGAGTAAATCTTGTAGTGATATTCTTACTTCACATTCCTACAATGATGCAAGCTTCCGTTGTAGACTTCTTCGAAAACAGTTGTTCTGGCTTGTTTTCGCTAGCTAACCTTAAATTTCTAATTACTCTATAAATCACAAAAACTCGACTTGTTACTTCGATGAAAAAGCAAACTGAACCAAATCCATCAGCAAGTTAAATCCATCTCGCTTGCCTTACTGAAGCGAAGTCGATCATCGCGTTTTCAACGCCTCAACAACGTTACAACCCAATAGATCAACCATCCCGAAAGCAAGCAACGAAAAATTACCCACATTAGAAAGAGATCATCCAATCCCCGTCTTCGATCCCCTCGCTCCCTCTCACTCTCCTGCCCAACGACTGCAACGCGGCGCGGCGCGAGAGAAACAAAAGACCAATTCCCATGGGCAGCTGTCGAACAGTAATTTTTTATCGATCAACGGCATGCACTAAAGTGCGCTGCTTTGCCACTGTACCACCGATGATTGCACCACGGCAGCAGCAGCAGCAGCACCAGCCAGCGCCCCCCACACCAACATGGCAGTGGGAAAATCTTTCGCGTGACGGAATTTTCTCAAGCCAACGTCGGCAAGAGGCAAGAATTTTCAAACCAAAGCAGGCGGCGGCGGTGGCGGCGGCTGACTCTTGGCCTCCTCTGTCATACATACAAACGATGCGCCGGCAGAAGGGGGGTTGGCGCGGAGGTGCTGGTCGATTTCAAAATGAACCAGATAAAACATAATAATGTTTCAATAATTTATGTGTATTACCATTGTGTGCTTATTATTTCGATTTTTCTCGCTGCTCGTGCGGGACTTGAAAAGCATTCTAGGCTTTTTTTTATAGCGTACATTTTCAATGCACTGACACACACACAACCACATGCATGATGGGCGGTTATAAAAATGTGACGGCAGTGTGCAATGTGACGGATCGAAACGGCAGTTCAGCGCTTTTTTTTCTCTCCTTTCTGTTCATCTATTATTGTTTTCCCCATTAAGTGGCATGCCCCGAGAGCCGGAGAGGAAAAATGGAACTAATTTTCCCATATTAAAAGTATGTATATGTGCATTATAATTCATTCAACTGCCCCCGGTTCCAACGCCCCTTCGGAGCTCGAACGTAGCGGGAAAAATAAATAATTTTTGATTGAATATGCATCAAATGTAATGATCTTCGTGCTAGGGCGATATTACCCGGCGATACTGCCACTACTGCAGTGGCACGACGTGTTTTTGCAGTGTGTTAATATGGGAAGTCTTCGTGGAAACCCGCATTTTGAACACTTCCGTCTGTTGACCACCCGGGCAACGACAGACACACACACACACACACATGTCGAGTCACCCACGCGTTCTTTCTCCGGGAGCTCTCAAGAGTTCGAAGCTAATTTAGATTGCCGAAGAGATTAGAAGGAATCAATTAAAAATCTGTAATCCTGGGCTTCCCGGGCTGCGGAGAGCGTGTTTGCCGAGTTTTCCTCCTTACTGATTTATGCCTTTGTTTGTTTTTAATCTCCCACCGGTCTTTGTCTTTGCTCTCACACACAACTCTCGCTCGACACTCGACAGTTTGAAAAGGTTAATCAATCGATTGCCAACCAAACAACCAACCCTTTGACGTTCGTTGGCTCGCCCGTTGGAAACCCCCCATTCTTCGTTCTAGTTCGGTTCGGACTGAATAAACATATCACGCAGAGGAGAATGAAAATGCCAACCGATAAGAATCTCTTTGAAGTGTACTAACTGCCCTGCTCCGCTCCGGAGGAAAACTCGATGATGGATGAGCTGCGAACTGCTTGTACACTGTACAATACCGTTCAGCAGCGGCTGATTAGCGTCCATCGGCGGCTGGCTTCGCAGCGAGTCAATGTTTTCGAAATTATCGGTAATTAACTTGAGGTCTTCCTGCACTCTCCCTAACTACTTATCGATCGGAACGCGTTTGCAAGAAACTTTTCCCCGTTCCCAGCTCATCGCTGTAAATGAATTTTAATTAACAATCGTAGGGCGCTCAGTACTCTGTCAGTGCAGAAGGCGGCGGATGAGGGCGCTTCCAGAGTTCATTGATCGAGCCCGCATGATTCCTTCGAACAGTCAGTAGTGTACCGGCGATATGTGTGTTCTTACTGCGAACAAAGAAGGCGGCGGTGACTCGTAAAACTCCCCGCTACAAGTACTTTGTGTATTCGTAATTCAATTAAACGATTTAATGATTTTTTGATATTTATTGAAAATAGCTCTTCGATGTGCGACTGAGGAGGAGAAACAAAACTGTGTTTGAGGATGGTTTATGGCCCCCTGATCGAGCGGCCGCGGTGAGTTGCATTCGAAGAAGAATGTTAAATTAATAGCTTTTTATCGGTGCCGTCCGATCGTTGTCGTTGGCTTCGACGGGTCCGGGGTCTCCGGTAAAATGCATCTCGCGTGCCTTCGGGAGGAATGGGAATCGAATGTTTTTGACACCTAGGTGTCACATTGACGAATGACACCGGGCGAGGGAGGCAGTGGCGTGCGAAGGGGGTGGTTTAAAGGGGATTTTGAGATTTGAAAAAAGGGGCGCCAGTGGGAGTTAGTCGTCCAAGGGATAGTATCCCAAAAAAAAGTAAGATTTCAACTTGCAGAATGATTCTGAACCTCTGAAAAAATCTGGCGTAAGGCAACTGAAAAAACTGAAATAAGTCTTCAGAAAAATTTTCCTACGAAAAAGTTTACAAGAAGTTCTGGAGTTCATGGAAGTTCAAAAAATGCCCTCAGGAAGAACTGGTAGAACGATTTCCTAAATGAATCCCTAGAATGGTTTCTTAAATAAACTACAATCGGGAACAACTGAAGCTACCCGAAGTCGCAATTGATTGCGAGCAAAGCCTAGAAGCAGCGTTGCCGGATGAGGGAGAGCTGATCGAAGCCCCTCTTGAGAACTGCTGGAGTATTGTCAAAGCGGTCATTAACAAGGCAGCAGATAGAGTCATTGGATTTGTGGATAGAAATCGACAGAACTACTGGTTCGACGAGGAGTGTCAGACGGTTTTAGACGAGAAGAATGCATCGCGGGCGATAATGCTGCAGCAAGGAACCCGTCAAAATGTGGATCGATACAAACAGAAGCGATCTGTTCTAGGATGAGGCTTGTCACGACAAAATCTGGACACCGCTAAATACGTATATCTCTGGAAATACTTCATCAACGCGTGAAATATTTCGCAGACTGATGAACGTATGTCTGTTCATTGTGTAAAATCAATTTTTGGTGATACTACAAGCTTTAAGATCGAAGATGGCTTCAAAAGAAGAACAAGTTCAGGTCGCAATGAAAATCCGGATCTGTCAGTTAGAAAACTTGCAAAGAAGCTTAGTTTTCCTGTAAGCACTGTCCATAACGTTCTTAAATCTTTCGATATACGTTTTACAACAGCCAGGAAGGCTGGGAGGATTTAATATGTCCAGATTTTGTCGTGAACAAGCCTTAAGTGCTGCCTGCAGGATTTGGTTGTGAGGAAATGTAGGAACTGTATCGTTCTAAAAAACGCAACAATTCTTCAAGAAGCTCAATGCATCCCGTACGGGCTTTGTGATGCGTGGCGAAATATGTCAGTAGAAGGTTGGAGGTATCTTGACGGATGAACGTAAGTGATCGAATGGTGGAAGCAGCACTGCGATGAACACCTGAATGGCGCAGAGACGGAGCATCAAGTTGACAAGTTGGAATGTGAGATCTACCGAGTGATCACTATTCTCAACCTGGCCTTTAAAGTGCCTCTCCATATCATCTTCCGCCGTCTATCACCGCCAGCAAGCAGATTTGTGGGCAGTAAGCAAGCCGACGTTACGATTCAGCAGATCCTCCAAAAGTGTCGCGAATATCAAGTTCTTGCACACCAAGTATTCAACGATTTCAAGGCCGCATAGGCCTATGGAAGTTTAGGGACGAGAACGGGTTTCCCGAGAAACTGACTAGACTGATGAAGGCATCGATGGAAGGTATACAGTGCTGTGTAAAGGTTCAATAAATCGGACTCGTTTGAAACCTGTTCAACATTGCGCTAGAAGGTTTAACATGCGTAGCACGATTTTCAATAAATCCAGCCAATTCATTTGCTCCCGACGACATGGACATTGTCGAAAGAACGTTCCAGGCGGTTACTGAGCAGGGCACCAGGCTGAAATGTGAAGCATAGAAGGTTGGATTAAGGGTGAATACGTCGAAAACTACCAATAAGCCGTTCCAAAGCGTCTTTACGGCAGCCTATCAAGCAATTAAGTCACCTTAAATGCAACATAAATGCAGCTTTTGGCCCAATATACGGCTGCTTTACTGCAATGCTATGATAGTGCCTCATCAATGCTATTTCGCATTCGAAATGCTTATTACAGGCTACAAGCATTTAAATAGCATTTGAAATCCAACTTTACAACAGATAGCATTCAAGATGCTGATCTAATGCTAATATAATGTTTGAAGCATCTAAAATGCAGATTTAGGGTTGATGCTAATGCTTATTGGTTACCTGGGTAAGTATCTGCTAGCGGGAGGAATCGAGCGGGATAGAGCTCGCACAAGCAGAAGTATGATTATCGACGGAGATGAGTTAGAGGTGGTAGATGAGTTTGTGTACCTCGGATCATTGGTGACGTCAAATAACAACTGCAGCTGAGAAATATGGAGACGCATAGGCGGAAATGAGGCCTGACGGTCTTGCGCGACCGGAAAGTTTAGCAGAAGCTGAAGCGCAAAACCGAAGAGGTCACTGCAACGGTTAAAACCGTCAAAAAGTACCTCCAGTCCATGGACGTCAGAAACTTCGGCTGTTTCGGAGCAGCAGGCTATCACACAGAAGTAACTGCTGAAGGGACTAGTCAAGGAGATTTTACCGGCCATGCGCGATGTAGTGGTGGTGATAGACGATGAGACATATAGGATCCTGGACGGCAACTAATAGCAGCCCAAGTAGCAATTCAAATGCAAATTGGTTTTATTCATGTTTTATGGTAGTTTTTTCAAAGCATTATGGAGTTCATCCGGTTTTATCAGGGCATTTTCCAAGTTAAGGTGGTTTTAATTCATTAACAGTTCTTAAGAATGATTAAAGAACACTTGAAGAAACCTCCATAAAACTACATCATTTATAAGTGTAATTCACCTTATCAATAGTTTTATAAGATACTTGATCCCCCTCTCAAGACATCGTTTCGTAACTTGCATAAAACCTGATAAAAGTTTTGTAAAAGCTTTATGACATTCTTCTTTAAGATGAATGTATCATGGAAATGCTGCCATAAAACTCTCTTAGAACCATTTGATTTTAAATAAGAGCACATATTCTTGAGAAAGAACATTATGCGAAAAATAAACAAACTGTCACAATGGACGCCCACAGGTGGAAGAAATTAAAAACTAGCGGATCGTTCAAGCGGCAATTCAATAAAAACCTATCCAATATATTGAACACTCCTTCATCTCAGCCACCAACGACAATTTTTTTTTACCATTCCATTGGATTCGCAGTCTACTGAGACTAACTTATCAAAAGGGTCTATGCGTTATACGTAAAACGAATAAAATAAAATGGTGCAATGTGTCGCCAGTTGAAAACCGAAATGCATAACTCATGACATTTGATTTTATGCCAATTAAGCAATTAGTCTTGTGCAAGACATATTAGTTTTATATGCGTTCTATGGTAGCTTTAGATAAAACCATTGAAAAAATGGCGAGCGTGGCTATTCTGGATTCCCTCGGAATGGTAGCCATTTACATATGTATGCAAAAAAAAGCTCTCGTTTTTCCAATGCTACGAACAATTTATGCTGTTTAAAATACACCTTGAAACTTAAAATGGATTGTAGACACAATTTATTCAAGATCTAACTATTTACCAGCCTTGTCATTTAATTGTTCAATTTTCAAGTATTTTTTATTTTTCAAATAAATCAATGTTCTAGCAATGATTCCGAGGCGCATTAAAATTTTCGAATTTTTATGTTATAAAACACCAATAAACTGAACGTCGCATGAAAAATTTATCAATTGCAGGCAAAAAACTCATGCATTTATGGTCAATTTTACAATAAATTTACATACGTATCCACTTCCGAAAAGATACATCATATGTATATCGATGTTTTTTTTTTCTCTTAAAAAAGTCCCCATTCAGCAGAAAAATCCAAAAATGGAATCTTCGAAACATATTTGTGACGGACTGGAAGTGTTCTTAAAGAGGAAAATCATAAAACTACCAAAACTTGTGGTAGTTTTATCATAGTTTTAAGCATGTCCTGCATGTAATTACAAGTATGTACCGATAAAACTATCAAGTTTTAAGCGAATCTTGGGAAATAGTCTTGAGAACCTCCTGTAGTATGGGCCTTTTTGAACTTATGAGGGTTTTATGGCTGTTTTATCGATGTTATGTAGAATATCTAGTTTTATGCGTGGTTTTATCAAATGAGTCTTGAGAACTTCTTCAAGTCCACCTTAAAATTGAATTTGTTACTTGGGAGGTGACCAGAAATTTCACGTGCCCAAGGAGGTAAGCAGCGAGGTCAAGTATATTTTCCACATCATGTTCCCAAAGCAGGTTCTCCTGAGGCTGATCATCAGTGAGAAAGGATTGACAAAGACACTGTTCTTTTTCTCAGATCTTACTGTAAATGGAGAGATTTGCAGTACCAAATGCTTGCTGGATGTAGCTGCCTTAAACCGGAAGCACCATTCGAGAGAGGATGCGGTGTTTTGGCTGGACCTGGCATCGGGCCTCTACGACAAAAGGTCGTTGGAAGCGATGAATTTCCTAAACATTACTGTGGTACCGAAGAACGCAAACATTTTGAACGTTCACCACCTGCGACCAATCGAGAAATTCTGGACAACCTCAAACGCAGGATCTAGTCCAACAATATGTGGCCAACTGAACGAACATGCAGCTGAACGAACAATTGAGGGAGCTGAAGAATATTCCAACATCCTTCCTTTCTACAAACATGGCCATGATTCCGGCTAGCTACCGTATGGCCGCTAGGATGTGAAAGCATTTTTATTAAATAACAATGAATGTAAGATTTAAGGACATACGGGATCAAGTCCCTATCACTTCGATGTTTCATGAGCACAAACCTCAAATAAAAGGTGTTTCGATCAAAATTTGGTCGACTTAAACTTGACGCATTTCCTTTCATCGTGCATTAAAAAAAATTGCACACCCCTCATTTCTAAGATGTGTGCGTGTAGCATCATGCCTCTATTTTGATTTTGAGATTAGCATTTCAGTTATCAAAATGTCGTCGAAGGAAGAGAAGCAACGCATAAAAATGTTGCACGTGCATGGCGAAAATCCAAACCACTCTCACGCCAAGTTGGCGAAATTGTTGAATGTGGCTAAATCAACTGTTACCAACGTATTAAAAGTGTTCGGTGAACGTTTGTCGACAGCCAGGAAAGCTGGATTGGGGGGAAATCGAAAGCCGGAGGCCACAGCGACGACAAAAAGAGTTGCCCGCTGTTTCGAGCGGAACCCCAACCTCTCCGTCCGAGATGTTGCAAAGAAACTGGGAGTGGCGCCTTCAACCGTGGATAGAGCTAAAAATTAAGCTGGACTGTCGACTTACAAGAAAGAGGTGACTCCAAATCGCGACGATAAACAAAACACGTCGGCCAAAGCACGATCGCGAAAATTGTACTCGACGATGCTGACGAAGTTTGATTGCGTGGAACAGGACGATGAAACTTACGTCAAGGCAGACTTTAAACAGCTTCCTGGACAGGAATTTTATACGGCAACTGGACGGGGAAAGGTGGCAGATATTTTCAAGCACATTAAACTGTCAATGTTCGCGAAGAAATATCTGGTGTGGCAGGCCATCTGTACCTGTGGCTTGAAAAGCAACGTTTGCATTGCAACAAGACCGGCAACCAGGAAATTTATCTGAGCGAGAGCCTACGAAAACGTCTACTGCCTTTCCTGAAGCGACACAATGGTTCCGTTCTATTTTGGCCGGATTTGGCATCATGCCATTACGGACAAAAGGCCATGGAGTGGTATGCTGCCAACAATGTTCAAGTGGTGCCCAAAGACAAGAACCCTCCCAACACGCCAGAGCTCCACCCAATCGAACAATATTGGGCCATCGTCAAGCGGAACCTTAAGAAGACTCAAAAAGCTGTTGTGAGCGAGAAACAGTTCAAGGCAAACTGGCGTTCTGCGGCGAATAAAGTGGACAGGGAGACTGTACAATATCTTATGGCAGGTGTTAAACGAAAGACCCGGTCATTCGTATTCGGTAAAAAGGAAGCTTAGCTGACTATTTCTCCTGTGTTTTGTATTAACTGAACTTGAAAAAGAAAAACAAATTGACTTATTAATAATTTGTTCGACTCTTACACATTACTGTTTGACCAAATTTTGATCGGAACACCCTTTACTATTAGGACTTCCGGTGTGAAATTTTCAAGAGTTTGCTCAACTGGAGCATCTATTGGTTAGCAATTTGAGCGTTGTTTGTTTTGTTTTAGTTGTGATTCTCAATCTCAAAAATCGTCAAGTGATAATTAACCTAACCTTCAATCATATGGAAAAAGGACTCCTTCCAGTTTCACCTTAAGGAAGCTTTATTTCGTGCTTTTAGTTTTCGTACATTTTTCCAGCTTCTTCCGAAAACGGTCTGTTTTTTTTAATGCAGACGTTAGATGACAATTTTTCTAGAATTTTATAAACAGGTGGAAAAAACCATCAAAATGTTGGCATCCCATTCGGTTTCAGAAAAAAACCCTTACTACACCGCCCGCCACCGATCAATGTTGATGACCAATTGCCTCACTCGACAGTCAAGACAACGGCCGGCTCCGAAGGGGCAGTGGCGGCGGCCACCACCAGCTCCAAAGTACCCATTAAAAACCAATAAAAGATCGAAGCTTATTGTTGCTGCAGTTGCTTGGAACCGACTGCGGGAGTTCCCTCCGGGCTAGCCTCACGTTGGTCGTCGGCGTCTTGATGTGGGTCATCTTTCCCGTACCGTTCCTTACCGCACCGCTCCTTCGTTCGGACAAGGACAAACAGAACAATACATACGACCGGATCGCGTGATTTCGGTGAATTTTCGACGGCAAATGATGAGCGGGTTTCTCCCGGCTCTAATTTGGGCGTTCGTCAATTGTTTCCCAATAAATTTTTATTCCACCCTTCCCAGCCGCCCCTTCCACAATCCTATTCCGGGTGCGAATGTAAGTCCGTACGCTTATTAGGGCGAAAGTAGTCGTAAATATTGCCTCTAATATTTATTGGAAATAAATATAAATTTCTGGATTTTATGATCGCTGCTACTGGTTGGCAGTTCCCACCCCTGCGATGCGCGTTGGGCACAAATCAAAGCATGGCCTGCTCGGCGGTCGACATCTATATTTTCAGGTTTTATTACAATTCGCCTCCCCCTCGTCGTCGTCGTCGTCGTCGTCGTCGTTTGACTGTCAAACCGAATAAGCAATAAATCGATCGACGATATGTTTTAGTGGTGTTTTTCGTTCTTCTGCGACTCGTCGATTTCGGTTCATTTTCAGTTTTAGCGTCGCGGGTAGCTTGTTTTGGTATTCCGTTTGAAGATTTTTTTTTGTTTTTGTTTTTATGAGTTTCTGAATCGTTCCACCACAAAGTTCTGTCGAATTGAACGCGATCGCTTCGTGTGTTTTTTTTAGGTGATTTTAGAGGGAGGAGGGGAAGGACGAACTCTCGCGGGGTTCTAATTTATAAATGTTGTCACCCGGGCCCGGTGAGTGTGTCCCGAGTGGCCTATTTCTGGGCCCCGAAATTGAGCAATAAATTTCTAAATTGAAAGCAGATGATATTGACAGGCAGGCAAGTGGATTAGCTGTGGCGAAGACGCACGTGGTTTAGTGATGGCCCCCTGGGTGCGCACGGATGCGAAGAAGTAAATATGCTCGCCTTTGAATTATGTGATGAGGCCGTGCGCGGATTCTTCGCCGCTGCCACCGATAGGGCATAAAATATGATAAAAATGCTTCGAGCCGCTGAGCAGCGAGCGTGCGATATTGCGGTTTCCTATCCCTAGCCGCTTTCGGAGCTGTTAGGTGACAGTTTCATCCATTGTTTACAAACCCCTCGTGTCGTGGAATTGCTATGCGACCGCAGAAAGTTGTTTCTTCCGAGTGAGCACGCGAATTAAGAACGATCGATATCAGTCACCTGCGGTCGAATCGATCGTTGATAAATACCTTGGGTGAAAATAAATTTCCATTAATTAGTGCTTCTTCGCTGCCGCTGATGGAGGAACGCATCATTGACTCGAAGCAAAAGAAGGTAAGTAGGTAGCAGACCGGAGGGGAAAGCTACACCTGTCGATTACGTTTCTTGCTCTGTGGCTCCGCGCACCGTTGATGCAGTATGACGTTACTTCTCGTAACATGTGTACGGAATGCCCCTCCGCCCGCCCGCTTGATTGGCGCCCTATCCCTCAGAATTCTTGCTGCGTTCCAACCGCCGCTGCTTCGACGTGAGTATGAGAAGCTCTGAAATACTTTCGTCATAAAATTTAATGTTAATTATATGTATCTGTTCTGTTTCAGAGAGCATCTCTCCGCTTTCGGCCTTAAAGTATCTCGTATCGCTCGCACGCTTGCCTCGTTAAAGGAGACGAAACACTCGGCACTCTACATATGTACCGGGAAACAAGATGCGTGTTTCAGTGTCGTTCCGTAGAATCCTCCCTTTCTCGCCTTCTGTACCCCGAGCCACTTGACAGTATCGCAGATTTTTCTGTGTCATTGTCGTTCCTCGGAAAACCACCCTCAACTCATCATCATTTTCGTCATTTTCCGGACGACGACGACGACGACGGCAAAATTTCATCCAGTCGTAAAACTAAGAGCACAACTACGACGACAGAGCTCTACCTTAATGCACCTCCTCGTCGTATCGTCAACGCTTGCTGCGGCGCTGTCACCAACTATTATTTCATTAAATTGAAAGTGAGATTTATCCTACGTAGTAGGCCACGGGAGCCATCATCGTCATAGTCTTCTGCCTCATTTACCGAGACTGACGACACTCACTCACACATCCACTCGACAAAGTTTTCCTTCTGTTTTTGGCTTTAATTTTCAAACAAAACCAAAAGTGCGTTCCACTACTTTAAAGCTGATGTTTCCTGGCTCCCAGCGACGGAGGTCGGAGAGTGGTTTCAAATATTATTATATTCTAATATGGAATGATAGCATTAGCACCCGATAACGTGCGGCAAGCGAAGTTTCGTCGGCATAACCTCACATGTGTTGCGATGCTGTTTAGCAGGGCGGGGATTGGAGTTGTCGAAAATTAGGGAATCGCGTGATTTGCGACATGCACCGACAAAGAAAGAAAAAAATGCGACCCAAGATGATGACAATCGACCTCGAGACCGAAGTGGGTGTCAACCAGACGAAAATTTAGCTGGAATTTTGATTAGCGATTGCCGTTCTGGGAACTTGAAAAAAGCCACCAATTGATGACAAATTTCAAAAGTGGGATCGCACTTTCCGAAATGCAAAAAAAAAAATGGTTCACATATTTCATATAAATTACAGTTCATTGTTCGAGCTGTCAAAATCGGTTCCCCCTTTTGCCCGGAGACAGTTCCAGTTCCATCAACCATATTGATTTAATTCGAGTAGCGAAGGCAAAGCCCTCTTCCTGTTGGCGGGAACCGGTTTTGCCTCCGTCGTGATCTCGGATTGCGCACCAAGGCTGCTTCGATTACCAGGCAGGCGAAAGAGATGGCCTCCTAGATGCTGCAATTGGGAGTCGGCAGAGGAAGAAAAATAACATCAAATGAATGGTTTCGAAAAAAAAAACAACAACCAAGCAAAAGAAGTGGAAAAGATGAATAGCTAACCAGCAGCAGCAGCAGCAGCAGCAGCAGCAACGGAGAGCTAGAGAGCGAGTGTATAGTACGGCCATTAATGGGAATCGGGGAGAGAGACAGCGATAGAATAGCAGCAATAATGTTTGCGAAACCTTAATGGGAAGGGAAGAGCGGAAAAACTAGTTTTCTATAACATCACACAACTTCGATGGGTGATAAATAACCGAAGAATGAGATCCCTCCCCGGGAGTGAATGTCCTGAACTGTATTACGGCCTGGATTAATAAAACATCATCATCTGTCGCAGCGCACATAAAAGCATATCGTATGGAATGGAACGGAGACTATATGATGATGGTGAACGAGGATTATGATTCACACTGGTGTGACGCAGAGACGAGCGAGAGAGAGAGAAAAAAAAAGCGAGAGAGAGAACGCGAATTGCCCCCAGGAAATTGTCGAGTAAAAGGCAAAAAAAAGTTCGATAATTTATCATCTTTCATATTAGATTCCGCCCGATGGTTTTATCCCCAACACAAAGCAGTAGCAGATGCTTATGGATATCCCTGGCAACGAGGGGTCCTCCACCGTCTTCGTCATCGCAGTCGCCCTTGAAAGCCAATAAATACGCATAAATGTTATAGATCTCTATCAACGGCGACGACGACGGCGAACCGAAAGTTCCCCTCCTCGCAAAACGATTTTCACGTATTATTTTCGAATAATCGTTTATTGGAAAAATATTGTCGCCGAACCCCTCCCCTTATTGAACACCGAACGAACGATTGTCGGTCGTTAAGGATTTAAACCACCCCTCTCAGGGTTTTTTTTTTATTTTTCCCCGGGAGCAATTCCACCTATAATGTATTGATGATCATGTTTTCGTCATAAATGTGACACGAATTAATTGATTTGTTTTGACGATTGTCCCCTCGGTTGGGCAAAAAAAGAAAAAGAACCTGGTCGAATGGGCGCTAAGCTTTTTTTATTTATTTTCGTTTTTTTTATTATTAATCGGTTCGGTGGCGGGACAGGAGAAGTGGACGACGAACTTGAGATGAGGTATTGAATGCTAAGGTTTTTGAATAGTCAGATAAGAGGTGGAAACAAACATATATTTGAAAATACGAATACTATTACTTTCAGTGTATACTAGTTTGACAAGTGTGGACAACTCGACGAAAATGGTTTATTTTCGATCAAGTACTTGAAAATTTCACTGATGCACACACAAAAAAAGTACATGGTGACGAATTCAAGAAGATTCTAATATTCATTGCTTCTTCCTGTAGAAGGAATGAAGTATCCTGATACTTTTCCAGTAGCTTTTCGAATCGGGCCACTCGAAAGGCCACTTGTTCTTCAAATTGTCAACAGAACTTTCTTCTCTACCATCCTTCTTGAGATTCCGTTTCAAATTTAACCAGATATATTTTAAGAGTCGCTAAGCGTGTCCGGAAATAAATTGTGTATCAGCACACGATCAGAAATCCAAACAAATCTTTTTCCCAACATTTATTTCCCGCAAGTATATTCCATTACACTTTTGTAATAATAGATTCAAATTTCACCCTCACGCCCAAGCTTTCGGACCTTTGACTTGAACAAGAATTTGACTAGTAGTGAAGGTTTCACATATTCTGCTTCTTTATTTCGCTGCCACGTCGTAGAACGTTTATATAAAGGCATTAACATCAGGTGTGATACTATGCCGCAACTTAGTTTAAGAATTATTACTTTCAATATAAGTCTTACAGTAGACTTTTCATTTTGTGGCAACTTATGTTGTTATTCATTCGTTTATTTTAGGGAATGAACAAACAAAATACCTGTTGTTTCCATGGTATAATAACTGATTATTGCACCATTATCGAGATCGGTGAATGTTTTGATCAAGGTAATCAACATCTGACTGTTCGAAATGATTCACATAGCCACAGCAAAGTGTTACTAAAAACTGACGATGACAAACATGTATATTAGAAAAAGGACGCGGATGACCCGCTTAGGAATTACCATTGAAAGCAATAAGTAACAGAGTTCATGTCAGTTAGGTTCATTGTTTTCATGTTAACCGCTTTGAACCGTTTTTTTTTTTCGTTTCATGATTGCTTGGGTTTAAACAAGTTCAACCACAGCAAATCAACCTGGCTTCGCTCTAATTCGTTGTTTGTGAGTGGTTCACTTGCAACTCGATGAGAGTGAGTAGGGACAAGTATCCTACATACCAAACAAAAAAATAAATAGAAATGAAAAATTTATTGAAAACAAACCCGCGAGATAGGAAATCTTTTCTAGGTTCAGAGTTGAAATATTGTTAAATTTGAGATGCGGATGGGAAGAAGATCCTTAACTGTAGGATATGCTAGAACTTAGAATTTCGAAAACAATCTAATCCAGTATTGCTTTTTGTGCCCCTATTTGATGAGATCATCATAACTTTTGATTGGTGCGATTTAAGTTGATTAGGTTGGAGTGATTCGAGATTCTTAGTGGAACGAAGAGTCGTTGTGGGAATATCACCAATAATCTCACATGCACGCCCTTCTTTCTTAGCGTTTCAAGCTTATTGCTTTCGCAATTAGCTTATTGCTTGCTCTCAACTTAGTGTTCTAAATACCATAGTTATTAATTAAGAGCTTTCGATGCCAGGGAGTCGAGAAATTTTCCTTAACGAAAATTTCCTAGACCAGACCGGGAATCCAACCCAGCCACCTCCAGCAGGGTGTTGCTTTGTAGCCGCGCCTTTATCGACTGAGCTAATGGAGGACCCATGTCGTCCAGCATGTCATCAAATACTAAAGCTTCGTTTTCTTCTTCTTCTATATATTAGTAACCTTCATGGTCCAGAGCGGTTGTGAGGATTATGAATTGATCCGAATGGTGGAGTTTTGGTGGACAAAATAGCTATGGAACAGCTAAAATACGAAGAACATAAGGTCGACAGGGGTAAGTAGGTGGACCAGAAGGTAAGAAACAATAATAAGAAATAAAAAAAAAACTCTGCAAACATGTATCATGTAGTGGTGATATATTACAAGCCATGGGTAGGAATGGGACCATCAGGGCACCTGATTGAAGCGATTTGGACGGGGAGATTGGATTTGCCAACTCCATGTCATTAACATTTCGTGGATTGAAGACGGGCTCTTCACTCCACCCATTGGAATGTCCCCACGTATGTATGTCCCCACGCTTGTTCCAAATTGGGTTGTAGGATTTTCTCACTAGAAGAAGATTCTACTATCTCCGCGGGTTAGGTGAGTCCAATACAAAATGTCGACAACCGCTGGAGAATCCTGGAAAAGTTTTTAATGTATTCTGGTGCAGATTCAGGCGAGCTACGATAAAAACGGTGTCGGTGGTGAAGTGGTAAGCGAGGTTGCCTCTCACTCCAGTGGGTCTTGTATCAATTCCAGTCAACGCCTTTTGGATTTTCAGAGACGAAGAATTTCTGATCACGTCTTCCTTAGGACGGGAAGTAAAGCCGTTGGTCCCGGCTCATCTGTTGATGGGTTCGATATGTAGGGTGTAGGTGGCAGAGTCATCTTCCTGGTGTCGGTGGATGTCATCACGTTGTGAAGAAATAGGCCAACGGAAAATAAATAAAATAAATGATCCATTCAAAATTTCAAAAAAAAAAAATAGCAGAGCTTATTTTCAAAATTTCAGAAATGAGTCAACGTGGTTTATGAACAGGCCCTTTCAAGCTCATTTCAGACTACAATTATGGAGTCAAATTTTCTCTTCATAGATTTTTCCTTCTGAGAATACCGCGGCTGCAAAAACATTTTTCATTGTAAGCTAACAAGGTATTTTTAGATATAAACTAATAGCAAAGATACAAATTGAAAGGTTTAGCCGTGATAAACCAAAGTGAAAGTCGACGAAGAGAATCCATCAATGTAGATAGGTTCTTTTCAACTTTTAATCGAGAATTAGTTTGTTGTCTTCTTTCAGGCTGGTTTTCTAAATGAACTTTCAATGCCGGGTACCATATTTGCCTCAGTGGGGCAAAAACAATCATATCCTATGCCCAGGGAGTCGAGAAATTTTCTTTTACGAAAAATTCCCAGACCAGACCGAGAATCGAACCCAGTCTTGACTCGGTGATGACTTATCCATGTAGCTCTTGCAGTGCATAGTCGATGCAAATTGTTAAGAGATTTGCGGCTCATAAAATACTTCCAGTTCATTTAAAAGCATTTTCGGAATCCCATAATTTTAAATATATGATTGAAAATGTATTTCGCCAGGTTAGCTTTTAACTTTTCAGTGTTTGAGTGAAATTTTGAATAAAAATTCATGACATTTCGAATAAAACTAGCTAAGAGAGTAATGTTAACATTGGCTTTTATCACAATGTGTCAAGTGGTTATTGAGATGACATCGGAACTAGAGCAGATCTACCAAAAAAATATGTGCGCCATCGTAGAAAGTCAGATGGAACGGAAAACACCTGGGATTCCATCGCTCGACGGTATTCGGGGTGGTAAAGTCGTTTAAGGAGACTCAGATGACCCAACGGCGGTCAGGCAGCGGCAGAAAACCAAAGACAGCTGATCTGGTAAGGAAGATGTTGAATATGTTCAAGCGTTGATCTAACCTTTCGATCAAAACACGGTAGCCAAAACCCGCACCAGAAAACTGTACCGAGAGTGGCTGACGAAACCGAGGTGCGTCGTGATGGACGAAGAGACTTACATCAAGGCGGACACAAAGCAATTGCCGGGTCAGGAGTTTTACGATACCACATCAAGGTTGGCCATTTCTGAGCAGGTAGGGAAGAAGAAGGTGCACAAATTCGCCAGAAGTTGTTGGTTAGGCAGGCCATCTGTAGGTGTGGAGAGATGAACCAGCTATACATCACGACGGGCACAAAAAAATGGATAAGTCTTCCGAGACGAGTGCATCTAGAAGCGCCTTCTAGTCTGACCGTGTCTGGATTTAGCTTTCTGCCACTACGCAGGGCCGTTGTCAGAATAGTACAAAGATAGACTTCAACCCATAAACTTACCGGAACTGTGTCCGAGTGTGAAGTTGTAGGCCATCACGAAGGTCAAACTTCGTAAAACACCAAAAGTATTCGAGAAAGAGCTGGCTTTGAAGAAACAATGGACATAAGTGTCAAACTAAGTCGGCCCCACTATTGCGCAAAACCTTAGAAGTCAAGGGCAAAGGGCGGGCATTAGGTAATGGAGAGGAGATCCAATAAACCATTTAAGTTGAACTCTAACCATAATGCTGAAGTCTATTTCCTGGAAGTTTGAAGAAAATCCGACTAAAAAAGATTTCTTGGCGTTCATTTTAAGTTTGTCTCATTTTTTTCATGTATAGTCTTTACAGCTAATTAACCATCTCATATTACATACACAGTTTAAAAAAAACATGTAATATTCTGCGTTGTATCTGTAACATGTAATCGAATGCACATAAATAATAACGCCGGAATATAGTCTGTTGTATGAAAGATTGCAAGCGATTTTATTGTTTATGCTTGTTTTGGCTTACGAAGGGATATTTTGGTCTGTTAAAACCCTTTTTTTTGTGTAGTGCTTTTTGTGAATTTGTTCTGATGTGATAACCCCTAGTTATGTTTGAGAAATATGCTACCTAAGCTTTTATTCATAAAAAACACATTATTTTCAGAGAAGAAAGTCGATAAAAAGAATCGATTTTCAAAGAAGGACCTTTTCGAATGCTTCGCGAGAATGGTAAAAAAATGCCAAGTCAAGATAGAGCCAAAATAAGGGCGAACCAAACTTCATCAACATCTTTCCAAAGATTTTCCCGCTTCCAAATACAGCGACAAGAAGCATATTTCTCTAGTAAGGTTTAAAAAAAAAGTGGTGTAAAATCTTGCGTAACATTTTAAAAAGGTCTATCTCCGATGATCGATTAACTTCATTGACTTTCTCTTTGATTCATTACGGCTAAACAAGCGAATTTGGGGCTATGATTGCAGCTTAGGTCGAATGAAGACATTGTTAGCTTGCGCATTGAGCAATAAATTTTATGGAAATTACTGTTGCAATCGCTTTATACATAGAACAGAAAATTAATGAAGAGAATCGATCAACGAAGGCCCTTTTCAAATGTTTCGCGAGATTTGCCGGCATTTTTGCTTCTCAGAACGCAAGTTTTCATCGCATTTAAGTATTCCGAAGAGGAAATGACTAAGGTAAACCTGCTTCTTGTCGTTTTCTTTTAAAAGAGGTGAAGGTTATGAAGAGAATTCAGTGAAGTCTAACCCTGTATCTCCAGTAGCATTTTCTATTTTACCATTTCCATCACTGTTAAAGAAAATGGCAAGTGTAGACACTTAACTGTTACAACAGATCCGCTCAGAATGTTTTTTTTACAAAAAATGATAGACTTTTAAACAGTCAACAATAATCATGATGAAATCTAAAATTAAGTTGAAATTTCCATCTTCGCATCTCCGGGCTAGGACTCTGCCACTTTCATCATTTCCCTTCCCAGTGCTCTATATGCTCCGCCGAAGCAGTTACTGTTCTATCTGTGGCGATGCATTTCACGTCATCTGCGCAAAGGTTGAGGTGGACTTTCATAATCAGCTAAAAATGAACATGCATAACGTGTTTTGGATGTGCGATCACTGCGCGGAACTATTTGCCAATGGTCATTTTCGCAACATCTTTACCAGAAGCAGTCCTGCTTTACCAGAAGCAGTCGATTCAATGAAAGCAGAC
Source organism: Aedes koreicus (assembly GCA_024533555.2). Classification (NCBI taxonomy): domain Eukaryota; kingdom Metazoa; phylum Arthropoda; class Insecta; order Diptera; family Culicidae; genus Aedes; species Aedes koreicus. The sequence goes on from JAHHFK020001018.1 coordinate 540,250, forward strand.
ATCGAAAAGCTGAATACAGCCGTTGCCACCTTAGCGGCTAAAGTTTACTCCAAACTTCCATCGGCTCCTACATTTTCTTGGCCTAGACCCGAACGGCTCAACTCAGCTCGTAGCACTCCGAAGCGACGTCGAACATCTATTAGCTCGAACGAGAAACCTATTCTCAGTGGCACGAAACCAGCAAGCGAATCAATTGAAATCGTTAACCAGAATGCCGATAAGGTGTGGTTGTATCTATCCGCGTTTCTGCCCAGTACAACGAACGACGATATTGCGAAACTGGTTCGTGACTTGGCATTAGAATCCGACGATACACCAATTGTTGCCAAACTGATACCCAGAGGAAGAGATCCGTCTACGCTGAACTTTGTTTCCTTCAAAGTTGGTGTCAAAGTGGAACTTCGCGATTTAGCACTTTCCTGTGATTCCTGGCCCGAGAGTATCCACTTCCGTGAGTTTGAGGATGGGCGTAGTATGAAAATTTCGAAATTGACGAATGATGCCCCTATGGAGTGACGGCAACCGACGGGGGGCGGAGAACACCGGCGGGTGGCCCCCCCCCCCCCCCCCACCCCCCCCCCCCCCAGCCTCCGCTCACCACAGCCGTTTCGGTCCTGCGGTTGGTGGTGGAAAGGGAGTCTTCCACCATGCTTGCACAGGCAAGTATCTTTGTGATTCTAGTTTTTCGCTTTGTGATGAGTTCTCCCACACTCAGGTTATAATAAGCAGCCCAGTCCGAAATAATGCAAATCTCAAGGTTTCTTCAAACCAGACAAGAGAAGCCATTCTTCATCCGGGAAGCACAGTAAAAAGCATCTTGGAAGCCCCTTGTTCCTCTAGCTCAGTCGCGCCGATTCCAGCCAACGTACATCGATGCCGTCCCGGCCCTGAGCCTAGATGCGGATCGGGGGTCTTCCAACTTGCAATTCAAGGCAAGTACATACACGATTGCGAACTTTCACTGCCTGATGCCGGCTCAAATTTCAGCGCTTTGGACGTCGCTGTCCGCGAAGAACTTCTACCACGCTCCCAACTTTTACTTTACTACCAAAATGTTGGCGGATTTAACAGCAGCTTGACTGAATACCAGTTGGCATGTAACGAAGCGTGCTATGATATCTACGCGTTTACTGAAAGGTGGCTGAATGACAACACTTTATCATTGCAATTGTTTGACGACTCATACGCAGTCTACCGCCAGGATCGGTCATCCGCTAACAGCAACAAGCAATCGGGTGGAGGTGTTCTTCTGGCAATCCGGTCCTGCTACAAATCGCGTTTATTGAATCCCCCTGGAAGCTCAACAGTTGAACAACTGTGGGTAGCAATTACTAGTTTCGAAGTTACGTATTTCATCTGTGTTGTGTACATTCCACCGGACCGTGTACATGATGGCAACCTCATAGAGAAGCACTTAAGTTCACTTGATTGGATTGTTGCGCAAATGGGCGCGAGAGACAACATCATCATTCTCGGCGATTTCAACATGCCTGAAATTTCTTGGATGAACGATTCCCGAGGCTTCCTTTTTCCGGATTTTTGTCATTCTTCGATTCGACCAGCTTCAATTGACTTATTGGACGGTTATTGCACCGCAGGTCTAAAGCAGACGAGCAGCATCTTCAACAGTAACGGTCGCATGCTTGACCTTTGCTTTGTCAGCGAAGAGTTGGGCCTAGACTGCTCGGTCACTCATGCTCCAGAACCTCTCGTGAAAGTGTGCAGGCACCATTCCCCTTTATTGGTAACGATGAAGGTCAGCCTAGAGAAATGTTTTCGTGAAATTACTGAAAACGTATTTTACGACTTTGGCAAAGCAAATTTTGACGAAATGAACGTCTTCCTAGCTGGGAATGATTGGGATGAGATATTTAGCGATCTTGATGCAAATCTAGCGGCTTCGACTTTGTCTGCTATCCTGCTGTATGCCATCGAACAATTTGTGCCAAAGAAACGCTGCCAAGTACCTCCTAAACCTGCTTGGTCGAATGCGGAGCTAAGACAGCTGAAAAAAATGAAACGCTCCGCACTCAGGAAGCACAGCAAATACCGCACGGATCTAACTAGATCTGTCTACGCTCGAGCAAACAATGAGTACAAAGAACTGAACGACCATTTGTACAACGGTCATATTGACCAGCTTCAACGACGCCTCAAATCCAACCCTAAGCGCTTCTGGCGTTATGTAAATGAGCAAAGGAAAGAATCTGGATTGCCTTCGAATATGACCAACGGCACTTTGGAAGCTGACTCAATCCCGGGAATCGCAGATCTTTTTCGCTCACAGTTCAGCAGTGTATTCACCGATGAAATTCTCGATTCTGATGATATTGTCGCCGCTGCTAATAACGTACCTCATCTCACTGCTTCCAGTCCACAGATGTCGGTCACTACCGCCATGGTGGTCGCAGCAGGGAAGCAACTGAAGTCATCAAAAGGCTGCGGTCCTGATGGCATTCCTTCGTTTATGCTCAAACGTTGCCTTGTACCGCTCGCGAAGCCTCTAGCAACGGTTTTCAACCTTTCCTTAACGACAGGCATTTTTCCGTCCTGCTGGAAAGATTCGTTTGTTTTTCCTGTTCACAAAAAGGGATGCAAACGAACAGTTTCAAACTATCGTGGATTGCAGCGTTGAGTGCTACCTCTAAGCTTTTCGAGTTGGTTGTTCTCGATATTCTGTTTCGGAACTATTCACACAGCATCTCCTTGGAACAACATGGTTTCATGCCCAAACGATCAACTACTACTAATTTAGTCACCTTTACGTCATTTCTCATACGTGAGATGGAAAAAGGACATCAAATAGACGCTATCTACACTGATCTCTCGGCAGCTTTTGACAAAATCAACCATGAGATTGCACTGGCGAAGTATGCTAGGATAGGTATCGATAATGGGTTGCTTATCTGGCTGCGCTCGTATTTGATTGGTCGGAACACGTCCGTGAAGATCGGTGACTTCATCTCAACACCATTCCCTGTCACATCCGGTGTCCCTCAAGGCAGCCACCTCGGACCTTTCCTATTTTTACTCTACATGAACGACGTAAATCACAGCTTGACATGCCTCAAACTGTCGTATGCTGACGACCTCAAGCTCTACTTTGTGATAAAGAAGACCACAGATGCCATATTCTTACAATTGGAACAACTGGAAGTATTCGGATCCTGGTGCCACTTAAATCGAATGTCTTTGAATGTGGCCAAATGCTCAGTCATCTCTTTTGGCCGTAAACGCTCGCTTTTTCAGCATGTCTATTCGCTATTCGGTACAGAGCTGAAGCGTGAGACAACAGTAAAGGACTTAGGAGTAATGTTAGACTCCAAGCTGTCATTTAAGGATCATGTTTCGTACATTGTTTCCAAAGCCTCCTCCCAGTTGGGCTTTATGTTCCGTTTTGCTAAGAAATTCCGTGATGTGTACTGTCTTAAGGCACTGTACTGCTCTATAGTGCGCCCAATTCTGGAATATTCAGCAGTGGTTTGGTCCCCCTACTACCAAAACAATAGTTTACGGATAGAAGCTATTCAGAAGAAGTTTGTCTACTTCGCATTACGGCGACTTCCTTGGAGAGACCCCATTAATTTACCTAGTTATGCCGATCGCTGTAAACTTATGAACCTTGCATTGCTAGAAGCGAGGCGTGACGTCGCTAAAGCTTGCTTTGTTGGTGATCTTCTTCAAGGCCACAGCTCTACTTGAAATCTCCGATCCCACGCATTCCTGTACATTCGACACTCCAGCACAAATTACGGGCGGAACGAACCGATAAAAAGTATGTGCCGTGTGTTCAAACGTTGCTATTCCGTATTTGATTTAACGTTAGCAGTAAATGTAATAAGAATAGTTTTAAGAGGTTTTTGTGCTAAGTGTGTAGTATCTTTGTGTGTGTCAGTTAGAATTAAATTAGACCGTTCAATTCAATCATTGGGGTAAACATCTTATCTGTTGACAAATAAACTAAACTAAACTAAAAAAAACTACCTGTTCTTTTCCTTCGAATCCATGGATCCAGGCGACTCTTCGATTTGACCCTCCCGGAACGACCATCGCATGGATCCCTGGCCACTGTTGGATCCCGGGAAACTATGCGGCCACCCGCCTGGCTGCTGTTGGTAGACAAGATATCTTCTCATTACTCTCGCATCTGATTTAAGAAAATGGATCACTAACACCATTTGGGAGGTCTGGGATCAACAATGGATGGCATCTAGTGAACCGTTCATTCGCAAAATTAAAGGTGCTGCACATCGGTGGGAGGATCCCCCTGAGCATAGATCGTAGAAGGTTATTTCACGTCTTCGATCAGGACACACAAACGCATCGCATAATCTAAGCGGAGTTTTCATAAAAACTGTCCATTGTGTCATATGGATCACACGGTAGAACATTTTACCTGCCACTTTTCCGGAATATGAGGGACCACACGAGCTCTACGATAATGGTAGCAGCATCATAGGTGCATTGCAACTTTACGACAGGATTAACCTTCCTACAACCGGTCAATCGATTTTCTCTGGCATGAGATGGATATCTTAAACACCCAACCAACTACCAGGGGGTAGAGAGTGTGCCAGTTCTGGGCCCCTCCTAGAGGCCTGTCATCGCAACTGAATCATCAAAGTACTCTCAACCGGATTAAATCTTGTAACACGAACAACCCGATAACCTCAGTGTAAAAGACAGTTTTCGTTTGCCAGCAACTAAAATTTCTTAAAAATCTGTAGCGGAGTCTCTTCAGGACCCCATTGTATTTTTATTTTTATTTTAATGCGCTGAACCAGCTGAGCCTGAAAAGCTCAACAATAAAGATATCAATCTATCAGCAATTTCCAATTTATTATGGTTGCTTTCCGAAACGTCACTCTACGTTACTCTACGCGATGTAAATTCAAAGTAAATCGAAATAGTAGCAATTAATAAATACAGATTTATTAATTTCACTCAAAACTGAGTTCCTGTTTAGTAGCTCAATTAAGAGAAGACCGGTTTTTATGAAATAGAGGGCTTTTTCACACATATTAGAGTATTCTCGAACGAGCACGCGCATCAATAAAATGTCAGGTGGTTTGTCATACGTTAAGGTGGATCTTTCAACACAGAAAATGCTAGTGGAAACGCCGGTTGAGTCGCTCTATAATGAAATATTTCTCAACATTGATCGGCGGCCTTTTTCCCAGTTATGAAATCGAATATTGCGCATTCCATCCAACAACACACGGCGGCCAACAAGCCAAATCAGCATCGGCCGCAGTGCGGGTGACGATCATTAGTTTTAATTGAAACTTCCGCGTTCGTTTGTCTGGCGATGATGATGAAAGCAAAATATATATTTAAAAAAAACATCAACATCAAGATCTCCACGGAACGAAGGAAGGAGTGAAAGAATCAAATCATCATTTCCGATCGTTGTCTCTGGGAATGCCGTGCGGGATGCGGAAATGCAATCGGAAACGCCCGAAGCGATTAAGAATGTGTCAGAATGCGATCATTTGGAAATGATTGCCGCTGCCGTTCCACGAAGAAGAGTTGGAATTTGACGTTAATTGGTAAAAAATGATGGGAAGATGATGGGGAGAGATTTTTTTCTTTGGATCTGAATCGATGTGACACAGTCCAGACTTTGTTGGTAGCGATTCCGGCTTAAGCGTTTCCCTTTGTGGAGGAATTTTTTGAAGTAGAATAGCTGGTAGCTGGCTCGTAGCCAAGCAGAAACCCATAATGCACCACCCGTTGCGTCGTGGTCCTCGAAAAAGGGGGAACGACACACTCGCATCATGCTGGATTCACTTGTTTTCGGGTTTCACTTCCCATGTCCTTTTGCCCTGCACGCACTTCAGTTCTGATTGTGTGGATATGGCTTTCCGCAATCGTCTGCTTGTACTTAAAACCTTGCCGGAAAAAGTGGTTATGAATCCGGAGGAAAGTTTTTGTCCGTCTGTCTGTCTTGGATTTCATCCCGGGGTTCGCATGTAAACCGGCAGTCAGCGAGTGGATGATGCTGCTCCTGCTGCTGCTGCGTGCTCAGGCAAAGTAGTCGGTGGATTATCGATGTGTTTTGTCTCCTCGTCGTCGTCTTCGTTGTTGTACCACAAGCTGAGAGCGAGCCTTGGTCGAGGACGAGGGGGAAAATGCTTGAAATCGAAGATCGAAGAATACGACACCAACCAACAGAGACAGACAACATGTGGCGTTTGTTATTATTCGGTCCTGGTTGGGAACACAGCAAGCCACGATGCGGAGTGTGGTTGTTTGCAAATCCCACGCCAACTTGGATCCGTGCGGGATAACGGCGCAATTGACGAGTCAACCAGATTCAATCAATCCTCAGGAAGCCGTTCCAAATCTCCTGAATTGACTCTAATGATATCGCTGTTGGCTGCTGCCATGATGGTGGGTTGATGCTTATCAGAGCCGTGTTTATTCACTTGATTGACTTGATTTAACACGCCACTGTGCGAGAGGCGATTGTGTGAGTGTGGTTGCGTCGCACTCGTGTATATTCAAACCCGAAACCATGCACGGATAAATCTATAAAATCTCTCTTTGATGAACGATTCAACAAAAAGCGAAGCGAGCAATGTGATCATCATCATCATCATCATCATCCTCAAGCGAGTGAGCGAGCAACCGACCGACCGACCGACCGACGACGACAAACAAGTCCGTTCAATGAGAAAATAACGGTTTGTCATTGATTGAAAGCGGATGTGGCGTCACTCATTCAATCTATACACAAACACGCACACACTCGTTCTCATTTCGAAATCGAGAAACAGAGCAAACCAAGTGGCAATTTTCTAATCAGTACTGCCCATACAAATTGGTCTGCTATTGATGGCAACGTCCCGATTGAACTTCCCCCTTGTAATAGTAAGTACGTTCGAATGTAATATTTTTATTAATAATAAAAAGATTTATTAAAGCACATAAATAAGACAGGATTCGCACCCTTGGCTCTTGGCACTGGTCAATCTTGGGCTGCTCGTCGTCGATGCTCATTAGGAGATAGAGGCAGGAAAAGTTTTCCTAATACGGGAAACTTCGCACAGTAAATTGAACGAGTAATGATAGGTTTATTATGACCAGTGCAGGAGGAGCGCGCGCTAGAGCGGATGAACATTATCGTCCTCTAATGAGATAAATAAAGCACACTGATAAATCATAGATTAAGCCGTCTTGGATGACTTTCGACCATCGCACTATGGGGAAAGTGGTGGCCAATAATCGAAAAATTGACTTGCTTTGAATGACGTGTCTTGTATACTATTTGATAGCCAGATAGTTCAAACCTAGAATCCCAAAATGTCAGCCCTTTGTGATGAAAACTCATTGCGCCACAGACATCAGACTTAGGAAAATTGTGAAAATGGTAGAAAAAATGCATTTCAAACAAATGCAGTTTTCTCAGCGAATAACGGTCTAATTTTGGAATTTAATACACCATTGGAAAGTTAATTGTCTAAACTTTAAAATGAATGTGTTGTTAAAGTTACACGGTTAATTGAAATAAGTAAAAATTGGGCATTTATTAAAAAAAATGTTTTTTAATAATGTAGTTGGACTATATCTAACGAGCAGGGCCGAGCAATCTCAAGAGACCACCACCACAGTTTAGTTTGGGGTCATACTATCTGCGGAACGAGAATCCAGCTGCGGATAGCTACAGATGAGCGTCATTTTGGCACAAGGTCGAAAAAACGGATATGTTTTTTTTTTTTTTTTTGTTAATTACGATTATCGATTATGCGAGCATAAACCAAAAAAATCGTACAAATTAAACACTCCTTGAAAGGTGGAACTGTTAAATGTAAAATTTAGTCTTTAAACCGTTACACGTTTAGTTATTATTTTTGTTAAAAATGGGTAAAAACAGACCGAAAATTATTATTCCATATAGAAACTGTATCTACCCAACTGGACTAAAAAGTTTTCAATGTTTTCACGATAACCTTGTTAATATATTCTAAAGGAAATTCTCTGTTCGTGTGCCATTTTACAATTTCCACCAACTATACTCAGGTATATTTAAAAAAAAAAAACTATTATCTACCTACTACCCACTACATACTACCTAGTTCCATTCAAAAGACGAGAACAATATTTTCAAATCTTGAGTTTTAACGCTATATTGTGCAGTTTTTAATCGAAAAAAAAACCGAAAATAATTGTTTGTGATAGTATGGAACATAGGAGCATCGTGCTACTTTTTGATCCAAAAGAATCTCAAATAATCAATGCAACAAAAGCATTTGAATATATCAACGCAAAATATAATATTGATCTTGCCAAAGAAGAACGACTAATTGAAAAGTTGAAGTACGTAGCACAACATTTTTACAATGCGTGGCAAAAGGCCCACGGCAAACAAGAGTGCTTTGAGAAACACAATAAGGACTGGCTCGACGGTCATTTGGAACTTGCAGAGTAAAGACTGTATTCGATGAAATTTGGACACACGCAATTGCTCGTAACTTTTTAGCATGTGGGTAAAAATTATTGAAATTTTAACTGAATGTATTTCATTGTGTTGTGTCAATTGTGTAATGAGTTTCGTGAAAATCGGTCGAGTGATTTCAGTGATGGCTTCGAATGAAGAAATAGTGCGCCAACAAATTTTGGGCACGCAAACGCTTCTCATCGATGGATCGGAAAACAGCTCGGAATCGCACATTCAACCGTATCTCATGTGATCAAAACGTTCAAGGACCGTAAGACAACCAAGCGGAAAAATGGTAGTGGCAAAAAACGTGGCACATCAAATCCGGAGAAGGCCAGGATGGTATTGAACCAATTTAAGCGTTATCCCAACATTTCGATCAGGATGTTGCGAAAAAGGCGAAAGTTTCAGTTTGTTTTATGCAGAAAACAATGAAACGTTCTGGATTACATGTGTACAAGGTCCAGAAGGCACCGAACCGGAGCGATAAACAGAACTCGGTGGCCAAAACTCGTGCAAGAAAACTGTACAGGGAGTGGCTCACAAAACCGTTCTGCATTGTGATGGACGATGAGACCTACATTAAAGCCGACACCAAACAAATGCCAGGACAGGAACACTACGTCGCCACCTCTAAGTTGGCCGTTCCGGAGAGTGTACGGAAGAAGAAACTGTCGAAATTCGCCAAAAAAAAAATCCTTGTCTGGCAAGCGATCTGCGGATGTGGCAAAATGAGTCAGCCCTTCATCACCTCTGGGACCGTCAACGGACAAATCTACAAGGACGAATGCCTCCAAAAACGACTTCTGCCCTTCTTGAGATCTCACGATGGCCCGACACTGTTTTGGCCGGATTTGGCATCTTGCCACTATGCCCGGCCCGTCTTAGACTGGTACAAAGATAATAATGTAGTTTTTGTACCAAAAGACGTCAACCCTCCAAACACTCCTGAACTTCGCCCAATTGAAAAATGTTGGGCAATCATGAAGGCAAAGCTCGTTAAAACTCCAAAACTGATAGAAAATGAACTTGAACTAAAGAAAGTGTGGTTAAAAGTAAGTAAGCAAGTCGGTCCTACCATTGCCCAAAATTTGTGGAAAGGGGCAAGGCAAAGGGAGGGGGATTTGGGTTGGGGGAAGAGGTTCAAAAAAACAAAAATTTCAAAAAATTAACTTTTTTTTGTTTTTTTTTTTTCAAAAATTTTTAAAAAAAAACGGGGCTAGGGAAATTTTTGTGGTGTCTTTTTTTGTGTCCAAATTTTTTATAAAATGTTTTTTACATCGCAGAAACACCTTCAACGTCAAGTGGCCGTGGACGTCCACAAAAACAATCTGATGAACTTAGTGATAGAAGTAAGCGAAGGAAAACCGATGAAATGTTCGGCGATGATGTTGACACTATAGTAAAGGCTCTTTTAGCAACAAGAAAAATTTCATATAGACATGGCGATTCAAATATGGTGAATTTGATTGGCCATGTTCTAAAAAATCGTGAAAGTGCATCTAAGATGTTTACGACTCTCAAAGATTCACATGGAATGATGTCACCTGAAGAGGCATTCGAATATTTTTTAGACTGTGATTTTACTAAATATGCATATGAGTAAACAGTGAAAATGAACCCATCAAGGTTTCCGAGCTACCATGTAATCAAGAGCATGAAAAAAGTTTGCTCACTTTTAGCCGAGGCAATCGAAGAGTCATCATCAAAAATTCAGATAGAAATAAATATCCACATGTTTTTCTAGTACACCAACTTCAAATGTTTCTTTCTTTTCAGGTCAAATTACAGGCACCCATGAATCATACAGCAGAAAGAATCATTCAGATCATCGATGCGGAAATCATCCAACAAATGAATGCCAACGATGACACAGAGCTAGTGCTTTTAAGCAGCTGGGGTATGGATGGCTCTACAGGCTATTCACAATACTACCAAGCGCTATCAACGCCAAATCAAAAGGATGACAGTGACGTCTGTTCAGTGACAACAACTCCTATACAACTTCATTATCAGAACAACAAGAAAAGCATTTTGTGGCATAATTTAACACCCCAAAGCATTCGGTTCTGTAGGCCAGTTATGCTGGAATTTATCGAAGAATCAAAAGAGATGGTACTTAATACCAAGAGATATATTGAAAATCAAATAAGTGAGCTTGTTCCAGTAAAAATCCAATTATCGAATGGCGAATTTGTTTTAGTTGATTTTATTTTCGTTATGAGTATGATTGACGGCAAAGTTCTAAATTGTGTAACCGATACTTCTTCCATGTCCAACTGTCCAATTTGTGGAGCTACTCCAAATGTAATGAGTGATATAGAGGTAATACTTTTTTTTTATCAAATTTTAAGTGCCATAAAAATAACATTGTTTTTTTTACTTTACAGAAGCTTGAAGCAGGATACGAATCGAACGAAGATGCTCTTCATTACGGCATATCTTCACTGCACGCTTGGATGCGATTTTTTTAGTGTTTATTGCATATTTCCTACAGGATGGAAATTAAAAAGTGGAAGATCACGAAGGATTCAAAGGCCAAATATCTTGATCGGAAAAAACTCGTTATTGAAAAAATGTACGAAGCATTCGGAGTACGAGTTGATCAACCCAGGGCAGGCGGAGCAGGGACCAGCACAACAGGAAACGTGTGTCGAAAAGCATTTTCAAATCCTGAATTACTTGCCAAAGTTTTGGACATCGACGAAGAACTTATTATAGATTTCTTAGTATTCTAATAGAAATCAATTGCCAAGATCCGATCAATCCTAAAAAAAAATGGATGATGACTATTATAAAGAAACATATCGGCGGTATATTAATTTGTATAATTGGTATAAGATTCCAGCAACAGTGCATAAGGTCCCCCCCCACCCGGGAAGCATAATAATCCTTTCCCCGGTTCCTCTGGGATTGTAGGTGAAAAAGCAGCAAAGGGCCAACAAAAAATAAAAAAAAAATTTTGCCCCCCATGCGGGAAAAAAGGCGCGGGGTTATAATCTACACTACGTTTTTTTTTTGCGTTGTAAACTTCTGTGTTTTTTTTTAATTTTTTAAATTTTTTTAAAGAGGCGAAAGAAGGTATCACTTGAATATCCAGATGTTGTAAAATCACTTTTACACAGATAAAAAGAAACATTGAATTTTCTGGGTTATCTAATGCACATAAAGGGAATGCTAGATCTGGCAAAAAATAATGGGATATTGCATGTAAATTTAAGCCAGATAACGCCCGAATCTAGTCTGTTGTATGAAAGATTGAAAACATTGTTGCATGGCGCATGAAAGATTGCAAACAATTTCGTTGTTTACGCCTCCTTTGGCTTGGAATTAAACGAGGGCAAATTTTGAACGCTTGTTAAAATTAATTATTTTTTTCTGTGTAGTGTTCGAAGATCTTGACAGCTCTGAAAATTTAAACTTTGAAGGCAATGCACTAGACGAATTAATGGATGATGTTGAAGAACTGGATGATGATTTAGCTCTTGATGAAAATATAGAAAATGAGTAGAATTGCTTGTGAATTTGATTGAGTTTTCAGAGAAAGTTAATAAATAAAATTTATTATGACATTTTATAAATGAAAATAATGTTTTATTTTGTAGTATATTCATCCCTGCAGTATGAGAAATGGAGACAAATCATCAACTTAGTTAAAGATGTTGATATGTGTTCATTAGACTATTTTTTTTTTTTTTTATCCCCATAGGATTGCAATGATCGGGGTTGGTTTTTGAAAATTTTCAAGTGATTATGACGGAAGGATTAGTCTATGGTGACCAAATAAACAACGGCCTTCGAAATCAGCTCACATAGTCTTCTTGAAAATTTTTGGGATTCAGTATCAGTCAGTATACGTGTTTTGTTGTCCAGGTATTTGTTAAAGTCCGTGTTTTTGTACTTGTCCGTGTCATTATATTGTTAGTGATATTCTTGTCAGTGCAATTATTGGTATCTGCGCAATTTCATATAGTACAGGTGTGACAATGTAACAGCTATCTCCCTTATTCCACGCTCCGAAATGGAACAAAGTATTTGACGTTAAACTCATCGGGAAAATAAGCTGCTCTGTTGGACATGGATATTTGTGGACGGTCTTTTAATATATAGTTATGTATGTATGATGTGTATGTAGTTTTGGAAATGTTAAATGATTCACTTACCCACACTGTTGTTATTATTATTAGCTTTTGATTTGTTGGGAACATACCGCCTTAGATGATACTTGCATGCATGTGATTCTTCCACGTAGGTCTTTCTTGGGCGGCTACTTGGTCTTGTTCCAACCAGAGACCGAGATGTCTGACTATCCAGGTTGCGTCGCCATGAGACTCGGATTTGCTTCCACTGTGACCCTACCAGGCTCCAAGCCTAGCCTTCCTGATTCTTGTATTGTTTCTTTTTTCGTTCTAAAAGTATACAAAAATATTCGCTCCTCTGCCAAAAACAGCCAAACCAAACGTAGAATCTTTGTAGTGATGCTTTCCAGAAAATTGCAGAACCATAATAAAACTCAGTTATAATAAAAGTATTGAAATTAATAGACGATTCTTTGAATAGCAGTAAAATAATTGAAATTATGCAAATTCTATATTGTATGAAAATAAGGAAAGGTGTCGAATTATAATAGCTACTACTAGTGGGTTCAAATGCACTTCTGGTCCACATCACCCCTGGCAACACTGGTAGTTATCAAGCTACCTCAAGGTTTTGCCAATGCCCAGGGATATGTGTTCATTAGACTAATGGAAACATATTAAAAAAAAAATCCTGGGGGGGGGTGTGTTTTATTTTTTTGTAAAAAAAAATTTTTCAGGAGGGGGGGGGGGGGGTGGGTTTGGGGGGGGGGGGGGGTGGGGGGGAAGAAATATTATTCTTCTACACCAAAAAAACAAAAAAATAAAAATATTATATTTTTTTTATTTTTTTGGGGGGGGGGGGGGGGGGGGCGGGGGGGGCGGGGGGGGGGGGGGGGGCGCCTCCTCCTCCTCCTCCTCTTTTTTTTTTTTTTCTTCTTTTTTTTTTTCTTTTTTTTTTTATTTTTAAAATTATAAATAAAATTAAATTTATATATTTATTTATTATTTACACACTTAGAAATTATGAATTTTACACAGAACGTAATTCATGTTTGTAAAAAGTCGGGGAACATAAAGAAAGATTTTGTGTAAAATTATGTCTCCTGAAACCGACACATACGCAAATCGACGAAAGATGTGTTTGATTGAATTTATTTTCTCATCTCTTTGAACTCATTCTTATGTGCTAAAGGACGCTTGCATGTGTCGGTCCCAGGGAACAGAAATTTACATGACATTTTGGTAGTGTGTAGCTCATTACTGGGATAAATTCTAGTTACACCTTCCGGATGCGATGAAAGTACATAATTATGACTAATTTTATGCTAAACTTACTAGAATACTATCAAAGAGGCGGAAAAACCAAAAAAATATTTTTGGCCACCACTTTGTAAGGAGCCGCCCCATAGTGCATCGGTGGTGCGGTGCTGGCAAGGGATAGGAAACTGACCCACTGAACCCCAGTGCTGCAATCAACAGAGTAAACAAAGTCAGCAGGCGAGAAGCAGCGCAAAAAACGGGGCAAAAGAATCAAAACAAAACGAAGGATGCACAACACCCCCTCGATTTCTCCCGACCACGGGATCGAACACGCACATGTTACGCACCCCTTGCCAAACGGAAGAGCAACAAGAGGAGCACACGGAAAACCACAGCAGCTGAGAACAAGTGCCCATTTCTGGGTTTCTCGGTTTTTCGGAATGCGATGAGGTGCGATGATGGTGCGGTGGCGGCAGCACCACCACAGCCAGCAACTTTCTAATGGATATAATAGCCTTTGACACAGTTTTCACCCTCCTTGCTCGGAGCGAATGGCTATGGTACAGCAAATGGGGTTGTTCGTAAATGGCCCACAGGAGTCGCATGAAAGTGGAGCAGGAGAATGTAGGCCTACTACACTGCCAGGCTTCCAACATTTGCCATCCGCCCATCACATGTACATTTATTAAAAGGAGCAGGGCAATGTGCGGAAACTTTTTTTTTATTATTATTCTGGGAGGAGTGAGACAGAGTCAGCTGGTCCTGGTGCTCGGTGTATGCATCCATGTTTACACACTCATTGACGGATTTCAGAATTGAGTCGTGGGGAAGGAGGAGGTGACGAAACGCTATTATTGCGATGATTATTCAAATGCGTGAAAATGCACTCACTCGCCGGTCCACCACGCATCGTAGCAACCGATGTCCGGGGTGGTGCTATGTGTGTTGCATACGTGCGAAAACCTCGACTCGACCCCTCTCATTTGAACCTCGGTGAATGGTGATGATAGGAATCCGGTGTGGCATGTACAATGTGTAGTGGTCCTCGTCGTCGTCGTCATCATCGTTGGCCACCGTCCTGTGATGCTCGTTGTGGGCAAAAAAATCACCATCCTTGCGGATTCCGACGTTTAAGGCCAACCGCCACCATCATCAGTGGATCAGCGGAGGAAATGCAGCGTGCAAAAACCCACAGCTTCCCTACTCGGTTTTCCAACGGAGCATCGCTGCTCTAGGGCACTTGTAATGAACCGTGTGGGTGCGTACGTGTGTGATAATCCAATAAAGAAGCCTCTTGATGGACCTATTTTGCACTTTTGGCGGTTGCACGTCCTCGGGAACCGAAACAAAGTAGATTATCTCGTGTAACAACCCGCGCGTACCGAAATCTCGATGTGATCCAAGCAAGCTACCTGTCACCCGCTGATGAGGGATAGGAGATCGATGTTTGCTTTGTGATTCGTTCGGTACACCGATTTCACTTCCGATGACTGTTTTTTTTTTCCTCATCAAACAACCGAACACAGGAGACAGACACTCATCATCAGCGCGGCGATATTAATCCATCGGAAATCCACACGCAGCACCATCATCATGTTTACAGATAATTATTTATAAATAACTCATTGAACATGCTTATGGGCGAATGTTTTAAAGCTCCACTACCCGAATAGCGTGATATATCTCCATTTAACCATCCGTCATACTCTTCGCCGCGGTTGCTTCACTTGTTTCAGTCGGCGATCGGGACAAGCACATGTTTTGCTCTGTTACCTTCCTATCCCCCCCGCATGTCAGTCAGTCCGTCCGTCCGTAGAAAATAGAAAAGTATTGATTAGAATCTGTCACGAGCGCGTGAGCCACTCCGATAATTAATTTGCGATGGATCGTTGTTAGTGCCGCTCGAAATGAGCTTGAAAATGCGTTCACGCACCATCCCTATAAGGCTGCAATCGCGAAGGATTCCTCTTGAGGAAGTCACAGCAAACGAACGAACGAACGAACAAACAAACAATAGCACCCTCGGTGCAATTTTTATGATTCATTATGAACTCCACCACTATTTTTTTTCCTACCTCCACTTAATCGAAAGTACATTAGATTGAAAATTGTTGTAATTATTGTTTCAAAGTGTCTGTCTGTCTCCCCCCCGTTTGTTTGCTCACCGCCGGCGTCACCATAGGTGAGATTTAATAATCGCGATTGCCGGTGGAGCCTTGTGCCATGTTCGGGCGTAATTTGCGTTCCATACGGATCGGAATGGCGCGCGAAAATGACACAATCGCATGCCTGATTGTCTCTATGTACGCTGATGGCGTTCGCCGAGCAAACGTCAAAGGTGAGGAGGGATAGGAAACTGGCAATTGGTCCGGGGTGCATCCAATCAATGGGTAAATAAATAATGATTAATTATAAATAGACCACCACCAGCGACTACACCGAAGGAGGCCCGGAATCTATGTATTGGTTGGCCGGAGGAGGAAAGCGGAGCAAATGGCTTCGAATCAGATAGCAAAGAACGATAAGCGTCCTATACCAATCGCGATTCCGTCACGCTAGATTCCCGTGAATGGCCTTCTCGCCGCGCCAACAACGTCAATCAATGATGGTTGTTGCTCTTGAGTGATTCCTCGCGAGGCCCATCGCGGCGAATCTGGATTTGAAAAACGTTGGGGTTTTCATTTTTCTCGAGTTGGTGGAGCAGATTTCTGTCGAATGGCAATGGTTGTTCTGTGCGGTTCCAGGGATTGTCATTGGACACAGAAACCCTTTCTTTGTCAGGTATCGATTTGCAATCATATGATACATTTATGTCGTGTTTAGAATCCCCGTTTATAAAGTCCGAAATTTATTTGGAAATTCCGCTTGAAACGCCTTCATTATAATTCTTTTCAAATGTTTATAGCGAAACATTCTCAGCATATAAACCAATGTTTTCGTAGGGGAATTCAACTATTCTCTGCCATCTTAGCAGAATCTACGATTTTCTTGAGTATCTCCGCGTCGTGCACACATCAGACGTTTTTGTTTGTTTGCATTCGTTTGCTTCTTGCTCTTCTGTCTATTAGATCCAACAAAATTCTGATTCACGATCTGCTTCATAGTGACATTATGAAGTGCTAGGAGAAATTTAGTCATTGTGAATAAGGAGTGTATCGAAAATAAGCTATCCACAAACTTTCTTTCAAATTATGTTGAAAACCGATATTTTATTCATACAAAAAATTGATCCTTTATTGTACGAGGTTAAACTTGAACATAATGAAGACCGGATGAAATTTAAGTTATTCCTTCACGAATTTTCGAACTTTGGATCGAATGCTCTTCATCAAGTTCCGGACAAGTGTTGCATCGCATTTTTTGGACGCTTGAGCCCAAATTTTTTTGAACTCCTGCATGTTTCCAGCTGCCTTACCAGTCTTCTTGAAGACCCTCTTCACGATTGCCCAGTAACGTTCGATGGGTCGAAGCTAAGGGCAATTTGGTGGATTGATATTTTTCTCAACGAAATCTATACCCTTTTCCGCAAGCCAATTGAGAGTGGTTTTGGCATAGTGAGCCGACGCTTAATCCGGCCAAAACAGTGGAGGTGTACTATGCTTCTTATATAAAGGCAACAATCTCTTCTGGAGACACTCAGATCGATAGATTTCCGCATTTATGGTTCCGGTAGTGTAAAAAATGGTTGACTTCAAACCACAGGAACATATTGCTTGCCATATCAGTACCTTTCGACCGAATTTCTCCACTTGAATCGACCTGTCCGCATCGCTCACATCCTCCCCAACGACGGCAGTAAAGTATTGTGGACCTGGAAGGGTTTTGAGTCCTCCTTTACATAGGTCTCATCGTCCATCAAAACGCATGCATCCGGACGCTGCAAAAGACGCGAATACAATTTCCGGGCCCTTGTTGCTGCTCGCTTCTTCTGTTCTGCACTTTGTTTCGAGATTTTCTGCTTCTTGTAGGTCTTCAGGTGGTTTCGCCTCTTGATACGCTGGATCATTCCGACACTCGTTCCTGCTTTTTTGGCCAAATCACGTATTGACATTGATTTGTTCTTCATGATTAGAGATACCACTTGCTGCTCCAGTTTCGGGTTGGAAGAACCGCGTTTTCTGCCTCTTCCTGTTAGCTCTTCCAAAGAATAATGTTCCCCAAACATATTAATGATGGTTTTAACACTCGCATGATGAATTCCAAACCGCTTCGCCAATTATCGCATAGTAATACCCTTCTCACTTAGCCATGTGTCCAGAACCTTAATTTTCACTTCCTTTTCAATACGCGACATTTTGAAAACGCAGAATTTGAACCGCACAAACAAGTAAACAAAAGAAAGCTGACAGTCAAACGCACAGCATGCAGTGTTCAGAGCATAAAAAACCATCACAAATACATGCGTACAACGCAAATGTATGTGGATAGCTTATATTCAATACACTCCTTACTGTCGCAAGCCGCTGTTTTATTCTGCTATCAGTCAATTTAAACGGCGAGTTGATTAGTTGCTCTGTTGAAGGCTTTAACAGGTGGTAACTAAAATTTTGAATTTTTTTCGAGCCCCCAATGTTCAACAACAAACGAGCTCAGAGAGAAATGAGAGTGTGTATGTGTTAGCTCACATTCTCCTTTTTCTGCTAGTATTTTTTGTTTTGTTTATGCTCAGTTTTGCTCAAATTGCCGTCGTAAAATAAAGCATTTCTCGAGCGCATGGTACAGGAACTGCACAGAAATCTCGGCAAAAAGTATACGACATTTTCAAAGCGAAAATGTTGTAGACTTGACTGTTTACCATATCCTAAGATCCCCAACTACTTCTCGCAAGCAAGGTAGTGGAAGACAGGCCAACATTATGGACGCAAAAGGACATCGGTCTCTTTCTCGTGCCTTCAACAACAAGGATTCATTGAGCCAACGGGATGCCGCAAAAAAGTTCAACCGAACCCACCAGTGCATCTGCACAGCATTGAAAAGCGTAGGAATGAATTACCAAAGGAGAAAAGAGCCCCGGAATACAGATTTCGCTGAAATCCCAATGCCACTGGTTGATGAAAAATTATGCCGGAATATGTTTTGTTTTGAACAACGAAAGTTACTTCCCTCTTTCGAAGACGTACATTCCCGAAAACGATCGATACTGTTCCAGGGATAGTTCTACTGCATCTCCGGACATAAAATATAAGTTTAAACATAAGGGCCTGTTCATAAACCACGTAGACCATTTTTGAAAATCTCAGACCCCCCTCGCCCCTCGTAGTCTTTTCCCCATACATTTTTTTGAAATTTTGTATGGAGCGTAGACTTTGGTCAAAGCTCACCCCCCTCCACCCATGAAAGTCTACGTGGTTTATGAATAGCCCCTTAGTTTGAACAGAAAGTGATGCTGTACATTACTATTTCCGAGAGAGGTATTTCTAAGCCATGGCCATGTACCAGATCCCGTTTCCCCAAAAATATCATACAGATAGAAAATACGTGTTTTGGCGAAAAAAAGCGTCATCGCATTACGCCAAAAAAAAAAACCAATCGTTTCTGAATACCCATTCGATCCCATTTGTACCCAAGAAACACAACTCGACAAATCTGCCTCAGTGTCGCCCAATCGAAAATTTCTGCGGGATTTTGAGCTTTTGAGCTGGTGTATAAAAATAACTGGAGAGCCACGAGTCGCAGACAGTTGATTGGTAGAATCAAGAGATTTTTTTCAACAATGGACAATGTATCTTAGATTTCAATAAATCAGATCTGCTTCAATTATTTTTGTCTTTTTTTGACAGCTTGGGAAAGAAATTCCAAAATTTTAGTTGCCACCCGTTACAAAGTAACACCCTTACTCGTTTTCGAGCATGTGGTTCGTGATCAACATTTTTAATTCCAGGAAACTGTTTAGAGAGTTGTTTGTATCGGGCAATACAGTATTGTAGGCCGTTTTTAAAGGATACGGCTATTTCGATATGCGGATCATGTTTCAACACTTTATCCAGGAGATTTTCTGCTAGCTAAAGAATATTTTTGAGTGCATCTGGTCTGAGTCTATGTCTTCTTCAATAATTTCCAGCAAGTCGTAATTTCTTAGTGTGTTATCTGCAAGCAGTTCATCATTGTCTGCTGGACCAAAGTTATCAAATCCTTCTTCTTCTGTCACAGCATAGGCCCGGAGTATTATTTGAGCGTTCACATTTTCAGATGGACCAACATCTCTGACTGCGACGCATTCTGGTCATAAAGACTTCAAGTAAGCGTTCAACGTGCTTTGTCTGATTTCCGAAAGTGCCATTGCTATGTATTTGACACATTCATGAACCGTTAATAATTTCCAAGCTTCCGTAAAAGATACTTCAGTCTCCACTACTGTTTTTAGAATGAACCGAAATGACTGTTAAATTTAACATCGCTTGAACATCGCAATTATGCTTTCTTCTAACGGCTGAATCAAGGAAGTCGTGTTTTCCGGAAGAAAGACAACTTTCACATTTAGATGGACAATCTGTGGATACCTTGACGTCGAGACCCTTCTGCCGTAGGTATTACTCTACTTCCGAAAGAAAACACTCTTCAAACCACTTGGAAAATATCTTTTTGGTGAACCAGGCTTTGGAATTTGCCATCCAATACACTGGCAAAAAGTCGAAATCTATGTTATTCATCTGATTTTATTCTTTCAGAGGGAAAATAAGTGTTTTGGCCAGATAAAGCGTCATCGCATTACGCCAAAAAAAAAACCAATCGTTCCTGAATTCTCATTCGATCCCATTTGTACCCAAGAAACACAACTCGACAAATCTGCCTCAGTGTCGCCCAATCGAAGATTTCTGCGGGATTTTGAGCTCCTTGGTGTACAAAAAAAACTGGAGAGCCACGAATCGCAGACAGTTGATTGGTAGAATCAACAGATGCACTTGCAAAATTGATATCAAGGCCGTACAACGCTCCTGTTCGGACATCAAACTGAAACTTCGCCGAACAGCCGATTTCGGACCGTTTTCAAATGTTCACTAATTATTTTTCAACAATGGGCAATGTATCTTAAATTTCAATAAATCAAATCTTCTTTAAGTATGTTTTTCTTTTTTTGACAGCTTGTGAAATAAATTCCAAAATTTTAGTTGCCACCCGTTACAAAGTAAAGCAATTTGTGATTCTTCAATCAATCTAATAGAAGACTTTTGTGTTGACATTTCTTTTTCATTTTATTGCTGTGTTTTATGCATTTGGAGTATATCGGGATTTGGGCGTAGTTACTGTTGTAAACTGTTCTAAGATTGTAAATTGTAAAAACTGGACAATGCGAATCACAGGCACTTCAGTACTTGCAGGTGTAAAATAGACAGTCGTAGCCTCTTCTCCAATAATTCCTATCCCTTCCGCCCCGTAGCTTCCGCCCGGCTAACCAACCCCGATGGAGCCTTGGTCGTATGCTGACAGGGATGGGGGTAGAGCTGTCTCCATTGGGACAACTTATCCAAGCGTCTGTATCCCATGTTAGGGGCGGCTCAAAACAATTAATCTAGGTCAGGGGCGGCTGCATTCGAGTGTCTACAAGAGCTGCGGAGAATCGCGAGAACTCGCAGCTTTTATCGTGATGGAGGTGATGAGGCATCGTGTGCTTTATTGGCGCCCGTTTAGTGACAGAATGTGTGTGGGTGTTGAGAATTGAAGGCCGTTTCTTCAACATATGTAATATTAATCTTGGATGCACTGAAGACGACAAGGATGCTTTCTGCCTAGGACAGGACCTGTCAGCTCAGAAAGAGTAGCCCTCTTATAATATTATGTTTGCTATGATCCGGGGGTCGCTTCAGTGTTGCCAGATATGTTTACATACTAATCTCATTTAAAAAAAACGTAATTTAAAAAAACAAAAATTGTCGATTTTGTTTTATACATGGTAATATTTAGTAAATTAAACGTTTGAAAATTGTCAATATTTAAATTGGAGAGGTCCAAGAGTTTAAGGCTCTAACAATACAGAACTGCCTTACAGGGAAGAAAAGGATGGTATCAAAAATTCAAAAAAATAATACACGTTACTTTCGAATCTTCCTTAGCTTATTTTTGGTCTTTATTTTACCAGAAAGTATCATTTTTAGGAAGAGCAATCCAAAAACCCAAGGTACCGGTTCAATGTTTTCAACAATTTCAAATTCCGGAAAGCCTCCATTTGATGCAGCATAGCTTTTTCCACTATTCTAACCACCATCGATGTCTCACCCACCTCCATTTCCTGCCACAGCTTGGGTCCTCCCTTAGCTCAGTCAGTAAAGGCGCAGCTACAAAGCAACACCATGCTGGAGGTGGCTGGGTTCGATTCCCGGTCTGGTCTAGGAATTTTTCGTTAAGGAAAATCTCTCGACTCCCTGGGCATAGCGTATGATTGTACTTGCCACACAATCATACTAATGCAAAAATGGTACTTGGCATCGATAGGTCTTAATTAATAACGGTGGAAGTGCATTTAGAACACTTAGTTGAGAGCACGCAATAAGCTAATTGTAAAAGCAATAAGCTTGAAATGCTAAAGAAGAAGAAGAATCAATTTTATCTGGTAACACAATTCAATACTAAGAAGTATATAAATAATCGGTTACACTTAATGATCATGCATCTGTTGCAAAAAAGCGTTCTCAAAAAAAAACTACTTAACAATTAGCCACGGTTTTTGAAAATGCATATTGTTGATCGAACAAGCAAACAAAACATGTAGCTTGTCATCTGGTGAAATGCTATCATAACGCCTTGCTGAACAATGCACGAAATGCATTCCGTGAAGGCCAGCCGATCGCTACTGGAGTGAGCGGGAATCATTGATTTATCCCAAAGCGCTGTCGGAAGTTGTGACTTCGTTCTCATTAATCAAGTAATTTCTCAAGAATCCCAATGGCCTAGTGAGACCAAGCACGGATTCAATAACCGCAATATGTCTACAATTTCTTTTGGCAAAAAAATTGATGTTTTTTCGCTTGAAAAATTCTTTGGAGTGTCACTCCGTTCCAAAGTTATAGGCCGAAAAGTGTCACAACGCTCCAAGCGCGTTCGGGCGAGTGCTCGGACAGATCGACCGTTATTGACGGAACGGGCGATCTTTTTAGTTACTATTATATCACGTTTTAGCTCAGTTTTGATGGTTTTCCTTCACTCCGATGTGGGATTTCATGAAACTGGTATCCTGGGGTTTAAAATCGCAGTGCGATCAAAAGTACATAAGTTCCAGTTCGTTAAATATTAGCCACGTTTTCGACATCAATTGTCGTATCATCATCGTCCTGGCGTTATTCGGAATTGGATCCAACGGGCAAACAAAGTTTTGCACTGTTATGTGCCTTCCGAACTCCGTTGTAAAGACTGCGTACAACAAAGTCATTAACGCTATGCATACAGCCTCCACAGCCGTACGAGAAATCATCACGAAGAAAGCAGCGCAGAGAGAGAAGTAACTATCTGAGAAGGACAACGACTCCAGCCAGTTGACAATTTCCAGCGACGGATCTTGGAAGAAGAGGCGATTTTCGTCTCTGTTGGGTGTTTCTACACTTATTGGCTGGCGTACTGGACAGGTTCTTGACCTTGACGTAAAGTGTAAAGTCTGTAAAGCATGCGATCAGTGGAAAGAAAACAAAGACACCGCGGAATTAGAAGAATGGTACACAGATCGTAAGAGTAGCTGTCAACGAAATCACGAGGGAGCTTCTGGAAAAATGGAAGTGGGTTCGATCATTGAAATGTTTCGTAGATCGGTCGATTTGAACGGTGAACTCCCAAGAAACAATTTTAGTTTTATTCCAGCCGTACAGCACTCCTCCCGGATTTGTTGATAGAACTACATTCAAAACTGTTTTGTCTACCAACACCTTCTCTATACTTCTTCAAAGCCGAAATTTGTACAAAATGGCCCACTCTATAGACGGCTGTGAAAACAAGTTAATAAAACCTTTCTAAGAACATAAAGATTTTGAAAATGTTCTAGCGAAAGATGTTATGACCAGTTGAGAACCTTCATAAAACCTATTGGCTGCCATGAAAACCAGAATGTGGCCAAATGGCTACAGCTGTCAAACTTTACTGTGAAATCGAGGTTGTTTTGTTGTTGTTCTGCCTTGTTCGATTCTCTGCTCTTCTGATTCATTTAGCAGTAAAAAAAAAGGTCATGAGTTGTGGGAAATTTAGTTTGATAGCAAAATTTCCAAAACAAATTGTGTTTTCTATAGCGTATTATGCTCCAAATTATATGCGCATTTATTTTTAGGGTGAAAATTGGCACGATAAGAGCCGAAAATTAATGCGAATTTACAACAACATAAATCATATTAAAACAAATATATTCGATAAATTAATCATGAATTTCCTGAAAAGTGCTTGGAATTTGAATGAGATTATCTAAAAGAATGCCAAAATCAGTCTCCGATCTACAGTTTGTTTGCATACCATTGAAAATTTGATGCATTTATTTTTCCACATTTCAATTATTACTTACTCTCCAACATGGCGAATGGAAAAAAAATCACAGTTTTGCCATAAAGCCAATTTTTCTTCGCAATGACTATTATAAAACTATTTGGTCTTATGGTGACTTCGTTCAATGAGAATTTGCCGTTTAATGCATTTACTGGAGGCAAAATTGTTTTCAAATGCTTTTGCAACTGACCATAATAAGATAATATCAATGAGTCCTAAGACTGCATTTCAATACAGCATTTTACGAGTTCATAAAGTCGAAATAAAACCTTTGATAGGAGTAAAAGGAATTTGAGAAACAAGGTTTTAAGATCGTTGTAAACAAGCTGTGTAGGTTCTCATAATGCTGACTTAAATATGAAACCTATTGGCACCTCTTGGTGCCATAATAAAACCAAATTGATTTCAAGTGGCTTTCATAAAACTTTAATAAAACTTAATAAAGCAGGATGCTGTAAGCAATGCTACTTGGGCTTGGTCGTGTGCAAAAAGAAGTGCGTCCATCATGAAGAAAAGCGAATGATCAGCCGACTTCATCAGCTAGTAAAGAAGACCAAAGGACTCAGCGGCAACGGAAAATTGATCGGAAAATTAATAGATGATCTCACGATCTCGATCACATAGCTATCAAGAGGAACACGGCATCGACAGGGGATATGAAGAGGGAACTGATGGCAACATTGCACCGCAAGATATTCACGGATGAGGAACCACAACATGACGGATGCCCGGAAGGAGCGGATTCCTGGTACTGTCTCCAAAAGCTATTCACAGCGGCAAGGAAGTTGGTGAAAATGCTTCAAATTTATGAGAGTGCTGCTGCAGGACATCGGGACGATCTGCCATTCCTTTTGTGCGAATGCCGCAGCGAGCGCGTCGATCGTGCTGAATCGCGGTTGTCCGAAGTCGTTAAGGAGGCCAGGAGGAGCATATTGGCGTCCAGGAAGTGGCAAGAACTCAAGGAACGAGTTGTCGAAGAGGTTTTTTTTCTGGTAAAGCAGATTGAGGGAAGTAGACGAATTTGATGGATACCTGGACTCAAAACGTCAAACGCGATTATCTCGAAGTCATGTTTTCAAAGTTGGCGGACATCATAACTCAAAAATGGTAATGCGGTATAAGTTTTTGAATTTTACACACGTAGTCGTACGTAGCTGTTTTTCTTTAGCTTATAAAAATTAATCCTCGATGAAAACTTTTATGTTCATTTTTGCGTCCGAAAACCTGATTTGTTTTCAAAACGTTGTCAATTTTCCATTTTTTAACAAAATCCAAAAATCCTACGTACGATGACAAGAAATTTATCGGAAATTGAGGAAAAAATATCGATTCTGTTCTAGCTCTAACGGTGCGGCCTCTATGATGTCCGCCGATCAGCAGGTTGCCGTCGGAGTTGCCACGCTGCATCTGGTTTAGCGGCCGAAGGAGTTGCCCAGTGGAAGCCAATAAATTAATCTTTGAAAGCAAAAAACTGCAGAATAAACTTAGGATATTTATCCAACATTGAATAATAATCTCGACAATAATTCATCTTGTCGCCACTTGCGTAACGATCATAAATAGTTGAAACCCTTCAATGAGCAAATCAAGGTTCTACAGTGGACATGCTGCGTATTTTTGCAATATTTCTGCAAAATGCACCGTGTTTGCTCCTAATACGATGAAACGCCTACTAGAAATTGCACAAGAGCAAGCAAAATGCATCTTTAAAAAAATACGGACTTCTTGAGTCAAGCAGAATCCATCAATTCTGGATTGCAATGGAAAAAAACACAACGGTTTTTGCTGATTACATCAGCTTGGTGTTCATGCGATGCAGTCTTTAATTATAGTTAGGTACTGTGTCGATTGCAAATAAGACTTTTTTTGTTTGCAGATCATCATTTATTTTATTCCGAAAAACATTACTCTCACCGTGACCAGAATAATACAAATAATTAAAAGTCAATCCATGAATTTCCGATATCGTATGCTTTTGATTACCATAATCAGCAACAATGTGTTTCATAAGGCTTGTAGAACTGTCGTATCCAAAATACACCCAATGAAAAAAAAAAAACAAGCGTGACATTTCATACGGTAAAGGTATAACATTTAAACCGATTCCTTGTAGCTAAATTTCATAAGGTTATTGGATGGACTTCTTAATTTATACCAGAGTTTTTCATTTGAAATATATTATTATTTTAAAAAAATCCCAAAAATCACCTTTTTCAAGCCACCAGAGTGTACTACCCCATTAAAAACGATGCACAGCTTCTCATTGTTGTTATTTTTATTTCGAATAACATTTCAAGTCAATAAAGCAGATCTGTCCATTCAGTCCATCTGAACCATTCATGCAACTACCAGAAAGACGTGTCTTTTGACATGGGAGTACGTTTTTGGTTTTTTCATACTGGGGTAGAATTAAAAAAAAAATCTTATTGCGACGGTCACGAAAAGTGGTCAGTTTTTGAGCGTTAATATCTCAGTCGTTTGTCCCAAGATTTTCATAGCTTCTACACCAATTAATCGAAAATATTTCTAAGTATCGATAAAGGACATTGTTGATTTTGGGCTACATATTATTGAAAAATTCATATATGTTAAGCAATGTTAAAAACGACCATTCTCAGGGCCACCACAATTTGATAAGAGCTAATTTTGATGATGCTTCTGGTCTTAAAACAACAATAATATCACGTAAAATCAAAACGAATTTCATTTTAAATAAACGGAGAACAGACTAATCACTAACGTTTGCATTAAAAAAAATGGACCAAAATTGCCGATTTGATGAAACTACCCATGCAGCATCAATCATAGTAATCCATGAGTCAGCAGACAAAGTTTGACAGCTCTATCAGTCGAACTCTAACCTTGATGGCAAAAACAGTGAAGCAACTCCGTTCAGAAGTGTGCGCATTCAAAGAACGGCACCCCGCCGCGTCGAAAACGGACATCGTGCGGCACTTTGTGGACACCGGATACGCCCGTTCCGGCATCTACAACATCTTGGCACTATTAGACAACAATCAGAGCATCGAAAAAAAAGCTCGGTTCCGGACGGCCGATGACCCTGAGCGTCAAAAAGCTCCAAAGGATGCTGAAGAGAAAGGCCGAGGGAAAAGTGGCTACATCGCTGCGTGCGCTTAGCCGGGAGGTCGGTTCAACCGACCAAACAGTGAAAAAGTACCTGGCGAACATGAACATACATGTTAGGAAGCGGAAGTCGCCTCCACTGGTTTCGGAGCTGTAGGCAATAACGCAGCGGCAGCGGCTGAATAAGATGGCCCCGGCGAATCGCGACGTGGCGGTGGTGATGGACGACGAGACCTATCTCACCCTGGATGGCAACGACTGGCAGGGCACTTCGTATTTTACTTCCCCCACGAAGGAATTCAGCTCCGAGGTGAAGTTCATTTCACACACCAAGTTCCCCAAGAAAGTGCTACTGTGGCTGACAATCAGCGAGAAAGGGATGTCAAAGCCGCTCTTCTTTCGCTCCGAACTGGCCGTGAACGGGGTAATTTATAGTACGAAATGCCTGCCGGAAGTTGCGTCGCTCATCAAGAAATACCATAAGGGCGAAGATGCAGTGTTCTGGCCGGATCTGGCGTCGGCCCACTACTCGAAGCGATCGTTGGAGGAGATGGAGCGGCTGAATATCGATGTGGTACCCAAGTCGGCGAACCCGCCCAACGTCCCCTAGCTGCGTCCCATCGAGAATTTCTGGGCCAACCTGAAGCGTAAGATCTACTGCAACAATTTTGTCGCGAAAACTGAGGAGTAATTGATAAATAAAACGAAGAAAGAACTCGCAAACATGCCTACACACATGTTTTCGTCCGCCATGGCGAATGTTCCGGTTAACTGCCGGAAGGTTGCTCGCAAGGGAGGAGAATATTTTTTTGCAAGTAAGCCTAAATAATTACCTTCCATGGGAAATTTATCAAAAGCAATTATCTGTCTTAGCTTTTTTTTTATCACCATCCGAAAAAGTCCACTTTTTTTAATGCAAACGTTAATACCGAAAGAAATGATGATGAATTAATGAATGATATGATAGGTATGATTTTGTTATAAAAGTTTATTAATTCAATGAATATTGCATTGTACAATCAAAACGGCTTACATTTAGTACCGTAGTCCTACGTCAATACTTCGAACAACCCAATGGGAAGTTCGTGCACCTTTGTATTATTTTCGTACAATGCACGAATGTTCTTTCTGTGTCAACAAATGTTTCTTACTATTGACAGTTGTGCGTGTTGCTTGCTTCATAAATGGTACAATTCAGTTTCGTTGAAGAAAACGACGAATAGACTTGTAACTCGAACCTTCGATTTCGTAATATAAACTTAATTTAATTTTCAGTGTATACTTGACCATTAACTTTCTTTAGCGTTGAAAAATTCAACCTACAGCGATCGTTGCCCGTGAGGATAAATTTACCTGAAAAAGAATAAAGAAAAGTATATTTGAAATATTTACCACTGAAATTTCAACTGCAAAAGTTTTGAATTTACAAACTGTTAGGTGTAAAATACGCTTCGTCTCATTAACAAAACTGCCCTACCCCTCATATATACAACAGCGGTTGAATACCGAAAATCAGCCGCCGTCACTCTCACCCACCACCCATCCAGCTGACAGTTCACTTTTCTAATCTGCAAAACAAAGTGTGTTCCCACCCGGGAGGAGAGTGTTCAAGAAGTGCGTACATATTCCGTAAATCTCATGAAGCATTAACGACAATTGATAGCATTTGAAGGAAATCGACTGTGCCGCGATCACCGCTCCGCTGCCCGGCTCAACTTTTATTGAGAGCTGAAAAACAAACAATTTCCCGTCCGTTGAGTCGCGACAAACGACTCTCAATCCGTGAGTATTTCAGTTTTAGTGTGCGTGACTATAAATAGACATCCCTTCACTTGCCCGCCGAGACTTCGACCGATTCTGGCAGTTGGGAGAAACGCGGGGCGAAATTCACTTTATTAGTGACAGGTTCTGTGCCCGAGTTTGCTATTGTTCTGTGGGAGCTGCGGCCGAGATCGCTAATAACAGGTGTAATCGCCCGTTTATTTATTTCGGCTTTTATTGCGCTAGTCGAGTTTTCCCGTGGCAGGTCGGTTGTTATTTATATTCGTAGATCGAAACTGTTTATTTGTTCGAAACGGACAGACTTTGAACGTCTTTCGATTGTCAGCGAGAAGGCCACCCCGCGGCCAAGGGACAATAAAATTCAACTTGATTCGCTTTTAAACGAAATTTTGATCGCAGTTCTACACACACACATACACAGAGACACGGTGATTATAATCTGCTAGAGAGGAGGCGAAGATCGACTGTGTCGCCGGCTACTGACCGGGTGACAAACGGTCGCCACGTTGCGATGTCTGAAGGAATTTTTGCATCACTTCCCTTTCTCACTGTTCTAGGAAGGGGGGACTGTCTTTAACGCAAATCGACCGAAGATTTGTCATCTACCGAGACGGTCCGTTGGGAAACTTGTTCCCTTGTTTGTTTCCAATGTGCAAGATCTTCGATTGCAGCTTCGGTAATCGCAACCTCACACGACGTCGAGCAGCCGATAAATAATTTCGACGCGAGCCTCTGGAACCACCAACGAACTCGGCGCAACGTCCGAGTCCCACTGTCATTCGATACCGATTCGCCTAATAGATTAATTATTTGTCAATTAAATCATAAATTATGATTCTAGGAAGCAGCCGGCCGGTCTGCAGCCAGTCCATCGGATGCAGCGCAAAACCGGTGCAAGGTGATATTGATTTAATGCACACAAACAGATGCATGCATATGTGTACATTCGAGTCAGCTGAGCGAGGGGAAGGCTTGGAAATTAATAACATCCACACAAGTGGACGCTCGGGCAATTACCGGTACAAGTGCCGGGTGCGCGAACGGTGGAAGTGGCATCGGTTTCGAAACAACAACAGCGGCAAAAAAAAGCAAACACAAGCAATGGACGCCCAGCATCGCGTTTGTTTATTTTTCCAAACGCGATTCTCACTTGACACCGCCACCGCCGCACGAGACAGGATGGTCACCAAGCGATGGTGTTAAATTACAAAATAATAAACATTATCACGGGCAATTATTGATTAATTGCCGTAGCGAGGACTTAATTAGCGGCGGATTTTTGCATGCATCAGTTGTTTTATTCGTTTGCTGGGTAAGTATCTGTCAATTCTGCCAAGTTCAGTCAAATCTAGAGCGCTGCTTGCATTGGCAGACAATGTATCCATCCCAGTAGCCCCACCAATGCTGTCAGTTTGCTTCGCACCCAACCTGAAAACCAATTTCACATCTGTCAACAAACGTCACCAGGCAACACTGTTGCGAGCAAATTAACTTCGAGTTCTATTTTTGACAAACTACAGACGGTTACGCCACATTGCTGCACGCGTGAAGCGCCATCGGAGAACTATTCACCGTGAGAAACAATACCGGTTTCGGGTTCTACGGGATCGATTTGACAGCTGGTGCGGTTCTTCGTCTGATCGATCGAAACCCGGGAAGAAAGGGGTTCTCTCCGCCAGAGAAGCATCTTCTCCGACGACGACGACGATGGCGGCGGTGATACACGGTGAACAGCAAACTGAGCAGTGAAATATGCTAATCAACTCTGCCGGAGAGGGGGAATCTCGAATTAATGCGAAAGAAGGTTAGCTCCCAGCAGGGCCTCAAATAATTTCCCGATCATCGGTTCATTGGATTAAACCGATCCGATCTACCTCTGAACCCTTGTCTTCAACTGCGCTGTGATTGACATGTGAGCGGCTCGGTGCGATTCGTGGAGCACGGTGAAAGCGATCTTCAGGCCAAAACTGACAGCGCGTTTGTTTACATGTTCGTCTTGAACCCAATTTCAACTCATCATCTTTTCGATGTTTTTTGTTTTTTTTGCAGGTTTTGATCCCCAAGCAGAAATTTCGACGTTTCATCGAAACACGCTTTTCTCATCGGGAATCACGTGCCCTTATGGTGAAATGGAAAACCGCAAACTCAAAACGCTTCCACTTAATTATTCATACGCATCGCGTTAGGAGGGCATTCTACATTCGAACGAGGCGAAGGAGGAGGTAGGACGTCCTGTGAGCGATAAAGACATTAAAAACAAACATTCGTACAATGTTTTTGTTTTTTATCATCCGCTTTCGTCTTGGTTGAGTGTGCTGCAGAGACTGCTGACCCGTATTGTGTATTGCGTTTTCCCTCTTGTTTCGCCTCGGCAAGGGTGGTAGCTGCAAGAAGTTATGATTATGTGAGATATGTATGCAAATGGGAAGCCGAAAAAAAAAACGGTCCGTTGCTTGAGGAAAAGAATCCAGTTCCATTGTCGGTTTTCTAGGAAGGCTCTAACCACATCGCCGAAGATAATGTGACTGACAGACAGCAACAAAGGATGCCATGAATGTGCGCTCAAGGTCGCCGTGATGAGGACTTTTAAATCATTGGCACATTGGCAAATAAATGAAATAAAGTCAAGCACTTTCAACTATCGTAAATCTTGCTCGCGAAGGGCAACAGCCAACTGCGATCGCTATCTTCAGCTCCATTCCAAGGGTCAATAATCGACCAACATGGCGACCACGCCCACGCGTCCCCACGATATCGCTAGCAGTGTACTCTTGCAGTCAGCCATTGCGACCTTTGTGGATCGTTTGCATTCGAACGTAGGGCACTGGAAAAGACCGAGACTTGAGACGGGACGAGCGGCTAGAGCTGTTCTCTGTTATTATCTTGTCCCATCAGACCCGCGCGCGTAGACACACACAAACACAGCCGAGATAGCAGCGCGAAGGAGCGGTCCAGATCCGCTACAGACGAGACGCAATGTAATAACGTGAAATGCATTTAAATATTTTCAATTTATTTGAAAGCATATTTCAGCGATACTTTTCGCCCCGTTTCTTCTGCGGGACTAATATTTACAATTCGAAATGGTCGGCGGTGGAGGCGGAACGGTGGTGCGCTGCATGTGACAACAACACTCGCGGCGTCGAGAAGGATGCTGCGAAATGTTCATTGAACGAACAAACGAATGGACAGACAGTCAAGAGACAGACAACCGAACGGAATAGAACCGAGAGACAGGCGGAGGAATTATAGATGTAGCTTTCAGCTGCTGCTGCTGCTGCTGCTGCTGCATCTTGCGATGAAAGCATGAAAGCGAATTCACTTCTTGTAAGTACGGCAGCTCCCGCTGCTGCCCGTGAGCTTGAAATCGCAAATTGTACGTACAAGGATGTGTACATTTGGTCGCAGTGTATGTATGGCAAGGAACGCCAAAGTGTGATTGTTATTTGCAGAATGTAGTTTGTAGTTAGGGTGTTCCAAGAAAAACACCATCGGGATGACACTTGTAATTGGAAAGCGGACTGTTTATAGGATACAAGATTTTTTTTTGTATTGAATAAGTTGTATTCGGTTTCTAAACAAAGTTCAACAATGCTGGTGACCATCGAAGATACACTAAATTGTATGGAATTCTGGACACTAATCTACTTATTCTTCTTTAGCATTTCAGGCTTATTGCTTTCACAATTAGCTTATTGCTTGCTCTCAAGTTCTAAATGCACTTCCACAGTTATTAATTAAGAGCTTTCGATGCCAAGTACCATTTTTGCATGAGTATGATTGTGTGGCAAGTACAATCATACGCTATGCTCAGGGAGTCGAGAAATTTTCCTTCACGAAAAATTCCTAGACCAGACCGGGAATCGAACCCAGCCACCTCCAGCATGGTGTTGCTTTATAGCTGCGCCTTTACCGGCTGAGCTAAGGGAGGACCCCTAGGACCCTAATCTACTTATCCAGTCAAAATGCGTTTAGACAAAATGGAGCATTCTAGGCGTAACGAGAATGAAAACAATTGATAGAACAAAGGGTGTTCTGATCAAAATTTGGTCAAACAGTAATGTGTGTGAGTCGATCAAAGCTTTTATTAATAAGTGAAATTCTTTTGCTTTCAAGTTCAGTTATTACAGAATACAGACGAAATATTCAGCTAAGCTTCCTTTTTCCGGAATGAAATTGCGGGGTTTTTTTTAACACCTGCCATAAGATTTTGTACAGTCTCCTTGTCCACTTTATTCGCCGCAGAACGCCGGTTTGCCTTGAACTGTTTCTCGCTCACAACAGCTTTTTGAGTCTTCTTAAGGTTCCGCTTGACGATGGCCCAATATTGTTCGATTAGGCGGAGCTTTGGAGTGTTGGGAGGGTTCTTGTCCTTGGGCACCACTTGAACGTTGTTGGCAGCATACCAATCCATGGCCTTTTTTCCGTAATGGCAAGATGCCAAATCCGGCCAAAATAGAACGGAAAAATTGTGTCGCTTCAGAAAATGCAGTATACGACTGTATTCGATGAAATTTGGACACACAAAATAGGTCACCAAAATTTTTCCTTCAGCCCGATTCTTTTCAAACTTTCTGGAAATAAAGAACTACTGAATGGTTAAGTTTTGACATCATTGGTTTACTGAACCTCTTCTCTCAACCCAAATGCCCGCACCTTTGCCTTGACCCCTTTCATCAAATTTTGGGCAATGATAGGACCGACTTGCTTACTTACTTTTAAACACACTTTCTTTAGTTCAAGTTCATTTTCTATCAGTTTTGGAGTTTTAACGAGCTTTGCCTTCATGATTGCCCAAAATTTTTCAATTGGGCGAAGTTCCGGAGTGTTTGGAGGGTTGACGTCTTTTGGTACAAGAACTACATTATTATCTTTGTACCAGTCTAAGACCGGCCGGGCATAGTGGCAAGATGCCAAATCCGGCCAAAACAGTGTCGGGCCATCGTCAGATCTCAAGAAGGGCAGAAGTCGTTTTTGGAGGCGTTCGTCCTTGTAGATTTGTCCGTTGACGGTCCCAGAGGTGATGAAGGGCTGACTCATTTTGCAACATCCGCAGATCGCTTGCCAGACAAGGAATTTTTTGGCGAATTTCGACAGTTTCTTCTTCCGTACACTCTCCGGAATGGCCAACTTAGAGGTGGCGACGTAGTGTTCCTATCCTGGCATTTGTTTGGTGTCGGCTTTAATGTAGGTCTCATCGTCCATCACAATGCAGAACGGTTTTGTGAGCCACTCCCTGTACAGTTTTCTTGCACGAGTTTTGGCCACCGAGTTCTGTTTATCGCTCCGGTTCGGTGCCTTCTGGACCTTGTACACATGTAATCCAGAACGTTTCATTGTTTTCTGCACAAAACAAACTGAAACTTTCGCCTTTTTCGCAACATCCCTGATCGAAATGTTGGGATAACGCTTAAATTGGCTCAATACCATCCTGGCCTTCTCCGGATTTGATGTGCCACGTTTTTTGCCACTACCATTTTTCCGCTTGGTTGTCTTACGGTCCTTGAACGTTTTGATCACATGAGATACGGTTGAATGTGCGATTCCGAGCTGTTTTCCGATCCATCGATGAGAAGCGTTTGGGTTTTCGAAGTGAGTGCCCAAAATTTGTTGGCGCACTATTTCTTCATTCGAAGCCATCACTGAAATCACTCGACCGATTTTCACGAAACTCATTACACAATTGACACAACACAATGAAATACATTCAGTTAAAATTTCAATAATTTTTACCCAGATGCTAAAAAGTTACGAACAATTGCGTGTGTTCAAATTTCATCGAATACAGTCTTTAGACGTTTTTGTAGGCACTCGCTCAGATAAATTTCCTGGTTGACGGTTCCGGTCGCAATGTAAACGTTGCTCTTCAAGCCACAGGTACAGATGGCCTGCCACACCAGATATTTCTTCGCGAACTTTGACAGTTTAATGTGCTTGAAAATATCTGCCACCTTTCCCCGTCTGGTTGCCGTGTAAAATTCCTGTCCAGGAGGCTGTTTGAAGTCTGCCTTGACGTAAGTTTCATCGTCCTGTACCACGCAATCAAACTTCGTCAGCATCGTCGTGTACAACTTTGTCGATCGTGCTTTGGCCGACGTGTTTTGTTTATCGTCGCGATTTGGAGTCACCATTTTCTTGTAAGTCGACAGTCCAGCTCGCTTTTTAGCTCTAACCACGGTTGAAGGCGCCACTCCCAGCTTCTTTCCGACATCTCGGACGGAGAGGTTGGGGTTCCGCTCGAAACAGCGGGCAACTCTTTTTGTCGTCGCTGTGGCCTCCGGCTTTTGATTTCCCCCCGATCCAGCTTTCCTGGCTGTCGACAAACGTTCATAGATCACTTTTAATACGTTGGTAACAGTTGATTTAGCCACATTCAACAATTTCACCAACTTGGCGTGAGAGAAGTTTGGAGTTTCACCATGCACGTGCAAAGTTTTGATGCGTTGCTTCTCTTCCTTCGACGACATTTTGATAACTGAAGTGCTAATCTCAATCTAATCAATTTAGAATTTAGAGTCCTTTAGTC
Source organism: Aedes koreicus (assembly GCA_024533555.2). Lineage (NCBI taxonomy): Eukaryota > Metazoa > Arthropoda > Insecta > Diptera > Culicidae > Aedes > Aedes koreicus. The sequence goes on from JAHHFK020001018.1 coordinate 575,876, forward strand.
TGTTTTTTTCAATTGTCTTTTTGTTAGTGTTCTGTCCGTGAGGTGTTTCATTGGTATAACTTAACTCCTTTTGAAGCATTTCACCAGCCGTGCAAGGATCATGTCGTCCATAGAGACGCTGTTGAGACTGCCTCAAAAGGTGTTACATTTTTAAGTTTGCTTTCCCTTTCTCTCTTTATGAGCCCTCCTTTCAGAGAAGGGAGGGGCTCGAGTCACCTTAGAAACATTTCTTGCCTTCAACCTCCACCTGCTAAATTTAGTTCCATTTACTTGATTACTTCTCGAGTTATGCAGAAATGTGTGTAGCATTTGTATGGAAACCCCCCTCCCTCCCCTTTCCAGATGGCGGAGGAGTCTCAAACTTCCATAGAAACATTTCTCTCCTCCAAAAACCTCCACATGCCAAATTTGGTTCCATATGCTTGATTAGTTCTCGAGTTATGCACAAAGTTGTGTTTCATTAGTATGAGAGCCCCCCTCTTACAGAGGGCGGAGGGGTCTTGAGTTACCTTAGAAACATTTCTTGCCTTTAAAAACCTCTACCTGCCAAATTTGGTTCCATTTACTTGATTAGTTCTCGAGTTATGCAGAAACTTGTGTTTCATTTGTATGGGAGCCCCGCCCCCCTACCAGAGAGAGGAGGGGTCTCAAACCACCGTAGAAACATTGATTGCCTTTAAAATCCCCGCAAGCCAAATTTGGTTCCATTTGCTTTATTAGATCTAGAGTTATGAAGAAATTTCAGTTTCATTTGTATGACAGCACCCCTTGAAGGAGAGGGGAGGGGTCTCAAACTACCATAGAAACATTTTTCGCCTCCAGAAAACCTCACATGCCAAATTTGGTTCCATTTGCTTGATTAGTTCTTGAGATATGCAGAAACTTCTGTTTCATTTGTATGGGAGCCTCCCTTTCTAGAGAGGGGAGGGGTCTGAAACTACCATAGAAACATTTTTTGCCTTCAAAAACTTTCGCATGCTAAATTTGGTTTCCTTTGCTTGATCAGTTCTCGAGTTATGCAGAAATATGTGTTTCATTTGTATGGGACCACCCCCCCCCCTTTCAGAGGAGGGAGGGGTCTCTTACTATCTTAAGAACCTTCCCCGGCCCCAAAAACCCCTGCATACAAATTTTCACGCCGATCGGTTCAGTAGTCTCGGAGCCTATTAGGGTCAGTCAGACAGACAGACAGACAGAAATCCATTTTTATATATATAGATAGATAGATGAAAAAGGCCCAACTGGAGCTTATCAGAATTAATGTAATTTCACAGAAACCTACATAGACGAAACTTGGGAGTAGTTTACTTCAATGTACATCCCTAGCAGCACATTTGTTGCAAATCGGTTGAAGTAACTTAAATGTGACTCAATTAAGTCACAATCAAGTTGCTGCAACCTGTTATGACGGTTTTGTATTGCTTGGGATGTTCACTAGTTCATTCTTTTCATAGATCCGTACCGGCCAGATCCCCACGGTTTTTGTGGTGCAAATAATTATTAGTTTGACAATCGTTGTGTTTACCATGTTTACCTACAATTGCCTAGAGAAGGATAGTTTTTGTGGTAGTGAGGCTGGTCATTTTAAGATAAAGAATCCATTGTGGTAAGTGATGGGATCAATGAAAGCAGAGTAGATTGCTACTTTTTAGTTCGTAAATTTAGTTGGGATAGAAAGAGGCAAGTAACAAAACGGAAAGGCACGGGACGGGCCCTGGATTAAACTCCCGATATTCTACTCAGAACGGATAACCACTGAGCTACCAAGCCATGTCTTGGTCAATAGGTAAAATACAAACAAAATGCATTTGACATATACTGGTCGAACAGTTGTTACCGAGTTTTCGTTTTAAAAAGCAATTGTAACTCAGATGAATTTCAGAACAAACCTTCAGACCCTAAAGCTTCCATCCAGATCGAATTCACGATTTCGACCCACCCTACTGCCGGAAAGCTCCCTCGTCAATTTTCCGCAACACAAACACCCCATGCTCACGGCGGGCGACGCTCAACTGGCGGTGGAAAACCAAAGAAACATTTCTTTAAATTGTGTCTGATTCGGAAATTCAACTGTCATGAATATGCAAAAACATACGCTTGCTGGGGCGGCTGCCCCCCCCCCCCCCTTATTCAAAATCTGTCTCTGATGAAATCGTTTCTTTGTTTCGATCGATAGTGCTGCTGCTGCTGCTGCTGGTGCTATTAAAACTACTGCATCAGTTGTCTTGTCTGTGATGGCAGGTTCTCAAGATTTACGAAAACTTACCCCCCCCCTCCCTCCCCCCTCACCCATTGCGAGTAACGAGTCATTGTTCTCGGGCGATGTTGTTTCCCAAAAACTCAAACCACCCGACGCCCGAGAAACAACGAAAAATCGGACTAAAACCCAAATTTATTATTCCAACAATTAAAATTCTCCCGCGCGCGCGAGCAAGCCTCGAAAGATCTTTTATTTTAAGGTCTCAGTCTCCCAGGCCGTCTCAGCCGGCTAAGGTACGAGCGCGGGTGGCTTAATTAAAGTCATTGTTCCAGATATTAAATCACACACTCACAGCTAATGGCGGCTGGCTGCCTTCCTGATTTTTGGGAACGGAATGGGGGGGGGGGGGGGGGGGTCGAAATCAAGTAGTGGTCATAATTTGCTAAATTTATTTAAAACCACTTGAGCCGAATTTTCTCTTGATGGACCTTTTGAGTGAGGCCGCAGTGCTGCGCGCGCAGTTAATCAGTCAACCAGTCAGTGTGATTACACTGAATTTAGATTAGTTCATTATCTATTGTTTGTACGTTCAGGTCGTGCGGGTCCGTCGTTCAGTTCGACGCTCCGGTGCTGGCCGCCGATGGCTTTTCGAAAGTCTTGGATCCGGAAAAAATAAACATAAATCAAGGGTTAACGGTAATCCCTCTTTTTTAGGGTTTGTATTTGAGGTGGCTTTTGAGGCTTTGCTTTTTAGGGTGCAATGGGTCCTGCGAATTTCGTTGCGCTCACTGCTGACCGGTCACTCATTGTGTTACAAACCGAACAATTTTCCACAGTCGTAGCTGCGCTTGTTTTGCTCATTACGCGCGAACGCTTCCTCTTGGGCAGGTAGGCAGGCAGGCAGCCACCCAACCTTCATTCAAATAGGCAACAAAGAAATATGCAAATGTCCTCCTCCCATGATGATGACGAGACGGCGAGTAACATCTCTATTGCTCATAGCGGCCTACTCGGATCGATGGATGGCACGTCGGGCGGCTACAAATGAGAGACATGTGTAAATGCGAACAAGTTCAGATTGAGGTCAGGGGATTCTCATTAGTTTTTTTTTTTTTTTCGTTCTTGTGAGTTTCCCGAAACTTTGGGTGGGTGAACCGTAGCCGGAGAACTTTGCGTGTAGTTAATTTATTTTGAATTTTAAAGTTCCGGATAGCCGTAGCTGGTAGCTGAACAAAGTGGAAGCAGACAGTGGGAAGCCACCGAGACTGCCGAATGAGTTGTGTGAGTGTAAGTATAGTGACCAACATGTGCCGGCGGTGGTGGTGGTGGTGGTTGCAATGTTAAGTTGTTGTGTTGGGTTTGGGTTATGTCATGCTTCATCTCACATGTTTTTCGGCTCACGATGATGATGATGATGATGATGATGCCGGGTTCGTCCGGACGAAGTCAATGTGTTTGCAGACGCGTGTTTTTAAAAGTCAAAATTTTCGGACCATAATGAGTGGTTGGCAAGCACGGTTGAGAGGGGCAGGACAGGGCAAAACCCCAAAACAACAGCTCGAAACTACTAGTTTTGAATTTGTTTCTTGCGGTTCAATTGTTTTGTGAACTTTTTGCCTTCCCAAGTTCCGTCTGCCGCACGCACCCGTGTCGAGAAGGTTTGACATTGTAGTCCGGGACCGGATATTGTAATTATAGATGATCGAAAAACGATTCAAGACGTGTTGACGACGGAAGATGAATCGCCGGCGAAGATGAAGCGTAGGATAGAGGAAAACTGATGGTATCAATTTTCTGTTTTGCCGGTTCGGACAAATGACATTCCGCCGCCGACACCGAAATCGTAACGTAATCGAAGAGTGAGCGTCGTCATTAATAACTAATCAAATTCTCGTTAGAGTGAGAAGGCGAGAGTAGCCGCGAACGATCAGTGATCGACAGTCGCCGAATCATAGATGGCGTTGTGATTTGCACGCTGATTATCGACCATTTTGAATCGCCAGCTCAAGGCAAACCGGATAGCGGATAGGAATCTCGCCCGCGGTTCATTTTTTTGTCCATCACCAAGTGCGTTTAAGATTTATCTTAAATGATTTATAAATATGAACCTTGTGCGTTGGTTCATATTCTGGAGATTTTTCCCTCCGAGGAAGAGGAAGTCTCCCGCCCCTAGAAGGAAAAATCTCCCGTCTCGGGACTGATTAAATGACTTTCTTCTCTTTGCGTTCGGATCCGCTCAACGCGGGCGTCGGCGGTCGGAGGGAGGAAAGCATCGACAGAGAGAGAGAGAGAGAAAAAAACAGCCATAAATTGATTAATCTATCGACATTTGTTTCAAAGATATGCTTTTGATTTCTTTCCTCGCTCGCTCTGGTCTTAATGCGCTTCCTCGGTGCCGCAAAAAGCAGTCGAAATTGCTCGCGTCTGACAGCGAGAGAAGTGCGGTGGAGGCAAAAACTAATCATCATTATCTGCATCCTCCTGTACGGAGACTCTCCGGCGGGGTGGAACTGAAGCGCTGAAGAATGGTTGGCTGCTTCGGGGGATTTCGTCGTCGAGGAAGTTCGATGAATGATACCATTCCGCCATCCACAAATACATCGACCAGGACCACGAGGGGTTGCGTATTGGTAATCATCATTATTTATTATTGAAATTGATACGATTTTAATAACACGTTGCCAAGGAGCGCCCAGCGAGCAAGGCCCTCGGAGAGTCTGTGATTGAAGTGCGCCTTCGATCGGGACGTCAAAGTCGGCGCGAGAAACATAAAATAAATAGTCGGTCATTTGTTCGGAGAGTAGGCTTCCATCAATTCCCCACACAAACCACAAAACGGGGTGTTGGCCGACGGTTCCTGGTTGCGAAATTTTGTCCGCCCCGAGGCAATCGAGTGGCCGTTCTTCGATCCATCCGTCGATCAGGTGGGCCACGGTTGCCCGATCAAGGGTTGTGAAATTTAGGGACCGAATCACAGTAGGCTTGTTTTGACAAATATTTGACAACAAGCTAATCACCCTTTCGCACTTTTGCATTGACAAAAGATGTATGTTTTCCTTGGACGCCAGGGATGCCAGATTCGAGTAGTCTACACACAGAAAAAAAATCTTAACTAACTAGTTTAAAGTTCACACTAATGGCTGGCCCACAATTGATACGTTGCGGATGCGTTTTCGTGAATTGGGCAGTTTTCCCATAGGTTTTCCGTCAAATTTACGTCAACGAAACGCAAACGTATCCATTGTGGGTGACCCTTGAGGCTGTGTCCCAATTCGCGATTTAATTTTAATTTTCACTTACACTGATAGGCAAAATAAAGTGCCCACCTCTTCGTTTTTTCAATTTCTCTCATTTACTTGGTTCAAATTAAAGTAAACACACAGTATTTTTTTTATTATCTTATTTTTTTATATTGTTTTTAAGTTTCACTTATGGAATACTGAAAACAATGGAGTTTTACTTAAAGAAAAAAAAATCAATTTGTGTTGAAAAAAAAAACAGTGACAAAATAAAGTGCCCACTTCAAAAATCGATATGTTTTCGATAAGTTTCCATTGGAAGACCCCTCGATTGTTTATGTTTTGATATTTTGACATGTTTTGAAGCAAACGGCTCAACCTGGTGCATTTGTATACGTGATCGCATTTGATTCAATTGAAAAAAATGGAGAACGCAGTGCTTTCGAAAGCAATTCCCTTGTGTATCCGAAAATTGGTCGTTCGTGATGTGCAAAACGGTGAATCGCACCGGGCTGTCGCTGTACAGTATCAGTAAGGCAGCTGTTGGCAAAATTCTTCTGAAGCTTAAAACGTTTGGATCAGTGGTGGATCGCCCTGGCAGAGGCAGGAAGCGGAAAACGGATGCGAGAACGGACACCAAGATCATGCGCGAAGTCAAGAAGAACCCGAAGGTAACTGTCCGCGTGATCCAGGAAACCCTTCAGTTATCAGTTTCCGGCCGAACTGTTCGTCGCCGTCTCGTAGCACAGGGGTTGAATAGCAAACTTGCCCGGAAGCGCCCATTTATCAGCAAGGCAAACAAAGCCAAACGGCTTAAGTTTGCTAAGGAGCATGCTGATAAGCCCCTAAAGTTCTGGAAAACGGTTCTCTGGACGGACGAATCAAAATTCGAGCTGTTTAACCGAAAGCGGCGGGTTCGTGTTTGGTGCAGATCGGGAGAGGAGCTTCAGGAGCGCCACATCCAAGGCACGATGAAGCATGGAGGAGGAAATGTGATGGTCTGGGGGTGTTTTTCGTGGGGTGGAGTGGGAAGCATTGTGAAAATCGACGGGATAATGACGGCAGATTCTTACATCAACATCCTGCGAGAAAATCTGGAGGTTTCGCTGATCCAGACGGGCCTTGAAGAGAAGTTCGTATTTCAGCAGGACAACGACCCGAAGCATACTGCCAAGAAGACCAAGTCTTTCTTCCGGTCTTGTCGGATCAAACCGCTGGAATGGCCTCCACAAAGCCCGGACCTCAATCCCATCGAGAATTTGTGGGCGATTCTCGATGCCAGGGTTGACAAAACTGGTGTTACCAATAAAAATAACTATTTTGAAGCCCTGGAGCGCGCCTGGGAAGAGCTAGATCCACAGCACCTAAAGAACCTGGTCGAGAGCATGTCGAAGCGCCTGCAGGAGGTCCTGAAGGCCAAAGGAGGACACATCAATTATTGAAATGCTTTTATTTTACTTTAATTTATGTTTTCTGTAGCCTAAATGAAGTGGGCACTTTATTTTGTCACTGTTTTTTTTTTCAACACAAATTGACTTTTTTTTTCTTTAAAGTAAAACTCCTTTTTTTTCAGTATTCCATAAGTGAAACTTAAAAAGAATATAAAAAATAAGATAATAAAAAAAATACAGTGTGTTTACTTTAGTTTGAACCAAGTAAATGAGAGAAATTGAAAAAACGATGAGGTGGGCACTTTATTTTGCCTATCAGTGTAAACTTGACAGATGGAAAATAATCGCTTAAGTCTGCTACTCGAGCTGACTTATTTCTGACAGACGGGAACTCAATTTTGACAGACATCTTATCGAAAGTTTGTTGATCAATCACAAAGGGATTTTAATCGATTAATCAATTATTATCCATCTGTCAAGTTTAAGAATAATTGAAATTAATTCGCGAATTGGTACACAACTTAAATTGATATTCGCCTGGGTGACACATAGCTTTGTTTTTTTTTCTTTTCATTATTATCGATTTTTTCAACCTCTCCCATCATAGTCACTTAAACACCTTCTGGGTATTTTTTGTGACTTGTTTGGGAATGAGATGTTAACTCGTGACTTTAGCGTGAGAGGCAAAGGTTGTCTCAAATGGATTTCATCAACTTGATATGATGAATTCATTTAATTCGCTGGTAATCGAAATGAACAGCTTGACAGAAAATGCGCAGCTACTGAATTTATCAACATAAGCCTTTGCTTTCCTTCAACTTAAATGTCAAATCGGTGCAACTGACGTGATGAGTATGTTGCAATACTGATCAAAAGTACTTCATTGGAAACCTTTCGCTTTGAATTGACTGCAAATAGATTGAAACTAGCTGCATTCGATTCCCGAGAGACATGGATGTTGAGAGGTATGGATGTCAACCACAACGCCGGGGTCGTCACACACAGCTTTGTGATTATGACGACTATTTTCGCTTAATTTGAAACATAAGAGACGTAGTAAAGTTTTCAAATACATACGCGTGCATAGTTTATTTGAGATTTATTTGAAAAACAGGATGAAATGTTTTCCCGAGCCAGGTTTGGTTTTTTTTTTTGTTAAAAGCACAAAAACCCCACGTAATTTGAAACCTTTTGGAGTTAATAATAACCGATTAACCATGCAATTTCAGAAAGTCGGTTTTAGTGGGACATAAGTCCGGTTTGATGGAGGAGCTCTTGAGGGTCGGGAATTTAGAACTTCCATCGGCATAGAGTACCATTGTGCATAACACAAGTAGGAATAACGTATAATCAATTTAATTGATTCGATTGATCGAGAGCTGTAGATTAAGAACACTTAAACCGCTCGCTACAGATACGCAGAAAGCCTAGAAATGGATTTAATAATTAATAACACAACTAGCATTTTACAAAAGTGAAATGCTGACTTCATATAATCGCAACATGAATACGCTAACGGAGGGACTAGAATGCTATGAAAAATGTTCTAGTAGAAATCGGACTTAGTTTAAACTTTATGAGACGTAAGTTTACTTTTTATACCATGCTACTTGTAAATTTCGTAAATGATAAAAATTATGTATCGATGATTAGAAACAATTCAGAGTGTACAGAGTGTCATTTTTTGTTTGAACAATCGCTCAAAAAATAGAAACATGAATCGCGGACATGATTCCTATTCAATGTTTGTTAAAATGCCAAGCCAATCTAGATTTTTATTGCAAGGGAAATCCATTTCGGATTGGCAAACTCTACCGCATGTTTAAACTCATGGTTTTGCACGAATCCTGCTCAACATTTTAAGATGATTCTACTTGAGATCCAAAGTGCATTGTGCTTAAAATCCTGAACGAACTGGAACTGGAACTTTGACACTCCTGTCCGAGAATATTAATGAATTCTGTGAATGCCTTGAATTCTGATCGGAATGATTCCCGAAAAATCATGTTATTGTTCAACATTTAAAAAAACTGACCGTAATTTTAGATCAGGTTGAGACCTTAACAAATTTCGACGATTTCGTTTTTGTATAATCGAATTGAAAGGGGAAGTGATATTCATAGATATCCAGCATTTTACGAGCGCTAATGGCCACCAAAATTGAACTCGCTTTCTGGTTGGGAGCAAACGATTTGACCTTAGGGCTGTGTTCCAATTCGCGAATATATTTTAATTTTACATAAACTTGAATCGATTAAAATCCCTATGTTATTGATCAACAAGCTTTCGATAAGGTGTCTGTCAAAATTGAGTTGTCGTCTGTCAGAAATAAGGCAGCTCAAGTAACAGACTTCATCGATTATTTTCCATCTGTCAAGTTTAAGTGGAAATTAAAATTTATTCGCGAACATAAAGAAATGTTACAGAAAAATGGGTTGTAGTCGAGCTTCATTGATGTATATGGCAAAAGAAAACTCTGTTAAGTTAATTCGATTGAGGCTGCACAAATGAATGATGGTGTTAATAAAGATGTACAGTGATGATGGGAAACTTCACCAAAATTATTAGAAAACGCTTCAGACCAGAGAGCCAACATTGCACCTCCCAAAGGATCAACCGGAATATTTAAAATCTAGCACGAGTTGATCTAAGGACGACATCTTATTAAGTTAAAAATGACCTAGACCTCATATTAATAATAATCTACGACGTAATATTAATAATAATTTTTAATATTTATCAAACTTTAGGCATTTTCTTCGGATGATTCATGCCTTAAGGTTACATTTAGGCAAACTATAATATTGTAAATTAATTCAAACGTCAACTTAGCGTTCTGCTAAATTCATTCCCAAAGACAAATACGAAGTTCTGTCAAAAGATGATGTTTGCGCATTCTTAAAAGTATACACTTAGAAAAAATCGTGTAAATTTATGACTAAAAGAATGCACATGAATGGAGCGGCCTTTATGATTTAATAATCGGTTACATGGAAAATTACATCAACCAAATTAAATTTGGACGTAACCCTATTTCGACACATATCAAGTTGATGTAATATTTCAAGACGATGTAAATGTTCGATGGTTGAAAATTATATTTGAAACGAATTTCCAATGAAAAGAAATGATAGAGAAATGAATTTCCAGTATTGTTACTTTGGAACCCAGCGTTATAATCAGAGATCAGAGAAAAAAGATCAGTTTTCCTTATTTGCTCTGCGGAAACAATATTAGAAGAAGATAGATCATAGTTTATACCTTGATGCGTGATGACAATATTACATCTGAGGAATTGATTTAAATTTGGCAACCAACAGCGGCTTGCTAGTGTGCAACTAATAGCCGATTAAAAAATGTGCACTTCGGTTTACTGCCGCAGGAAGCAAAAGAAATTGCACACGTCGGTTATTGCCTAGATCCGAAATTCAACTGAAGCGCAGATGATGCGTAAAAGGAAGGAGTGGCTCTTTCAGTTTACATGGATGGTTTTGTAATTTTAAAAGACAATGGCGAGCAACCAATATAATTTCTGATGGTCATGTAATATTATGTTATTATGATGAACTCGTATTATTATTCATAACGGATATTTGAAGTACCCTTAATAGAACATAAAGATGCAGCAGCAAACAATTACGTCGACCTAAATTGTGTGATTTTTCAAATAGCGTTTCATGTACTTTCCATATTTTTTTAGTGTGTATCTAAAAGTTTAGTTAATTAACCAGCTACCAGTTCAATGAACAGCTTAAACATCCAGACGAAACACCCTGAGCCATCCGTGAATAAATTTCATGAAAATTGTAGTTTCAGAATGTAAAGTGAATCTTGTTGGGATTGGAAAAGTTTTCAAGATCCATCTCATTCAATTCGATGATGATAATTTGTCGTTTTGTCGATACCGTCATGGTATTCTTAATTTTAAGTGACTCCACGCTTGACGATATTGCGTTTGTTTGAGTTGAATCTGCTCTTAAAAAAAAGAAGGCAAGAGAGAGAAAAAGAGAGGGAGGGAGAGAGATGATTTTTGTGACGCCACAAATGCGAAGAGGGGATGCAAATCTATTCATAATGTTAGGAGTCTCTTTCAACTGACAACGTAACAATACTTTCTTCAATACTTTAATTGAATTTGAGATTGATCAGTTAGAAAATTTACAATTATTTTTCTTGAGATGTTAATCTGTATTAGTACAAGTATTAGTAACTTGTGATAAAATGCATTCGTGATTTTTGCGACTGAAAGCATAAATTCGTTACAAATGTGCGAGATGTTACAGCCCGGCATTCGGCCTAATGACCCTTCACCGTTAAATTCTAACCATATCCTAAACGTGCGCGAAGCCTCTCTTGACCAGTCATGGTTGAAACATTTCCTTCACAGGGAAAAGTTTGATAGCTGATTTTACCATTATTGGGGGTTAGGATGACTATGGCAGTTTAGTTATATTGAACCGACTATGATCATGGTCAAAATGATGAATAAAGATAGTTGATTCTACAATTACAATTTTGTCGGAATAAATCTTGTGAACATGACCATAGTCCAGAATACCATGAACGTGCACTCTTAACGCAATCCTTGTTGCACGTAAATACGTTGAGACGCAGAGATAAATATGGCGGCATGGTGTTCTATTTTGTGTGTTTTTAAACCCAAATTTGAAACCCAAAATACTAAATACTAACACATTGAAAGTTACGTACCGGATGCTACATTTACAGCAGTTGCTAAGGTAAATCCAAATCCTTAGTTTGTAAAGCGCCTCTTGACTGAACACTGGGATTTGCAAGACTTAAATGTACATGCTCCTTAACTTTGGTGTTATAGCAACATGAGACCTATTATCAACGCTGTCAGTTTCACGCGGCACGGTAGGCCATAAGTTTGAATGCGTTTTCTGCCGTAATACATTATAAAACGATTACTTTAGTTGTATGAAATGAATAATAAGAAGCGATCTTTTCATTGCAGGTAAATGTAATGCTTGAAAATGACAGTCTTGAAAACATAAAGAATAGGAAAAAAAAGAAGTAAATGTTTTCAAATTAGCTTTTTCAGTAATACAGGGCTACGCAGCGTAACGCAAGGAGATCATTTGCATATACCTTATTTGAATAATAATGTGAACATGGCGACAACTTCTAGCTTTCTTAAAATATTTTTTGACGTACTCCAAAGACTTGGTTTGGCACAATTTTATTTTAAATTTGCACAAGCATTTGAAGACGAAGGCACAAATGAACCCTACAAGATCCATGGCCTTGAAGAACCTATTTTTTTATTAAAATTCATTATCGCATCTAGATTCTTCCTGACAGTAACTAGAACTAGATCCTTGAGATTAAAACTGACATCAAGAAGCATTTGTATTTGCTTAAAAAATAGCAGCATTTGGAAAATGTCATTTTGTGTTCTTCGGCTTATTTTTACGTCTTGATATGTACGTTATTACTTCGAGTTTTTATGATCTTGTAAATAAAGAACAAACGCAAATTTCTGTCTAACGGACCGCTAATTTTACCTGCATCCAAGCAGACTTAAATTCACTTGCTTTTTTCTAAGAGTGTGGTGAATTCGACGATTTTCATTGTTATTTTAACCATTATTTGCATTACTCATCTTGGTCATTAGTTAACAACCAACTGCTTTTTATATCGGGCTTAGCGCATTATTTTTTTTATTCCGGTTGTCTATTGTTCGCGGCGTGAGTGATCGAGTGAGCACCAAAAAAAAAAACAATAAAGCTCTCGGCTGAATTGCTGTGGGCCGGTTGTAGAGATCATAATTAATTGTAATCCATATTATTCATTAGCAGTACGTTGTATATTTTTTGCAGCGTAAAATTATAGACTATTGATTATTGTGTTTGGTATGTACAACGATCTTTCCTATCCGTTTTTATTCCCCTTACAATTAGAAAGTGTCTGGTGCCTTGACTACAAGAAACTGCAACTAAACCTGCGATACACTACATGCACTTTATGTGTACTTATTTCCTTTACAATTCTACGTCACTAAAGAAAAGCGGTCGTCATATTTTTCCAAATGAAAACGTAATTAATTTTCTTATCAATCTCTCAATAAATAGTTATCTCATTTCCATATCTTTGAAGCAATAACTTTTGCATTCTTTTTTTTTAATTCTAGCACCGACGGATCCTTGTGAGCCAACGAGAATTTGGTGCAGAACGATGCAATTCGGCATCAATGATGGGTCGATGCAGAAAAATTATTTCTTTAGTAGAGGAATCCAGGTACGTAATGCGATGACGCTCTTGCAAAATTATTTTTCGAGCTGTTTAAGCAAAGTTATTGGTGATTAAAAGAACAGAAAAACGTCGATAATGACGATACTGACAGTATCGAAAGTTACAGAAAGTTATTATCAATTTCAGTTCTAGATACTACGATGTTTAACCTCACTTTAGCTTCACTTGTATTCATCCATACTCTTTATTGATACTTTTTTTTAATACAAAATAAAATCTGTCATACATTTGAACATTTGTTTCTCCTTGCATGAGTGCAGAATTTGTGAAACTAATCCGAATCGATAAATTGTTGAGTTGCGTGTCTTTTTTGAAGCATTCTGTAACATAAAACTACAAAAAAATGCCCAATTTTGAGTGAATAATAACGATAAAAAATCGGTAATATTTAACATTTATCTTCCTTCAATACTATTACCCAATATTAGGTAATCTGTGTTAACGCATAATTTAGGTATGTGCACTTCTGAGCGGATATCGGTACTTTTTAACGATCTTTAGGTATTCTGATCTTAGCGTGTGGACAGCCAACTGAAGTCAAGGAGGGGATGTGTCTATCATGTATTACTGCTACATTCCACTCCAACAATTGTAATGAATTTGACGCGCCTTTCTCAAACAAACCATCTAGTGGAAACTTTAACTGAATTGCGTCTTTTGTTATTCGTTTTATTGGATCATACTGCTGGAAGGAGATTCTCTTATTCCCGCAGGTTTCGCTTAAGTGTCTATGCTTCCGGGCCTTCCCAACCCTTTTTGGCGCTTCATACAGCAGTATGTTGAATTTAGAACGGTAACAAACCATGATCTTTTTGTTAAGTGGAACCGCAAGGCCCACGCTACGATGGTGGCTTCCTACACACTTAGAAAATTGTACAGTATTTGGTAATTTTTTACCGAACTTTCAACAGCTGAACGTTCGGTAATTCGATTTAACGGATTTTGGTAAAATTTGACAAGTTCCGGTAATTTTTTTACCGGAATACTGTAAAATTTCACCGAAATCCGGTAAATCGGAATACCGAACGTTCAGCTGTTGAAAGTTCGTTAAAAAATTACCGCATACTGTTAAATTTTCTGAATGTGTTCATACATACATACATATATGCATTAGTCATCTTGACCATGATTTAATTGTCGGTACAACAATGGAATTATTCTCAGTGTATGATTCTTTTTTTTCTAATCTCACCTGGCATCCCTGATTCAGATGACGGTTCGGCAACTGATCAACTGGCCACCCACACAACTAAAACCGGAGAAAATTCAACCCTCTTCCATCACCTCAGCAGATCTCAGTTTCAGTAGAGAGTGACTAGTGATCGTAAATAATGCTTCTAATAGCTGGTGCACACTCAAAAATTATATCCGTTTTCGGTATTTTTTACCGAAATCTGAACAGCTGAACATTCTGTAAAATTTTCACAGTAGTTTTATAGACTGTATAGTTGAAAACCTTGTTGAAACTATTAAATGCGGTAGTTGCTGGGAGCTGCTCAGCTTTCGCTAACATTACCGTGTACTGCAAACATTTCTAAGTGTGTACAAGAGATTCAATTTGCAATAAATAACCTCCCGGTTGGGGCGTATGCACGATCGTCACCAATCGCCCTCGCCCTCAAAACGCTCGCAGCTAGTTGGATAAACAGAAGTTGTGTTGAACCAGTTTGATCGCTATGAATAAATTTAAAAAGCCTCTTTTCCGTTTACCGGTTCTTATCGGTCGTTCTTGGAGTTCGTTAACACCGGCAAGGACGCACCCGATCCGGGTCCCGGTGAGATTGACACAGCCAATCTGCCAATTAACGATGATTCACACCCGGCTGCAAGAACCGGAAAAAAAAATCAACCTCAATACAGAAACAGGAAAAGCCACCGCCGCCGAAATCAAAATAATCAAACATTCGTTCGTACACACTCAGCAAATGCCGCCCCGAATCGGAATGGGTCAGTTTTTGGCTAACTGCCTTGCTTTGCGTTTGAACCGCAAGAGGCGGACGACGAAGGAAGGACGGGAAATACTATGAAAATAATTACAATAATCACCATTTGCACATACTTTGTGCCGTTCTTCTCTACGCGGCCGGTTGTTTCCTCTACTCTCTCGAATAGCAGCATAGCAGCCAGCGCGGGTAACAGCAAGAGAGTAAAAAAATGTTTACAAACACGTGTACAAAAATGCGGCTATGTTTCGCACTGGCAGCCGCCGCCGTCGTCGTCGCCGAATCCGAGAAAAAGGGGTTTGCAACTACCTAATGTTACAGCAACCCGTCGCAGCGAAGATCATCATAATCGTCGTCCGTAGTAGGCCGGTTAGTTGCTGCCGGTGTGTGAGGTGAGCGCAAATCGAGCGTGGCGCTGCGCGTCTCAAACTGTCACAAATCCGACACTAACGGTACAACTCGGATTCTTAGCCGCCGCCCGCAGCAGCAGCAGCAGCAGCAGCCTTAAAACAGCGAGAGAAATTATAATGATTCGAGTCCTTTATTATTAGAATGTATATTTTCACCTCGTTAGTGTCGAAATAAATATTGTAGAAATTGTATACACACACACACCCATACATGTGTGGGGCAGGAAAGTTTCTGTCGTGGCAGCTGGGCGAGAGCAGCGATGCATCCGATATTATTGTCAAGCCGCCCGCCGCTTGCCGCCGCCGCTGAGACACAAAAAGCAGCGCGAGGGAGTCTTCGCAGAAGGTGCTGTGCGCCGGCCGCGTCTGTGGTTTTTGATCTTTTAATTTATTGTAAATTTCACAAAAACAACAACGCTTCGGTTGCAATCTTGCGATAATTATGATGCGCGTCGCTGCCAAACGAGACTGCTCAAACTGTTCATGTTCATGTGGCGAAATGGCGCGGGGACGGCGGCGTGTGACAATTTATATTTTGTTGAGCCTCCAAGTCTTGTATATTTATTTTGCATTAATTGAATTTTATCCTAATGGAGTGTGACACTGCAACCGCACCGGCCGGGTCCGCAGTGTAGAGCCGCCCCCTGTTCCGATTCCGATGCCGATGGGGGAAATTCGGTGCGTCCCGGATTTAATTGTTTTTCGCGCCGCTTCACCGTGACACAAAGTAGAGCGTGGACCGACTGACTGGTTCTCTAATCGCGTCACGGCTAATCTGGCCGATTGGAAGTGGGCCCCCAGGGTTCTAGTTTGTTCTAAATATACGGAGAGAGAAAATCCGAGCAAACGGCGAACCAGACTAGTTTGATTCGCCACTAATGGGTGAAAGTGATTGTTCAAGTGTAACGAACACTATTTTATTGTGAGGAGTGAAAAATAGATTTTGCTGGTGGCGAAGGATTCCCGTTCCCGGCCCGGGTTGAAACCGTTCTGCGATGGACCGGGAAGGATGGTTTTAATTGTTGGTTAAAGGTTAGAGGTGGCATTTTGGGTGGGTTGAGAAGATTGAAATTATGTTGGCAAATGTTGGGAAGCTGGTGAGGTTTTAGGACGTGGTAATCTTCTGTTGCATATTACTTCCGAATTTTCTAACGAATTTGGTGAAACCTTACTATTACGGCATGTATAAATGACTCCGAGTTTTACTGGATCGACAAAACCTTTCAGTCAAAAAAAAAACCGCTTTTGTATTTTTCGAGGGTTTGTCGCATAAATGAGAATACGGAATCTAGGGGTGTGACTCTCTCTCAGATACAGGAAATGTTGTGTTTTACTTTTGTGCGAAACTGCACACGCCTAGTGGATAGAAACAAGATTGATAAAGATTTTCAAGATTTTCTGCAAAAAGATGGAGCGCGATGCAAGTTGATGGATCCAGATTTAAAAGTTGAAACAAGATTTTTCAATGACTGATTCGCTAGCGTGAGGTTTTTCGATCATCCTGCATCTGGATTTAGGTGTGTCCCACCCCCAGTACGGAATAGTAGTTAGAGAAAAGTAATTTCTAGCAGCTTATGAATAAAATGCAACTTGAATTGTTTGATTTTTTGTATCACGTTGTAGAAAAATGAAATAATTTTAGCATGATTCTAATAAATTCACTTGAAAATTTCTATTATACAACTTTTGAATACTAATCCGACTTTCACTGATGAAACTGCTATGCACACGCCTGCTTGATTTGAATCAATTTTGATTCGTTCTTTACTCACTTTCTTCAGAATAGGACTTACTAAAATTTGAGTAAATCGTGTGGACTTTAATCAGATGGATGAGTCTGATTTGTCGACTTGACAATCTTTATACGATTTTTTCTAATTTTAGTGACTCCAACCAACTCAAATTTGAGTTAAATTTGTGGCGTGCACTGTTTGCAACAGTGATGCCAAATTTTCAATATCATGGTCGATTCGTATTCGAATATTGTCTTCTAAATCTTTAGTTTAAGTTATTGTGATAGATCAAGCATGGTCCAAATGAATGTCTTTTCAATATGAAAGCTTGAAAGTGAAGAATTACTGATGTTGTGGCATCTCGATGGTGAAATCGAATTTTGTTGTCTTCATTCTGAAGAATCTGAACGTGCCTTCTTCAGCGTTTTGCACATAGCAACGTGCATTCTTGAGATTTAGTGTGTTTTTTTAAAAAAAAAAACAGTGTTCAGAATAAATCCACCTTGTAATTTTCCTCTCAAGTGTCAATTTTTTTCACCTTGTCGACGGTGAGAGGGCTTATCTCATGCTATAAACATGCATGTGAGACCAAGAATTTGACCAGCAGTGAAAGTATCTAATATTCTCAGGGCTGGTAGCGACCAACGATGTTAAAAATAGTTATTTTAGTGACTGCGTTGATGAAAAAAGTGACTAAATAGTGACTTCAATTTGCAAAAAATGGACCAAAAAGTGACCAAATTTTTCAAAAGGTTACTAAAAGTGACTATGAAAAATGGATTTGAAAGAAATAATTAATTTGTGTTTGGTGGTTCATCAGCATCCTTGATCCGTTGAGCAACCACACTCATGCTGAGTACGAATAGCGAGCTCGTTCTACCCGATTTGTGCAAAATACATCGCGTGTCGAAGAACATGACACAAGATTGTCATGAGTCCTATGAAAAAGGTTTGAAGGTGCATCACCATGATTTTCGATTTTGAAGGGGACCAGTATCGAACAGCTGTTTGAAGTTCCTTCTTCCCGGCTGAGTTGGTGGTCTCATCGGAGCATAAAGTAAAGATGGAATCTCTTGCTTCTTTGAGCCACAGTTCCCGAAAATGCGGAGCTAATGCGTCAGTCACAAGATAGCGGGCCTTGGTTCTGCTCAAAGAAAAGTTGGAAACGTCGACATCAGGATGTATCGGCGATGCCATCGCATGAAGCAGCTGGAAAATCCGATGCGATGCACTTCAACAGCCAGATCAGCTCAGCTCTAGTAGCTGCATCGCGTGGACTAAACAGTTGAATTTTTCCACCGGAACCAGACGACTTTGAGCTGGTGGCTTTGGTGTCTGCCTCGGGACATAACCGTAGTTGCGATGATCCTAGCCGTGCCGCCCAATTAACCTTGTGCTTTGCGTGTTGGTCGAGGGATTGGAAACCCTTAGCTACAGAGAAGGACTTTAAACAAATCATGCAGAAAGCTTCAGTGTCGCCATGATTTCGTGCCCAATCTGAAATCTGGCAGCCATTCGAATCGGTTTTCTTCAGCCATTCAATGCGAAATGCACACTTGCCCATTTTTGTCTAAAACATAAACTAGTAAGTAGTTGGTTCACGAAAATAACATAAAAAATCATTACCTTTTAAGAAAAATATACGTGACCGGAAATGGCAAAGACAATATTTTCAGATTTCGAGTTTGAAATTCACTTCTTATTTTGTGCGAAACCACGAGCGAGTGATACGCATCCGAACACTGCTAGAGTACACTTTTTCTGTTGCAAAGCTTCGTGAATGTGTTTGTGAACAAAACATTGAAACGACGCGGGCGAGCAAAAAATTGACTGCTTTGCAGTCGTTCGTGCTGTCTTGTTCTCTCCACCAAAAATCTTGAGAACGCGGCGCGCAGTAAGTCATGTTTGACGTTACTGCGCGCTGTTTACAAGTTTCCCGTGGGGGAGAACAAGACAGCACAAACGACTGCAAAGTCTAATATTTAAAAAAAGCTTTCTCTTTTTTTGCTAGCGCTACATATTGAGATTAAACTGCTCGAAAAATAAAATAATATAATAAACTATATCTTTCATTTTTTACACACTGAAAGTAGAATGATTCATTATCGTCCAATTTGTTTCCCAAAAAAAGTTGAAATAAGTGACTAATTACTAAAAATAGTGACTTTAGTTAAAAGGCCTTAAAAAAAGGGACTTTAAAGTGACCGCCTCGAAAAAAGTGACTTGCTACCAGCCCTGCATTCTGCACATTTATTTCACTGCCACGTCGTAGAACGTTTATATAAAGGCACTAACATCAGGTGTGATACTGGCGGATTATGCCGCAATTCACTCTTAGACTAATTACTTTCAATCAAAGGAAAACGACTAAAAGTACATTTTTCATTTTCGTGGCAACTGATATTGTTGTTTATCGATTTGTTTTATGGAATGAATAACCAAAATACCTGATTTGCTCATGGTATAATAAGTGAAAGGAATTGCAAAATTTTCGAAAAGGATGAATGTGTTGATCATGGTAACTATCTGACGGTTCGAAATTAAGCACACAGCCACAAAAAAGTGTTACTTTAGACTGACGATGACAAGCATGTTTATTAGAGATAGGACGCGGAGGGCCCGCTTAGGAAGCACGAGCAGTAGATTAAACCTTTCCAAGTAGTTTATTTCAGCAACAGTGCGGAGGGTCCGCTTAGTGAGGGTCTAGTATTTGACTTACTTTAGAAGGGGGGGGGGGGGGGGTGTTTTAATCACGGTAGTTCCATTTCAATTCCGTTTCGGTTCCATATCGGTTCTATTTCGGTTCCGGTTTGCTTTCGTTTCGATTCCATAACAATTCCATTTTGGTTCTATTTCGGTTCCGTTTCGAATCCGTTTTGCATCCATTTCAATTCCATTTTTATTCCGTTTCGGTTCCATTTCAGTGTTATTTTGATTCCATTTCAATTTAGCTCAAGTTCAATTCAATGTCACTCAACTAATCACGGTTTCATTTAATCTTTTTCCTCTGCTCTCAATTTTTACTATGTAAACTTGAGTCGCTGTGAGGCAACGAATGTTCATTCCGGGTTTCAAAAGTAGAATCCTGCCCATGTCAACCTCTACAAATCAGGAAGTATCATAGAAACCGTAAGCCGTATGTAATGGGAAAGAAGATACATATAGTCTTGTTGGAATACTTCTTGGGGTTGACTTCAGTACAACTAGTTGTCAACATTGATTACATCAAAGGCCTGAATGTCGTCCCTAAGAATTATTGTTTGGCAATTTACATGTCTTTTTTTTAATCTAGCCACTACTACATACGGCCTGGAGATGTGAAGCACTAGGAGCTTGTAACTTACAGGGTAGGCCCAAATAAGTGACGCAATATTTTGTTTCAGTGTGGAATTCTTCTAGCCATCGACAGGAGGTGCCTTTCAAGGTGGATTTCAAAAGACAACGGACTTTGCAGTTGCATTTGGTGGGAAAGCGTCCCAACCAGATACTGGCTGAGACCCGGAAGGAAGAAATATGCCGCACATTAATCGACCGGACGTTGAGAAGATGGAGGACGGGGGGAACCATCGATCCAAAGAAAAAACCAGGTCGTCCTCGCCGTGTCCGTACCAAACGGCTTGTAAAGGCGGTGCGTGAGCGAGTTCGTCGAAATCCTTGTCGTTCTTCATATGAATTGGCTCAGGATATGGACGTCTTCAGGAAAACTATCAGATCAGTTCTCAAAGAGGATTTGAGATTGGGTGCCGTACAAGAAAGGAAAAATTCATGGACTTTCGGAAGCCAACAAGAAGACCAGAGTCATTCGTTGTCGCGAATTACTTCGCCGGCACGGTGATTCGATGAATGTGTGTTTCGGGTGAGAAAAATTTCGTATTGCAGCAAAGTTTCAACGCTCAAAATGACAGCGTCTATGCAGCGAGCATTCAGGATATCCCTTCTTCAATTCGCGCAGTTCAACGCTTCCAAAATCTTACTTCATACTACGGGTCCAATACTAATTACTTCAACTAGTGCTTCTAAGGTATTGGTCGTAGTAGAGGTGAGTTGGGAAAGGGTGTAGTCTTGACAACCAAGCTGTCACGCAGCTCCAGCTAGATACCCTAAAAAAAAACCTGTAATTACGTTCATTTATGTTCAGATATTTCGTGAATCTTACTAAGGAATCCTTCTACAATAATCATTTTTCTTAGCAATCGATTTCTCGTTGAAAATAAGCTAATGAAAACTTTTTTTACAGTTATACTTATTTTTTTCATGCTCCGAATGAGTAATTTTCGCAAACTATGATTTGCCTACAATCCTCCTAAAATACGATGGATATTCTATCCCGACGAATTTGCTAAGCATAATCTATCCAGAGTTCTTGACACCAACTTTGCTGAGAGTTCAAAGCTTGATTCTCTCGGGGGGCTTTCATGTTCATTGAACAGGTAATCTGTTGTTTCACCAAAATGTGATATTTTTCAAGAATTCAAAAGCAGTTTAAACTCTAAATACGGCTAATGAAATCTATTTGTCGATTTTTGTTCATCGAGTGGAATACAGTGAACATAGTTTGAACTGTTTGAACTATTTTGTCGAACCGTCCTCCAGTCAATGTATCCAATGTTGGCATATATCCAGCCAAAATGGATAACTTGTACGATATTCACAGTAACAACTTCAGAAGGGCCACACAGGGCAGATCTCTAATTTTTTCATATTTTTTAATGAAAATCCTGACAAAGTGTACTAACAAATAAGAAAAGCTCATAATAGGATTTCAAATATCTATCCAAAAGATCTGAAAACAGTTAGTTTTGCAGGATGTGTGAAGTAAAAGTGTATCTGTACGAAACTTAGTTGGAGGAAACTCATGACTGCTGAAGCCCAATATGCCGTCTGGAAGAAGTTTGAAATTCCTCGGAAGGCAGTTCTGTAGATTGTCTAGAGGCATGAAAACACAAACGTTCAACAGTTTTTTTTTGTTTTCTAGTGTGATTTCTGAGTTGAAGGACAAATAATGAACTGTTTGAAAAATCATTCGAAAAAAAAACGTCGATACATCGTTCAAGATTTTATTAAAATGGAAATAACCCATGTTACATTTAGGGTTTAGTGAGGGTTCTCCAGATCATGATTAAGACTTGTAGAACGCTTTAAAATTTTAATGAAATATGCATTGGTGCTTGGGATCCTACGAGAGTCCTACTAAAATAAGTAAAAAGGCAAACTCGTTCTACGGAATCCAGAACCAGCGTATTGTAATGAAAAAGGCTTAATGTAGAATTCTAGGATAACATGTAGGGTAGGGAACGGCTTCAGCTCATCGGAACCCTATTCCAAGCACGGGGTAAGTAGTAACCTATAATGCTCATTTTTGCAGTATGATGCTTCACTAGATTAAGCATCATGATGAGAAAAATAGGCATTGTAAGGAGTGTATCGAAAATAAGCTATCCACAAACTTTCTTTCAAATTATGTTGATAACCGATATTTTATTCATACAAAAAAATAATCCTTTATTGTACGATGTTAAACTTGAACATAATGAAGACCGGATGAAATTTAAGTTATTCCTTCACGAATTTTCGAACTTTGGATCGAATGCTCTTCATCAAGTTCCGGACAAGTGTTGCATCGCATTTTTTGGACGCTTGAGCCCAAATTTTTTTGAACTCCTGCATGTTCCCAGCTGCCTTACCAGTCTTCTTGAAGACACTCTTCACGATTGCCCAGTAACGTTCGATGGGTCGAAGCTGGGGGCAATTTGGTGGATTGTTATTTTTCTCAACGAAATCTATACTCTTTTCCGCAAGCGAGAGTGGTTTGAGAGTGGTTTTGGCATAGTAAGCCGACGCTAAATCCGGCCAAAACAGTGGAGGTGTACTATGCTCCTTATATAAAGGCAACAATCTCTTCTGGAGACACTCAGATCGATAGATTTCCGCATTTATAGTTCCGGTAGTGTAAAAAATGGTTGACTTCAAACCACAGGAACATATTGCTTGCCATACCAGTACCTTTCGACCGAATTTCTCCACTTGAATCGACCTGTCCGCATCGCTCATATCCTCCCCAACGACGGCAGTAAAGTATTGTGGACCTGGAAGGGTTTTTGAGTCCTCCTTTACATAGGTCTCATCGTCCATCAAAACGCATGCATCCGGACGCTGCAAAAGACGCGAGTACAATTTCCGGGCCCTTGTTGCTGCTCGTTTCTTCTGTTCTGCACTTTGTTTCGAGATTTTCTGCTTCTTGTAGGTCTTCAAGTGGTTTCGCCTCTTGATACGCTGGATCATTCCGACACTCGTTCCTGCTTTTTTGGCCAAATCACGTATTGACATTGATTTGTTCTTCATGATTAGAGATACCACTTTCTGCTCCAGTTTCGGGTTGGAAGAACCGGGTTTTCTGCCTCTTCCTGGTAGCTCATCCAAAGAATAGTGTTCCCCAAACTTATTAATGATGGTTTTAACACTCGCATGATGAATTCCCAACCGCTTCGCCGATTTTCGCATAGTAATACCCTTCTCACTTAGCCATGTGTCCAGAACCTTAATTTTCACTTCCTTTTCAATACGCGACATTTTCAAAACGCAGAATTTGAACCGCACAAACAAGTAAACAAAAGAAAGCTGACAGTCAAGCGCACAGCATGCAGTGTTCAGGGCATAAAAAACCATCACAAATACATGCGTACAACGCAAATGTATGTGGATAGCTTATATTCGATACACTCCTTAAGTTATCGTTTACCCCGTGCTTAAGATCCCGAGGTGTTTAAGCCGTTCTCTACCCTATATTTATATTTGCAAACATTCTACAACTTCATAACTTTATTCAACTTTACAGTAGGTCCGTTTCTCCTAGCTTTTCCCTTGAAATAAAACTGACATGGAGAAAAAGAACTCTTCTCATAAGTGGATTGCTTTCACCGTGATGGCAGTAAT